>OZ022264.1:114690062-114730062 GCA_963978885.1 Nemotelus pantherinus
CAGCTCGACATATGTTGGGTCCTGGAACGCTGACTCGGGAATTATTGCAGCCACACGATGGTGCTCCGGCAAACATCCATTAATGGCCATCACCTCCTCGCCGCATCCGTGTGCCCTTGACAAAGCATCGGGTACGATGTTCTGTGACCCTTTTCGATGCTCAATGACAAAATCAAAGCCCTGCAGCTTCAAACTCCAACGGGCAAGTCTTCCAGAGAGGTCCTGTTGGCTCATGAGCCATTTAAGGCTAGCATGATCAGTGATGATGGTAAAGGGCAACCCCTCAATATATGCTCGAAATTTCTTGACGCTTTGCACCGCAGCCAGGCATTCTAGCTCTGTGATACTATAGTTGCGCTGCGCAGCATTTAACTTCGAGGACATATAAGCGATGGGATGCTCTCCACCATCATCATCCTTCTGAAACAGGACGCTCCCGATACCCGTAGTGCTAGCGTCACACTGAATATAAAAGTGTTTGGTGAAGTCAGGATTCACCAGCACTGGAGCAGAAACTAACAGTTCCTTGACTCTATCGAAAGCCACTCCCGCTCCTTGAGTCCACTGGAAAGCCTTTTTGCTTTTCAACAAGTCTGTCAGTGGTGCTGTCACGGAAGCGAAATTAGGGACAAAACGACGATACCAACCTGCCATGCCCATGAACCTTCTCACGTCTTTCGCACTTTTTGGTACTGGATAGGACACGATGCCAGACACTTTCTCGGGGTCTGTCTTCAGGATACCGTCACTAACCACATATCCAAGGTATCTGATTTCCCTTTGAACGAACTTACTTTTTTCGACATTGATGGTGAGTTTAGCTGCATGTAACAGCTGTGCAACTGTGGAAAGAAGTTCCAAGTGC
The DNA here is from genome assembly GCA_963978885.1 of Nemotelus pantherinus. Classification (NCBI taxonomy): domain Eukaryota; kingdom Metazoa; phylum Arthropoda; class Insecta; order Diptera; family Stratiomyidae; genus Nemotelus; species Nemotelus pantherinus. The sequence continues at coordinate 114,690,928 of OZ022264.1, forward strand.
TCATCAAATGTCGAACTTGTAATAAGTAAGTCGTCAAGGTATACAAACACCTTGTCATGCAGCTCATGAGGTATAACCCGATGCATCAGTCTGCACATAGTTTGCGGTGCGTTACACAGACCAAAAGGCATGACCGTGAAATGGTACAGGGGCCTGCCAGGCACAGTAAATGCCGTCTTCTCCCTAGATTCCGCGTCCAAAGGAATTTGCCAGAAGGCATCCTTTAAGTCCAGACTTGTGATGAATTTAGTGGACTGAAGTCGCGAAAGCAGCCCCTCAATCAAGGGCAACGGATACGCATCCTTTATGGTGACCTCATTCAACCTTCGGGCATCGAGACATAGACGCACCTTACCTTGCTTGCGTACTAGCGTTACGGGTGAGCTCCACTTACTGTGACTTTCCTCAATTACTCCCAAGGAAAGCATACGATCCAGTTCATCAAACAACAGTTTCTGGACCGCTGGAGAGACAGCATAGTGTCTCTGCTTGATGGGTTTCGCGGAACCGGTATCAATGTGGTGACTTAGCAAAGAAGTTTTACCAAGCCCCAAAACATTGAACGATGGAAACTGTTGTTTGACAAGCTCTAAACGTTGCTGATCCTCAGGAAGCAAATGGTGAAAACCAACAGCGGGTGTTTCGGGCAAAGCCTAAACAGCGGAGACTTGCACTGGCGCAATCCGAAACGTATTCCAGAAATCAATTCCCAGTTATACGCGACCGGTCAAAGATGGAACAATTAAAAATCGTACCATCTTCAAGCGGCCGTTGAATCGCACCAGCGCACGCACGTATCCTAGAACGGGAGCCCTTTGACCCGATGCAGTAAGGATGTCAGTCTGCAGCATTGACATCTGCAGCCCAAGATCCTTAATCAGGACCAAAGATCCCGCTCCAAGTATACTCACGCTAGCTCCACTGTCAAGGAGCCCCATGAGCTTCCGACCTTTTATTTCGATTTCAGCAAAAGGCCGGTTTTCCCCGTACGGCGTCAGAATTGAATCTGTGCAAGCTTGCTTCAATAATCTACGCAAGGTAAAGTACCTCCATGATCTCCCAAAAGCAGAATTTGGCGACCAATTAAAGGAGCGTGTGCGACGAGAAGTTCGGCCATCTCCGGAGGCCGACCAACTAGAAGGGAAATTACAAGACTCGGTCAAAGGCTGATTTGCAGACCAAGGTGTTTGGGTCGCAGTGTCAGCCGTATTTAATGTTTGGCATCCTATTGACGACGCCACAACTCTGGGTCCACATTGGTGGCCACATCTGTGGTCTCGAGACGCCGTTGTTGTGTGGCAGATGGACCGCTCCGAATCCCCGTATTCGTTACGATCCGCCTGGCGTTTCCCGAGCCGTTGCATCGTCCACACCTGGGTTTAAGAACATCAGGAGCTCCACAACCATAGCAAAAAATTCTGGTTGGAGGCACAGAACAATCTTGGTAAGAATGCCCCAGGTCTTGGCAATTCCAACAGACCCGGAGATCTGTGGATGAATGTGTCGGACGAGAATTTGACGATGCCACTGGTTGGGACCTACGTGTCATTAGAGGAGCGCGGGCTGATGTGGTGACTGCTTCCACCAAATGAGCTGTATCATCATTTTCAGGCTCATATAGTTCATGGACCACGCGTCGCGTTTGGGTGCTATCAGCTCGTTGACCCGACGGATACCACACACTTTCAGTCGCCACACACCGCCGCAGCAACTCACGAACATTTCGGAATTCGAGCCCAGCCAAGTGCTCTCGTAGGCGCCGGTTCATGTTGCGTAGCAATATGCACTGGAGGTCAACATCGGATAATGGGTTGCTGAGCTGCAGAGCCATTGCCTCGATCGCATCGAAGAACACCTGGATGGACTCGCCCGGTTTTTGAGTGCGAGCGTCGATTTCTCGCCTGATATCGACGTCACTTCGACGGTCCTCAAAACGCTCTCGCAGCTCCTGTTCAAGATCAGCCCAAGTCACCGAACCATGGAGCTCCATATAACGCCAGTACCACTCTTCCGCTGGACCTTGAAGTAACAAATGTAGGTCGTGAGCGAGTACGGCCAACGAAACCCCATAGCTCGCCGCCATGGTCTTGACTCTAAACAAGAACCGAGTCACGTTGAGACCCGTTGAAGTGCCATCGAAGCGAATTGTCCACTTTGACGGTGGCATAATAGCGGAGGATCTGCTGGAATTCATCGAATGGGATGTTTCAGCTCCGTCCAATCTGCGAGGGATTGCAGGGCCTTCGATATCGGCTCCATCTCCTTCTAAATGACCCGTAGAATGAAAGGGCCCAGGTGCTGACGATGGTCCTGGAATTGTAGCGGGAACGCCACCCAAAAATGATTGAGCACGTTGCTCAGCTGGTGGAGTGAGCGATAACCGTTCCAATGCTCGGCTCAAGCGATCAAAGCCAGAATCATTATTAGTGGGTCTACGATTGCGTTTTGCTCGAGGCATTTTCCCAAATTATAAAGACCAGCAATCGATTATAAATAATGATAAATAAATATTAATATTTTACAGAAGATCTAAACCCTAACTAATTAAAACCCAAAACCCAATAAAATAGGTAAATTTTAAAACAAAAGTAATCCCTAGATAAATAAACTTAAATCCAATCAAATTCGAACTAAATTCCAATTTATAAGTTCCAATTTGAACACCTAGCGCTGAAGCAATTCTTCAAATAATAAGCAATTCTTCAATAAATAACCGCAAAGCTTATAAAACAAAGTTCAATTTAGATATGCAAAACGAAATCATGCAAACGAAAGCCATGCAAAAATCCACTAAATGATATCTTGAACTCCGATAAAAATAATCATGCCAAAATTATATAAACTAAAATACTAGCAACTGCTAGTACTTGAAAAGAATACAAAAAAAAAATTAATACATATTTAGGTTCAGTGAAACCAAGTGTCAGTGAGCAGTTTGGGATGGGAGGAAAGGTATAAAAATTGGTAAAGGAAAATAAAAACAAAAGGATGGAGGAAAGATGCACCATGGCTCCGGGTGGAGCAACCCAGAAGATGCCGGAAGGGAACACCCAATTCAAAATAGATGCCACTTAGGCATCGACAGCTACTGCTGGATATGGGGTCCGCAAGACATCAACGGAATCACCCCAACCTGATGAGAGTGTAAAGGCGCCACTCAATTCAAATTGCTTAGTCATGCTAAGCGACTCGCAGACGAGGATATGAGTGACGCTCAACCCCCATCAGGCCCAGAACCACAGCCCAATCTTCCTGTCTAACAATTGACAATCCACAACAGCTGAATAGGCGCCACTGTTGTGGTAGCGACCGTTCACAACGAAAGAAAGTAAAGTTGAAATTAAGGGAAGAGAAAAGAAAAAGTAAATGTATTAAGTAAATATAATCCAATATGAATGATCTGATACAAATGCCATCTACGCCAAAGAAACAAAAAAAAATGGCTGAGGCAACCAAGTGCTCCCGGGAACAAGTGTCACCCCAGCCTATCAGATCATTCATTCGGAGCATGATAAGGTGAAAATTCAAAAATAAACGGAAAATGAACTAAAATAAAAAAAATCAAATACAAGTTAAAACTAATGAACTTCGAGAAAATCTAAAATGGCATTTGATATATAAAAACTTTAACATAATTAACAATTAAATGAAATAAACAAAAAACTAAAACCGATTTTACACCAAAGCCTTGAAACCAATTTTTGGGCGCCATTTGTTGCGGAACAGCTGTGAACAGCCGCCACCACAACAGAAATTGTAGCCTGACCTGATACCCTCGCGTGACTAATGGTGCCGGCTAGTCACCGGTGTCGTGGGTAATTTAAGGGGCAGGTCAAGCCCTAGCTGTGTCACGCATAGGTAGACCTAATCACGAAGAAGAAGAAAAAAAAATCCAGCAAGGGGGAAAAGGGAGCTCACTTCCATACATGGCTTCACTGAACCTATTCGTTGGTGTTTACTTACTCATTGCTATTTAATATTCCTTATATAAGAAAACTAATGCAAGTTCTTTCTTTTTTAACGTAAAACAAATATATTCAAAATAGTAAAATAAATAAAATGAAAACAATTCTCCAAAACAATCTAAAAAAAAATATTCAAAAATCAAGTAATTCTAAATAATAACAGGGACTTCAATTACTATAAAAGTAAATAGAAATAAAAACAAAATATCCATGCAATAACTTCCAATAAATTAAATATTAAAATTCATTAATAATTACATATATAAAATCAAAATAATTCTCTTACCAGTGTTCCGGAAGACGGTACCGTATCCTCGCTCACTGTAACTTATTTAGTTTGATTGTTTTTAAGAATGGAATTAAATTATCCAAATTAAACTGTGGTTTATATATATTAATATTATATTTTTTTTTTTTAAACTTTTTGCTCAAAAAGAAATTTGCATTAGTATAAGACGTTACTTCAACAGTCTTTACACTTTGTATCAATAGTAATGTTCAAATTGTTTAATTGTCGATGATTAATTCAATTTTGTTTCTCGTTCTAAACACTGGTGTGGAGAGAAGATCCTGCATGCACTTCCATCAGCATTTTATTTTTCATCTCAATCAAATTCCCGGTGTGAATATCTATAGCCATAAAGTCAAATCAGCAACGGAGATCCAGTTGTTGTCAGAGGCATCTTTCCAATGCTTTGTACGGTATCATAAATTCGATATAAAATAGTGTTTGAGTTAAACGATAACTCTGTTCGGTCCTGATTGCTGATTGCACCAACTCGCAATCAAATCACAGTGCTATCCCACGCACATTAACTTTCACAAGTTCGCAAAATTTTTCCCAGAACATATTCCAAAGGTAACTTTGTAACTTTTATCACTATGTGCACACTATTTTTCTGTACAGGTTTATTCGCGCACAAATTCTCGATTCCGATTCGTGTTCAATTGGATTATGTCACGTAGAGTACGAATTTAGCACAAAATTAGAATAATTTTAATCTTAACAGTTTTTCAATTTTGCGAATCAAACCAAATTATAGCTTTGCGTCATCTCAAGAACTTCGACGCTCTCGCAAACGTTTAGACCAAGACCACCTTTTCGGTCAGCGTCAAAACCAAAACTCCCCGGTTCAGCGCCAAAATTCCACTTCCCTGTCCCCAGCAAAAATTCACGCTGACCAGCCAGTTCAGTTTCCAGCTGATCCCGTTGCCGCCATCTCCCGCAACAACTTATCTCTCCAGCAAGCATCACCCGAACAACAAGCAATGCAGTTCAAATGCACTCAGGTGTTGATTGCATTTGAACTGCACCGCTTCATTGTTGTTGTTTTTTTTTCAGTGTTTAGGTGATGCTTGCAGAGCAACAACCGCTCGTTTTGTTTTTATACAGGAAAAAGGTTTTCGACATCATGCCGGGCATGTATATATATATATATATATATATATATATATATATATATATATATATAATATATATATATATATAGGGGAAAAGAAAAATATATATATATATATAAATGTATATATATATATATATATATATATATATATATATATATATATATATATAGGGGAAAATCCGCATGGATACCTAATCGAAGGTTATGTCGGGCAACCGACAAAAAACCACCTCCTTATCCTCCACCGCCCCACGGGACTGCCGACAGGTATTGCTTCGTGGGGTGGGGTCAGCTTTAGCTGTTCACGGGCTGCCGCCTAGTGCTCGCTCTCTTGGCATCCTCTTTTCGAAGAACGGCGTGAATTTGCGCTAGTGCTCCCGTCAGTGCTTTCCAGGCTTCCTCTGATGCCAGTATCATCTCCACCACGTTTTCTGCCGATAAGAGCAGGTTGGTAGAAGTTTGCAGCTTAGCTCGGTGTCGCGCAAATCGTGGACACTGAAACAGTATGTGCTCCGGGTCCTCGTCTATTCCGCATATCGGGCAGTTGGGGGAGTCATCCAGGCCAAACCGATGCAGATATTTCCAGTATACGCCATGCCCAGTTGAGAACTGCGTAAGTTCGTGGGTGATTTCTCCGTGCTTCCGCTGGGTCCATTTAGCAATATCGGGGATAAGCTTATAGGTCCATCTACCGGCTGCGCATTGATCCCATCTCCTTTGCCATATTCCTACAGAGACTTGCCTCTCTGCCTTTGAATCCGTGCTGTTGTTTTTGTAGAGCCTTTGCGTCTCATCTGCCAGGATTTCTATCGGAATCATGCCCGCTATCACATATGCCGCTTCCCCTGGTGTTGTTCTGTAGGCGCGAATCACTCTCAGAGTACTTAATCAATATGTTGAGCACATTTTCTTCTTATTCGCTTTTGCTGTCAGCTTGTGTGTCCATATTGGCGCCGCGTAGAGAAGGGTACGAACGCATTTTTGATGTCGAGCGTGATAAGAGCACAGTAGTTTCGGGATGCTCTACGCGTTTCAAGCGCGGGCTTGGCTAGCTCGATTATCACACTGATAGCGTCAGCCGTAAAGATATATATGTATATATATATATATATATATATATATATATATATATATATATATATATATATATATATATATATATATTATATATATATATATATATATATATATATATATATATATATATATATATATATATATATATATATATATATATATATATATATATATATATATATATATATATATATATATATATATATATATATATATATATATATATATATATATATATATATATATTTATATACCCAGCAAACCTGCGCTCAGCACTTTCGCATACAGTTGTGAAAACTTTTCCATGTGTTGATACATTTTCTGATGAGTATTTATATTTTATATTTTTCAATGATTATACATGCTGCTGTACTACTGCTAAACACCTGAACAGGCTGCCTAGGTTTTGTGGTTGTCCCGGCACGTTGATGAGTCTCTTATATATTTACGGTTCCCTGTTTACAATGAATACAACGTACTGCTGAACTACTGCCAAACTGCTGAACAGAAGGTGCAATTTGACAATTCCTGTAGAAGGTGCAATGTAAATATTTTTCCCGAAATTTGTGAATTCTTTGAAAGAATAACCTTGCATTTCAAATGAAATCGCTCATGCTTAGTGAAAATGCATGAAAAGTACGACGTGTTAGTAGTATTTTTCATGCAAAATGTGGAACTGTTAACTATAAACAAGTATTTTTTCTTATTAAACTTTCTGGCAAAGCAACCTTTGCAAATTCAATTTTATAAGTCACTTGTTATTTTCCATTCTTTTCGCTTTGCCAGTTCAAGGAGCCAGACAAGTGTAAGATTATTGATGTTTATTATATTGACATTAATTATAATTTTTTGTAGTGAAATAAAAAAGCGACAACTCGAGCCATGGGAGTTTCATTTCGAAAACCCTAGAACGGACAGGAACATTGAGGACTTTAAGAAGTAAAGTTATTTTTTATTATATACAATATATTCTTTTAAATCAATAATCGTGCCCGGTTGAAATTGTTAAAATGTCTAAGAAGACAATTTCGCGTATGATGCAGGAACAATTAATACAATTTCAATGTGACAAAGATCGATATCTTAGCCTAAGCTCTTTTGCTATGCCTTCTACATCGCATGTTGAAAACGACATTCCTGAGCCCTGTTGTGAATTAAATGTAGACATTGCTCCAAATTCAAGTGATTCTGAAAGTGCGGTTGAAGAACATCTCAGTGAATCAGAAATTAGTGGCATTAAACAAAATTTAAAAAGATGGGTTCTTCGTAATAGTGTTCCACGAAATCATGTCGATGATTTACAGAAGACATTAAAAAAATCTGGTGTTAAAAATTTGCCCCGTTCCGCACGAAAACTTTTGAATACTAATCGGTTACCACTTGTAACTCGGACTGTTATACCGGGGGAGTACTTCCATTATGGAATACAATCTAATTTAAAATGCGAAAAATTTAACATAGTAACTGAAAAAGATTGTGTTTTGGTGGATATCGGGATAGATGGGCTGAGCCTTTTTAAAAGTTCACGAAGGGTACTATGGCCAATAATAGGAGCCCTTGTCGATTTCCCACATCAACCTCCATTTTTAATAGGGTGTTATTCTGGTTTTAAGAAGCCAAATAATGTTGATGATTTTTTGGCAGATTTCGTTCGAGAAGTGCATAACCTGAAATTAAATGGTGTTAAAATTGATACAAGTCAAGTAGTCAAACAATTTGACATTCGGGTATTTACTTGTGATGCTCCTGCACGAGCATTCATAACGGGTGTTACATATCATACGGGAAAAAACAGCTGTCCAAAATGTATCCAAAATGCCACATACATCAGTAGAAGAGTAGCTTTTCAAACTATGCAAGGCATTGCAAGAACGGACAAGTCGTTTGATGATAGAAGTGATAAGTCATATCACAGTGGTGAGATGCGGGCTAAAAAAATGTTACTGGAAGGTTTAGGAATTGGAATGGTATCACAATTTGCGCTGGATCCAATGCATTTAATTGATTTGGGCATTACCAAGAAATTGTTAACTTATATGGTGAAAAATGAAGCTGGTGGTAGATTCGTCAATGTAACCGCTATCAACAAAAAAATTTCTTTAGTAGCCCAACATTTTCCATTTGAGTTTGGCAGGAATTGTAGAAGTCTCGACGATATAAGCTTATGGAAGGCAACCGAGTTCAGACATTTTTTATTCTATGTTGGGGTCGTAGCTTTGAAAGGTTCAGTATATGATGACCTTTATTACCATTTTTTACTACTACACTGTGCTATCCGATTGCTAGCCGGTAATCGGTCTTCAACCAATTCAGTTGAAGTTGCAGGTGAAATGTTGGAAGAGTTCGTCAAACTATTTCCTGTACTGTACGGTGAAGATAAAGTTAGCTTCAATTTTCACTGCTTGATTCATTTGACAAACTGTGTTAAGCAGTTTGGTCCCTTGGATAGATTCTCAGCTTAGAAGTTTGTTAGTTTGAGAATTATATGCAGTATATTAAAAAACTAGTAAAGAAGCCAAACAAAATTTTGCAGCAGCTCTTTAGACGTTTAGATGAGATGTCAGACTATGAGACGGAAACAATTTCCAAATTTGATTTCATCGAAGTAACTATTGCAAATGAAAAAAACTCTTACTACCTTATAAAAGGCGCCATTTCCATAAAAGCTACAGGATTCGGTAGCCACAATGAAAAAAGAATGTATTTTTGGCTACTCTTTTGTCAAAATATCACCATTCTTTGAAATTCCTGTTCAATCTTCTATAGCGTTACGTATTTTTTTATTACGAAGAACTAAAGACGGAGTTGGACATTTTCTGGAAGGAGGATTTGTCAAATAAATTATTTGCCATACCTTTCAACGGAGGACAAGTACTCATTCCCATATTGCACGATTGTTTTCACCAGTTCAAAAACTAATTGTTAATTTTGTTGCCCGATCGAAACCAATAAATAATGTCGGACATATTCTCATCTGAAGAATCAGGTAAGATTATTGGTTTTCAATTTGACAGTACCTTGATATCCATTCTATTTACTACTGTCTACTTAGATAGTGAACACATCAGCGCCTACACAATTCTGTCACCCATAATTAATGGCTGTAGCGAAAATGTGTCAAAGGGTTTTGCCACGTCAACTCAAAAAGGTATTTTCGAATACAATCTTAGAAGTGCTGACTAATTTTAAACAATGGTAATATGTTAACAGTACTTTCAGTCAAACACAGAGAACATTCAAAAGAAAACAATCCGCCAAACCAAGATACCAGTGGAAGCTCATCGTTAATGGGAAAACGAAAAGTATTTGAGCAGTCAACGATTGAAAAATGTGTTGTGGGTGTTCCCAATGACATCCTTCAACAATTGATTATAGGGCAAAAACACATCCAGGATACACAAAAGATAATTTTAGGAAAAGTCACAAATTTGGAAGCGAAATTAAATTCATTTAAGGAAGAATACTTAAAAGCAACGGTAATTCACTTTTATAATATAAAATAAGCATAATATAAATTTTAAGTTTCATAGAAAGAAGAAGAGGCAACCCAATCAGCCAGTAATAAATTATTACGGGAAAATATTGTAATATCGAAGCTCGTGCATAAAAAAATTAAAATGTGTATCGGCGAGGACAAAGACGATATCGATATTGAGATACAGTCTAATCTTCCCGTAAAAAGTATGGCAGAGCTATCTGATTTAAATGACCGTCTTGAAGATCAGGTTTTTGCCACAAAACTGGTAATAACTTCATATCAGATGATATGTTTACTATTTTCCTATCTAAAAATGTATAAATCTTACATTTCAAGGAATGTACATTGCGGAAACAGGGGCTATTAGTTCGAGCATTTCGATTATTGGCCACCGACAATGTATATTGGCATTTCAATTTAGAAGGACGTAGCGATAAACAAGCACTCAAATCTCTCAAATTATTCGAGAAAATATTATTTGGTATGAAACAACATATGTCATTATAATAGTTATTTGTAATATTAAATTTATTTTTTAAATAGATGCTTGTGGTGCTCAGATGGGGCGAAATATTTACGAATCTTACAATGCAACGATCTCACAACAGAGTGTCAAAAGCGAAAGGAAAAAAATAGATACTAAGCTGAGTTTTATGCTGTATTTTAATTAAGTATTGAATGAATTTATTATGCATCCATAGTTTAGTAGAATTACTAAAAAAAAAAACAAAATACCAATCAAATCCACATTAATTTTTGTTTTATCAATATCACGCAACTTAAAAAATCAAGTATAAAAACAAACAAAATAAAAAAAAAAATTAATATACATTAAAAATATATAATAAGCAGACTTTTGTGATGTATTAGATGTATCTATATTTAGCCTTTCTACTAGAAAATAAGCAATAATACAAATGAAACTAATGCTTATTTTTATTTTCTCAGTATCAGCCAAATTAAAAAATGTTTGTATGAAAACAAACAAAATCAAAAACCAGAGATGGACAACATTAATGAATCAATTTTTGCCATATTCTATAATAAGTTTACGATTTTTGTGCTATACGAATTCCCTTCTGGATTATTTTTTAAGGAAAATCTAAATAACTTTCATTCACAATGTATTTATTTTACAGTAATAAAAAGGTTAACAATGCATTAAAATTTCTTCTTTACTGCAATTGAAAATGGCATGAATGCAAAGTAATGCGAATGTGCTGCTATACTACTGCTATACTGCTTCTAAGGCAGTAGTGCAGCAGTACATTTTGCGTGGTGCTGTTTCACCTTGTCAGCAGTAGTATAGCAGTACTTTTGCACTCCTTGTATTCCTATCTTTTGTCTTTTTCCTATTTGTGGGATGGAAACGATCAAGCATGAAACAAAACATATTACAAGTACGCGGCTAATATGAAGTAAATAGGTGAATTTTGGGGTAAAATGCTATCTCTAGCATTAAAAGCATTCACGGGTTCACTCACGGCTTCTGCAGCACTTTAGAAGTAGTGCTGTGTTTGCTGGGTATATATATATATATATATATATATATATATATATATATATATATATATATATATATATATATATATATATATATATATATATATATATATATATATATATATATATATATACACGGTGTGTCCCACGGAAATCGGAACTTTTTCGAAATAAAAGCAAACACTCATTATTTCTGCAAATAACTTCCATTTTATTCAAAATAGTCTCCTTCCGCTGCGATACAACGTTTTGCACGTTCAATTAGCATGTCGAATGAATTTTTAAGGTCCTTTTTGTCCTTTTGTCCTTTTGTTTTGGGTCCTTTTGTTTTGGGTGCTTCCATTCAGAACTTTGACGCTTGGTTTCCGGATCATATTGAAAACACCACGTTTCGTCACCAGTCACGATGGAATATTTGAAGTTTTGATCCTTTTTTAACTCTTTAATCAAGTCACAGCAATGTTGGATTCGAAGCATTTTTTGGTCGTCGGTCAATTTGTGTGGAACAAATCGTGCACAGATCTTCCTTAGATTCAAATGATCGGTCAAAATGCGATGAACTGAATTTTTGGACACATTCAGTTCCATTTCCATGTATCTCAATGAAGATTTCGGCTCATTTTTTATGAATTCACGTACTTTTTCAATGTTACTTTCAGTAACAATGGTTTTTGAGGGACCTGGATGTTCGTCGTCCTGTATGTCCTCACGACCTGCCTGGAACCGCTTAAACCACTCATACACTCTGGTACGGGACAAACAATTATCACCATAAACTTCTTTCATCAAATTAAACGTTTCGGTAAAAGTTTTACCGAGTTTAAAACAGAATTTAATATTCGCTCTTTGTTCGAAGTTCATTTTTCGACCGATGACACAAACTCACTGTCACTTTGAACGCGATATCTCGGCTTTTACTGAACCAAATGTCATGAATGTTGGACTGGAATGTTCGGGAAGGATGAACATTTCCAACGCATATAGTCAGTAATAGATGGCGTTATGTATATAGGATATTTTGAAAAAGTTCCGATTTCCGTGGGACACACCGTGTATATATATATATATATATATATATATATATATATATATATATATATGTATGTATAACAAACAAGGTTCAAATAAATACAAAACATAACGATCCAAAGAAAAAACAAAAGGATGCAATTAAAAACACTGTTTAGGACAACAGAAATTTCAAAGGGGGAAGAGCTGTGTATAACCCACAATCCGCCACACCAATATTACCATGTATAGACACAGCCCAGCAAACCTGCGTTCAGCACTTTCGCATACAGTTGTAAAAACTTTCCATGTGTTGACACATTTTCTAATGAGTATTTATATTTTCTATTTCTCAATGATTATACATGCTGCTGTACTACTGCTAAACTCCTGAACAGGCTGTCTAGTTGTTGTAGTTTTCCGATACGTTGATGAATCTCTTATATATTTACTGTTCCCTATTTACAATGAATAGAAAGTACTGCTGCACTACTGCCAAACTGGTGACCAGATGGTGCAATTCAAATCGTTCCCCAAAAATCAAATCGAGTTGCCCATACGTCAAGCGTCAGTCATATTTCGCAAGTGATACATGAAATATTTTGAAATTTATAATTAAAACAGGTCTTTTTTGCTCTAATTAAAGATGACATGAATACAAAGTAATGCAAATGTGATGGCATGGATGCAAAGTAATGCGAATATACTATTGGTGACATTATAGCTGGGCAGCCATATCAATGTCCTGCTATGCTGCTTCTAAGGCAGTAGTACAGCAGTACATTTTGCATGCTGCTGTTTCACCACTTCAGCAGTAGTATAGCAGTACTTTTACCCTCCTTGAATTCCTATCTTTTGTCTCTTTTCTATTTGTGGGATGGAAACGATCAACCATGAAACAAAACATATTACACGTACGCGGGTAATATGAAGTAAATAGGTGAATTTTGGGGCAAAATGCTATCTCTAGCATTAAAAGCATTCACGGGTATACTCACGACTTCTGCAGCACTTTAGAAGTAGTGCTGTTTGCTGGGAGGAACTATGTTTTGTTAAGTCACACATAAATATTATTTAAATATACATCCAACTAACGGGGTTATGCTAAGTAAAATAGTAGCTTATCAATTATTCACATCCTGTCACCAAGTAAAATTCAATGTTAGCCTATCATGCTACATTATTAAAAATACATCCGACTAACCGTTCTATCGCAAGCAAAACAGTAGTTTATCATTTATTCATATCCTGTGAAGAAGTAAAATTTAATCTAGGCTTATCATGGTACATAATTAAACACACATCCAAGTAACGGAATTATGCCAAGTAAAATAGTAGTTTATCAATTAACCACATCTTGTTAAACTGAAACCAAGCTTATCATGCTACATTCATTTAATAAATGCAAAACACTTACATATACATATAAACTATACAAACGAACAGGAAGGGTTCTTTAATAAATCGTCACTCGAGTGATAGGTTCTACGAGTAAGCGTTTTTTTCAATTTTATAACAAGGGTTTAGATTAATAAACCAAATGTATTTTTCAAAAAGTGTTAAAGTTCTGTGTTTAAAAATTTTGAAAGAACATTAAGTGAATCACAAACCTTTATTCGCAGGGTAAACAGAGGTAGAAAGAGTTTCTGATGCCGTCTTTAGCTCCTCACCTCATTCTTAGGGTGGACTTTCTGCGACTGTTCAGCATCGTATTTGCCGTGGCACGGAAGCAATGGGAGGTGGTCTCTTTGTTGGATGGGCACAGGTGCGAGCAGTTGATAAGCAGAAGTTGGCTAACGCAGGGAGAAGAAAGAGAGCTGGAATCACAGCTCGATGAAAAGTTCCGGTTGATAAGGGAAGGAATTGGATGCACCATTAGGGTGGAGCACGTAATAACAACAATTGCCAAACCCATCAAGCAGCGATACCATCCCGTCTCACCGGATGTGCATAAGCACATTGACGCCGAGCTAAATAAGATAGGGGGGGGGGGGGAAGGAAGTGCGGCAATTCTTGGAGATGGTTTCTTGGTACCGGAGGCCTATGTTGGATTTTGTGACATTGACATTGCCACTCACGAACCTCTTCAAGAAGAACCGAAAATTTCTATGGACAGAGGATTGCAAGGAGGCACTCACAAAAGCAAAGTCGAAATAAGCCACGGCCTGCATCCTTACTTATCCGGACTACACTCTGCCGTTCAAAGCTCAGACAGATGCTTCAAATACTTCACTTTCCCACTTACCTATCTTTACTTTAGTCCAATCCTCTAGAAGTCTAATCTATTATATCTCCATTTTACTCCAGCTCTTCTGTTGGCCCTGATACAATTCCTAGCTTTTTTGTTAAAAAAAACTTCCTTCTTCTCTTTGTGTTCCCTTGTCCATCATTTTTTACATTTGTCTGTGTCATGGTATTTTCCAGCTTTTTGGAAAGTGTTAAGCATTTTTCCTTTCATCAAGTCTGGTGATCTAAACCTAGACACTAACTATCGCCCGATCTCAATCATTCCTTGTTTTTCTAAAATTTGTGATTGTCTGGTTATTAATCGTATCTATGATTCTCTTGGACACGTTTTTGCTGTCAACAGCACGGTTTCGTGAAAGGCCGGAGTACTACCACTAACCATGTAGAGTTTTTCTCATTTTGTTGTTTCTGCCTTAGATGGTCACCACCTAGTCAATGTCATATACACATTAAGCCTTTTACTTAGTCAATCATGAGCTCTTTCTTCTTTGATTAGAGCATTATGGTATATTGGAGCCCCTTCTCTCGTGGCTCTCATCATTTTGTATTTGATCGTATCTGTTTTCTTTTTCTTTGTCCTCTCTTTTTTTCCTCCTTCTGCTGTACCTCAGGGATCTAATTTCGGGCCTTTGCTATTAAATATCTTCGTCAACGATCTTCCTTGTGTGTTTGCTTCTTCTTGTTTAACCCTGGAATGGTACCCACGAGTAATTTTTACTCATATGCGGTATATATATAGTCGCGCATCAGCCAGTTGGCCACTCTGACTGCTATGAGGCTAGAAGTTATATAATATGTTTATGTTTAATGATGAAATAAAAAATGTACATAATACTATTGTTGCCTTCTTTTTAGTAATAATATGTACCTAAAATCATTCAAAAATGTACCGTACCATCCTAGGGTTAATATACGCTGATGGCCTGAACGTTTTTCGCGTTAGCAATGCTCCTTCCGATCATCTTGCTCTTCAAAACGATTTGAATTGTCTTGCTTCCTGATGTGATGTCAATGTATTTTACATTGAAGCCTTGTGCTTTTGAGTTCATTTACTCTATTTGTGACATCACCCTTTTAGATGTGAATCATTTTACTGACCTCGTTGTTACCTTCGATCAGAAGCTAAAGTTCCATATTCATATTCGTACCATCACTCGCAAGGCGTCCCGGATTAGATTGATTTCTCATTACTTCTGACAAAAACATTAGATCATCGTGAAATTTGCAGAGCGTATTGATGTTAACTAAAGTTTAATACACATGGATTTCCAAGGTAGTGCGGGTAACCCTGTAGCTGCAGCAGGCTCTTGAAAAAAAATCCTTCAAATCATTGAACCTCCTGAAAAATTTTTGATTTTTGGCAAAAAATTCAAATCATTGATAAATTTTAACGTTTGTGCATCATGTCAATTTGAAATTTTTAAAATTCCGATTTGCACAAGAACGGCAACCCATCACTAAATTACCTCTATTTTCAGCACTCGAAAGTTCTGTTCACGAGAACTGACGACCGGATTATCCGATCATAATGAAATTCACAGGACGTGTTGGCATTAACTAGGACCAGGTCTGATAGAAGTGATTTTAAATGCCGGCAACCCTGCAGCAGTGGTGCCATCTTGAAAAATCACTGAGAAAAAAAAAACCGGTTTTTGGCCTATAGCTTCCGATTCAGCCATCAGATTTAAACGAAATTCACACAATATTTGGATCTTACTTAAAATAACATTTGGTGCAAATTTGGCTGAAAATAAGAATAGGGTTGCCAGCTATGGTGATTTTTGTCTCCTAAATTTTGCAAATTTGCTCAGAAAAATAAAGCTTTTTTCCCTGTAACTTCCGGTGCAGTCATGATATCAAAATGAAGTTTATCCAGTAAATAGATTTGATGTGAGCCAAATGTCATAGGATATTCGTACAAAAATCGTGAAAGGGCTGCCAGCTATGGCCATTTTTGTAATTTTTTGGAATTTCTTTACTGCGTGATTATGTCATTAGATTTGCAAATGGGAACAATCCTGCAATGAAAATTAACAATAAATATTAACGCTTTAAAAATTTGAAAAGTTTTGAGGGTGGTAACCCTAAAAAATTTTTTTCCACCGTACAACTTCTAGCGCAGTGATTCAATCGAAACGAAATTTATTGGTTGGGTTTAGTTTAATGTGAAGCAGATTTGGTATATATTTTGCTTTGCTGCTGACACAGGGTAACGAGCTTTAGTTATTTTCGTAAATATTGCATCAACAGATGCTTCAAATAACATACACATATGCAAAACATTTGCAATAAAACTAAGAAACCAGTTTTTAAATTTTCCGAGTTTTGAACATTTTTTGGATTGCAGCTTCGAACAACGTTAACCGCTAAAGCTTTCGACGAAATCCTCCGATGAGAACGAAATTCAAAGGATAAGTTGATTTAAGTATGAGTTGATAAGGTAAATTTATTGCTGCTTCGTTGGGAAAATGTTGCCAGCACTGAACATTTTCATCATTTGTGTTAAGCTAGAGTTACAATCAATGCAACCAACATTTGTTGCACAACAAAATGAGTTTGAACCCATGAGAACGTATGAGAGCCGTTCAAATCGGATCAAAATGAAATTTATGCAGTAAATAGATTTTGATGTGAGCCAAATGTAATAGGAATTTCGTACAAGTATCATGAAATAGCTGCCAGCTATGACCATTTTTGTAATTTTTTGGGATTTTTTTACTGCGCGATTATGTCATTAGATTTGCAAATGAGAACGATCCTGCAATGAAAATTAACAACAAATATTAACGCTTTAAAAGTTTTGAGGGTGGTAACCCAAAATTGTTTTTCACCCGTATAACCTCTAGCGCAGTTATTCAATCGAAACGAAATTGATTGGTTGGGTTTAGTTTAACGTGAAGCAGATTTGGTATATATTTTGCTTTGCTGCTGACACAGGGTAGCCAGCATTGGCCATTTTCGTAACTATTGCATCAACAGATGCTTCAAATTACATACTCATATGCGAAACATTTGCAATAAAAGTAAGAAACCAATTTTTAAATTTTCCGAGTTTTGAACATTGTTTGGATGGCAGCCTCAAACAACGTTAACCGCTAAAGCTTTCGACGAAATCCTCCGATGAGAACGAAATTCAAAGGATAAGTTGATTTAAGTATGAGCTTGTGAAGGTAAACTTATTGCTGCTTCATTGGGAAAATGTTGCCAGCACTGAACATTTTCATCATTTGTGTTATAGTTGAGTTCTGTTGCTTTGAACAAGGAATGTTTGATATGATTCTACAAAAAAGTGTATTACGTCTTTCTACATTATTTTTGTCACTCAAAGACAATTTCTTCGAAAATTAGTTTTCTAGCAATTCAGGTGCGCTAGAGTTTTTGACTTATTTCTATTTAATTCGCAATTTCATATGTATATATTTCTTTTCTTGATATTTTCTTTATTTTGACTTAATTTTATCTTATAGTGTACATATTGTTTGATTCTATTCTGTTTTTTTTTTGTGTTTTTTTTTTATCAGATTGTGGAAATTTGTAGTTGTATGCTTATAGTTTATTACATTATTATTCTTGTCTGTGGCTTGTATAACTTTTACAAATTGTTGTGATATCTTTTACATTTGTTGTTTATTAAGATATTTGAATTTACGCCATCTCTGAATTTTATTTCGTATGGTCCGTGGTATGTGTTTTGTTATTTCTTTCTATTCATATTTCGTACTAGTACTAAATCTCCTACTTTCAAGTTTGATGGTTTTGCAAAATTGTCTAATTTAAGTTTTCTTTCGTGTTTTACTCTATCGATTATTTTTCGTGCTAGACTGATACTATTTTTTAACCTGAGTTTTAGTTCATTAGCATAATTATCTATATTGTTTATTGGTTCATCTTTTTCTATTATGTCTTTAGGTAGATGAGGTAATCTGCCATATACTAGTTCGTATGGAGAATATTGTGTATCTACATGGGGGCTAGTGTTGTATGCAAAAGTATAGTAAGGTACCCATTTATCCCATTCGTAGTCATTGGTAAAGTTCAATAAATATTCGTTTAATACTCTGTGATTACTTTCCACTGTCCCGAGTGTTTCATGGTGATAGGGTGTCGAGAATACTTGTTCTATTTTTAACATACTACAAATGTTTGCCATTAGCTCATTGGTGAATTCAGTTCCATTATCTGACTTCAAATTTTTGAAAAGGCCGTGTTTTAATATTAATTGTTCAACCATTGTTTTCGCGATAGTTTTAGCGTCTTTTGATTCTATTGGATAAGCAATAACATATTTTGATAATTTGCACTGCATTGTGAGTATATATCTATAATTGTTGCTCAACCTAAGTGGCCCTACTGTGTCTATGACGATTGTTTCGAATGTGTTAGCAGGTGTATCTGTTATAATTTGGTTTTCTTTTATGTGTTTTGTTTGTTTATTTTTAGCACAAGTTTCACAATTGTTAATAAAGGATTTTATCATTTTGTTCATATTTTTCCATATGTATTTCTGTTTGAGTTTTAATGTCGTTTTTCTCACACCTAAATGTCCTCCTACGGGTGTTGTATGGTAATCGTTTATCAATTTAAATTGTATTATTTTATCTGTTATTCTTTTGGGGGGTTTGTATATTATAATTCTTAGGGTTTTTTTTGCCTTTTGATTGAGTACACTGTTGTAATTTATTGAATATGTCTTTGAATTCATTTTTCCCTATTATGTTAAATATTTCATCAGTTTGTTTTTAAGTATATCATTGTTATATTTCTCCTTGTCACTATTGACGTTAGCTTCTCCAGTAACGAAACTAATTCCGATGGATTATCACTGCATTCAATTTTAACTTGGTTATTTTCAATGTTTATCTTTGTATTTTTCCCTATTTCAAATTTTAGGTTTATTAAATTTTTTATGTCAGCCATCCATTCACTGTTCCATATATACGTTTCATTTAACTTTGTGTTTTGGTTTGGTTCATGTGCTTCTATCGTTGGTGTGTTGTATTTCTCTCTGGTCATGTTTCTTGTGACTGCTAATATATTTTTGTTCTTAACGTTATGGCCTTGTTTCGGGATCATTTCTTTTAATGTATCCGAGCTTAACTTGATGCGTGATAGTGCATCCGCATTGACATTAATTTTTCATTTTCGGTATATTATATCGAAGTCATAATCACATAAATCGACTCTTATGCGTGTCATTTTTGATGATGGGTTTTTGTGTGTGAATAACGATATCAGTGGTCTATGGTCAGTGACTACCGTAAATTTATTTCCAAAAAGATAGGGTTTGAAGAAGTTTATTGCCCAATGAATCGCCAGTAATTCTTTTTCTATCGTAGATTTGTTTACTTCATGTTTGACGAGAGTTCTACTCGCGTAAGTTATGGGTAAGTCCTGTCCTATGTCACCTTGTGACAGTACTGCGCCTAATGCATAGTCTGATGCATCCGTTGTGACTATGAATGGTTTGCTAAAGTCCGGGTATTGTAGAATTGGTGCATTCATTAGTTTGCTTTTAAGCAATTCGAATGTTGTTTGGCATTGCTGTGTCCACTTGAATTCAACTTTCTTTCTTAGTAGATCGTTTAGACATTTCGTTATTTTAGCAAAGTCGGGGATGAATCGACGGTAATAATTGGCGAATGCGACGAATCTTCTGACTTCGTCTGGATTTGTTGGTACTGGGTACTTTTTGATTGTATCTAGTTTTCCGGGGTCAGTGCAAACTCCATCCTTGGTTATCAGATGTCCCAAGTAAACCACTTCGCTTCTCAGGAAATTGCATTTTTTAGGGTTCAACTTAAGATTGTATTTTTTTAATCTTTCAAGTACTCGTATTAAATTTGCATTATGGTGTGCTAAACTGCAGCCGAAAACAATTATATCATCTACATATAGAAAAGCTGCTGAGTCCAGTCCACTTAGAGCTATGGTTAGCATGCGTTGAAAGCTGTTTGAAGAAATTGTCAAACCGAATGGTAGTCGTTTAAATTGATAGTGCCCTTTGTTCGTTGAGAAGGCTGTCAATGGTCGTGACTCTTTCGTAAGCTCTATTCAATGGAATGAACTTGTCATGTCTAAAGTAGAGAAATATTTAGCTCTCCCCAGACTATCTAGAACATCTTCTAGTCTTGTTAGAGGGAATTTATCGTTGACTATTTTATTATTGAGTGCTCTAAAATCAACTACTAGTCTCCATTTATTTGCGTCTAGTTCACTCTTCTTCGGTGTTAGAAGTAGTGGTGAGTTGTAGGGGCTGGTTGAGTCCTCGATGACATTGCTGTCTAACAATTCCTGTACTTGTTTGTTTATTTCGTTAATATGTGTATGAGGTAACCTGTAATTCTTTATGTATGTCGGTGTGGTATCTGTAACCTGTATTTTTTGAGTGTAAAAGTTGTTTGTGGATAAAGGTTCACCTTCTAAGTGGAAGATATGTTGGTATGTTTTAAGAATTTCTAATAGAGACTTCTGGTCTTTCGCATTCAGATGATTTATTTTAACATGTTTTAATATGTCTTTAAATCTTTGTTCGTCTCTGATGTTCGAGCTACTGATTTACTTGTTTCACAAGGTTTGAAGTTTCTTAACGGTTCGGTTTCAATTTTAAAATTTTCGAGTATTACCTCTTCTTCATTTGTGTTTAATATCTTAATGTGTTTTATGCCTTTTACTGGAATTATTGAACTGGCTATATAGACTCCTGGTTAAATTTCTTTATTAGTGGTTACACTATCTTCCTCTATATTAATATCGATGGGACATACGTATTCACACCTTGGTGGTACTGCAACTCTCTGTTTTCTTGTAGCGATAGGTATAGTATGGTCTTCATAATTTATATTTATTGTTATTGTGTATGTTTCATAGTTTATTCTTGCTAATTTTTGGGTAAGAAAATCCCTTCTTAATATTCCGTCCGTAAGAATAGGAAAATCAGATTCCACTATTTGAAATGGAAAATTGATGTTATTTCCATCAATACTCAAATTTAAATTAGTCGTTTCAATCGACTGTATTTGTTCCTCAGTTATTCCGGAAAATTTACATCTTTTGTCTTCATTTATGATTTGATCATCCGGAATCGCACTTGCTTTACATAGTGACACATCTGCTCCAGTGTCAACCAATAATTTTAAATATTTTCTTTTATCCTTGCAGTAAATTGAGGCGTAATTTTCGAGCTGTCTGTTAAGTAGTAATATTTTTTCTGTCTGGGTCCCGAGGTCATTTTTTATTGTTCGTTGTCGCTGGCCTCTGGGCTCGTCGCGTTTCCCTGGACTATATTTATTCGTTGTCTCCTATCGTTGAAATTTCTGCTATTAGTTCTGCTGTTATCATAGTTTCTGTGATTTCGATAATTTACTTCATTACCCCTTGAGCTGTGATTGTTTCTATTATTATTGTTATTTCTATAGTTATTATTTCTATTATCATTATTTTGATTCCACTCGTTATTTCTATTATTATAAGTATTTCTGTTGTTTCTGTAGTTATTCGAGTTGTTTATTTCACTTGGTCTCGAATTAAGATTGTCTCTATAATTTCTATTCTGGTTCGTGCCGTAATTTCTGTTATTGTTATAGCTATGAGACGTGTTATTACTATTAAATGTGTTTCTGCTGTTATGGTTATATTGTTGGTTATAATTCGGTCTTCTATTAATATACATTATATTTTCCGGTGTTCTATTACTTGTTTCAAATTCAGTTGCGATCTGTATCGCTTCTATAAATGTCTTAGGTTGCGCAGCAAAAATAGTAGGCTTAAGGGTTTCATTTAATCCATTCTTGAAAATTGTAAGCGCGTAAGAATCATTAGACTTTACTATCACCGCCTTTTCTTGTGCAGTTGTATTTTGTCCTATGCTATTTATTTGGATATCACTCAATTCACTAACGAGCTCAGACAATTTTTCTCCATCTTTTTCTACATTTCCGCGTTGTTGTAGCTGAGCCAATTGCGTGTGTATTTGCTGCAATGTTTTCTTACTTTTATACCTATTTTTTAAGTGTTTTTCTAGCGCTGAATAATTGTTTATTTCTAATGTACTTAGTTGTACCTTCACGCTTGCTCCTAACTTTACATTTTTAACGAAATTCAATAAATCCATTTTTCCTTCTTCATTCAGACTTTCATTTAGTAACCCAACTATGGTTAAAAATGCATCTACCTCTTTTGGGTTTCCATTGAAAGTTGGTATTGATTTTAATGCTACTTCTATATTAAAAGTTCCCATTTTATTTTCTACTGCTTGCTCTAATTTTTCCTCTAACAACTCTTTCGCTACACTATATTTATCCAAGAATGTTTTTCGCAATTCTGAACTATCTTCTGTATCTAGTACTCTTTTCTTTAAATCTTCGATATCACTTAATTTTTCTATTATGGTATCGCTTTTGTATACCCTTCCCGGAGTTTTTTTGAAATTTATTATAATTTTCGTTATGGCATTTATCTGCTCTTCCATTTAAAAAAAAATAATATTCATACCATGGACCATAGGTTTTTGTTTCAAAAAATTTTTTTTTTTTTGTATTCTAATAAAAATATATTGTTACTAATGTTCGAAGAACATTAGTATTAAAATCGCTTCGCCGAAAATTCGTCATATATATATATATATATATCAGCAAAATGATTAAGAGAGATAATCTCTGGAGTGGCCGATCCGATTGAGTTGAAATTTTCGGAGAACATAGATGTATATAACAGGTAGGTCCATGACTTGCTAGAATTCAGATATCTTAAACCTTTTGGCGGCGGCGGGCATTTAAGTGAATTTTTAGGTACACCTATATTTCCAAGCAGTGTAAATTTTTGTTAAAAAAAAGTACTAGGAATGAAAACTTGTTATGTTTGTAGTTTGTATATGATAAAGAATTAAAAATGTTGGGCCAGGTGTAGGCGCTGAGTGCCTAAAAGTAGGCAAGGATTTTTTTTCAAATTTCGATTTATCATAACTTCTAAGAAAAACAATGGATCATCGTGAAATTTGCAGAGCGTATTGATGTAAACTAGAATTTAACACATATGGACTTTCAAGACTGTGCGGGCAACTCTGTAGCTACAGCAGGCTCCTGAAAACAAATCCTTCAAATCATCGAGTCTCCTGAAAAATTTTTGATTTTTGAAAATAAATTCAAGTCGTTGACAAATTTTGACTTTTGTCCACCAAGTCAAATAAAAATTTCAAAAATTCCGCGGTAAACAAGAACGGCAACCCGTGATCAAATTACCTCTATTTTCAGCACCCAAAACTTCTGTTCACGAGAACTGACAATCGGATTATGCGATCAATATGAAATTTACAGAACATGTTGGTATCAATTAGGACCAGGTCTGATAGAAGCGATTTTTTAATACGGGCAATACTGTGGTAGTGGTGCCATATGGAAAAATCACTGAGAAAAAAAACTGGTTTTTGGCCTATAGCTTCCGATTTAGCCACCAAATTTTAACAAAATTCACGCAGTAGGTGAACCTTACTCTAAGATAGATTTCATAGAAATTTGGTTGAAAAATTAGTATATGGACGCTAGCTACGGCAATTTTTGTCTCTTAAATATTGTAAATTTGCTCAGGAAAATAAAAGTTTTTCCCTATAACTTCCGATGCAGTGATGAAATCAAAACGAAATTCGTGTGAAAAGCATATCTTGTTGCGTTTCTAATTCTGTAGAAATTTTGTTGAAAAACCGTGAAAGAGTTGCCAGCTATGATGAATTTTGTAATTTATTGACATTTCTTTATCGAGCGATGTTGTCATAAAATTTCCAAGTGGGAATGATCCTGCAATGACAAATAACATCAAATATTTACGTTTCAAAAATTTAAAAAGTTTGGACGATGGTAACCCTAAAATTTAATTCACTCCTATAACTTACAGCACAGACATTCAATCGAAACGAAATTCATAGGGTGGGTTTAACACAACGTAAAGCAGCCATGGTGCTAGCACATGATTGCCAGCACCGGACAATTTCGTAAATGTTGCACCAACAGATGCTTCCATTTTCTATTCATAAGCAAACTATTTACAATACAATAAGCAACCGATATTTAAATATTCCGAGCTTTGGAAATTTTATTGTTTGTTACTTGAACCTATAACCGAGTTTATTAGTTTATTCATCTGCATCATCCCCCTTCTATGGTAAGCATAATTTATGACAAACGACTTCGATTATATAAAAGCACTAAAACATCATATAAAAGCAAAGCATCCAAGTTATATATCTATATGCTTTTAGAATCGTCAAAAATTGGTGCAACTGCACCAAGTTTTTTTATATAATGTTATTTTATTTGAATAAAGCTCTTTGCCCTATAGCCTCCAGTACAGTCATGGTATCATAACGAAATTCATATGACAAATTCAAATTATTGTAGACAATATTCAGTATAAATCTATTTTGAAAAACAATGATAGGGTTGTCAGCTATGATTGTTTTTGTATTTTTTGAAATAGCTTTAGTAAGCGATTTTATCATAAAATTTTCAAATCGTAGTGGTCTTGTAGTGAAAATACACACCAAATACTAAGATCTAGAAAATTTGAAAGCTCTTGCGAATGGTAACCCTAAATTTCTTTGTATCCCTATTACTTCCAATGCAGTGATCGGATCAACACGAAATTCGCAGAGCAGGTTGACTTCAACGTGAGGCAGATAGGACTGCTAGCACGAGGTGTTTTTGCTATTTTGGTACCAATAAATGCTTGCATTAAGTATTCACATCGCGAATATACAATATATAACAATATATATGACAATACGTACAATATATAATATATGTATAAGACAATAAGAACAGTATAACAACAATATAACAATACACTCAAAATCTGCACAAATCCTCTACTGTTCTTCGAACATTAGTATTTCTAGCGGTTCTGATGCGCTAGGGTTTTTTTTGTTTAGTTTTCATTTATTATAATTTTTTTTTTTTTTAACTATAGTTAACAACAATTATTCATTTTATTCAATTCATTATTCATTCTACTGTCTTTGATTTTACATTTATGTATGTACATTTTCGTTTTTACAATTTTTCTTTATATTTTTTACTAATGTTCGAAGAAGAACATTAGTATTAAAATCACTTTGGCGAAAAATTCATATTTCTATATATATATATATATATATATATATATATATATATATATATATATATATATATATATATATATATATATATATATATATATATATATATATATATATATATATATATATATATATATATATATATATATATATCATCAAAAAATTTCAGTGAAAAATCTCAGGAACGCGCCATCCGATTAAACTGAAATTTTCAGGACACATTGATGTACATCCAAAATAGTGCCAGGTCTCACAAAAAATTAATAATTTTTAACCCTTTGGCGCCGGCGGCCATTTTAGTGATATTTTTAATATACCTATTATTCTGTACACAAATCATTTGTGCAAAAATAAAGTTGACATAGTAAATTTCGAACGTGTTTTACATGTGAATCAGATAATGTTTTGGATTTTTTTAGCCCCATGTGTGCGCTGGGTGCCTAAAAAAAGAAAGGGAAAATTCGAAAATTTTTAAATTGCGATAACTTTTGACAGAGCTATTAAATCATTACGAAATTTTCAGGACATATTTGTATTATTAAGCTGTAGAGTTGTGTAGCTTTTAATGAGCGTGCTAGCAACCCTGTAGCTAGGGCAGGTACTGAAAGTGAAAACCTCCAAATCATCGTTTCTCTTGAAAAAATGCCGTTTCTTAAAAAAAAAGCCACTCATATGTAAATTTTGTGCTTTGTTTACATAGACAAAAAATAAAATTTGATATGGTATAACGGGCACGCCTGGTAACCCTTGCCCAATTTACCTGTATTTTTTAGCTCACGAATCAATTATCAGATACAATTGAAATTAACAAAATGCATTGGACTTAAATAGGACCAGGTCTGATAGAAGCGATTTTGAATTGTAGGCAACTCTGTGCCAGTGGTGCCATCTTGAAAAATTACAAAGAAAAAAACTGCTTTTTGCCCTATGAAATGTGAATAAGTTACCAGATTTTCATGAAATTGACACAGTAGCTGAACATTACTCTAAACTTTGTTTGATAGAAATTTGGTTGAAAAATTCGATTAGTGCTGCCAGCTATGGTAATTTTTGTATCTTTGGTTTTGAAAATTCGCTCAGAAAAATAAAACTTTTTGCCCTATAACTTCCAGTGCAGTCATGGAATCAATACGAATTTCATACAATTAATGGAACCTATTATAAACATTATTCAGGCCCAATTTGGTTGAAAAGCCACGACAGGGTTGGCAGCTATTGTTGGATTTCTGTTTGTTTGCAATATCTTTATTAAGCGGTTTTATCGTAGAATTTTCAATTGGTTATGATATTGTAGTGACAATAAACAGCAAATATTAAGCTTTCGATTATTTGAAAAAACTCGCTGCAGGTAATCCTAAATTTTTTTTTAGAGTGTAATATAGCAACGTGAAGCAGGTGTGATATATTCTTGGCTTTGATACTGGCGAAAGGTTGCCAGCACGAGTTGGTTGTGCTACTTTTGTATCAATAAATGCTAACAGTTAGTATTCATACCGGAAACATTTACAATGAAAATAAAGAACCGATGTTTCAATTCCCAAAGCTCTGCAAATTTTTCGGATCGCAGCCCCAAACACCAACTCCAATTACAGTGCTGCAGGCACTGAGCATTTTCTTCATTGATGTTATATGAGATGCTGCTTTCAAAATTTTGTGAAACAAGCAACTGGTAACGAATATAATTAACCCATGTTTCGCTCTCATAAACGTTGAAATTCATGCCAGTGGTAATATCTGAAACCTTCTACCATATGAGTTATAATGCATTCTTGAAACCAAAGTAAAACGTGGCATTTGAAACAGTTTGGCCGTAATAAGCAGCGCATGTGATGGAAGATGCACTCAAAACCTGCACGATTCTTCTACTGTTCTTCGAACATTAGTGTTTCTAGCGGTTCAGGTGCGCTAGATTTTTTTTTTTTAATTCGTTTGTTATTTCTTCGATACGTTCGAATAACCCCCCTTGTATTTCCCAGGGTGATGGGTTATCTTCATTCCTGGCTGTTCTTCTAAGCGCCGCTCGGAGCCTCCTCAAATACACCTTTTTGCCTCCGCGTTTCTTCTGTTTTCGTCTCGTGTCCTGGTACGGTATCGTAGTTAATTTCGCTTCGTCCTTCCGCGCCTGGATGATCCGCGGGTCCTCTCTTGGTTGAGGTCCTCCTTCTTTGGGAAGGTTGGACTTTATATTTTTCAGGTCCGCCGTTGGCACGGTCACCATGTAATAAGTCTTCCCGTCCACTGGTATCTCCGTCCACTGGTAGAACACAGACAAAAAGAACTGCTCAGTTTACTCAGGCGATCCAGTCGCCGCTTGGCAAATAAGTCGGATTTTCTCCTTTTCGTTCTATAGAAAACTGATCAAATTCGCTTTGGCGATCTTGTCGCCGCTAGGCAAACTGGTCAGATTTATTTCTACTCGTATTATTGAAAAACTGATTAAATTCGCTTTGGCGATCTTGTCGCCGCTGCGCAAACTGGTCAGATTTTCTTTTTGTTACTTTCGAAAAGAAACACACTCTTTTCGAAATCTGGTCGCCGCTTTTTCTTTTGGCTTATCAGTGAAGAATGTCCTTTATTATTAACCATTCGAGCTTTTATATCATTAATATTACAGTTATAAAAAATTCAAAAATCAGCGCGAATCAAAAATAATTATCTAGTTCCGAGGATTTACCACCGCGTGCACTTAGGGCGCTCTAGTTGCCATCTATGTGATATTTGACATTTCGACCAGTGTCGAAACGTCAGTGTGAATTAAGTGTACACAACAGTAAGGTCCTCGTTACTCCTATTAGTCTGACGCGGTTGAATCTGTCTAGCGAAGGTTTACCAACTGCCTTATTTTCAAGTACAACGTACCATATTGTCCTTACAGTGGACGTTTATCAACCCTTAAGATTCCTCGACTTAATCAGCGCAGAATTTACATCGACGAATGTTTTCTTTTAAAAGTTTATTGTGGCTATTTATCTTTATCCTTTGCGTGTTTTATACGTAACACCATCATGACAGACCTATCAGGGCAACCTCAATTTTTAATGTGCCTCTGGCATGTACTGACTTTTTTTTCACTCGCCTGTTTGGCGTTTACTGTGAGTACGCATAATAATCTTCAGTTTGACTCTCTCCCACAGTCTATTGGAGTTTTCAAAATTTTAGTTCGTAGTGTACTTTTTTCGCCTCTTTAATAATATTTTATTGACATATATCTTAATTTTTTTACTAATGTTCGAAGAAGAACATTGGTATTAAAATCACTTTGGCCAAAAATTCATATTTCAATATATATATATATATATATATATATATATATATATATATATATATATATATATATATATATATATATATATATATATATATATATATATATATATATATATTTATATTTATATTTATATATATATATATATAAATATATATATATATATATATATATATATATATATATATATATATATATATATATATATATATATATATCATCATCAAAAAATTTCAGTGAAAAAATCTCAGGAACGCGCCACCCGATTGAGCTGAAATTTTCAGGATACATTGATGTATATGCAGAATAGTGCCAAGTCTCACAAAAAGTTAATAATCTTTAACCATTTGGTGCCGGTGGCCATTTTAGTGATTGTTTTAATATACCTATTATTCCGTACACAAATAATTTTTGCAAAAATAAAGTTGACGGCATAAATTCCGAACAAATTTTACATGTAAATCGGATAATATTTTGGAATTTTTTAACCCCATGTGTGCGCTGGGTGCCTGAAAAGAGAACGGGAAAATTTGAAAATTTTTAAATTGCGATAACTTTTGACAGAGCTATTCCATGATTACGAAATTTTCAGAACATGTTTGTTTTATTTAGTTGTAGATTAGTGTACGTTTTAATGAGCGTGCTGAAAACCCTGTAGCTAGGGCAGGCACTGAAAATGAAAACCTCCAAATCATCGTCTCTCTTGAAAAAATGTCGTTTCTTAAAAAAAAAGCCACTCATATGTAAATTTTGTGCTTTGTTGACATAAAGAAAAAAAAAATTTGATATGGTATAACGGGCACGCCTGGTAACCCTTGCCCAAGTTACCTATATTTTTAGCATCAAAAACTTCTGTTCACGGAAACTCACGATCCGATGAACGGAATTTATTGAAATCTGCAGAATGTGTTGGCCTTAAATAGGACCAGGTCTGATAGAAGTGATTTTGAAATGCAGGTGATTCTGTGCCAGTGGTGCCATCTTGAAAAATCACTAAAAAAGATAACTGCTTTTAGCACTATAAATTCTGATTGAATCGTTCGATTTTGACGAAATTCACACGGTAGCTGCAACTTAGTTTAAACAAAGTTTGGTAGAAATTTGGTTGAAAAATTCGGTTGGAGCTGCCAGCTATGATAATTTTGGTGTCTTAAATTTGAAAAAATAAAAATTTGGAAGTGAAAAATTCAAACCATCGAATATCCTAAAAAATGTCCGTTTCAACAATAAAACCAATCTGTATACAAATCTTATGCTAAATCTACACAGTCAAAGTAAAACTTTGGAAATTTCATGTCGGACAAGAACGGTAACCCTTTCTCAGTTAACCTATATTTTTAGCTTCAAAAACTTCTGTTCACGGGAACTCACGAATCAATAATCAGATAGAATTGAAATTTACAGAATGCATTGGACTTAAGTAGGGCCAAGTCTGATAAAAGCGATTTTGAATTGTAGGCAACTCTGTTCCAGTGGTGCCATCTTGAAAAATTACAAAGAAAAAAATATGCTTTTTGCCCTATGAAATGTGAATAAGTTTCCAGATTTTAATAAAATTGACACAGTAGCTGAACCTTACTCTAAGCTCTGTTTAATAGAAATTTGGTTGAAAAATTCGATTGGTGCTGCCCGCTATGGTAATTTTTGTGTCTGTGGTTTTGAAAATTCGCTCAGGAAAATTAAACTTTTTGCCCTATAGCTTCCAGTGCAGTCATGAAATCAATACGAATTTCATTCAATTGATGGAACCTATTATTAACATTATTCAGGCCAAATTTGGTTGAAAAGCCACGATATTGTTGCCAGCTATTGTTGGTTTTGTGTTTGTTTGCAATATCTTTATTAAGCGGTTTTATCGTAGAATTTTCAATTGGTTATGATATTGTAGTGATAATAAACAACAAATATTAAGCTTTCGATTATTTGAAAAAACTCGCTGCAGGTAACCCTAAATTTTTTTATACTCCTATAACTTCAAATGTTATATAACAACGTGAAGCAGATGTGATATATTCTTGGCTTTGATACTGGCGAAAGGTTGCCAGCACGAGTCGGTTGTGCTACTTTTGTATCAATAAATGCTTACAGTTAGTATTCATACCGGAAACATTTACAATGAAAATAAATATCCGATGTTTCAATTCCCTAAGTTCTGCAAATTTTTCGGATCGCAGCCCCAAACTCCAACTTCAGTTACAGCGCTGCAGGCACTGAGCATTTTCTTCATTGATATTCTTCATTGATCAACTGATAACGAATATAATTAACAAGTGCTATGCTCTCATAAACGTTGAAATTCATGCCAGTGGTAATATCTGAAACCTTCTACCATATGAGTTATAATGTATTCTTGAGACAAAAGTAAAACGTGGCATTTGAAACAATTTGGCCGTAATAAGCAGCGCATGTGGTGGAATATGCACTCAAAACCTGCACGATTCTTCTACTGTTCTTCGAACATTAGTGTTTCTAGCGGTTCAGGTGCGCTAGAGTTTTTTTTTTGTTACATCCATAATCCTATTTTTTCTCTGTATATACTTTTACTGTATTCAAATAAAGTACTTTTATTTTTATTCTGTTTTTTTGTATTTATTAATTTTTTTTTATTTGTATATCCATAGTCCTTTTAATCTCTATTTTTACTTTACTGTATTCTAATTTTTGTACTTCTGTTTTTATTGTGTATTTTAAATTTAATTTAAATTTTTTATTATATTTTATTTCTTTATAATATTTTTATACATTTTGTTACTAGGCATCTTGTCTGTTAAATGAATTATTCCGAATAAATAAAAAAAAAAATAAAAGAGTAAGAGTGGTCTTGACGCAAAAATATCCAAAAAAGTGATTTACTACCTCAGTTGCGTCTTATTTATTGCTGAACAGAAATACTCAGCCGCAGAGTAAGAATATCTTGCAGTGTTGTGGGCCATTGAAAAGTTGAGGCCATATGTGGAGGTTACTAAGTTTAAGGTGGTCACAGATCATCATTCTCTAGTCTGGCTGCACAACCTGTAAGATCCAAGTGGACGTCTGGCTCGATGGGTGGTGCAGCTGCAACAATATGATTTTGAGATCATCAACCGTAAAGGTAAGGAGCATTTGGTTTCAGATGCTCTTTCATGGTCCATCGAGGTAGCGGAGGTACAAGAGGACGTGGTCAAGGGAGATCAGTGATATGAACGTATGAGGGAGAGTGTGGGAAAGGATCCAGGGCGGTATCCAAACTGGCGCTGGAGTAATTGCCATTTGTGAAAACATATAGAGTGAAGATATAATGAGTTCCAGATAGAGTGGGCAGATAAGAGAGGGTAGTCCCCACAGAGGAATACTGGATCGAAGTATTACTGGCCAAAACTGGCTGCGGACGTAAGGTGATATGCTCGGAGTTGCAAACTCTGCCAGGCCGTTAAAGTAAAGTAAACGTCAAGCACCTGCTCCGAACTTATGCGTCCAAAAATCATCGGGAATGGGACAAGGAGTTTCCGAAGCTTGGCTGTGTCTTGAGAATCTCAATGCATAAAAATATGAGAGTAACCCTGTACTTCTTGAATTTCGGGAGAGAAATGACCGTTCAGCCTAAGAGTCCCCAAAGCTTAGAAGAGCACGGAAAGTGATGCGAAGAAGATGATGGAACTGAAATGTAAAGTTAAGGTGGTGGATGGCGATAAAGCCGTACAATATGAGGGCGTTTGTGACAGATGGTATCACATCAGATGTGAAAGATCCTTGACCAAGAATATGAACTGCTGCATAAAACCAAATCCAAGAGGAATATATTCTGGTTTTGCGAATTATGTAAAGCAAAATTCGCAAAATTCAAGAAATATGAGTCCCCACTTGTAGAGCTAATGGATATAACATCTCAAATCAAGGATAAAATTGATTTTTTCTCAAAGGTGCAGCCCAGTACTAAGGATCTCACAACCGATATCCTTAAAAAATTTGAATTATAGTTATCAAAGTTGAACAGCAATCTTTCACAGAATAGACCATTTTATTCGAGTGTTGTTCAGTCTACCCCCCCGTCAGCAGAATAAAATAGATTATAATGTGGGTATAGTTGTAAGGCCTAAAGCTGCTCAGGATAGCTCGCTTACCATAAGTGAAATAAAGCAAGCAATAAGACCTGCGCAAATAAAAACACCTCTTGTTTTCAATATAAAACGGGAGCGTTTTGATAAAAACGAATAATTAGGCTAACTATAAAACTCTTATAGATAGCTTAAATAAGAAACTTGAACAAAAGTATACGGCTAAAAACACGAAACAGCGACTACCAATTTTAGTTTTGTTTGCTTTAGAAAAACTTATCAAATTTCATCTCTAAACTATGACATTGGATTGGATCCCGAAATTCGTGTCAAATACTATAAAAATGGCTACAAAAATGGTAAGTATATTGCATTTATCGAGGCCTCGATATTTCATAGGAGGATCGATATTTCATATTAGTTAACAGATATGTTAACGTAGACTTTAGCAGCTTCTTTTGCAAGGAAGACCTAAATGTCAGAAGGTGTTTTAAATGCCAGAAATAGGGACACACATCAAAATATTGTACTAGGACAAATGATGTTTGTGCCAAGTGCGCTGGTGATCATAAAACCCAAGATTGTACCTCCGAAATACTTAAATGTGTGAATTGTGTTGCTAAGAATCAGAACAACGCTAATCATAGGGCGGATAGTAAAAATTGCCCAGAATATATAAAAGCTGTACAATTTTTGGTTAGGAAAACCAACTATTCCTCATAAATCATATGCTACTGCAATCTCTAAAAATATTCTATGCAAATGTTACAAGTATTAGAAATAAATTTCACGAATTGGAAAAAACAGCTACAGTACTGAATGATTCTGATATCATTATTTTAGGCGAAACCTGGCTTTATGAAAACGTTTTTTTATAACATCTCAGGGTACTCTGCAGTAGACATGGGTAACGCAGCAAATTTTGAAGCGCTGATACACTGATACCGGCGCCAGCAGTGGTATCAGCGCATTGCGCTGATACCATTCCGCTATGATACCATGATCTCATTCGCCTATGTGGCACCACTTACGGCGCTGGCAGCATTGCGCTGATACCATGACGCTATGATACCACGATCGCATCACTTTTCATAATGCTTGATTGAAGTACACACGCAGCCAGTAAAACTCAAGTGGCTTGAGTCGAACCGATCGAAAAAGAAAATATGAGCTGGAATGCTATTGATTTTCCGTTCGAGCAAAACTCTCATACAAAAATTTTAATGAATGTCAGTTTCACATTAGCTTTTTGAACGCAGTGTTAGCTTTTTGAAGGCAAATCAAATCAAAGAAACGTGCGTACGCGTAGGTATATTGCTTTGCTTCAAACAGACTTGAGTTAACCATACTCTACTCATATTTTGGCGCCGCGCCGTAGCATAGCGCCAAGCCAAATGGTGTGGGCATTGCAAAGCGGCGGCGCCAACACCATTGAGACCGAGTTAACCATACTCTACTCATATTTTGGCGCCGCGCCGTAGCATAGCGCCAAGCCAAATGGTGTGGGCATTGCAAAGCGGCGGCGCCAACACCATTGAGACCGAAGTGCGTTACTGCGCTACTGATACCGACAATCGGTAGTGGTATCATGGCTAGTGCTTCAACGCAATTGCGCGGCGCAGCGCTGCGTTACCCATGTCTACTCTGCAGTATTCAATTGTCGAGATTCAGTTGGAGGTGGAACAGTGATTTACAAAGGGAACAGTATCAATTTCAAAACCCTAGTCAACGAAAATCAGTATAACATGACCATTGTGGAACTAATAGTTTGCAACACTTCTCTAAGACTTTGCACTCGTTACAGAGCTCCTTCTCAAGATAGCATGGAATACCCTGAGTATATTGGTGAAATATATCATAAATATAAAAATATTATAATGATTGGTGACAATAATATTGATGTACTTAAATTTAATGATAATATAACCAGAAACTCCCTGGAAACGCTAAAAATTAACAATGCGAATTTATATAATGAGAAACAACCAACTAGAGTTACAAATGAGTCTGCGACGCTTATTAATCATGTTGTCAGTTCAGTTAACCTTTCGTAGGTATGAGTTTGGTATTGCTTTTTTATGACATGCCTGATTTGGACCACAGGGTTCAAAACATCACTATTACGGGTGCTCTCACTCCTAAATCTCCAATGAAAGTTTTTGAAATACCTGTGCTAAATAAAAATAAATTTACGAATTTAGTCCATGACAAGCTTAATACTTTGATGCTGGAATCGCGGGAAGTTGAACTTGAAGAACTCATCAAAATAGTTTGTAACGCAAAAACTCTTTCAACCAATCATAAAAAGATTCTCTCAAGAATTAATGATTGCATAAATAGTGATGTCCTTAATATATTGAAGCAAAAAAGAATTGCTTACAACACCTATCGCAAGAGTTCAAATAATGAAAATTTTCTAAAGTAAAGGCTAGCAATGTAACACATAAAGCCAAAGAAATGGCGTTAAATAAAAGAGTTGATAAAGCACATGGAAACAACAAAAAATTATGGGATATTCTTGGGAGTGAATTGAACCCGGGGACCAATAAAAATCTTAATAAGGCTAATGTGTCCCTCATCACAGCAACGCAGCTTAATGACTTCTTTTCACTAATAGACAGCAGAACAAATGATGAATTTCGCGCAAATTGTGCGGAAAGAGTTAGCATGGAGTTAGTTAATCAGCAGACCCTCTTCCTAAGACCAACTTCAATTGAAGAAATAAAAGAGATTATATTAAACCTTAAAAATATGGCTCCTGGAATAGGTTTGATTAGGGCAGATGATTTAAAATGCATCAAGGATCTTCTTGCTCCACTCCTTAATTCAATAGTTAACAAGCACTTGGATGAAGGCACCTTTCCTAATGTTTTAAAAACCTCTCTTATCCCCCGCTCTTTAAGAGTGGTGATATCGATGATCCAAATAACTATAGGCCAATTTCATTAGGAAGCGCCTTCAGCAAGATTTTTGAGAGATTTATCAATTCTAGGCTAGTTCACTTTATTAACAACACTATAAGCTTTCATCAAAATCAATATGGTTTCCTTAATGGCAGCAATACAAGTGCAGCCCTCATAGATGCGCAACATTATATTAACAGCCAACTAGACAAGGGTTTATATGTTTCAGCCAGATTTGCTGACCTTAAAAAGGAATTCGACACCGTTGCTCATACCATTTTAGGCCATATTTTAAACGAACTAGGTGTTTGAGGAATGGGGAATGAACTAATAAAAACTCTAGCGCACCTGTTTTGTAGAATCATATCAACCATTCCTGATCCAAAGCAACAAAACTCAACTATAACACAAATGATGAAAATGTTCAGTGCTGGTAACACTTTCCCAAGGAAGCAGCAATAAGTTTACCATAACAAGCTCATACTCAAATCAACTTATCCTTTGAATTTCGTTCTCATCGCAGGATTTCATCGAAAGTTTCAGCGGTTAAACGTTGTTTGAGGCTGCCATCCGAAAAATATTCAAAACTTCGAAAATTTAAAAATTGATTCCTTATTTTTATTGCGAATGCTTTGCATATGAAAACGTAATTTAAAGCATCTGTTGGTGCAATATTTACGAAAATGGCTAATGCTGGTTAGCCTGTGCCAACAGCAAAGCAAAAGACATACCAAATCTGCTTCCCGTTAAGTTAAACGCAACCAGTATATTTCGTTTCGATTGAATCACTGCGCTGGAAGTTATACGGGTGAAAAGAATTTAAGGGTTACCACCCTCAAAACTTTCCAAATTTCATAAAGCGTTAATATTTGTTGTTAATTTTCATTGCAGGATCATTCTCAACTGCAAATCTAATGACATAATCGCTCAGTAAAGATAATAAACAAAATTACAAAAATGATCATAGCTGGCAGCCCTTTCATGATTTTTGTACGAAATTTCCACGACATTTGGCTCACATTAAGGTCCATTTACTGCGATTGCTACTAAGGTCCATTTACTGTGATTGCTACACTGGACCGGAAGTTATAGGGAAAAAAGCTTGATTTTGCTGAGCAAATTTGCAAGATTTAGGAGATAAAAATCACCATAGCTGGCAACTCTATTCTAATTTTTCAGCCAAATTTTCTTCAAATGTTACTTAAAATAAGATTCAAGTACTGTATAAATCTTGTCAAAATCTGATGGCTGAATCGGAACTTTTGGGCCAAAAATATGTTTTTTTTCTCAGTGATTTTTCAAGATGGTAGCACTGGCACAGGGTTGCCCGCATTTAAAAATCACTTCTATCAGACCTGGTCCTAACTAACACCAACATTTTCTGTAAATTTCACTATGATCGGATTATCCGGTCGTCAGTTCTCGTGAACAGAACTTTCGAGTGCTGAAAATAGAGGTAATTTGGTGATGGGTTGCCGTTCTAGTGCAAATCGGAGTTTTGAAAATTTCAATTCGACACGATGGGCAAAGATGATCCAGTGTTTGTCTTAGAAGTAATGACAAATCAAAAGTTGAAAAAAAATCCTTGCCTATTTTTAGGCATGCTGCACCCACACACGGCTCAAAATTTCCAATTGTTTATCATAGACATGCTTAAAACATAATAAGTTTTCATTCCCAAACATTTATTTTAACAAAAATGTACACTGCTTGGAAATATAGAAGTACCTGAAAATTCACTAAAACGCTCGCCCCCGCCAAAAGGTTTAGAATATCTAAATTTTAGCAAGTTGTAAACCTACCTCCTATATACATCTACGTCCTCCAAAAATTTCAGCTCAATCGGATCGGCCACTCCAGAGATTATCTCCCTTAATCATTTTGCTTATATATATATATATATATATAAATATATATATATATATATATATATATATATATATATATATATATATATATATATATATATATATATGTATATATATATATATATGTATATATATGTATATATATATATATATATATATATATATATATATATATATATATGTATATATATATATATATATATATATATATATATATATATATATATATATATATATATATATATATATATATATATACATATATATATATATATATATACAGAAATATGAATTTTCGGCGAATCGAGTTTAATGCTAATTTTCTTCGAAAATTAGTAAAAATTAATTGCCCAACCGGACCATAAGTACCCAATTCAAAGGTGAAACTACTGATGGGGAGAGTGATAAATATAGGCATTCCTCTAGGATCCATTTTGGGACCAACTCTTTATTTGCTTTATGTTCAGAGTCTGAATAATCTTAACTTGGTATCTAAGTATGTTATTTATGCAGATGACACCCTTATATTTCACTCAAATAGAGATCCTATCAAACTAGAGCAGATGATCAATGATGATTTCGGTAGATATTTCAATTGGCTTGTTACTAATAAATTAAAACTCTAGCGCACCTGAACCGCTAGAAACACTAATGTTCGAAGAACAGTAGAAGAATCGTGCAGGTTTTGAGTGCATATTCCACCACATGAGCTGCTTATTACGGCCAAACTGTTTCAAACGCCACGTTTTACTTTGGTCTCAAGAATGCATTATAACTCATATGGTGGAAGGTTTCAGATATTACCACTGCCATGAATTTCCACATTTAGAGAGCAAAACACGGGTTAATTATATTCGTTATCAATTGCTTATTTCACAAAATTTTGAAAGCAGCATCTCATATAATATCAATGAAGAAAATGTCCAGTGCCTGCAGCACTGTAAATGAAGTTGGTATTTGGGTCTGCGATCCGAAAAATTTGCAGAACTTTGAGAATTGAAACATTGGTTATTTGTTTTCATTGTAAATGTTTCTGGTATGAATACTAACTGTAAGCATTTATTGATACAAAAGTAGCACAACCGACTCGTGCTGGCAACCTTCTGCCTGTATCAAAGCCAAGAATATATCACTTCTGCTTCACGTTGGTATATTACGTTCGAAGTTATAGAAGTATAAAGAAATTTAGGGTTACCTGCAGCGAGTTTTTTCAAATAATCGAAAACTTAATATTTGCGGTTTATTGACACTACAATATCATTACCATTTGAAAATTCTAC
>OZ022264.1:114732562-114790736 GCA_963978885.1 Nemotelus pantherinus
TCGTTGCATAATGATATGCCTGATGATTTGAAAAACAACCTATCGTATTTCGTTACTAAAAGGAAGCTGAAGCTGTATGTTCTAAACCAATTTTAAAAGCGAATGTAAATATTTTTCTTTAATTTTTTTTTTCTTTATTATTTTTATTATCTAACTTTAGTGCCTATTGTATTTATATATTAATTCTAACCAATACATGCAAGTATTTCTTTTCTTTTCTTTTCACTCCATAAAAATCAAATTGAAATAGCAGAAAATTCAATTTCAAATATTTTTATAAAGAATAGTTTGAGTTGTTAATTCTTGTCCTCTCTCATACCAGTGTTCGACACTGCCTGGGGGGAAAGTTTGTGACAAATGAAGTTATTCAATTACATGCAATATTAAATACTTTGTTATGGGTGTGGGTGAATTCAAGTGAGTAACAAACGACCACACCACAACTAATTAGCCAGTTAAGTCACTCCCAATTTACCCTCATTTTGTTAAAGAAAGAAAAAAATTGTGATGAGATTGTGGTTCGGACCTACCCATTCCCTACTCGAGAATGGTCAATTTGTTACTAATTTAGCGACATAAAAAGTGCATGCATATTTATTCTTTTCTCAACAGAGCCCTCTTTCAGCATTCATGCATGAGTATGTTGAAAGGGTGAAATTTTCTTCATTTCAGTAAATGCTAGTTGGCTGAGCTGAAGAAGTATGTCACGAAATCGGATATATATATATGGGTATTTATACATTTATATATGTTTGATTGTCGACGAAGAATTCGATTGAAAAGGCGATATTGCTGCAGAAAGTTCGTGAGGAAGTTCGCAAACGATTGAAGATAGCTGCTCGTGAATCAAAATTGCACTTTGATCTGCGGCATTGAGACGAGCAATTTCCACCAAAGGATCTGGTATGCGTCGAAATTGTGTCCTGTCAGACGTGGCAAGGTACTTATCCCGCCAAACTGGCTTTAGAGTATGTAGGACCATTCTCGGTGAAAAGAAAGGTGTCTAGCTGGACTTATGAGCTGCAAGATTCAAATGGAATTGCTATGGGGGTATGGCATGCAAGCTATAGATACGAGAATAGTTCAGGAGCATTGGGACTAGGGTTAAGGTAGACAAACATGAATTTAGCAGGAAGGTGAATTATAAGGGGTAGAAAGTTAGATGATAGAATCTGGAACAAACTTAGGGTTATCAGAGGGAGGATTGGAGAGCCCAAGAACGAATTTAGTGAATGAAGTCTAGAAGCGGGTTCGATTGGGTATTAATAGTTCCGGAGAGTAGTGTTGAAGAAAGGAAAAGCATGATAGTTTAGTGGTGACGGGAAGGTATAGTTAGATTATAACAATAGGTAGTGGGTAGTTTGGAAGAGCTAATAGCATCGGAAAGACTTAGGGTGTTTGGTAGTAAAGTGGAAATGGGGTAGCAGCTAGGAATAGTTACAAAGTTATTAGGTCTGTTCCCGTTTTTTCAGTCACTAAATTTTCCTGAATTTTCCTGAATCATGTGGTGGTGGAAATTCATGAAAGTACGGGAACGCTTTATTGCATATCCTGAAAATGGACAACCAAAAGTGTAAGTTTTCGGTTTTTGGAAGAACATTAGTGATTATAAAGTCATCCTAAGCGGTGATAAATTATCGCCAAAAACTATTCGACCTTCATAGCAAAATTATGCAAAAAATATGTAGCTTGCCGCGCACATTCGAAAATATTTACTCGTGCCACACCTTCTCAGTATTTCTCAGTAGCTCAGACTTTACTGAAATTTCATCGTACTTACTGAAAGAGGGGAAAATTTCAGTTTTCAGTAAAACGAAGTACGGGAACGGCTTCATTGCAATTAATTGCGATTAATCGCAATTAATCGTAGTACGGGATATATATATATATATATATATATATATATATATATATATATATATATATATATATATTTATAAATATATATATATATATATATATATATATATATATATATATATATATATATATAAATATATATATATATATATATATATATATATATAGTTTCAAATTAAAGTACCTATTATTATCATCATCGTAGAGATCATAGAACGTTATTGTCATGTAATGAAGTTACGGAGAATCACCGCTTGATTCTCTTGCGGAGGGGGTGACGCTACGGGTTGAGAATCATGGTTCGTATAATTATTGAATACAATCAAGTGGTTATCAATTACAATTGAATAGTAACATTTGAATATAATCCTACAATCAATGCAGGAAGTAGTTTTTTTTTTTGTTAATTGTCATAGAAGATTAAATAATTTGGTTTGGGTTTCGAATAAGTGAACGATTGATGGTACGAGCCGTATTCCGCCAGAACAGGTCCATCACCGTCGATAGATTATGAACAAACGTTGACCTCTTGGTCCAAAAGTATATCAGCCCTTGGGAACTCTTTATGTTAAATAACCTTAATTGAATACTTACGTGGATGGCAGGAAGGATTTGACCCTAGGCTGGATGTAGTCTATAATGAAGGCGATCCTGGCGCCCGCTGTTGGTTCAATGAACCTTCCAGGTTTTGTTCAGGCCGATTTGGATCCGATGTGATATTAATATTACGTTGTTGACAAATGTTGCCGAAACTTCAACCAGTGACAGCGCTTCCAACTTATATAACTCATCGAATGTAACGAGAAGGCTACGTTTGGTTGGATCAAAGCAAGTTGGTGACAACCAGCAGCGCAGGTGTTGCCACATGAAAGGAGACACACAAGGTATCAAGAAGGCTACGTTCGGTCGAATCAAAATGAGTATGTGACAACCAGTAGCGTGGATATTGCCACATGTAGCGAGATACACAGGTGAACGTCCTCGATCTGGAGGCTAAAATTTATCGTTTCGCATTAGAGCGGTGCTATGGCACCGGAAAAATCCCCATAGAAAAAGTTAGATGGGTAGTAGCCGATGGCAATGTGGGGCTCTTTCGGAAAAGGTATTGCAGGAGCGTGGACGTCTGATGGAGGCTGGTGAGGAAAAGACCGAGGATTTGGTACGATATCGAAGGAGAGTTGCGAAGGAAGGTGAACTCTTTTTAAAGTTCGATTTGACGAAGGAAAGTGCAATCCTTGAGAAGTGCGATTTGGCAAAGAAGTGCGATTGGCCAAGAAGTGCAGTTTGATGATGCAATCGAA
Organism: Nemotelus pantherinus; assembly: GCA_963978885.1. NCBI lineage: Eukaryota > Metazoa > Arthropoda > Insecta > Diptera > Stratiomyidae > Nemotelus > Nemotelus pantherinus. The sequence continues at coordinate 114,735,724 of OZ022264.1, forward strand.
GAAAAGGCCGATGACGGTATAGGACTACGAAAACGAGCTGTGTAAGATTGACGACGAAGGCAGTGGGGCCCCACAGTAGCGGAGGTAGGAGTAGTTGTTAAAAGTTCATGTATCTTGAGTAGGTAAACAGTACGTTCACCCACGCAAACCTTGAAATTCGAATTCACCTGCAAATATTAAAAATAATGTGTAACGCGTAACCTTAAAGAATTTGTGTTTTGACACAATCTTTCCTTTTGCAATGAAACGCGAAAATTCAAACTACTTAACTTTTATTTGCAAATCAACAATTCCGAAATATAATGCGAATAAACTAAACTTACGAAACTTACTAAATGATTGGAAAAACTAATGCGAAAAAGCGAATTTGCGAAATGAACAAAGATATGGTTTTAGTTTCGAACGAATGCAAAATTTTTACTTAACTGACTGACAAAGAAACCGCAAAATTCAATTTTATATTCAAGAAAATTTCGGTATATTTTACAGTTTTACTGAACCACTATTAACTTAGTCAAATTTTCAAAATGGAATACATCATTAATTTTAAACATATCAGCTGACTGGAATTGTACTGGTTTCGCTGGAACGGCTGACTGATGTCATACTGACAGTCAGTCCTATGTCAACAAATGGTCAGGTGAGTAGACATGTTATGCGATGATAGTAAAATATTTCATTTTAGGTGGCGTCAACATACTCCCCCCGATGGTCCGCAAGGATCAGAATTAACGCCTGTAAATAGAGCTTGAATAACCTTTTATATTGATATTAAGTTACCAATCCTAGGTTTCTTGTCGAAGTTCTGAACAAATCCGTTTATTTATCAAGGAATAAGATATGTTAACGTTACTTGTGGCATTTCCTGCTTACAAGTAAACCACATATCCTGCGACTAGGGGTTATTTATGCGGCGCCCCGACTCGCCGATCTCGAACTTTTTAAGTTATACCGGGGGGGATGGGATAGGAAATGGATGAGGATGATGAATGCATTTTGATATTTAAGCTAAATATCATGTGTGCGAACGAGAATTCCATAGTTTCAAATATTCAATTCATCAAATTTCGATTCTAAAGTTTAATTCATTAGCAAATTCAATTCAAGTTTATTCCATTTTTTAAGCCTTTTCTACGGGTAATAGTGCTATTTTCGTAATAGGTCGATCTAATTCTGTGGTGGATGTACGAACCTTTACTACTCGTACTAATCCATCTTTTCCACCATAAGTTTTTATTACTCGTCCCAATGACCATTTATATGATGGCAAACGTTCATCTTTGATTAGTACCAAATCATTAATTTCGATGTTTGGATGGCTGCGATTCCATTTAGGCCTTTGCTGCAATCGGGCTAAGTATTCCACAGACCACCGTTTCCAAAAGTCTTGGGTCAAGCGTTGTGTTAGCTGCCAGCGATCTAGTCGGTTGAGTTGTATGTCTGATAGTTTGTCTTCTGGGACTGCGAGTAAAGTGTCACCTACTAGAAAATGACCTGGTGTTAAGGCATTCAGATCATTGGGATCGTTTGTCAGTGGGCAAAGAGGTCTTGAGTTCAAACAGGCTTCTATTCTTGCTAGAACTGTATACCATTCTTCATATGTTAAAAGTGCACTTCCAACGATTCTTCTTAAATGATGTTTTGTGGATTTTACTCCCGCTTCCCATAATCCACCGAAGTGTGGAGATGCTGGTGGGTTGAAGTGCCATGAAATACCATCATTAGCAATTTCCTGTGCCAGTGTTTCATTTCGTTTTAGTGTTTGCCTCAATTCTTTGTTGGCTCCTATAAAGTTTGTGCCACAGTCGCTGTATAAGTGACTACATAGCCCGCGACGGCTTACGAAACGTCGAAGAGCTGCTAGAAAAGATTGAGTTGACGAATCGCCGACTAATTCTAGATGAATGGCCTTCACAGAAAGGCAAACAAAGATAGCTATGTAGCCTTTCGTTGATTTGGAACCTCTGCCTTTTGATAACTTGATATCAATAGGACCGCAATAATCCACGCCGCAATGAGTAAATGGCCTTGACGGAATTATTCGTTGTTTCGGTAGATCACCCATGAGTTGAGTTCTGGTTTGAGCTTTGTGTTTGTAGCAAACAATGCATTTTTGTATAAAATATCGAATGGAGTTTCTTGCATTGATTATCCAATATTTTTGTCTGATAATATTTAACATCAATTGTACTCCTCCATGTAAAGTAAGAATGTGGTAATTCAGAAGTATAAGCGATAAAAGCTTGCTTTTTTTTGGAATAATCATTGGATATTTGGTATCGTAGGCAATATTAGCATTTGCAAGACGACCACCAACTCGTAATATCCCATTCTCATCCAGGAAGGGATTTAAATTCAGTAGGCTGCTTTTCTTGTCGATAGGTTTCTTATGTTTCAAAAATTCAATTTCTGTTGGAAATTCACTTTGTTGCGTATATTTAATCCAAAATTTCAATGATGAATCAAGCTCAGTAGTGCTCAAGTATGCCTCGGTAGAACGATTGCCTTTTACAGCTGCGATAAATCTTAAACAATAAGCGGTAACTCGAATCAAACGAGTTAAGGAAGAATATTTTTCTAGCCATAAGTCTAAAAACTGTGTATCACGTTGAAATGCTACTAGTGACATAATTGATTTCTTCTTTTGTTCCATTGTACATGCTGGTAATGATGGTCTGACGGGCCAATTTTCCTTGTCTTCTTTTAGCCATGAAGGACCATTCCACTATAGCTCACATTCGAGTATTTGTTTAGGAAATAACCCTCGTGAGGCAACATCTGCAGGGTTTTGCTCTGACGGCACATAATTCCAAGGAACGTCCTTTACAGTTTCATGTATTTGCGTGGTTCGATTGGCAACGAACGTAGTCCAGCTTGATGGGTGCTTTGATAACCACGCCAGTACGATAGTTGAGTCTGTCCAAAGATGTATCCGTGATCTGGTTATATTCAATGATTTTATAATACGTTGCACAGTTTTTGCTAGCAAAAGTGCTGCACAAAGTTCCAAACGTGGAATCGAAACGGTTTTTACAGGTGCTACCTTCGTTTTAGCTAGCACTAATGATGAATTGACTTTATCTCGACTGCAAGAAACAACATATACAACTGCTGCATATGCCTTCTGAGAGGCATCACTAAACCCATGCAATTCGATGCTATCATCAGTTTCGGTTTTCAGCCATCTAGGTATTCTTAGGCTGCGTAATGCTTCTAAATCTGTTTTCAAATTATGCCACTTGGATGAAACGTCAGTAGGAATTCGATCGTCCCATGCTACACCATCTAACCATAAGGATTGCATTAGTATTTTTGCCAGAATAACGACTGGAGATATCCATCCTAGTGGATCAAATAATCGAGCAATATCTGATAATATTTTTCGCTTGATATATGTAACATCATCAAAGTTAATGGTAATTTTATATGCAAATTCATCTGTTACTGGATACCAAATGATGCCGAGCGTTTTAAAACCGTTGTCTAGATTCATATCTAGACTTGGGCGAGTCTCACAGTCTTCCAAAGGTATATTGTTTAAAAGTCGATTGTGGTTAGCAGTCCATTTTCTGAGTTTGAATCCTGCTGAGCTTAATAATGTTTTAACCTCATCTCTTTTAGCCAATGCCGATTCTAAACTCGTTCCTCCTGATAAAAGATCATCTACGTACATATCATTCAGTATTGCTTGCCGTGCCATTTTGAATAAAGGTTGTGAATCGTCTGCAAGCTTCTTGAGTGTGCGTATCGCCAAAAATGGGGCACATGTCACTCCAAATGTAACAGTATCGAGGCAGTAATCGCGGATTGGCTCATCAGGGCTATTGCGCCAGACAATGCGCTGAAGATCAGCGTCTTCTGGATGCATTCGGATTTGTCGATACATTTTTTCAATATCTGCTGCAAACACATATTGTAAAAATCTCCATTTCAGCAAAATTTCATCTAGGTTGGTTTGGAGTGCTGGGCCAGCATGAAGCAAATCATTTAAAGACACTCCAGAGGTTGTCTTCCGTGAAGCGTCGAATACAACACGAGCTTTTGTAGTTGTACTATCCTTGTAAACTACGTGGTGAGGTAAATAATTGGTTTTACGTTCCTTGTTATCATTTGGATGATCTAATATGTCTGTTGTGTTATGAATCTCATGCATATGTTTCAAATCTATATATTCTTGGATACATTTTGAATATTCAATATACAAGTCTGGGTCCTTTGCAAATTTACGCTCAAGTGACATCAAACTAGCTACCGCCGTATTTCTTGATGAACCTAACATATGCCTGTTAACGCCTTCCTTAAATGGAAGGCGAGTAACATACTTTCCATCCACGTCTCGTTCCGTGTTTTGTAAATAGAATTTTTCACAAAATTCTTCTTCATTTGTCGACTGTTGAACCATCTCGATCTCTTCCAGTTCCCAAAATCTCCTAAGTTGCTTATTCAAGTCATCATGCTGTGTTATTTCAATTTTGAAACTATGAAAATTCACTTTTGAGTGTGAGTTCAATCTTCCAGAGACAATCCATCCTAAACTTGTCCTTTGGACAATTGGTCCCAACGCAAGCCTGTGAATATCACCAGTTATCACTTGAGCATATACGTCAGCTCCAAGTAGTAAATCAATTCGTCCAGTCTTGTCGAAGTTAGGATCAGCTAAATCAAAACCTTTTAGTTGGGTGTGTAATTCTGAAGTGACGTTCCATGTAGGCAATGAGCTAGTTAAGTGACTCAATATGTATGCATCGATGTTCAAAGATCGTTTGTTGCGTAATACTAAATTCAAACGTACAAGTCCCTTGGTTGGTGTGATATTTGCTTTCCCGATGCCACTTACACTTGTGTTTGTGTGTCTCCTTTGCAGATTTAGCTGTCGCATTGCATTTTCACTTATGAATGATGCCTGGGATTCCTGGTCCAATAGTGCTCGAAGGATTCCACAGCCATTAGCGGTTTGAATGTTAACTAAAGCTGTAGCCAAGAGAACTTGTTTCGATGTAGTAGCACTCAGTGTTTGTAAATTCATTTCATTTTGAGATGAGCTTAGTGGCGAATTATGTGCAGATTCAAATTCTACAGCATTAACATTAAGCGGATTCGGAACTACTACGTTTGTCGGTTTATGCAAAAGCGTGTGATGTAATTTTTGACATTTCACACATCGATTATTACTAGGACAACGCATCATAATGTGACCCTTCGTCAAACAATTAATGCAGAGTTTGTGTCGTTTTACGATTTCAAATTTAGCCTCGTGGTTCATCTGGATAAAAACAGGACATTGTCGAATATGATGTTCTGCATGGCAAATGACACAAGCTTGAGTGGTTTGACTCGTATAGATTTGTACACTCTGAAGTTGATGGGTATTTGTATTTCGAGGAATTTTTATCCGTTCTACTCCCGCAGCTTCTAATGCTCGAAATCTACGTTGCAGAAAGTCTGATAATTCATTAAGAGAGGGAAGATTAGCCCTGTGAACATGTTCTTGTTCCCACAATTGCCTTGTCGATTGAGGTAATCTTTGAGTCACAACAAATACTACCACAGCATGCCATAGATTTCCAACACTCATATTCTCAATTGCTTGTACGCATTCCATGGTTGTATCCAGTAAAGATTTTATAGACGAAGATGACTCTTGGGCACTGGTTAGTGAAAACAAGCGTTTTAATTGTGTGTTTAACAAGATATTGACGTTGTCGTATCTGTCATTCAAAACACGCCAAGCAATATCATAGTTTGCTTCAGTAATACCGTATTGGCGAAGCAGCCCTTCAGCTTCCCCCGTTAAACTACACTTTAGATAATGTAGTTTTTGTACTTTGGACAAGTTTGTTCTGTTGTGAATAAGGGAGGTAAATAGGTCTCGAAACGATACCCACGAATCATAATTCCCGTGAAATTTCGGTATGGATATGCGAGGTAATTTTATTTCTTCAAAATGCGACTCCGTTTCTTGTAGCTTGGCTTCCATAAGTTTCTTTTCTTCTGCCTTAGTACTTTTTTCCGCGTTTGATTCAACTGCTAGTCCATTGTTGGTAATTTGATCTGCTTCTCGATGACCAATTTCCCGTTGCTCGATTTCCCGTTGCTTAGCGACAGCTTCTTTTAATTGTTCTTCTACTTCCGATTCAAATTCCAAATGCTGCTCATCAAATTGCAGGTAAATTTCATTTGCAAAGTAATCCACATTGAATTCAGATTCTTCGCCCTTTAATAACGAAAGAATCTGTTTATGGTTTTCTTTGAACGTTCTATAAAGAGCTCTTAATCGTTCTTCCACTTTCCCACAGTATGAAACCGTTCTACGGTTTAACGGAGCCTTTTTAAAATTAGTGCGCAGCCTACCTAACTCTTGCATGGACAGCTTCTGTTGCAAGATTAAATTTTCCATTGCAATTATTTCAGATTAACAACAAGCCAAACTGACTTTACAAACGAACTCTAAACGCAAGTTTTTATTTGCACTTAATAAGATTCACTGATTGACCGCCCTTAATTGACCGACCTTCGCACTGTATCTTTGCCCTTTTGTTAAAAAACAAACGCTCTTAACCGAATAAGCAGTTGTTTAACCCACAATTCAAATTTCAATCAGGCGTTTAACTCTCAATTCAAATTTCAAACAATGAGCTTAGCTCAAGCTTAGCACTATTCACTTCAATTTTCTTAATTGAATTTCAATTCAATTTGACTATCGTGATGCTATTGCTCACTTAATTTGATTCCAGTGATTATTTATATGATAAGCGATTGAATAATGTAGGATGTAAAGGATATTATGATTTATATAGGAAACAAAAATATAGGATAATAAAGGAAGCGGACTTACCCCGGTTTACAGCCTTCAAATTGTAAGATATTTTTCCCGATTAACCGATTCGCGGCGCGGAATATATTATTTATCTATTATTTTTTCACTGGCTCTATCTTAATTTGTCTTTTTAAATCACTATAAAGTCACTAGTAAATTTCTAATTTATCCGGTTCGAAGGACCAAAAATGTTTTGACACAATCTTTCCTTTTGCAATGAAACGCGAAAATTCAAACTACTTAACTTTTATTTGCAAATTAACAATTCCGAAATATAATGCGAATAAACTAAACTTACGAAACTTACTAAATGATTGGAAAAACTAATGCGAAAAAGCGAATTTGCGAAATGAACAAAGATATGGTTTTAGTTTCGAACGAATGCAAAATTTTTACTTAACTGACTGACAAAGAAACCGCAAAATTCAATTTTATATTCAAGAAAATTTCGGTATATTTTACAGTTTTACTGAACCACTATTAACTTAGTCAAATTTTCAAAATGGAATACATCATTAATTTTAAACATATCAGCTGACTGGAATTGTACTGGTTTCGCTGGAACGGCTGACTGATGTCATACTGACAGTCAGTCCTATGTCAACAAATGGTCAGGTGAGTAGACATGTTATGCGATGATAGTAAAATATTTCATTTTAGGTGGCGTCAACAATTTGAATATAAGATTTGTATGAAGACAGTAGATTTGAAAACCGTAGTTTGTGGTGGGAAATTGATCAGAAGATTTGTATGAAGAGAGTAAATTTGCGAACCATAGTTGTAGTAATGACGTAGTTAGTGTAATAGTTCAATTCAATGTTCAATTGTTGGTGTGCTCCCAGGCAACTTTGGGAAGGAACAAGTAGTGATTGGATCCACTCCTCTCGCTAAGCGAGGCCACCTGCGTTTGCTTGGTTTTGCCGGTCCCGGAAGAACGGTGGCACGGTCTACGAAAGACCAATAATTCAGCTCAAAAATGTTATAGTGATATTAAAGAACATGTCCCAACCAATTTTTATGTATTGAAATTCACCTACTCCTTTCAATACTAGTTATTCCATTTGTAAACGTATAGCATAAAAAAGTAAACTTTAGGCTGTCTTTTGTTGTATAAATTAATAAAATAAACCTGGTCCAAATTATTCGAATAACGTGTTGAAATGTTTACTAACGGTTTCACACAGGAAAACAAATTTTTGCTTCTAAAACCTCATTTCAAAATTTAAAAGAACATTTCATTTTCTATACCAATCAGTATCTTGAATGTTTTGTAGTTTTTTTTTTGAATCTCAAAATCTGCTTCCAAAAAAACCCTCATCAATTTTGTCAATCATTCAGAAGTCTACACTTTGGCAATTAAATTTCATAGAAAAAAAGCTGTGTGTATATTCCCTTGAGCTACCATTATGTGCAATACAAACGAAATCCAGAAACTCGTCTTTTATTCCTTGTCCACTTCAAGTGAAATGCCCCATTTATGAAATCTTAGATAAGTTGGGTAAATCCATTGCCTTTTCAACATAAAACCTCGCCTCGGTTTTCTATCAGATTGAAACGGATTCCCGAGGTATTCTAAAAACCACTTTTACAGTTGAAAGCGGGCGTTACAAGTATATCCTAATACCTTTCGAGTCGAAAAAAAAAACACTTCCGCAATATTCCAGGCAGTTAGACCTACAAAAAATCTGCCTAATATGTTTTTACAAAAAAGATCTACGAAAAAAATCTGCCTAGTATGTTTTTACAGGACACTATCATCTACTCTAGGCCCGATGACATAAAACCTAATCTCGAGAAGTTTCAATCAATTGAAGACTACCCAATACCAAAGACCCAAATGGAAACCAAATCCTTCCAAGGCATCCTCGAATATTACCGCGAATTCATTAAAGATTTTGCCAACCAGACAAAACTTTTAACAGAATGGTTTAAAAATAGACACACTATTGATTTAAACAATCGCTTTGTAAAGGCTTTCAACGTTTGTTAGAACCTCCTTATGAATGACCCTATCTTACACATCCAGGTTTCAGTAAAATTTTTGTCTTAACGTCAGATGCGAGTAACCAGTTGGAACTGTTTTGTTACAAGGTCATATTGACGGTGACCGTCCAATTCGCTTTGCAAGCAGAAGCTTGAGCGATTCAGAAATTAACTATTTTAGAATTGAAAAAGAAATGTTTGCCATCATATGGGCTACCAAATACTTCCAACCGTATTGGTTTGGAAGGAAGTTTAAAATATTGACCGACCACAAACCATTACCTTGGATGATGAGTCTCAAAGATCCCAACTTGAGATTAATTCGTTAGAGACTAAAGCTCGAGGAACTCGATTACGACGTAATCTATAAAAAGGTAAGCACAAACAGTAATGCTATGCTTCAAGCAGAATAGAAACCCCAGGACGTAGAAAAGTAATACCGGTAGACGTAACTGTTAATGAAAATGCTACTTTACCCTCGAAAATATCCGTAGAAGACACCAGAGGTACTACAATACACTTAGCAGACAAAGTCATGACCATAGGCATTCCGATTTCCGAACGACTTTTGAATGTATAACCACTTCAATTAGTATTAAAAAAGACAGACAAGCGACCCCAAACTTTAAAAAACAAACAAAGACGAATCATCAAAATGCAGGATTTTTCCGAACCAACACTGACCGAAATCCTACGAAAAAGTGCATCCCTCCTAACAAACTAATCGTAATTATTTCTCCAGATGACATATCTAAAATAGTTCGGGAAGAATATATATAGGAAAAACGTTTCTCCATCAAAATGCTATAAATTGGATAGATGTACTGAGCAACTAAAAAAAATCACAGATAACGATGACTAGGACGCTTTTTTTTAGCAACTATTACTTTAACAAAAGCCATCGAGGCATCAACGAAGCCCTTGCATATCTAAAAAAAGATAATTTTCCTTTATTTGAAAATCGGTATCTTTGATTTAATGTAACTGCGAAAAATATCAAATTTTGATATATGATAGAAACCCCCAAAAACCAAAGTTTCAAACACCCAAAACACACAAAAAATACCCTACATATTCTTCACACGGACACTAATACAATAAACAAAGAGTACAATCTGACAACCATCGACATATTCTCTAAGTTTGCTGCAGCATATACATACATTGCCCACAGGTAACAGCATTTGAAAAATCAATAGACAGACAGACCAACGCACAGAGTTTACCTAACCAATATGCAAGGATTTTGCAAACAGTATATCAACCATTTAATAACTTCTTATCAACAAACAAGTCGCAACGCTCCTGTCAAAAGACTACACTCTATTTTAACTGAACTTTATAGTACGATTAAAATCGCAATAAGGACCCAGAAGACACTTTTAATAAGATTATAATAACGTTTAACAATTCTATTCATCCTGCCACGAAGCATACCCCCTTTAAACTATTTTACGGTACAAAATATAAATTCACCAATAGCAAAACAACCAACAGCGATCATCAATATCTAGAGAAACTTAGGCCAATGACAGACAGTTTGGTTTCACCGAAGCGTTTAACGCTTCGGTTTGGCGCGTCGGCTGCCACACACAGCGGTTTTCAGAAGCGTTTATCGAGTCGGTTTAGTTACAAATTACGTCAGAGTATCATATTTTCCATCCCCTATCCCATGCATTCATCAATGCATCCAGAAAATTTCAGCTCGATCGGACTACGCAGCAATGAACTCATCGAAAAACGCTCGAAAAACGAGTCGGTGGGTCATTTCTCTCATCAACCGACGCGATTCCGAAACCGAGAGGCGGTTCGCACCGCGGTGTGTGTCATCACAATGCTAAAGTAATGTACGACTATACCGACTCGGTTTTCATCTCGGGAAACGCCTCGCAAAAACCGCTCTGTTTGTCATTGGCCTTAAACATTTTCAATCTAAACTATAAGGCCAATGACAAACACAGCTGTTTTTGCGAGGCGTTTCCCGAGAGGAAAACCGAGTCGGTATAGTCGTGCATTACTTTAGCATTGTGATGACACACACCGCGGTGCGAACCGCCTCTCGGTTTCGGTACCGAGTCGGTAGATGAGAGAAATGACCCACCGACTTGGTTTTCGAGCGTTTTTCGATATGTTTATTGCTGCGTAGTCCGATCGAGCTGAAATTTTCTGGATGCATTGATGAATGCATGGGATAGGGGATGGAAAACCTGATAAGAAAATAGATTTTTGAAGAATGGTTAGGATACAGTATTGGAAAATGAAACATTTGTGGGCACTTGGTTTCTAAAAGTAGGCAATTTATGCATAAATACATTTACATATATATGTATACACATATATATACATATGTATGTATACAAGACCACTTTCTCCAAAAGCATCTATATGATACTCCGACGTGATTTGTAACTGAACCGACTCGGTAAACGCTTCTGAAAACCGCTGTTTGTGTCAGCCAACGCGCCAAACCAAAGCGTTAAACGCTTCGGTGAAACCGAACTGTCTGTCATTGGCCTAAAACCCTGAAATAAGGCCAATGACAAACAGCGGTTTTTGCGAGGCGTTTCCCGAGAGGAAAACCGAGTCGGTATAGTCGTGCATTACTTTAGCATTGTGATGACACACACAGCGGTGCGAACCGCCTCTAGGTTTCGGAACCGAGTCGGTAGATGAGAGAAATTACCCACCGACTCGGTTTTCGAGCGTTTTTCGATATGTGTATTGCTGCGTAGTCCGATCGAGCTGAAATTTTCTGGATGCATTGATGAATGCATGAGATAGGGGAAGAAAAATCTGATAAGAAAATAGATTTTTGAAGAATGGTTCCGATACAGTATTGGAAAATGAAACATTTGTGGGCACTTGGTTTCTAAAAGTAGGCAATTACAGATTTTCAAAGAAAGTTAGTATTAGAATTACTTTGCCCAAAATTCATATGCATATATATGCTTACATATATATGTATATACATAGACGAGTATATACATATGTATGTACACACGACTACTTTTTTCACAAGCATCTATATGATACTCCGACGTAATTTGTAACTGAACCGACTCGATAAACGCTTCTGAAACCCGCTGTGTGTGTCAGCCGACGCGCCAAACCGAAGCGTTAAACGCTTCGGTGAAACCGAACTGTCTGTCATTGGCCTAAGATGACATTCCCAGACATTTTTAAATCGCTGAAAATTTCGATGAAATCCTCGAATAAAAATGAAATTCAAAGGACAGGTTGATTTACGAATGAGCTTATTATGGTAGACTTCTTCCTGCCTCGTTGGCACAGTGCTGCCAGCGCTGAATAATTTCTTCATTTATGTTATAAGAGATGCTGTCGGGAAATGGTTTTCGTTGCTTTGGGTAAGAAATGTTTGATATGATGCTACAAAAAGGGTGTTTCGTCTTTCAACACTTTTTTGGTCATTCAAACACAATTTCTTCGAAAATCAGTTTTCTCGCGATTATGATGCGCTAGGTTTTTTTTTTTTTGAAAGCACTTGCACTAGTATGCCAGCACAACTTAAATACAGAGAGAAGTTTTTCTATGTTGGAAAATGATTTTCGAGTATTATTTATCTGCTAAGCGCATGGTACTTACCTAATATTTTGGGAAAAAAGCGTTGCATTTGATGTAAAGTTTATTTAATCTGGTAATATGTATTCTGTTTGAAATAAATAAAAATATGGTGGAAAAATGCTATATCATATATAAAACGGCCAATGCATGGAAGCAAGGTTTTGATATAACTTTCACTCACAAAATGCATGTAATAATTTTCGCTATCCAATTTTTGCCAGTTTTACTAATTTTCGAAGAAAATTAGTATTAAACTCGTTTCGCCTAAAATTCATATTTCTTTATATATGTATATACTATATATATATATATATATATATATATATATATATATATATATATATATATATACATATATATATATGTATATATATATATATATATATATATATATATAAATATATATATATATATATATATATATATATATATATATATATATATATATATATATATATATATACATATATGTATATATATATATATATATATATATATATATATATATATACATATATGTACATATATATATATATATATATATATATATATATATATATATATATATATATATATATATATATATATATATATATATATATATATATATATTTATATATATATATATGTCGTTGACTGGTGCGCAAAGGTTTAAATTCGAAATAGAACAGAATAATTGTGAAAACGTTTATTTCTAGAAAGAAAATGATCTATACATTCTACTTATTAAAATCCATATCCAAATTATCTTACCGTGGTTTCCTCCATGCGCACTCGCAAGCGTCAACGAAATAATGAGGCCGATCTTTGGTCTGGCGTTAGCAGACCAAGATGGCAGAGGCGCATGGAGAGAATCACGGCAGATGGCTCTCGTCGGCAGGGCTGATATTATTGGCCTCGGTATCGAAGCATTCCATGACACCCCCGCCTACGTGAATCGCCCTCGATTCACTCGAGCATAAGTCCAGGAATGCTAACCTTGATGTAGCTCGTTGGAGTGTACCGGTATTCGTTCGCACCTCGGCGCGGCGTGCAACACCGTCCTTCCCTTTAAAAAGCTTTTCGATACGTCCTCGCTTCCATTGCTCCCTGGGTGTGTTCGGATCGCAAATGAAAACCAAATCACCTTCTTTTAGTGGCGTCTGATGTCGGCACCATTTCATTCTGCGAGTCAAAGTGGGTAGGTATTCAGCAAACCATTTTTTCCAAAATCTGTTACGTAGCTGTTGGGCGATTCGCCACTGTTTGTTCAGAGTCTTCGGCTTGTCATCGATGTCTTGGATACGTGGAGTCAGCACTGGATTTGCCTCTCCAAGAATAAAATGATTCGGCGTGAGTGGTTCCTCTTGGTCAGGTGTTATTGGTAGATGTGTCAGAGGCCTGGAGTTGACGATGTTCTCGGCTTCCAGAAGACAGCTCCTTAGTGTACACTCCTTTGGCGCTACTTCTTTAAGTGTGTGTTTTAAAACACTTTTCACGCACTTAACCATCCGTTCCCATACGCCGCCTTCGGATGGGTTCATTGGGCAGTTGAATATCCACTCGATTCCTTTTGTAGACAACTCACTCTGAAGCTGAGCGCAATTAAATACCTCACTGAATCTTTTAATTTCCCGGTTGGCTCCGACAAAATTCTTTCCATTGTCTGATCGGATTCTCTTGGGTACTCCCCTTCGGTTAATTAAGTTACGAATAACCATAATGCAAGTATCGGTTGACAGACCGTTGGCAATCTCTAGGTGAATGGCTCGTATCGTCAAGCAGGTGAAGAGAGCAACCCATCGTTTCTCATGTCGTCTTCCATGCGTGACAGTTACTGGGCCAAAATAATCTACACCTGTATACGTAAACGGTCTTACAAATGGAACCAGGCGATCCTCCGGCAAAGGCCCCATGATTGGTGCTCGAGGAGCAGACTTTGCTAGTTTGCACACTATACAAGCAGCTACACATTTTCGCATCGCTTGACGTAGGCGTGGAATTCAATAAAGCTTCCGTATATCGCAAATCGTGGCTTCGACGTTTGTATGCTTCATTCGGCAATGATGATGCATGATAAGAAGTTGCGTAAACTTATGATCTGGTGGTAAAATTATAGGTCGTCTGGCACTATCTTGGAGCCAACTCGCTGCATCTATGCGCCCATGTACACGCAAAACGTTGTCATCATCTAAATACGGGTTCAATTCCCGCAATTGACTACCTCTTTGCACTGGCTTGTCGTTCTTTATATATTGTATTTCGGCAGAATACACCTCTTGTTGAACAATACGGCAGAGTATCTTTGTAGCGTTATTTAGATTAGCTGCCGTTAGCCCCACAAAGTTGACAGAATCCTCTTTATGACGGCATATTTCGATGAATCGAATAACGTAAGCAGTTGCTCGCAACAGTCTTGTTAACGATGAAAATCGAGTAAAACTAATGAAGTCGGATTTAATTACCAACATCGTAAACTCTGATTTAATTTCTTCGATTCCATTAGATTCACCTCGCATTTCAGTCGGGTCAGTAATTGGCCATTGGCTATCTTCTCTACTCAGGAATGCTGGTCCTTGAAACCATCTTGATGTTGGTTCAAATCAATCTTCTTGCCTCTTGTGGCTTCGTCGGCAATGTTTTCGTATGACGGTAACCATCTCCATTCCGTCTGACTCGTGCTGGCTAGTATTTCATCAACCCTATAAGCGACAAATTGTTTATATCGGCGATGTTGACTATTTATCCATTTTACGACCGTCGTTGAATCAGTCCACATAATAACTTCATGAACTGTTAGTGCATGGTGATTCAGTATTGTTTGTCTTAATCGTGTTCCTAAGACGGCTGCCTGCAATTCTAGGCGCGGCATCGTTAATGGCTTCAATGGAGCCCCTCTGGTTTTAGCAGAAATAAGCGTGACTTTAGACTGATCACCATCAGTGGCTCTCCAATAAGCAACAGCTGCTAATGCTTTCTCACTAGCGTCTACGAATATGTGAAGTTGCAAATATTTAGGAGATAAGCCATTGAAGTATTGTCGCGGTATTCCCACCTCTTCTACTCGTATAATATCTTGACGAAAATTATCCCACGCCACGGCAATGTCGCTCGGGAGCGGCTCGTCCCAGTCAATTTGTTGGTGCCAAATTTCACGTAAAATCAACTTAGCGGCTATCGTGATATGGGAAAAAAATCCCAGAGGGTCAAAAATTGACATGACAATACTTAAAAGCTCGCGTTTTGTTGGACATCTGCTTCCATCCACAATGTCATCACCAACTGTACGAAAATTGATTTTATTCTTGAAACTATCCGCAACTGGCTGCCAAAACATTCCCAACACGTTTTCCATGGCAAAATTTCCTTTATCGGTGATCTTAAGGCAGTCAGATGTACCATGTAGGGCCGCAATAACTGCAGGTGAATTTGGTTTAAATTTAGCCAGCTCGAATCCGGCGTCTCTGTGAATGTTACGAACTTCACTTGCGACATGAATAGCCTCTTCTGCTGTCTGAAAACTGTCAACAAAATCATCAACGTAGTGATAATCTAAGATAGCTTCGATGGCACGGCGATCGCTACCCTTGTGCTCTAATGCTTTTAACGTCTTCACGAACTGGGCTGAACTTGGAGAACATGCTGCTCCAAATATCATAACGTTCATTTCGTAAACGTCTGGTGTTTTATTAGGGTCACCATCTCGCCAGAGAAACCTTTATGCACATCTGTCTTCTGGTTGAATTAAAACCTGGTGAAACATTTCCCTTATATCGGCGCACACAGCTACTGGGCCTTTCCTGAAGTGAAACAATACAGCTGGTAATGGCTTCAGATCTTGCGGTCCCTTGAGCAAACACGAATTCAGTGAAACTCCATTAACTTTTGCTGCTGCGTCGAATACCAAGCGTAGTTTCTTCGGTTTGTTTGGATTCGTGACGGCGAAATGTGGCAAAAACCAAGTCTTAGCTGTTCGTTCCTTGGATTCTACTGGTGGTAGCTTGCGAGCGTAGCCCTTCTCCACGTAATTCCGAATGATCTCATCATAGGCTTGAAGTGCATCGGCATTTTGCCTCAGTTTCCGTTCAACGCCTCGTAGTCTGGAAAGTGCCAAGGGGTAGCTATCGGGCATAATTATGTTGTCCTTGGACCACAATAGCCCTGTTTGGTAACGTTTACCTATTCTCTATGTGGTAGTCCGCAGCAGTACGTTTGCTCTTATGTCGGCTTCACTTTCAACTGGAGATGATGGCGTGACACCAAAGCTTTCAGTTCGGAAATATGCTTGTACAATGTCATGCAATATATGTTCTTGTGGCTGGTGGAGATGCAAGCAACTATTCGCGGAAACTTCAGCACTGTTTGTTGGACCAAATACAATCCATCCTATCTTGGTGTTGGCAGCATAAGGACCATTTTGTTTGACGTGGATCGTCTCTATCGGCAAGCCTAGATGGCAATTGTCGAGTCCGATTAGCAGTATAGGCTTTACGTTACTAAACGGTTTGATAGGCAATTTAAACGCGTAGTCCACATTTCCACTTATGTCACTCTGGCGGAGACTTTGCACTGGAAGGTCTAAGTTTCGCACGGCATATACATTGCTTAGTGAATATTTTTCCTTATTTTCGGCGGCACTGATTTTGATATTCACAAGTGAAGTCACTTCTTCAGTGAATCTACCTCCCAACCACCGCAAATCTAACTTTCGCTCATTGCCTTCTTCGCCCAGCTGTTTTAGCAGCTCACTGTCCATTAGCGTGACCGACGATCCTTCGTCCAAAAGGGCATATGTTTTGATAAATTTGTTTCGGCCATATAAAACTACGGGAGCTATTCGGAACAGTGCAGACATTTCCTCGCACTCAGCCTTTGAATGGCAGTTCAGGATCGGTTGGCTCGGTCTGTCGACTGTTTCTGTTGGCAAATCGTGGAGAAGCTTATGATGCCACTTTTTGCATTCGTCTATTTGACAAGTCTTTTTCCTTCGACACTCTCTTACTGAATGGCCTTTGGTGAGGCAGCCAAAGCAAAGTCTTCGTTCTTTGACCATAGCTCAACGTTTATTTACAGAGCAGTTTCTGAATTTTTCGCATTCTTCTACCTTATGTGCTTCCTTGCAAACCAGACAAGTGTCATTGTGCTCAACTGCGTCCAGAACTGTGCGTCGTTTTGTATCGCGTTGTTCGGCTTCTTGTACGACGCTTATTATCCCTGCAATATCCGTGAGCCATGCACTGAAATCTGCGAGTGAATGATACGGTCCTAAAACTGCTGTGTATCTTGCCCACTCAACTCGTTTAGTGAACGGTAATTTCGAAACTAATTCTTCCACAATTATCGGGTTGTTTAAGTGTGGGTCTGCTTTCACACATTGCAAAAATGATACTAGGTTTTTTGTCTGAACGGAGAATTTTATTAACCTCGTCGTTGCATGCTCAGATATTGGCGGTAGTTCTCTAATTTCGGTCAACTGGCTTCTGATGAGTTGGTCGGGCCGACCAAACTGTAAGCTCAATTGTTCTATGACCTGGCTTACGTTGTCGGGATTAGTTAGTAGACACTTAACTGTCTCTCTCGCTTCTCCTTTCAGGCATCGCTGTAGCCTCTGACTATTTTCAAAGTTATTATAGCCGTAGTAAGCAGTGGTTTGATGGAATGCTGTATAGAACATGGGCCAATCCTCTGCCTTGCCGTTGAACTCTGGCAAATCATACAGTTTCTTTACCACCATATTATTTGTCACTTGCAAACCTATATGGGGCTTAACAGATGGTGTTAGTGATTGATATGTCTGCGAACATACTTGTGGTCGGGTGTGCGTCGACGTTTCGCTGGTGTGCGTGTTCGACTGTTGCACATGCAGTCGTTCGAGTGGCTTATACGCATCTAAATGGGCTGGCGGCTGAAACAAGCACGTATTCGACCTTGTTGCTGTCACGTGCGACGCACATACCGGTTCCGTACGGTAGCCAACTATACCACTATATGTGCTTGGTGGCTGGTACTGCGACAAAACTGGTCCTGTGACTGTTTTATGGTCTGGCGGTTGAACGTCGATGCGAGTTAACATAGCACTTAGTGTCCTCTGAGTTCAGATTCAGCCTGTGATGACGTACCATGTGCCGATAAGGAATGTGGCGGCAATTCATTCGAGAATTTTGACGTCTGACTACCGACTACATGTTGCAAATCTTCCCGCAGTGGTACAGCTACAGATTGTGGTGACCGAAAGCCGCCTGATATCAAAGAATACGAGTCCACTGCCTGTTGCGGAAGAAGATATGACAGTGGCAAAGATTGCGAAGAATACGGTGGTGGCAAATTATGCGACGGCGGCAAAGAAAGCGATGGCGGCAAAGAAAGCGAAGGAGGTGAAGTATGCGACGGCGTCGAAGAATATGACAGCGGCAAAGAATGCGTCGGCGGCAAAGAATGCGATGGCGGCAAAAAAGGCGAAGGTAGTGAAATATGCGACGGCGGCGAAGAATATGACAGCGGCAAAGAATGCGACAGCGACACAGAATACGACGGCGGCAAAGAATGCGATGGCGGCAAGGAATGCGATGGCGGCAAAGAAATCGAAGGTGTTGAAGTTTGCGGCGGTGGCGAAGAACACGACAACGGCATAGAATGCGATGGCGGTATAAATTGCGATGGCGGCATAGAATGCGCTGGCGGCACAGAATACGACGGCGGCAAAGAATGTGATGGCGGCAAAGAAATCGAAGGTGTTGAAGTATGCGGCGGCGGCGAAGAATACGACAGTGGCATAGAATGCGCTGGCGGCAAAGACTCTGGCGGTGGCGAAGAGCACGTCAGCGGCAAAGGATGTGACGGTGGCGAAGAATCCGATGGCGGCAAAGTATGCGAAGGCAGTAAAGCATGCGGCGGTAGCAATGAATGCGACGGTGACGACGAATACGCCAACGGCAACGAATGTGACGGCAGCGAAGAATCCAACAATGGCAATGAAGGCGGTGATACATGCGACAGCGGTAATGGATGTGACGCTAATTGCCTCGGCGATATGTCCGAACGAACTGCGTTGACTGGTGATTTCAAGTCTGCACGCGATTTTTTCGACGATTGTGGGCCTTTACTGGTTGGTTCCGGTACTGAAGATGCAGCTACGGCGAGTTTAGGGCCCCGCCGCGGTGGTTTTGACATCGTGATGACGCACTCGGTACAAAAAACTTGCAAAGAAATTGGCCGTCTGATTCACAAACACACACACACACACACACTACGTGAAGGCACGAAATAAAAATGTCGTTGACTGGTGCGCAAAGGTTTAAATTCGAAATAGAACAGAATAATTGTGAAAACGTTTATTTCTAGAAAGAAAATGATCTATACATTCTACTTATTAAAATCCATATCCAAATTATCTTACCGTGGTTTCCTCTATGCGCACTCGGCAAGCGTCAACGAAATAATGAGGCCGATCTTTGGTCTGGCGTTAGCAGACCAAGATGGCAGAGGCGCATGGAGAGAATCACGGCAGATGGCTCTCGTCGGTAGGGCTGATATTATTGGCCTCGGTATCGAAGCATTCCATGACAATCTATATATATATATATATATATATATATATATATATATATATATATATATATATATATATATATATATATATATATATATATATATATATATATATATATATATGTATATATATATATATATATATATATATATATATATATATATATATATATATATACAGTGGCGGCTCGTGACCTAATTTTATGGGGGTTCACTAAAACAAAACACCTTTATTGGGCAGATGAATATTTATTTATTTATTTATTTATAGTTGCATTTATTTTATTCAATTTGCCGAAACATCGCAAAACTGCTTTAGAATGGGTTTAAAAAAACTATTATGAAAAACATAACAGCTTACAAAATTCTTCAAAGGGCGATTTAAAAATACTTGAACAGTAATATTTTGACGAGACATTTAAGAGATTTGAAACTTATATTTACAGTGAACATTGTATTTTCATCAGTGAGTTTTCATGGTGTCTTGACCGTGATGGGCTTATCATGGTTTATTACAGCAAAATGGATGCACCGATATCAATAAATTTTATTGAAATTTACAAACAGTCCTAGATACACATAATCCCAGAATTTATTTAAAAAAACGGTAAAAACCTTCTTCTATAAAATTATTCATATATGGGGCATTTCACGTGAAGCGGACAACGAAAAAAAATCAAGGCTCTGGATTTCGTTCATATTAAGCATAATGATACTTCTAGAAGATATGAATGTGGATGCACAAGTTTTTGTTTCTATGAGGTTTAGTTGCCGAGTTATAGGCTTCTGAATAATTGACAAAATTGATAAAAGGTTTTTTTGAAAGCGGATTCTGAGATTCAAAATAAAATCTAAAAAAACTCCAGCGCACCTGAACCGCTAGAAACACTAATGTTCGAAGAACAGTAGAAGAATCGTGCAGGTTTTGAGTGCATATTCCACCACATGAGCTGATTATTACAGCCAAACTGTTTCAAACGCCACGTTCTACTTTGGTCTCAAGAATGCATTATTACTCATATGGTAGAAGGATTCAGATATTACCACTGGCATGAATTTCAACGTTTATGAGAGCAAAACACGGGTTAATTATATTCGTTATCAGTTGCTTATATCACGAAATTTCGAAAGCAGCATCTCATATAACATCAATGAAGAAAATGCTCAGTGCCTGCAGCACTGTAACTGAAGTTGGTGTTTGGGGCTGCGATCTGAAAAATTTGCAGAACTTTGGGATATGAAACATCGGTTATTTATTTTCATTGTAAATGTTTCCGGTATGAATACTTACTGTAAGCATTTATTGATACAAAAGTAGCACAACCGACTCGTGCTGACAACCTTTTGCCAGTATGAAAGCCAAAAATATATCACATCTGCTTCACGTTGTTATATTACATTCGAAGTTATAGGAGTATAAAGAAATTTAGGATTACCTGCAGCGAGTTTTTTCAAATAATCAAAAGCTTAATATTTGCTGTTTATTGTCACTACAATATCATTACCAATTAAAAATTCTACGATAAAACCGCTTAATAAAGATATTGCAAACAAACACAAAACCAACAATAGCTGGCAACCCTATCGTGGCTTTTCAACCATATTCGCCCTAAATAATTTTTATAGTAGGTTCCATTAATTGTATGAAATTCGTATTGATTTCATGACTGCACTGGAAGTTATAGTGCAAAAAGTTTTATTTTCCTGAGCGAATTTTCAAATCCAAAGACACAAAAATTACCATAGCTGGCAGCACCAATCGAATTTTTCAACCAAATTTCTATCAAACAGAGTTTAGAGTAAAGTTCAGCTACTGTGTCAATTTAATGAAAATCTGGTAACTTATTCAAATTTCAGAGGGCAAAAAGCAATATTTTTTCTTTGTAATTTTTCAAGATGGCACCACTGGCACAGAGTTGCCCACAATTCAAAATTGCTTCTGTCAGACCTGGTCCTACTTAAGTCCAATGCATTCTGTAAATTTCAATGGTATCTGATTATTGATTCGTGAGTTCCCGTGAACAGCAGTTTTTGATGCTAAAAATATAGGTTGACTGGGAAAGGGTTACAGTTCTTGTCCGACATGAAATTTCAAAAGTTTTACTTTGAACGTGTAGATAGAGCAGAGGATTTGTATACGTATTGGTTTTATTGTAAGAAACGGACATTTTTAGGATATTCGATGATTTGAATGTTTTCACTTCCAAATTTTTATTTTTTCAAATTTAGGACACCAAAATTATCATAACTGGCAGCTCCAACCGAATTTTTTGACCAAATTTCTACCAAACATGGAATTAAATAAGGTTCAGCTACTGTGTGAATTTTGTTGAAATCGAACGATTCAATCAGAATTTATAGGGCTAAAAGCAGTTATCTTTTTTAGTGATTTTTCAAGATGGCACCACTGGCACAGAATCACCCGCATTTCAAAATCACTTCTATCAGACCTGGTCCTATATAGGACCAATACATTCAGCAATTTCAATTAATTCTGCTCATCGGATCGTGAGTTTCCGTGAACAGAAATTTTTGCCGCTAAAAATATAGGTAAATTGGGCAAGGGTTACCAGGCGTGCCCGTTATACCATATCAAATTTTTTTTTTGGTTATGTAAACAAAGCACAAAATTTACATATGAGTGGCTTTTTTTTGAACAAGCGGCAGTTTGTCAAGAGAGACGATGGTTTGAAGGTTTTCACTTTCAGTGCCTGACCTAGCTACAGAGTTGCCAGCACGCTCATTTAAAGCTACACAATCTACAACTTAACAATACCAATATTTCCTGAAAATTTCGTATTGATTGAATAACCTTGTCAAAAGTTATCGCAATTTAAAAATTTTCAAGTTTTCCCGTTCTGTTTTTAGGCATCCAGCGCACACATGGGGTTAAAAAATTCCAAAACAATATCCGATTCACATGTAAAACACGTTCAAAATTTATTTCGTCAAATTTATTTTTGCAAAACTTATTTGTGTACGGAATAATAGGTATATTAAAAATCTGAGACCTGGCACTATTCTGCATATACACCAATGTGTCCTGAAAATTTCAGCTCAATCGAATGGCGCGTTCCTGAGATTTTTTCACTGAAATTTTTTGATGATATATATATATATATATATATATATATATATATATATATATATATATATATATATATATATATATATATATATATATATATATATATATATATATATATATATATATATACAGAAATATGAATTTTTGGCCAAAGTGATTTTAATACTAATGTTCTTCTTCGAACATTAGTAAAAACATTAAACATAATGATTGGTATAGAAAATTAGCTGTTCTTTTTAATTTTGAAATTAGATTTGAAAAATAAATTTTTTTTCCTGTGTGGAACCGGAAATAGACACCTTAACGCGTAATTTGAATAATTTGGACCAGGTTAATTTTGTTTATTTTTGTAACAAAACAAAGCTTAAAGTATACTTACTATATCATAAAAGTTTTAGAATGGGATGGCCAGTAGTTTAGGAGGTAGGTGAATTTCAATACATAAAAGTCGCATGGAACGTGGTACTGAGAGCTTGCTTAGGACAGCTAGTTGGCTCGAAAACAAAAATTGATTTGAAATGTGATTAGTTACGCCATCTCTTATCTGAAAAATGTTTTATTTTCCCATAAGAACCCAATTAAAATATATGACGCATATCTAATATATTTGACGCCAAGCCAATTCAAATTTTCCGTTATTTTTCGAGTTACTGTTCAACGTTTGCAATGACTATTACTTTCGTTGATAAGTTAAAGAGTCTTTATTATGTGTATTATGTCTCTGTTCGGCTATCGATGTTTCAACCCATTCGATATGAAGTTTCATCGGAAGGCTAAAGACCTAAGAAAAATTCCAAGAATATTAGCAGAAAATAAATTATGTCGAATCTGCAGGGAAAAGCTTATCGTAGAAGCACCTCTAGTTATTAAAAAAAAGAACTAGTTTAAGAAACGAGAGTAAAATTGTAAAAATTGTGAAATAAATTCATTTTTCCATACACAAGTACCTTTTTTTCACTAAGTAAATCAGCATTAGCAATTTTTAATATTCTATCTTCTATATATAAGTGACACAAGTGATATATAATAGTTTTACTACAAATATTTTGCTTTCACACTCACTACCTATCATAATCAAGCTCCCGGTACCATGCTCCATGCGACTTTTATGTATTGAAATTCACCTACCTCCTAAACTACTAGCCATCCCATTCTAAAACTTTTATGATAAAGTAAGTATACTTTAAGCTTTGTTTTGTTTCAAAAATAAACAAAATTAACCTGGTCCAAATTATTCAAATTACAAGTTAAAGTGTCTATTTCCGGTTTCACACAGGAAAAAAAATTTATTTTTAAAATCTAATTTCAAAATTAAAAAGAACAGCTAATTTTCTATACCAATCATGATGTTTAATGTTTTTACTAATGTTCGAAGAACATTAGTATTAAAATCGATTCGGCCAAAAATTCATATTTCTTTATATATATATATATATATCATCAAAAAATTTCAGTGAGATAATCTCGGGAACGCGCCATCCGATTGAGCTGAAACTTTCAGGATACATTGGTGTATATGCAGAATAGGTCCAGGTCTCTTTAAATGTCAGTTATTGTTAACCTTTTGGCGCCGGCGGCCATTTAAGTGATATTTTTAATATACCTATTATTTCGTGCACAAATAATTTTCGCAAAAATAAAGTTAACGAAATAAATTTCTAACGTGTTTTACATATGAATCGGATAATGCTTTGGAATTTTTTAACCCTATGTGTGCGCTGGGTGCCTAAAAAGAGGACGGGAAAATTTAAAAATGTTTAAATTTCGATAACTTTTGACAGAGCAATTCAATTATTACGACATTTTCAGGACATATTAATATTATTTAGTTGAAGATTTGTGTAGCTTTAAATTAGCGTGCTGGCAACCCTGTAGCTAGGGCAGGCAACGAAAGTGAAAACCTCCAAATCATCGTCTCTCTTGAAAAAATGCCGTTTCTTCAAAAAAAAGCCACTCATATATAAATCTTGTGCTTTGTTTACATAACCAAAAAAAAAAAAAAGATATGGTATAACGGGCACGCCTGGTAACCCTTGCCCAATTTACCTATATTTTTAGCATCCAAAACTTCTGTTCACGGAAACTCACGATCCGATGAGCAGAATGAATTGAAATTTGCAGAATGTATTGGTCTTAAATAGGAACAGGTCTGATAGAAGTGATTTTGAAATGTGGGCGATTCTGTGCCAGTGGTGCCATCTTGAAAAACCACTAAAAAAGATAACTGTTTTTAGCCCTATAAATTCTGATTGAATCGTTCGATTTTGACGAAACTCACACAATTGCTGGACCTTACTTTAAGCCACGTTTGGTAGAAATTTGGTTGAAAAATTCGGTTGGAGCTGCCAGCTATGATAATTTTGGTGTCTTCATTTTGAAAAAAAAAATTGGAAGTGAAAACATTCAAACCATCGAATATTCAAAAAAATGTCCGTTTCTTACAATAAAATCAATCTGTATATAAATCTTATGTTATATCTACACGTTCAAAATAAAACTTTGGAAATTTCATGTCGGACAAGAACGGTAACCCTCTCCCAGTTAACCTATATTTTTAGCATCAAAAACTTCTATTCACGGAAACTCACGAACCAATAATCAGATACAGCTAAAATTTGCAGAATGCATTGGACTTAAGTAAGACCAGATTTGATAGAAGCGATTTTGAATTGTGCGCAAGTCTGTGCCAGTGGTGCCATCTTGAAAAATTACAAAGAAAAAAAACTGCTTCTTGCCCTATGAAATGTGAATAAGTTACCAGATTTTCATGAAATTGGCACAGTAGCTAAACCTAAATCTAATCTCTGTTTGGTGGAAATTTGGTTGAAAAATTTGATTAGTGCTGCCAGCTATGGTAATTTTTGTGTCTTTGGTTTTGAAAATTCGCTCAGGAAAATGAAACTTTTTGCACTATAACTTCCAGTGCAGTCATGAAATCAATACGAATTTCATACAATTAATGAAACCTGTCATAAACATTATTCAGGCCAAATTTGGTTGAAAAGCCACAATAGGGTTGCCAGCTATTGTTGGTTTTGTGTTTAATTGCAATATCTTTATTAAGCGGTTTTATGGTAGAATTTTCAAATGGTAATGATATTGTAGTGACAATAAACAGCAAATATTAAGCTTTCGATCATTTGAAAAATCTCGCTGCAGGTAACCCTAAATTTCTTTATACTCCTATAACCTCGAATGTAATTAAACAACGTGAAGCAGATTTGATATATTTTTGGCTTTGATACTGGCGAAAGGTTGCCAGCACGAGTCGGTTGTGCTACTTTTGTATCAATAAATGCTTACAGTTAGTATACATACCGGAAACATTTACAATGAAAATAAATAACCGATGTTACAATTCGCAAAGTTCTGCAAATTTTTTGGATCGCAGCCCCAAACACCAACTTCAGTTACAGTGCTGCAGGCACTGAGCATTTAGATTTTAGTTTGAATCTCAGAATCCGCTTTCAAAAAAACCTTTTATCAATTTTGTCAATTATTCAGAAGCCCATAACTCGGCAATTAAACCTCATAGAAACAAAAACTTGTGCATCCACATTCATATCTTCTACTATAGAAGTACCATTATGCACAATATGAACGAAATGCAGAACCTCGATTTTTTTTCGTTGTCCGCTTCACGTGAAATGCCCCATATCCACACTCAAAAACCTTCGATGGTTGATGACTTAATTAAGTGCCCAGACTATTTTCGCACAATTGAACCTTCCAATACATTCAAATGTATATAGTTTCATAGCTCTAACCCTAGTAAAAGGCCAGAAATAGGTGGCAAAAGAAATTAAACTCCCAAATCATTTCGTAGCATTTACTTTCTTCTAAGACTAATCTTCTAAAATTCTGAATATATTTAGCTAGTATTTCACAGCAAACATTTCAGGAAATTTATTTCTACCTACCAAGAATTAAATTCCAAATGTGTCTTGAAATTATAGAGATAAATAGAGGCAATAGTAAAATTAAACCCAATAGTTGTTATAATACCGCGCTCCTAAGCATAAACGTTCTATCTGCATTTTTCCCATTTTTGAGTTAACACCGGATTCAAAAATGACATACTCTATTACACCATTACATAAATATTTTTTGTGGAAGTATGTTAAATTCAATATTGAAAAATGCACTCTCGATATACCTGCAGTACAAATCATAACACAAATCATTAAATATCTCGAAAGCACTAAAATGTAGATAGAACCATTATGGTTAGTAGGGTAGAATAATCCACATACATACATGTATATGTAAAACGCTCGAAACGGCAGCACGAATCAGCGAATGGAACTGACCACCGACAACAATGTCTAAATGCATCAAATTGGTTGTCGATCGCACATTTTGAGTGTGAACCCCCTGTTAGTACTGAGACGAGCTAAATGGATGCACCCCTCGCTTCCTTGCATGCTCCTCTAGCTCCCTAATTCCAGCCACACAATCGCACGTGCGATCGCTGGAACAGAAGACCGATGAGATAAGCAGATAGGAAAATTGTGTGGCTTGTACGTAGGAATAGAAAGTTTCTGTGATAATAGATATGAAAATGATCGGTAGATAACATTATGTGCTGCCATAACAAGTTAGCTATTGTTGAATTTACTTGTTCAATATGTATAGATATATTAGTTTTGAATTGTGGCGGTACTAAATACGTGCAACAATAGCACGAACGCAGCCACAAAGATACTGTTAAGAATCATTTCGATTCCCACGAAAATTAATTTTCCCGACATGCATAAATGTTTGTACATGCATAAATTAATTCTCTGTACATGCATAAATGCATATTCATTTATTTCTAAATGTAATCCCATCGCATATTTGGTATCCACGCATAATGATGGTCTCTTATTTCACGCTAAAAATATTTGGTCTGGACGCATAGATCCAAATGCAATGTCTTGAATGCATTTCTTCAAAGTGCAATACTACACCATCATTGTAGCGTGGGACCAGGTATGTTATGGGAAAAGCTACCAAAACGGAATTTTTGTATGAGAATATTGTTAAACGGAATGTGATGAGTATGGACAAAATTTGCTATAAAATAAACGGCGGTGATAATGAAAATTCATTCCACCAGCAACTGATAATAAGATTAGTTTATTTCAGTTTCAACATTTGGCGACCGTGACAGGACCATGGAAGGAATTTTAAACAAGTTGCACGGAGTTGGACTGGACATCGAGAAGGTTGTCCGAAATTATCAGAAGGACTCCCTGGAGAGGAAGGACCAAACCTATTTAGAGACCCGGAGGAAAAGCATCAGAAGAGTATTTAGCTTCAGAATATTACAAATCTAATTACTTTTCGCAGATTGAGGGCATCACCAAGCGGATGTTGAAGAATATTGAAGTTCTTCTAGTGAAGGCCGCAGACGATGGACCAGCTCAGACGGCAACTTGCGGAACGGTGGAATCTATGATGACAGTGCAGACCATTCTCATGATGACGATGAGAAGATTACTGGATCGCACGGAGCAGCGCTTGTTGACTCAGCAGCCTGTTGGGTTCTTAGAGCTGCAATTAAACTCCATTCGTAAGCAATGGGAGTTAATCAGCAGCAAACATCTGCAAATTGTAGATACAGGAAGGCTGCCTTCAACCTACAATCTCGAAGACTACCATGCGCTGGAAGAACGGGTTGAGAATATTCAGCTACAACTCATCAACAATGGATCCCCGTGTGAATCATCGTCATCAGCCGCAAAACCATCGGACATCAAGTTGCCGCGGATACAACTTCCCCAGTTTGATGGAAATTATTTACGCTGGCAAGAATTTTATGACTTGTTCAGTCAACTCATCGACCAAAGTAATCTGGGTAGCGCCCAAAAACTTTGGTATCTAAAAACCAACCTCGTGGGGGAGGCTGAGACACTAATTAAACACTTGTCAGTATGCGACAAGAATTACACACCAGCATGGAACTTGATTAAAGAACGTTACGAAAATAAACGTCTTCTTGTCAATTCCATTCTGAACAAATTAGTGTCTCAGCCATCTATTACTAACGAAACTGCAAATAACATCAAGGCGCTTCATGATGTTACGCAAGAATGTGTTCGAGGGCTACACGTTTTAGAAGTTAAAGTGGAACACTGGGATCCTCTCATTGTCTTTCTTCTTCTAAAGAAACTGGATTGCTCCACACACATCGCCTTTGAACGATCTTTGAAGGCACCCAGAGAGCTACCAACAGTGAGTCAATTCTTGGAGTTCTTGGAATTTCGCTTCCAATCTTTGGAAGCCATAGGCGTAAAGGCTAGCAAACTCCCAAGCAAAGGCTCATCAAGAACGGCACTAACTACGTCAAGTGCAACTTGCAAAATGTGCAAGGGCACCCACCAAGTGCGACAGTGCAGTGCATTTCTCAACCTAAGCTTACAAGACAAGAGGAAATGTGTCTCAAAGTGGCAATTATGTTTTAATTGTCTTCGACCTGGTCATTCAGTAAAGACATGCACTTCGCGCAGCTGCCTGAAGTGTGATAAACGGCATCACACTTTACTGCACCCGGAAGATAGTTATGGTGACAACACAACGTCTGCTTTAAACAAAGCGGCAATCGAAGACAAGGCTCTTACAAGTACCCTTACAACGGGCAATAAGGTATCCTACGTTATCTTGGGTACAGCAGTGGTCAACATCAAAAATGTATATGGAGAACCGGTGCAAGCCAGAGCTCTTCTTGATTCTGGCTCGCAAGTACATTTGATCACCGACAGACTGTACCAACGTCTAGGATTACGAGGGACTAAGGAAACCCAGCAAATCAGTGGAATCGCCAACTCAACACAACGAGCTTCTAAACGGGTGTTCATACAATTGCATTCTCGTATTTCTAGCTTTTCCACACCATTAGAAGCGTTTGTAATCCCAGAAATCACATCTACACATCCAGAGAAGCAATTCGACATTCAAAGGTGGCCCATTCGACCAGATATCACACTCGCTGATCCAAACTTTAACAAGCCCAGGCATATTGACATTCTTCTTGGAGCGGAACTGTTCTGCTCACTTCTCTTAGCTGAGAAGATGTCTCTGGGACCCAATCTTCCATATCTGCAAAATACAGAATTAGGTTGGACGGTACTTGGAAAAATCAAAGATATTGACACAGTAAGCTCTTTCTGTGGCATCACAAGCCACATGGAGCAACAGCTAGAAAGGTTTTGGCAAATCGAAGACGTTGACAATGCAACTACAACCAAGTCTGAAGCTGAAAGGGAGTGTGAAGAGCTTTTTGCATCCACAGTTTCACGAAACAGTGCCGGCCGATTTATTGTTCCATTACCATTTAGTCAGTCTCCGTCTTCACTGGGAAATTCACGGCAGTTAGCAGAGCAACGTCTGCGCAGTCTACAAAAACGGTTTGCAAGGAACCCAGTCTTGCAAGCACAGTATTCCGAATTTATGCAGGAATACCTGTCATTACATCATATGGAACTCATCAACGAACCAGAGGAAAAAGAACCCCACTACTACCTTCCTCACCACTGTGTTTTACGGCCAGAGAACCTAACTACCAAAATCCGTGTAATATTCGACGGATCATGCAAAACTTCATCGAACTTCTCCTTAAATGATATTTTGCACACTGGGCCAACTATACAGGATGACTTATTCAGTATCCTCTTAAGGTTCCGCACACATAAATATGCCATGACGGCCGATATACAAAAAATGTACCGTCAGATCCTGGTACACGAAGATGATCAAAAGTTTCAACTCATTCTTTGGCAAAACAATGCAACAGAGAGAATTCAGACGTACAAATTGAAAACGGTCACTTATGGGACGCGAAGCGCCCCTTATTTGGCAACCAAGTGCATAAGGCAGCTGGCAGATGAAGAAAACCTAGCTTATCCATTGGCAGCCACAGTTCTTCGTCGAGATTTCTACATTGATGATCTTCTTCCTGGCACCAACGACTTCCAAGAAGCACTCAAACTACAGGAACAAATCACACAATTGCTTTCTCGTGGTGGGTTTAAACTGCACAAATGGTGCTCAAACAACACCAATATTTTACGCTCTGTGCCCGTGCAAGACAGGGCTATCAACTTCGATATGGTACAAGTTGAGAAAGAAAATACCGTGATTAAAACTTTAGGCATTATATGGGAACCTTCCACTGACAACTTTACGGTGAACAGCAAAGATATTTATGCAGCAGCTCTGGGAGCTTAAAATTGATTGGGATACACCCCTTTCCAAAGAGCTGCAAACAAGTTGGGAAAACTATCGAACACAGCTACCAACCTTGAGCAATTTGAGAATACCTCGCTATGTTATCAGCTGCAAAAAACCAAAATCTATGCAAATTCATGGGTTTGCTGACGCAAGCAAATATGCATATGGAGCATGCATTTATTTGAGAACTGAAGGCCTTGATGGACAGATAATCGTCTCATTACTATGCGCCAAAAGCCGAGTAGCTCCAACAAAACAGACAATAATCGCTCGACTCGAACTCTGTGCAGCGAAACTTCTTACCCAATTAGTTAAGAAGGCGAAGGAGTCATTACAACTCCAGATTGATCAAACTGTATACTGGAGCGACTCACAGACAGTTCTACAATGGATAGCTGCACCATCCTCTAAATTCACGCCATTTCTAGGCAATCGAGTAGCATACATTCAAAGATTAACTGAAGGCAATAACTGACTACATGTCGACTCTAAAGAGAATCCAGCTGATATTATATCAAGAGGTATGCAGCCGCAGGATTTATGTGCAAACAAATTATGGTTTGAAGGGCCAAGCTTCCTAAAAAGGGAGTGGCAACAACAACCAATAGGATACAGCAATATCCCAAACGAGCTGCCTGAAATGACACAAACCAAATTCGTTCTGGTTTCTGCGATTCATAATGAGCTCATTCAAAATATACGCCATAATAACAGTTTTCAAAGGCTACAAGAAGTTACAGCATATATCATACGTTTCACACAAAACTGTAGGCGGCCCACTACGAAGGCAACAAGTACAAAACCGAATCCAAGAGAAATGAATTTAGCATTGAAACATATTGTGGCTTCTATGCAACATCATGATTTCGCAGATGATATACAAAATTTAAAAAGGCATCAGACAGTCACACACAACAGTAATCTACGATCTCTAGCACCATTTTTAGATGAAGACGGTCTGATACGAGTAGGTGGACGACTAAAAAACAGCACCTTATCTTTTGACTCCAAACATCCTTTTCTGATTTCATCAAAACATCAATTTACTGAGCTGATCTTCAGACAACTTCATGTGAAACACTTACACGCCGGTCCCAAAGTTTATTGTACATATCACGTCAAGTCTACTGGTGCACGAACGGGAAATATATGGCCAACAAGGTGGTCAAACAATGCATGGTATGTGCCCGGGCAAAACCAAGACTTTTCACCCAGCTCATGGGTGATTTACCAGCGGAGAGGATTCAAGAATGCAAACCATTCCTGTATGTAGGGGTAGATTTTTGCGGACCAGTGCAAATTCATTTTCAACTGCGTGGCAAACGACCAACAAAGACCTACATCGCAGTAGTTGTCTGCTTCGCCACAAAAGCAGTCCATCTTGAACTCATATCTGATCTCACCTCAGCAGCCTTTATAGGAGGATTGAAAAGATTCATAGCCAGGAGAGGCCGTCCGTCAAAATTGTTCAGTGACAATGCTACGAACTTTGTAGGAGCTCACAATGAACTTCAAGAGTTGTATGCATTATTCAACAAACAAGGGTTTAGCGCAATCGAAGGGTTTTGTAGTGACGAAGGAATGGAGTGGTCACGAATCCCGCCACGATCACCACATTTCGGTGGATTGTGGGAGGCCGCTGTCAAATCTGCAAAATATCACCTCAAAAGAGTCTCAGGGAGCGCGTCATTGACATACGAGGAGCTTAACACTGTAGTATGCCAAATAGAAGCAGTTTTAAATTCCCGGCCACTTACCCACCTATCAGCAAACTCAAACGACTTGCAGGCCCTAACACCAGGCCACTTTCTCGTGGGACAAAATTTGACATCGTTACCAGAGCCATTCCTCACACCTGATACGGTACCTCTTTTAAAACGATGGAAGCTCGTGAGAGCTCTGCATGCAGATTTTTGGCGTCGTTGGTCTACTGAATATTTGCAAGGGCTACAAATTAGAAGCAAATGGACAAAAAAGGAGTCGAAAATAAACCCAGGTCTTTTGGTTTTATTGAAAGATGATAATTTGCCTCCACTGCAATGGCGTATAGGTCGAATAATCAACGTCATTAAAGGGCGAGATCAACAAACCAGAGTTGTTGATGTGAAGACGTCAACAGGCATATTCCGTAGGGCTGTTCATACAATCAGTCCTTTGCCAGTGCCGGAACAAGATGCCAGTGAAGGCTCAGAAACACAAATCAGTAATGCAACCACCAGTCAGCACAAAAGAGTAGCTCCAGCGAGTGCAAAAATCATCGCTGCAACAACCAGACCACCTAATCAAAACCTCGAAGAAGAACAAACCGTACCAGTTAAAAAACGATCCCGATTTTCTCTGCTGCAAACATTATTATGCATCCTGATCATTCTGCCTACCTATGGTCAGGGAATGAAGCTCCACCAAAATTCATATCAAGGGAATATCCAAATCACGCCATTCAAGGACAACCCGGGTATATATTTTGAAGAAGTCGGACAGGTGAAATTGACCCATGATACGTGGAAAATAGTAACATACTACAGCCTAACCAACTACTGGCAAGAATATGAGGGTATCGCTATTCACATTAAAAAACTAATCGAAGTTTGTTTAGAAGAAGAGAAGGTTCTTCATTTAAGTGAATACTGTAATGCATTAATAGTACAGTTCCATCATCTTCAAGCTGAAATTCAGAACAAAAATGAATTATTATACCCTCATCGATCATCAAGAACCAAACGAGCGCCATTAAATATTGTTGGCTCAGCCGCTCATTTTCTGTTTGGGTTGCTGGACGAAGATTTTGCTGACAAATATGAAGAAGACATTCAAAAAATTAATAAAAATGAAAAGTACCTCCTCCAGCTAATCAAAAATCAAACGACAATCATTGAATGTACCTCCAACATTATTAAAAAAGCGAGCGACCAAATCAATCAGCAGTTCAAATTTATTGAAAACCAATTTGATAAATTAGCAAACGCAACGATACATATGGAAGCCACCTCCCATATTTTCAGTTCCATTGCAGTGCAGACCACTATTCTACTCTTCAATTTCAGAAACATTCAAGATCTTATCATTCAAATGATAACGAACACACATCAAGGCAAAATCAGCCCTCTTCTGCTAACACCATCACAGCTGCGCGAACAAATTCAAACTATTAAAGAACATCTACCGGCAGGTCAAACGCTACCCATATCACTAGAATCTATTCACCAGTTTTACAGCATCGCTACCAGCAAAACAAGAACGACAAGTAATAATATCATCTTTGACATCCTATTACCATTGATATCGACCCAGGACTATCAACTGCTTAAACTTTATCCTATTCCAACACCAATGAAGAATCTGTCCGTCGCTATTCAGCCATCTACTGAATACTTAGCAGTCAATCTACACCGAGACAAATTTTTTCCTCTCTCCGACAAGGACCAGGAAAAATGTTTACACCTGGCATCACATGTATTGATTTGTACACAAAATCATCCTATATTCAGTATCCAATCAAGTATTCACAAATGTGAAATTTCACTATTAACCCACGTATCCAACTTTTCGTCAGCCTGTAACCTACAAATCACACCATTAACTTAGATATGGTTTCAGTTGCAGGCAAAGAACAACTGGATCTACGTATTGACCGAAAACACTGTTGTGGACATCGTATGTGACAACCGAATAACCAACATACAGCTACAGGGAAGCGGTATTTTCAAACTAAATGCCTCATGCAATTTGATCCACCAAAAACTGTCAATAAATGGACACAAAAACTATGCAGATCAAATGAACTTCACCTTTATACCAATGGCTAATCTAACGGAGCATTTGGAAGACATTCTTTTAGAGCCTCTACATACTAACATCCCCAAACTTCACATCGATGATCGGCAGCTACACACTATCAGTCGAGGAATTTCTTCAGTAAAATCAGCCCAACTTCCAGAAACTCTATCCGTGCATGATACCCATAACTACGTCGTTGGTTACATCTGTCTGGCTGCCATCTTGACCATGGGACTAATATATTGTCGACGAAGGAACCGCACCAAAAACTGCAGATCAACCGTCACCCGCCCGACATCAATTGAAACTCCTCCTCGAGTGTTTCAAGTGGGGGAGGATGTTAAGAATCATTTCGATTCCCACGAAAATTAATTTTCCCGACATGCATAAATGTTTGTACATGCATAAATTAATTCTCTGTACATGCATAAATGCATATTCATTTATTTCTAAATGTAATCCCATCGCATATTTGGTATCCACGCATAATGATGGTCTCTTATTTCACGCTAAAAATATTTGGTCTGGACGCATAGATCCAAATGCAATGTCTTGAATGCATTTCTTCAAAGTGCAATACTACACCATCATTGTAGCGTGGGACCAGGTATGTTATGGGAAAAGCTACCAAAACGGAATTTTTGTATGAGAATATTGTTAAACGGAATGTGATGAGTATGGACAAAATTTGCTATAAAATAAACGGCGGTGATAATGAAAATTCATTCCACCAGCAACTGATAATAAGATTAGTTTATTTCAGTTTCAACAGATACTACCAACAAAACAATGAAACGATCCGCCAGCAACTTCCCTCCGGACCTGGAGATCAGACAGGTGATTAGCAACGTCTCTTACGCACGTACGTAGAGACAGACAACTGTTAGTTTTAAAAACATAGTATTATGTAGTGTGTAGCACAAGTATCAATTAATATTAAATAAACACGTTAAAACATAAAATGGTGTTAGTGTTTTTCCTTCGCTACATTGCTACATAAATGGTGACCCCGACGTGATGGAAAGACAAATGTCATCGCGCTCGTGTGACCAAGTGCAAAATTAATCAACGCAATATCCACAAGCAAACATCGAATTCGCATAATATTAGTGCGTGCAACAAATATTCGTGATCGCTAAAATAAACATAAATATAAATTGTAAAGATCACACAGCTTTCCTGACGATAATCTCGGATGTAATATGCATGGCTGTACTCGCACAACGTGATAATTTTCATTGTCATACAAAATGGCCTGATTTCGTTATAAGCATAGCCGCAGAAGCAACAGTTATACTTACCCGAAACTGGTTTCAGAAAAGTTTTTTTTTTCCATGAATCAAGAGACATCTTTGTAATATATATATTAGGATCTAGATTTATATTTTTGGTTTATCTTTCAGTGCAATTAAGTATGAATCAATAAGAAAGATCTATATATTATATGACATACATACACGTCAAACAACTGGGACTTCATACATGAAGATAGTCAGTCACAATTTATGACTACGAAATCAATCGCTGGTTGTATGTAAGTAATAGATTAGAAATCTATCCATAAAGAACTCATCGTTTAAATTCAAGCCTGTGATTCGATTTCATTTGCATACATATTATGAAACAATATTTGAACACTGAAATGGTAGAATAATTACAAAATTCAAGCAAAAGCTCCCGCGGTAAATTTCACTGACAATTAGATTTGAATTCTAAATATTTTAATACATAAAGCCAAATATACAAAATTCAAAATGACGGATAGTAATAAATCCAAAGCAAGTACGGGTGAACAATTGGAAATTGATGACAATTCACTGTCAAATACAGCATCAAGCGGTGATGCAATTTTTCCAAATTCAGTTGCATCCTTAAAAATTCCTCCTTTCTGGAGTAGCCGACCTGGTTTGTGGTTTCCACAAGTGGAAACACAATTTCGCTTAAAAGGTATAACAGCCTCTAATACGAGATATGACCACCTAGTGGCTTCTTTACCTTCTGAAACCATGGAAATAGTGGCGGATGCCCTCTTAAACCCACCAAGTCAGAACAGGTATGAAAATTTAAAAACCCTCTTACTTAACAGAAGTCGAGACTCTGAAGAACGCAGACTAGATGCACTTTTGCATAAAGCTGAATTGGGAAATTACAAACCCTCGGAACTCTACCGATACATGGAGTCCTTAGCGGGTGGCAACAGTCTAGTGAATCCCTCGCTGCTCCAAAAACTTTGGGTAAACAAGTTACCCACCTCAGTACAAGCCTGTATAATAGCCATAGAAGGGTCGCATACATTGGAAGAAATATTTACCATTGCGGATAGAATTCACGACTCAACCACCTCATCAAGAATTGCATCCATTTGTTCAAACAAGCACTCTTCCAGTAGTAACATTTCAATTCAAATTAGTGAACTTTCTGAACGCATTAACCGTTTGGAATTTCGTCAATCTAGACAAAGTAATAGGTCGCATTCTCAAAGAAGATTTCGATCGAAGTCCAATGGTAGAACACCGTCTCAAAATAAATTTTGCTGGTTTCACAGAAAATTTAGGCAGAGGGCCCGAAAATGTGTTCAACCATGCGAATTCAGGGTTAGCACAGACAAAATGCACCCAAAAAACTAGGCGTGACTTCTTCGAAAGCGGCATCGAAGCTAGACAAGTTTTCCCGCCACCTTTTTGTTTATGAAAAAAACACAAAATCGCATTTTTTAATTGACACAGGGGCGGAAATTTCTACAATTCCTAAGAAATTTTGTCCCAAACAATTTGAGCAATCAAATTACAATCTCGTATCAGCTAATAGTACATCTATTAAAACTTACGGTATCAAACATTTATGTTTAGACCTGCACCTGCGACGAAATTTCAATCACTTCTTCATTATCGCCGACATAGACTACCCCATCATCGGCGCAGATTTTCTATTCAAATTCAACATTTTAGTAGATATGCGACGCAGAAAGATCATAGACCAAACAACCACTCTTTCTACAGATTGCATATCGCGCGCCACTAAGTTAGCGTATGCCTTTCGGCGTTCGAAATGGAGCGCAAAATTTTCAGCGTTTCATTAATGAAGCTCTTTCTGATTTGGATTAAATTTTTGTCTACGTCGATGACATACTTGTCGCTAGCAAGTCCTCGCAAGAGCACAAAGAACATCTCCGGACCCTTTTCTCTCGTTTACAGAAATTTGGCATTAATATAAATCCTTGCAAATGTCTTTTTGGAGTTAAAAAGTTAGATTTTTTAGGTCATTCGATTGCGTGTGATGGGATCGCGCCTTCAGAAAGTCGAATCAAAGCAATTCAAGAATTTCCTTCCCCCGATTCATTCAAGAAACTTCAACGATTCTTGAAAATGATTAATTTTTATCACCGTTTCATCCCCGAAGCCGCAAAACTTTGTGCACCATTATATGACTATCTCAAAAATACAAACCCAAAAGGGAAGTCTAAGATTCAATTTCAATGGACTAAATCGCACGAAGATGCGTTTCAGGATATCAAGAGTAGATTGGAAAACTACACAATTCTAGTTCATCCAAATTCTCAAGCTACGACAAGCCTTTACGTAGACGCATCAAGTGACGCAGTAGGGGCGGTATTGCAACAAAGTGAAGATAATAAATGGAAACCTTTAGGATTTTTTTTCAAAACGGCTGCAGGCGCCAGAAAAAAAGTACTCTACATTCGATAGAGAGCTTTTAGCCATCTTCGTAGCCGTCAAACATTTTCGCCATTACCTAGAAGGTAAATAGTTCAGTATATACACAGACCATAAACCGTTAACTAATGCTTTATTTTCAAAATCTGACAAAAGCCCTAGACAAACCAATCAGCTCAACTATATATCCCAATTCACTCACGATATAAGACATGTGAAAGGAAAACATAACGTGGTCTCAGACACATTGTCAAGAGCACACATCGTTACCATCGACTCATCAAACCCCCTAGATTCGACTATTTTATCGGACGAGCAGACTAAAGATGTAGAATTACAAAATATTCTAGACAAAGCCAAAAGCTCTCCGACCTCATTCAAACTCGAAAAGGTAGTTGAACCTGCCGGAAAACTTAGCATATGGTGTGAATCTAGTACAGGTGTCAATAGGCCCTACGTGCCCAATATTTTAAGGCGGACAGTGTTCGAAAATCTACATAGTTTGTCTCACCCAGGAATACGTGCTACTAGAAAATTGATTACGGCGCGTTATTTCTGGCCCAGCATTAACAAGGATATTAATGCATGGAATAAAGCATGTATCCCTTGCCAAAAAGCAAAAATCCAACGCCACACATCATCCCCTCATGGAAATTTTAAAATTCCTTCAGGTCGATTTCAACATGTACACATGGACATAGTAGGACCTTTACCACCATCCAATGGTTACACTTACATTTTAACCTTTAAAGATCGTCTAACCCACTGGCCAGAGGCAATACCAATAAAGAACATAACTGCATCAACCATAGCCAATGTTTTCTTACGTAATTGGGTTGCCTTATATGGAGTACCAGCAACAATAACCACTGATCAGGGTACTCAGTTCGAGTCACTCTTAATTAAAGAATTTTCCGCCATACTAGGAACTAACCGGATACGTACAACGACGTATCACCCGTAATCAAATGGGTCTATAGAACGCTTTCACCGTCAATTAAAAACGTCAATAAGAGCATCGAATAACCCTAAAAATTGGTTTAGCAGTATTCCTTGGATTATTTTAGGTATACGTTCCACCCTTATTGATGATCTATGTGTATCTCCTTCTCAACTATTGTTTGGTCAGTCACTACGCATACCAGGAGAGTTAATAAGTGAAAGTACACAACCAGAATACGCACTAGCTACTTCTGTTGCCAAAGAAATACGAAACATAATGGTAAATATAAACCCTAATAATCGTAGACACCGCACGCAACACAATATTTTTATTCCTCAAAAATTATCCGATTGTTCACACGTATTGATTAAAGAACCCATTCAAAAAAGTACTCTTAACACACCTTATACTGGACCACATGAAGTTATATCTAAAAATAACAAAGTTTTCAAAATACTAGTAAATAACAAAGAGGAACTTGTAAACATAGATAGACTGAAACCAGCGTATGTATTAGGTCCCAATGAAAATTCTTCATGTAGACAAACGCGATCAGATTCAAAACCTAAAATAATGTTTAACATTTAATTTTAATTTTTCCAAACACAAAAAGACCACTATGTCAAGAATAATAATTTAAATACTAGAGAGTAACTAAATTAGAGTTAACGATATATAAAAAAACGTTTGTACAAATTTTCAAAATGATGTAATTTCGTACATTCCGCTTAATAATAACATATACTTATCACATTATATTCATTACATAAATGGATTAAAAAGAACAAGAATTATATACATATGTACATGACATAGACTTAAGTTAGCTAGCAAGTTAACAATGATAGACATTGAATTATGTATCAAAAATGAATTATTATCTCAAAACGTGAATTGTTTAAAAAATGTCTAAACGACATATTTTTTTTTTCCAGAGGGGGAGTACTGTGGCGGTACTAAATACGTGCAACAATAGCACGAACGCAGCCACAAAGATACTACCAACAAAACCATGAAACGATCCGCCAGCAACTTCCCTCCGGACCTGGAGATCAGACAGGTGATCAGCAACGTCTCTTACGCACGTACGTAGAGACAGACAACTGTTAGTTTTAAAAACATAGTATTATGTAGTGTGTAGCACAAGTATATATTAATATTAAATAAACACGTTAAAACATAAAATGGTGATAGTGTTTTTCCTTCGCTACATTGCTACATGAATCTTTGATTTCTTCACGTGCGAAAGTGCACATTAGGACAAGCCGCCACTGTATATATATATATATATATATATATATATATATATATATATATATATATATATATATATATATATATATATATATATATATATATGTATATATATATATATATATATATATATATATATATATATATATATATATATCAGCAAAATGATTTTCCGAGATAATCTCTGGAGTGGCCGATTCGATTGAGCTGAAATTTTTAGAGGACGTAGATGTATATAATAGGTAGGTCCATTACTTGCTAGAATTCAGATATCTTAAACCTTCTGGCGGCGGCGATCGTTTTAGTGAATTTTCAGGTACTCCTATATCCAAGCATTAAAAATTTTTGTTGAAATAAATGTTTGCGAATGAAAACTTATGTTTTAAGCATGTTTATGTTAAAATGTTGGAAATTTTGAGCCGTGTGTGCGTGCAACATGCCTAAAAGTAAGCAAGGATTTTTTTCAAATTTTGATTTGTCATTACTTCAAGTGGATTTTCAAGATGGTGCGGGCGACTGTGTAGCTACGGCAGGCTCCTGAAAAAAACCTTCAAATCTTTGACCTCTCTGAAAAATTTTTGATTTTTGACAAAAAAATCAATTCATTGATCAATTTTACCCTTTGTCCATCGTGTCAAATTAAAATTTTCAAAATACCGATTTGCACAAGAATGGCAACCCATCACCAAATTACCTCTATTTTCAGCACTCGAAAGTTCTGTTCACGAGAACTGGCGACCAGATTATCCGACCATATTGAAATTTACAGGACATGTTGGTACTAGCTAGGACCAGGTCTGATAAAAGTGATTTTTGAAATGCGGGCAACCCTGTGTTAGTGGTACCATCTTGAAAAATCACTGAGAAAAAAAACCGGTTTTTGGCCCATAACTTCCGATTCAGCCATCAGATTTGACAAGATTCATACAGTACTTGGATCTTACCTTACGTAACATTTGATGAAAATTTGGCTGAAAAATTAGAATAGAGCTGCCAGCTGTGGTGATTTTCGTCTCCTAAATCTTGCAAATTTGCTCAGCAAAATAAAAATTTTTTCCCTATTACTTCCGGTCCAGTGTAGAAATCAGAACGAAGTTCACGCAGTGCCTTACTGTTAGCCAAATGTCATAGAAATTTCGTACAAAAATCATGAAAGAACTGCCAGCTATGATCATTTCCTTAATTTTGTGGAATATTTTTTCTGAGCGATTATGTCATTAGATTTGTAAATGGGAATTTATTTATTTATTTATTTACTATTATTATTCAACAGATCAAATCCAATTACTGAATATAGAATATATAAAATACAAATAATTCACTATGAAAGAATGAAAAAATGAACAAAATAATAATGAGATGATAATGATACAAAATAAAGAACAATAATAAACAAAATCAAAGTGAAAAAGTACAAATTCAAATTAAAAATAATAAAGAAAACAAGAAAAGGAAAAAAAACTATATTGAATTAGTTATAAGCAAAACATTATTTTTCAAAAAAGTTTTAAGGCATATAATGTCGGCGGTAGAGGATCAAACCGTAGATCATTATGTTGCCTCAGTAATCGCAACAGCGGAAAATAAAAAAAAACTCTAGCGCACCTGAACCGCTAGAAACACTAATGTTCGAAGAACAGTAGAAGAATCGTGCAGGTTTTGAGTGCATATTCCACCACAGGTGCTGCTTATTACGGCCAAACTGTTTCAAATGCAACGTTTTACTTTCGTCTTAAGAATGCATTATAACTCATATGGTGGAAGGTTTCAGATATTACCACTGGCATGAATTTCAACGTTTATGAGAGGAAAACACAGGTTAATTATATTCGTTATCAGTTGCTTATTTCACATAATTTTGAAAGCAGCATCTCATATAACATCAATGAAGAAAAGTCTCAGTGCCTGCAGCACTGTAACTGAAGTTGGTGTTTGGGGCTGCGATCCGAAAAATTTGCAGAACTTTGCGAATTGTAACATCGGTTATTTATTTTCATTGTAAATGTTTCCGGTATGTATACTAACTGTAAGCATTTATTGATACAAAAGTAGCACAACGGACTCGTGCTGGCAACCTTTCGCCAGTATCCAAGCCAATAATATATTACATCTGCTTCACGTTGTTATATTACATTCGAAGTTTTAGGAGTATAAAGAAATTTAGGGTTACCTGCAGCGAGTTTTTTCAAATGATCGAAAGCTTAATATTTGCTGTGAAAATTCTACGATAAAACCGTTTAATAAAGATATTGCAATTAAACACAAAATCAACAATAGCTGGCAACCCTATCGTGGCTTTTCAACCAAATTTGGCCTGAATAATGTTTATGACAGGTTTCATGAATTGTATGAAATTCGTATTGATTTCATGACTGCACTGGAAGTTATAGAGGAAAAAGTTTTATTTTCCTGAGCGAATTTTCAAAACCAAAGACACAAAAAT
Source organism: Nemotelus pantherinus (assembly GCA_963978885.1). NCBI lineage: Eukaryota > Metazoa > Arthropoda > Insecta > Diptera > Stratiomyidae > Nemotelus > Nemotelus pantherinus. Next base: position 114,779,023 of record OZ022264.1, read on the forward strand.
TACCATAGCTGGCAGCACCAATCAAATTTTTCAACCAAATTTCCACCAAACAGAGATTGGAGTTAAGTTTAGCTACTGTGTCAATTTCATGAAAATCTGGTAACTTATTCACATTTCATAGGGCAAAAAGCAGTTTTTTTTCTTTGTAATTTTTCAAGATGGCACCACTGGCACAGACTTGCCCACAATTCAAAATCGCTTCTATCAAATCTGGTCTTACTTAAGTCCAATGCATTCTGCAAATTTTAGCTGTATCTGATTATTGGTTCGTGAGTTTCCGTGAACAGAAGTTTTTGATGCTAAAAATATAGGTTAACTGGGAGAGGGTTACCGTTCTTGTCCGACATGAAATTTCCAAAGTTTTATTTTGAACGTGTAGATAAAACATAAGATTTATATACAGATTGGTTTTATTGTAAGAAACGGACATTTTTTTGAATATTCGATGGTTTGAATTTTTTCACTTCCAATTTTTTTTTTTTTTTTCAAAATGAAGACACCAAAATTATCATAGCTGGCAACTCCAACCGAATTTTTTGACCAAATTTCTACCAAACGTGGCTTAAAGTAAGGTCCAGCAATTGTGTGAGTTTCGTCAAAATCGAACGATTCAATCAGAATTTATAGGGCTAAAAACAGTTATCTTTTTTAGTGGTTTTTCAAGATGGCACCACTGGCACAGAATTGCCCGCATTTCAAAATCACTTCTATCAGACCTGGTCCTATTTAAGGCCAATACATTTTGTGAATTTCAAATAATTCTGCTCATCGGATCGTGAGTTTCCGTGAACAGAAGTTTTTGATGGTAAAAATATAGGTAAATTGGGCAAAGGTTACCAGGCGTGCCCGTTATACCATATCTTTTTTTTTTTTTTGGTTATGTAAACAAAGCACAAGATTTACATATGAATGGCTTTTTTTTGAAGAAACGGCATTTTTTCAAGAGAGACGATGATTTGGAGGTTTTCACTTTCAGTGCCTGCCATAGCTACAGAGTTGCCAGCACGCTCATTAAAAGCTACACAAATCTACAATTAAATAATGCAAATATGTCTTGAAAATTTCGTAATGATTGAGTAGCTCTGTCAAAAGTTATCGAAATTTAAAAATTTTCAAATTTTCCCGTCCTCTTTTTTGGCACCCAGCGCACACATAGGGTTAAAAAATTCCAAAGCATTATCCGATTCATATGTAAAACACGTTAGAAATTTATTTCGTTAACTTTATTTTTGCGAAAATCATTTGTGCACGAAATAATAGGTATATTAAAAATATCACTTAAATGGCCGCCGGCGCCAAAAGGTTAACAATAACTGAGATTTAAAGAGACCTGGACCTATTCTGCATATACACCAATGTATCCTGAAAGTTTCAGCTCAATCAGATGGCGCGTTTCCGAGATTATCTCACTGAAATTTTTTGATGATATATATATATATATGGAAATATGAATTTTTGGCCGAATCGATTTTAATACTAATGTTCTTCGAACATTAGTAAAAAGATATCAGTGCGCGCAAAAGGAACACTAAACTCAAAAGAAGAGCGGGTATCATGCATTGCAATACGGACAGAAACGTGGCTGTTGATGTCGGAATCTACCAACCTATGAAACAATTTGAAGAGTAGGCACTCATCCAGGAAAAGTCTCCGTGATTCGAGGGAAGGAAGATGAAGGAACGACAGACGATCACTATAAGGACGGTAAGGAAGCTGAAATTTATAAAACAGGGTGCGAGTAAATCTGCGTTGAACGGACTCCAACGCAGTATTTAAGTAGACATAATGAGGACACCACACTTGACAGCAATATTCAAGAATACTACGTACAAAGGAGAGGAAAAGGTGTACACGGGTGGAAATGTTAACGAATGCTTTAGAGAATCTAATAATAAAACCGGATAATTTAGAGGCCCTGGCAGTAATATAAGAAATATGCTTATCAAATTTGAGCTTAGGATCAAACATTACGCCAAGATCTCTAAAGTTATCAACGACATTAAGAGGATAGCCACAAACAGAGTAGGAGAACATCAAAGGTGACATTTTCAAAGAGAAAGACATTTTGTGACATTTCACGATGTTCAAAGTGAGAGCATTGAAAGCGCACCAAGTCTGTAGGCTGTTTAGATCGTTTTGTAAAACCATACAGTCATCTTGTGACTCAATCACTCGAAACATCTTGAAATCGTCGGCATACAAAAGACAAGAAGAATGGATTAAAGGAGGGAGATCGTTTATGACCAAAAAAAAGAGAAGGGGACCAAGGATAGACCCTTGCGGAACACCTGATGCAGGATAAAAAGGAATTGAAGCGGAGGAATTAACAGTTACAATACAGGTACGGTTGAGGATGTAAGAGTTAAACCATGAAAGAAGAGGACCAGCAATGCCATCGTACCTTAGCTTTTGAAGAAGGAGGTTATGGTTGACGGAGTCAAATGCTTTGCAAAAGTCGGTATAAAGTACATCAACCTGCTTTTGATGGTCAAGAGCAGATGCGACCGTGTGTGTGAGGGAAAGAGGGTTGGTTAAGCTAGATTTGACAAAACCATGCTGCTCATGAGCGAGAGTAGGCTGGATAAAGGAGTAGACTCGCTTGTAAACCACTTTTTCAAGGATCTTGCTAAAGCAAGGAAAAAAGGAAATGGGACGGTAGTTTGAGATGCATGTACGATCACCGGCTTCATGTATAGGAAAGATGTTGGCAATTTTCCAGCGAGAAAGAAAAGAGCCAGAAGATATACTTAAGTTGAACAAAATAGAAAGAGGGACGCACAGAGATGATGAAAGAGATTTTGCCAGGATATTTGGAATACCGTCGGAACCACTAGCGGTATTGGCATCGATATCGTTCAACAGAAGTTCAATTTCAAGAGGGTTCGTTCGAAATGAGTGCAATTCAGGAGAGGATGTGGAGGGAAGATTTAAGGAATTAGAAGAGGATTGTTGTGAGAAAAAAGAGGAAAAGTAAGACGCAAAAAGCTCACACACTTCTTGTGGAGTGGAGGCAGCTGTATCACCCAAGTACATACCATTGGGGAAACTAGGACAATTTTTTAAGGAACGGATGAATGACCAAAAGGATTTCGGGTGATTGGTTCTAATTGATGCTTCAACGCCAGCAATGTAGGAGCGCATCACCTGTCTGACAACTTCTTTCGCTTTAGAGCGAAGATCCTTATACAAAAGAAGGTCAACAGGTGAACTTGATCTTTTATACAAGTAACGAGCTGCATTTCTGGTTTCAAGTGCGACTGCAACTTCACCGCTGAACCATGGAACATCGCTCGGTTTATTAGGACGATTAGTTGGTGTGATTTGTGGAATAAGGTTTGATAGGAAATTATACAACTTGCACAGAGCATCTTCAATTTCAAGGCCACGAAAAAATGATCCTGCAATGAAAATTAACAACAAATATTAACGCTTTCAAACTTTGAAAAGTTTAGAGGGTGGTAACCCTAAAATTCTTTTCACCCGCATAACTTCCAGCGCAGTGATTCAATCGAAACGAAATTAACTGGTTGGGTTTAACTTAATGTAAAGCAGATTTGGTATGTATTTTGCTTTACTGCTGACACAGGCTAACCAGCATTAGCCATTTCCGTAAATAATGCACCAACAGATGCTTATAATTAGGTACTCATATGCAAAGCATTTGCGATAAAAATAAGAAACCAATTTTTAAATTTTCCGAGTTTTGAATATTTTTCGGATGGCAGCCTCAAACAACGTTTGACCGCTGAAACTTTCGATGAAATCCTCCGATAAGAACGAAATATAAAGGATAAGTTGATTTGAGTATGAGCTTGTTATGGTAAACTTATTGCTGCTTCCTTGGGAAAGTGTTACCAGCACTGAACATTTTCATCATTTGTGTTATAGTTGAGTTTTGTTGCTTTGGATCAGGAATGGTTGATATGATTCTACAAAACAGTGTATTACGCCTTTCCAAACTTTTTTGTCACTCAAAGACAATTTCTTCGAAAATTAGTTTTCTAGCGGTTCTGATGCGCTTAACTTTTTATTTTTAAAGAATATATTTCGAGCACAAAAGACACACTTCAGATATTGTGAGTCAACAGAAACTGTAATATGATCGAAAGATTAACAGGAAAACTAAATAACATAATGGTTCTTCTATCTTGTTCTCGGCGTCAAAAGAAAACATGTTGGCGCTAGGTAAAAAAGGTCTAGTGCATCAGAGCCGCTAGTTACTTGACTTTTGAAGAAACTATCTCTGAGTGACTGAAACATTTGTAAAGATGTAATTCACTTCTTTGCAGTATCATATCAACCATTTTTTACTCAAAGTAAAAAATATAATTTTGTGACAGCATTTCCTATAGCACATTTGTGTGTGAAAATGTCAAGTGCTGGCAACAATTGTCCAACGCAGCAGCAATAAGTACAACATAACATGCTCGTGTTAAATCAGCCTATCTTTTGCATTCGTTTTCATCCAAGGATATCATCTAAAATTTCAGCATTTAAACTACGTCGTGAGCTGCCATCCGAAAAATTTCAAAAACTCGAAAAATTTAAACATTGTTTGCTTATTTTATTGTAAATGCTTTGCTTATGAATACAAAATGAAAGCATCTGTTGGTGCAATATTAACGAAATTGACTGGTTCTGGCAATCATGTGTTAGGACTATAGCCAAAAATTAACCAAATTTGCTTCACGTTTAGCAAAACCCATTTTGTGAATTTCATTTCGATTGAATGACCGCACTGGAAGTTATAGGAGTGAAAAGAATTTAAGGCCTACCAAAATCCAAAATTTTCAAATTTTCGAAACCTTAATATTTGTTGTTAATTATTATTGCAGAATCATTCCCATTTGATAATTTATTGACAACTTTGCTTGATAAAGAAATACCAACAAATTACCATAGCTGGTAGCCTTCTCAAGTTTTTGTTTCACGAAACTTCTACGACATCTGATCTACAACAATTTTCATTTAGTACAGAGCAAATCTGCAAGATTTACGACATGAAGATTACCATAACTGGCAAACCAATACAAATTTTTCAACCAAGTTTCTGCCAAGTGTGGCTTAGAAAAATGTTCAAATACTGTGTGATTTTCTTGGAAATCTGATGGTTGAACCGGAAGCTATGAACCAAAAGACAGTTTTTTTCTGAGTGATTTTTCAAGATGTCTATCATATCTGGTCCTAGTCAATACCAACATGTCCTGTATATTTCATAATGGTCGCATTATCCGGTCGTCAGTTGGCGTAAACAGAAATTTTGAGTGCTAAAAATGGAGGTAAATTGGTGACGGGTTGCCGTTTTTGTGCAACTTGGAATTTTGAAAATATCAAATTGACATGGTAGACGAAAGCTAAAATTTATCAGAAATTTAATTTTTGTTTATCAGAAAGCAAGAACTTTTCCGGAGGGTCGATTATTTGAATAATTTTTGCAGGAGCCTGCCGAGCATACAAGTTTGCCCGCACAGTTTTAAAAGCCATTTGTGTATAGTTTTGGTCAACACTAATATGCCGTGCGAATTTCACGATGACTCAGTGTTCCCGTCAGAAGTAGACAAATCAAAATTTGAAAAAAAAATCCTTGCCTACTTTAAGGCACTCAATGCCCACACAGGGCTCAAAATTTCCAATTCCTTATCATGAGCAAACATGAAACATAACATGTTTTCATTTCCAAAACTTTTCTTTAACAAAATTGTACTCTGCAGAGAAGCATAGGCGTACTTGCAAATTCACTAAAATGAACGCTGCCGTCAAAGAATTCCAGATGTCTTAAATCTAACATATCACAAAGCTACTCCTTGTACACATATATGTCCATCAAAATTTTCAGCTTTATCAGATTGGCCACTTCAGAGATTATATCCCTTCATCTTATTGCTGATATATATATATATATATATATATATATATATATATATATATATATATATATATATATATATATATATATATAAATATATATATATATATATATATATATATATATATATATATATATATATATATATATATATATATATATATATATATATATATATTTATATATATATATATATATATATATATATATATATATATATATATATATATATATATATATATATATATATCAGCAATAAGATGAAGGGATATAATCTCTGAAGTGGCCAATCTGATAAAGCTGAAAATTTTGATGGACATATATGTGTACAAGGAGTAGCTTTGTGATATGTTAGATTTAAGACATCTGGAATTCTTTGACGGCAGCGTTCATTTTAGTGAATTTGCAAGTACGCCTATGCTTCTCTGCAGAGTACAATTTTGTTAAAGAAAAGTTTTGGAAATGAAAACATGTTATGTTTCATGTTTGCTCATGATAAGGAATTGGAAATTTTGAGCCCTGTGTGGGCATTGAGTGCCTTAAAGTAGGCAAGGATTTTTTTTCAAATTTTGATTTGTCTACTTCTGACGGGAACACTGAGTCATCGTGAAATTCGCACGGCATATTAGTGTTGACCAAAACTATACACAAATGGCTTTTAAAACTGTGCGGGCAAACTTGTATGCTCGGCAGGCTCCTGCAAAAATTATTCAAATAATCGACCCTCCGGAAAAGTTCTTGCTTTCTGATAAACAAAAATTAAATTTCTGATAAATTTTAGCTTTCGTCTACCATGTCAATTTGATATTTTCAAAATTCCAAGTTGCACAAAAACGGCAACCCGTCACCAATTTACCTCCATTTTTAGCACTCAAAATTTCTGTTTACGCCAACTGACGACCGGATAATGCGACCATTATGAAATATACAGGACATGTTGGTATTGACTAGGACCAGATATGATAGACATCTTGAAAAATCACTCAGAAAAAAACTGTCTTTTGGTTCATAGCTTCCGGTTCAACCATCAGATTTCCAAGAAAATCACACAGTATTTGAACATTTTTCTAAGCCACACTTGGCAGAAACTTGGTTGAAAAATTTGTATTGGTTTGCCAGTTATGGTAATCTTCATGTCGTAAATCTTGCAGATTTGCTCTGTACTAAATGAAAATTGTTGTAGATCAGATGTCGTAGAAGTTTCGTGAAACAAAAACTTGAGAAGGCTACCAGCTATGGTAATTTGTTGGTATTTCTTTATCAAGCAAAGTTGTCAATAAATTATCAAATGGGAATGATTCTGCAATAATAATTAACAACAAATATTAAGGTTTCGAAAATTTGAAAATTTTGGATTTTGGTAGGCCTTAAATTCTTTTCACTCCTATAACTTCCAGTGCGGTCATTCAATCGAAATGAAATTCACAAAATGGGTTTTGCTAAACGTGAAGCAAATTTGGTTAATTTTTGGCTATAGTCCTAACACATGATTGCCAGAACCAGTCAATTTCGTTAATATTGCACCAACAGATGCTTTCATTTTGTATTCATAAGCAAAGCATTTACAATAAAATAAGCAAACAATGTTTAAATTTTCGAGTTTTTGAAATTTTTCGGATGGCAGCTCACGACGTAGTTTAAATGCTGAAATTTTAGATGATATCCTTGGATGAAAACGAATGCAAAAGATAGGCTGATTTAACACGAGCATGTTATGTTGTACTTATTGCTGCTGCGTTGGACAATTGTTGCCAGCACTTGACATTTTCACACACAAATGTGCTATAGGAAATGCTGTCACAAAATTATATTTTTTACTTTGAGTAAAAAATGGTTGATATGATACTGCAAAGAAGTGAATTACATCTTTACAAATGTTTCAGTCACTCAGAGATAGTTTCTTCAAAAGTCAAGTAACTAGCGGCTCTGATGCACTAGACCTTTTTTACCTAGCGCCAACATGTTTTCTTTTGACGCCGAGAACAAGATAGAAGAACCATTATGTTATTTAGTTTTCCTGTTAATCTTTCGATCATATTACAGTTTCTGTTGACTCACAATATCTGAAGTGTGTCTTTTGTGCTCGAAATATATTCTTTAAAAATAAAAAGTTAAGCGCATCAGAACCGCTAGAAAACTAATTTTCGAAGAAATTGTCTTTGAGTGACAAAAAAGTTTGGAAAGGCGTAATACACTGTTTTGTAGAATCATATCAACCATTCCTGATCCAAAGCAACAAAACTCAACTATAACACAAATGATGAAAATGTTCAGTGCTGGTAACACTTTCCAAGGAAGCAGCAATAAGTTTACCATAACAAGCTCATACTCAAATCAACTTATCCTTTATATTTCGTTCTTATCGGAGGATTTCATCGAAAGTTTCAGCGGTCAAACGTTGTTTGAGGCTGCCATCCGAAAAATATTCAAAACTCGGAAAATTTAAAAATTGGTTTCTTATTTTTATCGCAAATGCTTTGCATATGAGTACCTAATTATAAGCATCTGTTGGTGCATTATTTACGGAAATGGCTAATGCTGGTTAGCCTGTGTCAGCAGTAAAGCAAAATACATACCAAATCTGCTTTACATTAAGTTAAACCAACCAGTTAATTTCGTTTCGATTGAATCACTGCGCTGGAAGTTATGCGGGTGAAAAGAATTTTAGGGTTACCACCCTCTAAACTTTTCAAAGTTTGAAAGCGTTAATATTTGTTGTTAATTTTCATTGCAGGATCATTTTTTCGTGGCCTTGAAATTGAAGATGCTCTGTGCAAGTTGTATAATTTCCTATCAAACCTTATTCCACAAATCACACCAACTAATCGTCCTAATAAACCGAGCGATGTTCCATGGTTCAGCGGTGAAGTTGCAGTCGCACTTGAAACCAGAAATGCAGCTCGTTACTTGTATAAAAGATCAAGTTCACCTGTTGACCTTCTTTTGTATAAGGATCTTCGCTCTAAAGCGAAAGAAGTTGTCAGACAGGTGATGCGCTCCTACATTGCTGGCGTTGAAGCATCAATTAGAACCAATCACCCGAAATCCTTTTGGTCATTCATCCGTTCCTTAAAAAATTGTCCTAGTTTCCCCAATGGTATGTACTTGGGTGATACAGCTGCCTCCACTCCACAAGAAGTGTGTGAGCTTTTTGCGTCTTACTTTTCCTCTTTTTTCTCACAACAATCCTCTTCTAATTCCTTAAATCTTCCCTCCACATCCTCTCCTGAATTGCACTCATTTCGAACGAACCCTCTTGAAATTGAACTTCTGTTGAACGATATCGATGCCAATACCGCTAGTGGTTCCGACGGTATTCCAAATATCCTGGCAAAATCTCTTTCATCATCTCTGTGCGTCCCTCTTTCTATTTTGTTCAACTTAAGTATATCTTCTGGCTCTTTCTTTCTCGCTGGAAAATTGCCAACATCTTTCCTATACATGAAGCCGGTGATCGTACATGCATCTCAAACTACCGTCCCATTTCCTTTTTTCCTTGCTTTAGCAAGATCCTTGAAAAAGTGGTTTACAAGCGAGTCTACTCCTTATCCAGCCTACTCTCGCTCATGAGCAGCATGGTTTTGTCAAATCTAGCTTAACCAACCCTCTTTCCCTCACACACACGGTCGCATCTGCTCTTGACCATCAAAAGCAGGTTGATGTACTTTATACCGACTTTTGCAAAGCATTTGACTCCGTCAACCATAACCTCCTTCTTCAAAAGCTAAGGTACGATGGCATTGCTGGTCCTCTTCTTTCATGGTTTAACTCTTACATCCTCAACCGTACCTGTATTGTAACTGTTAATTCCTCCGCTTCAATTCCTTTTTATCCTGCATCAGGTGTTCCGCAAGGGTCTATCCTTGGTCCCCTTCTCTTTTTTTTGGTCATAAACGATCTCCCTCCTTTAATCCATTCTTCTTGTCTTTTGTATGCCGACGATTTCAAGATGTTTCGAGTGATTGAGTCACAAGATGACTGTATGGTTTTACAAAACGATCTAAACAGCCTACAGACTTGGTGCGCTTTCAATGCTCTCTATCATATCTGGTCCTAGTCAATACCAACATGTCCTGTATATTTCATAATGGTCGCATTATCCGGTCGTCAGTTGGCGTAAACAGAAATTTTGAGTGCTAAAAATGGAGGTAAATTGGTGACGAGTTGCCGTTTTTGTGCAACTTGGAATTTTGAAAATATCAAATTGACATGGTAGACGAAAGCTAAAATTTATCAGAAATTTAATTTTTGTTTATCAGAAAGCAAGAACTTTTCCGGAGGGTCGATTATTTGAATAATTTTGCAGGAGCCTGCCGAGCATACAAGTTTGCCCGCACAGTTTTAAAAGCCATTTGTGTATAGTTTTGGTCAACACTAATATGCCGTGCGAATTTCACGATGACTCAGTGTTCCCGTCAGAAGTAGACAAATCAAAATTTGAAAAAAAATCCTTGCCTACTTTAAGGCACTCAATGCCCACACAGGGCTCAAAATTTCCAATTCCTTATCATGAGCAAACATGAAACATAGCATGTTTTCATTTCCAAAACTTTTCTTTAACAAAATTGTACTCTGCAGAGAAGCATAGGCGTACTTGCAAATTCACTAAAATGAACGCTGCCGTCAAAGAATTCCAGATGTCTTAAATCTAACATATCACAAAGCTACTCCTTGTACACATATATGTCCATCAAAATTTTCAGCTTTATCAGATTGGCCACTTCAGAGATTATATCCCTTCATCTTATTGCTGATATATATATATATATATATATATATATATATATATATATATATATATATATATATAAATATATATATATATATATATATATATATATATATATATATATATATATATATATATATATATATATATATATAAATATATATATATATATATATATATATATATATATATATATGTATATATATATATATATTTTTATATAAAAAAAATCGAAAAAATTGGAAAAAAAAAAAAAATACATATATATATATATATATATATATATATATATATATATATATATATATATATATATATATATATATATATATATATATATATATATATATATATATATATATATATATATATATATATATATATATATATGTATATATATGTTATATATAAATATATATATATATATATATATATATATATATATATATATATATATGTATAATATATATATATATATATATATATATATATATATATATATATATATATAATATATATATATATATATATATATATATATATATATATATATATATATATATATATATATATATATATATATATATATATATATATATATATATATATATATATATATATATATATATATATATATATATATATATATATATATATATATATATATATATATATATATATATATATATATATATATATATATATATATATATATATATATATATATATATATATATATATATATATATATATATATATATATATATATATATTATAATATATATATATATATATATATATATATATATATATATATATATATATATATATATATATATATATATATATATATATATATATATATATATATATATATATATATATATATATATATATATATATATATATATATATATATATATATATATATATATATATATATATATATATATATATATATATATATATATATATATATATATATATATATATATATATATATATATATATATATATATATATATATATATATATATATATATATATATATATATATATATATATATATATATATATATATATATATATATATATATATATATATATATATATATATAT
>OZ022264.1:114790936-114805936 GCA_963978885.1 Nemotelus pantherinus
GCACTAAAGTCGAGCTGGAACTGCTGACCGATATTGACATGTACCAGTTTGTAAAGCGTGGGATAAGGGGCGGGCTATGCCAATGCAGTAAAAGACATGCAAGGGCAAATAACAAATACATCTCCCAATATGACTCAAATCTTGCTAGTAACTACATTTTGTATGTGGATGCGAATAATCTTTACGGGTGGGCAATGAGTCAGTACTTACCTATTAGCGACTTCCGTTGGCTAAATAACCATGAAATTGAGCGCTTGGATGTAATGAATATTGAAGACGATGCTTCTAAGGGCGTCATTTTGTCTGTCGACTTACATTATCCATTAGAACTCCATTCGGCTCATAATGATCTCCCATTTTGCCCAGAAAATCAAGTTCCCCCTCTTGAAACTTCAAAATACAAAAAATTGTTGGCAACTGAATCTGATAAACAAAATTATATTATTCATTATAGAAATTTAAAACAGTGTTTACGGTCCGGGCTCAAATTAGTAAAGATAAACCAAGCATTAGAATTCACTCAGTCACCCTGGCTAAAAACTTATATAGACTTAAATACCGAAATGCGTACAAAAGCCGCAACTGATTTCGAAAAAGACTTTTATAAATTAATGAACAACAGCGTTTTTGGTAAAACGATGGAAAACGTGGACAAGCATGTTGATGTAAAAGTTTCGACCCATTGGGAAAACATTGGCAAGAAAAAAGGGGCAAATTATTATATTAGCAGACCCAACTTTCACAGTAGTAAAGAAATCAATGAGGATTTGGTTCTGATTCAAATGAATCGGGTGAATGTCGAATATAAAAAGCCCATATATACCGGGTTCGCAATTCTTGATTTATCGAAAACACTCATGTATGATTTTCATTATAATTTTATTCAAAAGAAATATAAAGATCGGGCGCAGCTTCTCTATATGGACACAGACTCATTCATCTATGACATTGAAACATCCGATATTTATGAAGACATTAAAACTAACATTAACTTATTTGATACAAGCAATTATGACATAGATAACCCATATAATATTCCACATGCAAACAAAAAAGTGCTGGGGAAATTTAAGGATGAAAGCCCTCTAGCTCCCATTACAGAATTCATTGGCACTAAAGCCAAATCTTATTGTATAGTTACCGATGAATCATGCATTAAAAAAATAAAAGGAATAAAAAAATCTGTAGTAAATAGAGAAATAGAACCATCAGACTTTCTTAAATGTGCTCAAAATAATAAAATTAAAATGTTTAGCAAAATGTATGTGTTCAGATGTGATAAGCATCTTATTTATACTAGATTAGTTAATAAAGTAAGCCTATCGGGTGATGATGATAAAAGATTTATTATACCTAATTCTTGTAGTACATTAGCATGGGGCAATAGTTTAATAAATAAATACACGTAGCATTATAAGAAAAAATAATGTTTATTATAGATAAGTTCAACAAAATTGTTACAATAAATCATTCTTATTTATCCATGAATTGTGTTCTTTTGTAAATCCTAGCCATTTAACGTAGACTTTGGATCCTTTCGCCTTCAAAACTTTTTCCACTAGGAAATCATTGGGGGTATTTTGTTTTGCTCAGCTCCAGTTCATAAAAACAGCCTAGAACCGGGTTTCCTTGGTAGTCCTCAAGTAAGTATGCAGCTGGGTTCGTGAGCTGAACTCGACGAATTTTAAATATTTCAGTTGTCCAGTTTGGTGTGTAGCCCTTCTCAAACAGATGCTTGTATTTACTGATGCGAACATGCTCGCCAACCTTATATTTCGGCCATCCATAAGTTTTAGTATGATTGAAAGCTGAGGATAGTAAGCTGGATTCATTTGATTTGTTAATGTCAATTGGCCGCATCTTTATCGTACGATGCATAGTTTTATTGTACTGATTTGTTAAAGCATTTATGATTTTCGCCCATTGATATGTACCATTTGCACTGAATTGCCTCCAAACCAGATTTTTCAGAGTTCTATTGAAGCGTTCCACAATCGATGCTTTTTTTATGCTGAATGTTGAGTAGTGAATAATATTACATATTTCCATCAGATGCTGAAAGATTCTTTTCCATCATCTGTTTGAAGGTTCTTCGGCACTCTACCACCGCTACTATTGAAAATAGACTGCATGAGCTCAGACTGCCGTTCTTCCCGATTCTCATGATTTGATAGTATAGTGAATATTATTAGGGCTATTAACCTCTAACAATGCACATATTGGTGCAATAAAATACTAAGCTAATTAAGAATATACATTTTTTTATATCGTTCATTATTTTCCATCATAGGTTTAACTTTACTAGGCCAGATCTTGATTTTAATGAATTCAAAGTTAGAATATATACGGTATACAAATAATATTAACTAAACTATCAAACCATGAGAATCGGGAAGAACGGCAGTCTGAACAGGTTAATAGCCGTATTGAATTGATAAACATCGCTGTTTGGACAGACGCGCATGAAGGTCTTACAATATAATTGTTTGTTTGTTATCAACAGCATATGATATATTAATAGAATTGTATATAGTATTATCATAAGCTTATGAACATATGAAAAGGGATGATTAATAACCCTATTGAATTTTCATAAAGATCTCTGTTTGAGCAGATGGGTACGAAAAGAAAACCTTGGAAAAGCATATCTCTTGACACACGCGTGGGAATAACTACGGCATTAGATGCTTGTGTCTTTGATCTTGGTAACGATTCTGTGTTATCTGCATGCTGTAGAGCTATTATTGTTATCAGCAATATGTTTTTTAATAGAATTGTAGTGAAATTTCAGCTTCCGATAACCATGATTAATCTGATTGCTGTAGAACATAATTTTATTAGTTTGCAGCAATGAACGGTTTACTAATAGAATTATACATAGTATTATCATACGCTTACGAGCATATTAAGGACATTTTTGAGACCGGCACTTAAGAGGAGCACGATGACGTCACAAAGAGGAGCAAGCCGACACTTAAGAGGAGCACGATGCCGTCACAAGTGATCAAGAAGATGAACGTTGGAATGATAGATATGTGTCGGTTCTATCGCAAAAAAGGAGGAGCAATAAGGATACGGTGTCTGCGATTATTGGTTCGCGCATGACGTCCGCGCATGACGTAAACGATCATCCTTGAACTGATAAACAGCCCTGTTGAGCTAATAAACAGCCCTGTTGAGCTAATAAATAGCCCTGTTTAGATTTTAAACAGCCCTGTTGAGCTAATAAACAGCCCTGTTTAGCTTTTAAACAGCCCTGTTGAGCGGTTTATCAGTTCAAGGATGATCGTTTACGTCATGCGCGGACGTCATGCGCGAACCAATAATCGCAGACACCGTATCCTTATTGCTCCTCCTTTTTTGCGATAGAACCGACACATATCTATCATTCCAACGTTCATCTTCTTGATCACTTGTGACGGCATCGTGCTCCTCTTAAGTGTCGGCTTGCTCCTCTTTGTGACGTCATCGTGCTCCTCTTAAGTGCCGGTCTCAAAAATGTCCTTAATATGCTCGTAAGCGTATGATAATACTATGTATAATTCTATTAGTAAACCGTTCATTGCTGCAAACTAATAAAATTATGTTCTACAGCAATCAGATTAATCATGGTTATCGGAAGCTGAAATTTCACTACAATTCTATTAAAAAACATATTGCTGATAACAATAATAGCTCTACAGCATGCAGATAACACAGAATCGTTACCAAGATCAAAGACACAAGCATCTAATGCCGTAGTTATTCCCACGCGTGTGTCAAGAGATATGCTTTTCCAAGGTTTTCTTTTCGTACCCATCTGCTCAAACAGAGATCTTTATGAAAATTCAATAGGGTTATTAATCATCCCTTTTCATATGTTCATAAGCTTATGATAATACTATATACAATTCTATTAATATATCATATGCTGTTGATAACAAACAAACAATTATATTGTAAGACCTTCATGCGCGTCTGTCCAAACAGCGATGTTTATCAATTCAATACGGCTATTAACCTGTTCAGACTGCCGTTCTTCCCGATTCTCATGGTTTGATAGTTTAGTTAATATTATTTGTATACCGTATATATTCTAACTTTGAATTCATTAAAATCAAGATCTGGCCTAGTAAAGTTAAACCTATGATGGAAAATAATGAACGATATAAAAAAATGTATATTCTTAATTAGCTTAGTATTTTATTGCACCAATATGTGCATTGTTAGAGGTTAATAGCCCTAATAATATTCACTATACTATCAAATCATGAGAATCGGGAAGAACGGCAGTCTGAGCTCATGCAGTCTATTTTCAATAGTAGCGGTGGTAGAGTGCCGAAGAACCTTCAAACAGATGATGGAAAAGAATCTTTCAGCATCTGATGGAAATATGTAATATTATTCACTACTCAACATTCAGCATAAAAAAAGCATCGATTGTGGAACGCTTCAATAGAACTCTGAAAAATCTGGTTTGGAGGCAATTCAGTGCAAATGGTACATATCAATGGGCGAAAATCATAAATGCTTTAACAAATCAGTACAATAAAACTATGCATCGTACGATAAAGATGCGGCCAATTGACATTAACAAATCAAATGAATCCAGCTTACTATCCTCAGCTTTCAATCATACTAAAACTTATGGATGGCCGAAATATAAGGTTGGCGAGCATGTTCGCATCAGTAAATACAAGCATCTGTTTGAGAAGGGCTACACACCAAACTGGACAACTGAAATATTTAAAATTCGTCGAGTTCAGCTCACGAACCCAGCTGCATACTTACTTGAGGACTACCAAGGAAACCCGGTTCTAGGCTGTTTTTATGAACTGGAGCTGAGCAAAACAAAATACCCCCAATGATTTCCTAGTGGAAAAAGTTTTGAAGGCGAAAGGATCCAAAGTCTACGTTAAATGGCTAGGATTTACAAAAGAACACAATTCATGGATAAATAAGAATGATTTATTGTAACAATTTTGTTGAACTTATCTATAATAAACATTATTTTTTCTTATAATGCTACGTGTATTTATTTATTAAACTATTGCCCCATGCTAATGTACTACAAGAATTAGGTATAATAAATCTTTTATCATCATCACCCGATAGGCTTACTTTATTAACTAATCTAGTATAAATAAGATGCTTATCACATCTGAACACATACATTTTGCTAAACATTTTAATTTTATTATTTTGAGCACATTTAAGAAAGTCTGATGGTTCTATTTCTCTATTTACTACAGATTTTTTTATTCCTTTTATTTTTTTAATGCATGATTCATCGGTAACTATACAATAAGATTTGGCTTTAGTGCCAATGAATTCTGTAATGGGAGCTAGAGGGCTTTCATCCTTAAATTTCCCCAGCACTTTTTTGTTTGCATGTGGAATATTATATGGGTTATCTATGTCATAATTGCTTGTATCAAATAAGTTAATGTTAGTTTTAATGTCTTCATAAATATCGGATGTTTCAATGTCATAGATGAATGAGTCTGTGTCCATATAGAGAAGCTGCGCCCGATCTTTATATTTCTTTTGAATAAAATTATAATGAAAATCATACATGAGTGTTTTCGATAAATCAAGAATTGCGAACCCGGTATATATGGGCTTTTTATATTCGACATTCACCCGATTCATTTGAATCAGAACCAAATCCTCATTGATTTCTTTACTACTGTGAAAGTTGGGTCTGCTAATATAATAATTTGCCCCTTTTTTCTTGCCAATGTTTTCCCAATGGGTCGAAACTTTTACATCAACATGCTTGTCCACGTTTTCCATCGTTTTACCAAAAACGCTGTTGTTCATTAATTTATAAAAGTCTTTTTCGAAATCAGTTGCGGCTTTTGTACGCATTTCGGTATTTAAGTCTATATAAGTTTTTAGCCAGGGTGACTGAGTGAATTCTAATGCTTGGTTTATCTTTACTAATTTGAGCCCGGACCGTAAACACTGTTTTAAATTTCTATAATGAATAATATAATTTTGTTTATCAGATTCAGTTGCCAACAATTTTTTGTATTTTGAAGTTTCAAGAGGGGGAACTTGATTTTCTGGGCAAAATGGGAGATCATTATGAGCCGAATGGAGTTCTAATGGATAATGTAAGTCGACAGACAAAATGACGCCCTTAGAAGCATCGTCTTCAATATTCATTACATCCAAGCGCTCAATTTCATGGTTATTTAGCCAACGGAAGTCGCTAATAGGTAAGTACTGACTCATTGCCCACCCGTAAAGATTATTCGCATCCACATACAAAATGTAGTTACTAGCAAGATTTGAGTCATATTGGGAGATGTATTTGTTATTTGCCCTTGCATGTCTTTTACTGCATTGGCATAGCCCGCCCCTTATCCCACGCTTTACAAACTGGTACATGTCAATATCGGTCAGCAGTTCCAGCTCGACTTTAGTGCTTTTCAGCATACTATCCCAACTAAGTGAGGGCGCTGTGAAATAATGAGCCGGATCAAGTTTATAGGTCTGCAAGCATACATTTCTGAACTCCTCAAATATATCTGTCAGTAGCAGCACATCTGTGATCAGGTATATATCCGAGTATTGGCCTAAAGTTTGACAGTTGAATTTTCTCCAAACATTTTGAGCGTGGTCATACTCTGCGTCGGTGATGTTGCTATTTTGCAATGTGCTATAAAATGATGATTTAGCTGGTAAGGATGACTCGTTGAGTTTATCGAAACAATCAATGTACTCATAAGGAAAAACACCTTTCTTAACGACAAGTTCAAGCAGCTCATCGTCGTGATGATATCGACGGGTTTCGAAAAATTTGTCTTTGCTGAGGTTTTGGGCAAGTTGGTCTAAACTACAGCTCATGAATCGGTATGAGTCGATAAACCTTAGCGCAATGTTTTGTTCATCGATCCTCATGTATTTCGTGAAGGAAATGTATTTCTCCTTATTTTTGGGAATGACACTGATATTATTAGAATCTCCTCCAAAGTTTGGAAATATGAAGTGGGCGTCATAGCCACTCAAGTTATGGAAAACAATTGGAATGAACTTGGGCACTCTATAAAGAAGATTGCAATTATTACATGCTGCACCTCGAAATGCTCCAGTTAAATGACAATGGTCTCGCACTTTCTGAATTTCCGGTCCAAATTTTTGTCCACATATATGACAAGATATAGAGGCTAGAAACTGGGTTTCCTCTGCAGCTGTTATTTGCATTGGCTTATTGTTTTTTAAGATTTTGATCATCTTCTCAACATCACGCTGCAGCCTAGTCAAGAAAACATCAACACATCCTTCACCCCGAAATATTTCTAGTTTGTTAAGAGATGAATCATAACTACATTTGATGTAATATGCAAAACTGAATGGTAAATGCCGATGAGTGCTCTCTGTAAATGAACTTTTAGGGCAAGGTGAACATGAATGGATTGGTTGCAATATAGCTTCGAAATCTGCATAGACTATGAAAGGGACTTTAAGTTGCTTCCCGAAATTTTCAAATTTCAATATTTTATCATTGTCTGTTGGTAGAATTGTGCGGATTTTATTGCAATCGTGCTCAATATGTTTATTGTATCGCTCAATAGTTGTGAATTTTATGAGACAACCATCACATAAATATGATCTATGCTCGTAGCGGGACAAGCCACTATTCACCAATCGGCTCAGATTTTTTATCCAGCAGTAATGACCATTAGTACCACTATCGTTCTCAATATAGAGTAAATTTATGTGTCGCTCTTGTCTATTTTTAGAATAATAAAATGGACCAATAATGGAACCGTCCTTCCACCCATAAACGTTGACGCTTATCCCATTATTTTGCTCAACAATAGGGATATCGTTTAAACAAATCGGCATACTAGCACCCTCCAAGTTTAAAACACTTGAATAATATGGATATGAGTTGACATGGTCACAATTTAGTTCAACAGGATATAAAGCTGAAACTATAGCCCAGGCAAAGCATGCATCATCAGAGTTTTTAACATTAACACATGCTTTTTTCAAGGCAACTTCTTTTGGTAATGGTAGAAAAGATCCCCCGTGAAATGGTTCATATTTATTAATGTTGACTTGTAAGTAGAGAACCTGCTGGAATGCCCATCCACTATCCCGCTCTTGAAACTCTTCACTTTTCTTTAAAATAATAGCCGAAAAATTTTGATACACTTTATCAATTTCGCACCCGATAGTAACTACAACATTTTTGGTATTAAAAGATTTCAAATCACTCGAGCTATTTTCTTTGTTCACATCGAATTTAATGTAAATTGCAAACAGTTCCACATTGACTTTCACCGTAGTAAGCTCATGAAACTGATTTTGCAATAGTTCTTTAAAACAATTATTCTCCCCTCTCAAAAACTCCTCAATGCTTGATTTCTCATTTTCGTTATTAATCTGGTATGAGGCTATTCGACTTGCAAATGCTTGTGAAATTTTCATTACTTTCTCGTCTTGAACATGATTGATTTTACCGACATTTGTTTTATGCAAATTACTTCTGAGATGGTTTTTAAAATATGATTTTATAATGTCTTTTTCACAAATATGGCAATGCATAGTACCAAAATTATCATGCTTTCTTTTGATAGCTGTTCGCTGAACTTGCACCACTTGATTATTTTCGGACATAGACTCATTCAACTCAAGATTCGAGCTTTCGCGATCTGACTCTTTAGCTATTAGGGCTTGTGCACTTGATGAGTTCTCTATAACATGTTTTAACTTTATATGTCTTTTCAAATTGCCTGAATTATCAAACCCAGTTTTACAAATACTGCATATGCTTATCGATTCCGTTCTCTCATGTATACTCTTGATGTGACGCTTCAAATTATCTGATCGGTTAAAATTTTTGCTACAACTGGGGCAGGCAAACATTATAGATTATACTTAAAAAATGTATTATATACTTAATCAAATATAAAGAGTATTTATAATAATAATTAAAATATGTGTCGCGATGATGTTGAATCTCCCGGCGCTATCAATGTTTTCCACTGCGAGTAAATTGTGTCGTCAATAGTGTCTTCTTCGTTCGCATAAAATACCGGCTTCTCTATTTCATCGACTGGGTTCTTCTCAACAGATTTTCCAATATCAACCAGATGTAAATCGTATATGCCTGCACCGTCTTTGACTAGACCTTTCGATGTAATCGACAACGAACTTTTGCTTATAATGTCCAACGTTTCCCCAATTAGCTTGTTGTATCGGTCAGGCAAGAACAGTACGTTCTCTTCCAATTCAAGACAAATTTTTTCGCCAAATCTTGTTTTCTTCACGCTACCATTCAGCACTTTGTACGGTTGGTTAGTAACCAAGTCTTTTACGCTAATACAAGGCTTAAATATCTTGCGATATCGTTGAATGCTTGTATTGCTTCTATTTTGGCTTTTTTACAGTAGCATCCCGATTATTGCCTACCGAGCTAAATGGGCGTTTTAAACCTGGAAGCGGAAGAAAACTACTCTTTTATTTCCAATCGGCTTCACTGGCTCAAATTATTTTCATACAGAGACACACACACACACACACACACACATAAACAACCATATACACATGGCTATATAGAGGCCTATAGAGGCACAATTTTAACCGATTTCAACAACATTATTTTTTTTTACGCTTCTATTTTCACTAACTCTATATATAGAAAATTGGTACTTACCAGCTGATTAATTTAGCACTTTAGCACTTTTGAATATATTTGTTACTAGCACTTTGCTGTCACTCGCACTAAACGTTTCTGATGTAGATGCTTGCAAACAGCCTCCTTTTAAAGCAATCTCTTATCACGCAACTACACTATTTTTTACACGCTGTATCATATTGTCGTATAGTTCTCATTGACCGGAAATCCTATTCTCTTATCATGCACATGCTAAAAAACGCATTTCTCATATTGCGAAATTCGTTTGCTGCTATCAATGAAACTCAAGTTTTTTCATAGTCACTGTCGCTCCGAAACTTTTTTTTTACACGTTGTACCATTGTTGAAATATTTTCATTCACCGGATATCCTATTCTCTTATCACGCGCATGCTAAAAAACGCTAGCATTTCTCATGTTGCGAAATCAAAGCCATTCACCCCAATTTTAATAAAACGGTCAAAGACACAAACATATGACAAAAAACAATAACATTTCTCAAGTGAAATTCCTTTGTTGTCATATTTGTCATGTTGCGAAATCAAAGCCATTCACCCCAATTTTAAATAAAACGGTCAAAGACAAAAATATATGACTATAAAAAACAACATTTATCATTCATTTGTTGACATTCTAATTATTTCAAACGCTCAATAAAATTCTAATTATTTCAAACACTATTCGACAATCGCCGGCGCTATGACGATCAAGGTCACATGACCCCATCTTCGCTATAAAAAACGTTAGCATTTCTCTTGTTGCGAAATTCAAAGCCATTCACCCCCCATAGGCTATAATTAAATTTAAAGACACAAGCACATGACTATAAAAAACAATAACATTTCTCATGTGAAATTCATATGCTGTTATCAATCAAATTCTAATTATTTCAAACGCTATGCGAAATTTAATATTCAAAGCCATTCATCCCAATTTTAATAAGACGGTTAAGGTCACAACATGATTATAAAAAAACATTAACAAAATAACATCTGTGAAATTCAGTTGCTGTTATCAATAAAATTCTAATTAATTCACACGCTATGCGATAATCGCTGGCGCTTTGAAATTCAATATTTATTCATCCCAATTTTAATAAGACAGTCAAGGCCAAACGGCATGCTTCACATAATTTTCATCGTCATCCTCCTCCGTAGCGTCATGCTTCACATAATTTGCACCGTCAGTGACGCCATCCTCCACATCGACGTCATTCTCCTACTTCTCAGCACGGAAGCGTAATACACCTTCTTATCTCCCCTTATCAGTGACCTAAGGGAACACCTCCTATTCAGTGACTTTAGGGAATACCTCCTTATCAGTGACCTTAGGGAATACCCCCCTTATCAGGGACATCATCGTGCTCGCTAGCCTCGTGACCCTGCTTATGACGTCATCCTCCTCATCCTCATCCTCATTGTCTATATCCAGAACCGGTATTCTCTATCTACTGAGTGGTATCTTTCATTGTAATTTCTTATTGCTCTTTGAATGGTATTCCTCACGGATAATTTTGTTTTATCAATTGTTAAAGTTCTAAATTTTTCTAAAATAGTATTATGTAGCCTTTCAACGTCGGCTATTCCCGTGTGGCTGTGGGGTTTCGTTAAATGCAAAATGATGTCTTCAGATTGCAAGAAATCTTTTACTAATACTCCACTGAACTCGTTTCCCGCTATTATTTTCTTTGGTTTCCCTATTTTTGTAAAATGGTCTTCTAACTGTTCTATAATTGTAACATGATTTCTATCAGAAAGGTAATAGGCGGCTGCAAATTTAGAAAACTTATCAATAATTGTCAAAAAGCTATTCTTCATTATAATAAATATGTCTACATGTATTATTTCATTAGTTTTCGATGGAGTCTCGGTGAACTTGTATTTGGGTTTAATAGGCCGTCTGTCGTATTTCACTCGTTGGCATACTTCACACTGGCTTATTACGATAGTTATTATCTCTAAGAAATTTGGGAAATAGATTTTATTTTTAAGTGCAGCGTAAGATTCCTGTATTCCGGAGTGAATACTTTCTCTTACATGGTAAAATTATGTTTGTTTTATAGCCTCAGTTTCTGTAGAAATGTCTTTTGCTCGCAATGAACATCTGAAGAACTTTACTTGGCTGTCATTTGAGAAAAGTTCCCGAATTTTTTGTTGAACAATATTGTATTTGTTATCATCTAATTCTGTATAAATGCCGATTTTACCTTTCTTCACGTACGTTTTAAGGATATGATTCAAGTTTTCAAAATCATGTTCAGATATGTATATTATCCGTTTACCGTGAATAATTTCTAGCTCAATAGTTTTATTATTTGTTAAGATAAATTGCGTTTTATATTTATTCACAATTTCCTCTTTAATGGGAATATCAATGGGAATATTCAGCAATATTCAGCAGAATGAATCGTAGCCAGATCTGAACTTTCACCGTTTTCCATATTCCAAATTCCTAGATCGGAATATGAATTGACTTCATTACTGTTATTTTGTGAATCGGTTTCATTGATTTCCTGGTGTTTGATTCTACGAAGGAAATCGGCTACTCTGTTTTCTTTTCTCTTCAGGTATTCAATGTCGAATTGGTATTCACCCAGTTTTAATAACAAACGCTGATGGCGTGGTGATAAATCCTTGCCCTTATATTTGGCTTGCAAATATTTTATTGGCTGATGGTCTGTATAAATGACGAATTTGTTCCCGTACAGGTAAGGCCTGAAGTAGTTAACTGACCACATAATAGCCAAGAATTCCTTATCAATTGCTGAGTAGTTTTGCTCATGGCAATTCAAGGTTCGTGATGCGAAACAAACAGGGTGCCCGTTTTGCGATAGGACCGCGCCTATTGCATATTTGGACGCATCTGTTGTTAGCTGAAATTGTTTGTCGAACTCAGGAAAACGGAGCACAGGGTTCGAACTGATTAAAGTCTTCAGTTTTTCAAAAGCCTCTATATAGTTAGGGTCTTTTGTGTTAATTTTGGTTTCCTTCTTGAGGTATTTTGTAAGAGGCTGTGCAACTTTTGCATAGTCCCGAATAAACTTTCGATAATACCCGGTTGCTCCTAAGAAGCTTTTTAGTTCTTTTTCTGACTTTGGGAGATGTAATTTTTGAATTGCAAGGATTTTTTCTGGGTTTGGTTTAATGCCGTCAGGCGTGACAATATGACCTAAGAACGAGGTTTCTCTTTGCATAAAAGAGCATTTGTCGACTTGAATTTTTAATTGATGTTTTTCTAAAGTTTGAAATATTTGAGTTAATGACCTAATGTGTTCTTGAAGGGATGTGCTGAATATGAGGACATCATCAAGATACACCACGCAACATTTGTTGATGAAATCGCGGAGGATGTCATTCATCAACCGCTGAAAAGTAGCCGGGGCATTTTTCAGCCCAAATGGCATTCTAACAAATTCATACAAGCCATGGGGTGTTACGAATGCAGTTTTATGGCGGTCTTCTTTACTCACCAAAATTTGGTGATAACCTTTGGCTAGGTCGATGGTTGAGAAATATTGAGCCCTGCCTAATTTGTCCAAAGTAGATTCAATGTTTGGCAAGGGAAATTTGTCGTCAACAGTTATTTCATTTAATCTACGGTAGTCTATTACTAGCCGGTACTTTTTCACACCAGAATTATCCACCTTTTTAGGAACCACTATCAATGGACTGGAGTATCTAGAATTGCTTTTTTGGATGATTCCTTGTTCTTCCATTTCCGCAATTTGTTTCCGAACCTCCTCCTCATGTTTAGGCGGGTATCGGTACAGTTTTGCATTGATCTGCTGGTCCGTGGTTGTTTTAATTTGGTGCTTGATTGTTGGGGTGCTCGTTAATTTATCCCCCTCTTTGAAGAATATGTCTTCGAATCTTTTAAGAACCTTGGATAATTCATTTTTTTCTTCCGAATTTAAGTGGTCTAACTTTAAACGATTGAAAAAATTTGGATCTGTTGTTTCTAAATAAGAAATTTCGTGAACGGAATAGGGATTATTGATAAATTTAATCGATTGACCATTAAGTGTAATGGTTTTTTCTTCAAGATCGATGAGAGTACCTAAGTTATTTAGAAGATCAATTCCGATGATAAATTCATATTTTCTTTTATTTAACGTTTTCACTTTCCATCTAACCATAGTTTTATCAGGAGTTTTAAACTCTGCTGGTGCCGGAGTGTGAACTTCAAATTCAAATGCATCTTTTCCCGTGATTGTGGAAAAAGGAATAGGATTAATTTTGATTTTGGGGAATATTTTTATGGATACGTCGATAAGACTGAAAGAGGATCCTGTATCAATTAAGGCTGTAAATTGTTGATTTTTAATGCTAATTTTTATCAGTGGGAGATTGTCCGAGGCTAGTTGAGAAAAAATGCTTCATTTTTACCCATGCAATTTATTTCTGGTCTTATGTTGGAAATTTCTTCTAAATTATTTTTGTTATAATTTTCATTAACATTGAGTTTTTGGGAGCTTTGAATGTTGTCGACCTCCATCGGTTCAACATAGGATTGCTTTTGTGGGCGAGAATTTCGTCCACTGCCATAAGAATTATTTTGTTGCCTATAATTATTGGAGCCACTAGATTGATGTTTAAAATTTCGCCTACCAGAATTTTGATAATTATTATAATGATTATTCGTTCGCCCATATTGACCGCTGGAATTTTCAAGATTTCGATTGTAATTATTGGGTTGATCTTGAAAACGGTTATTTGTCTGTGTTTGTCTATAAGAATTATCTGTATTTTCAGGTAGTGTTTTACTGTTAGTTTGCGTATTAAAGTCCTGTTTTTCATACTTGCGATCATTCATATTTCGAGGCAAATTTGAATCATTTTTAAAAAATTTTTTGTTATTTTTATAGTGTCTGAATTGAAATTCTGGCCTAATGCAGGAATCTTCAAATCTTCTTTCCTTCATAATCTCTAAAATCTTATTAATATTTTGTTGCTCATATATTTTTTCATACAGTATTCCTTGCGTCATTTCCTTTACTGTATTTACTAGCAAGGAATTAACGCTACTTAAGTCTACATGTAAAGAATCTTTATAAAATAATTTCAGTTCGTCCGCTTTGATTTTAATTTTTTGAATATTATAAGCAAGATCACTTACATTATTTACTTTGAGGCTACAAATCCTTCTGTAGATCTCTGCAGGTTCCGTGTCTGGTCGATATAGCTGCTTAAGGGCTTGTTTGATATTCTCCCAGTTGTTCGTTCCTTCTAAGTTGATTATCCCTTCCTTCGCTTCGCCCTGGATCTTTTCGTAGAAAATTATTCGTGTCGCTGCCTTCCTTACTTCCTCGTTCGATATTCCTCCAAGGTAATATTCGGTGCTGGCAATGAAACTATTGATGGTCACGTC
>OZ022264.1:114810936-114855936 GCA_963978885.1 Nemotelus pantherinus
GAAGTCTGTATAGACTGCGTCGATTTGATCACCTTTCTCCATTTTGCATAAAACATCAGAAACAAGGACCATAAGATTAGTTGTAGTAGAACGACCTTTTCTAAATCCATGCTACTGCTCGTTCAGTCGAGCGTCGACCAGAGGAGAAAGTTTGTTTATATATATATATATATATATATATATATATATATATATATATATATATATATATATATATATATATATATATAATAAAAATATAAATAAATATAAAATGAGTAAATATATATAAATATATATATATATATATATATATATATATATATATATATATATATATATATATATATATATATATATATTTATATATATATATATATATATATATATATACATATATATATATATATATATATATATATATATATATATATATATATATATATATATAGATTAACCAAATTACTGGTGGTCCGATGAACTAGCGAAGCTCCGGGCGCTATGTCTGAAAGCTAGAAGACAGTGCCAACGTGGTGTAAATCAGCCCAATCATGAGGAGCTGCAGCGATCATATCAGGAGGCGCGGAAAAAATTACAACTGGCTATTCGAAACAGCAAGAAGGCTTGCTTCAAAAAGCTGTGTGAAGAGGCAAGTATCGACCCATGGGGAGGTGCGTACTGAGCAGTCATGTCATGCATAAAGGGCTCATGCTCAACGCAGGCCAGTTGTCCCGTACTACTCAGGAAGATAGTTGAAACGCTGTTTCCTCATCATCAGGATGGTGTCATCGTACCTGAAGCAGGGAATACGGCGGAGGATGGTCACCGGTCACCGAAGCAGAACTTTTGGAGGTGTGCAAGGGACTAAAGGACAAAAAGGCGCCTGGGCTGGATGGAATCACAAACAAGTGGCTTAAGATAGCCATCAAGTCGAGGCCGGAAATGTTTGTAAGTGTCTTCAACACATGATCGAACTATCCCAGCATGTTGGAAGAGGCAGAAGCTAGTGTTGTTGCCAAAACCAAACAAACCGGTTGAAGAACCGGCATCTTATCGCCCCATCTGCCTGCTGGACGTCCTAGGCAAAACACTGGAGCGGATCATCTACAAAAGGCTTCTTCTGGCGGTGGAAGACAATGGAGGAGTATCTGATCGCCAATACGGTTTTCGCAAAGCACGTTCGATGGTTGACGCTATCAGTGTGATAATCGAGCTAGCCAAGCCCGCGCTTGAAGCGCGTAGAGAATCCCGAAACTTCTTTGCTCTTATCACGCTCGACATCAAAAAAGCGTTCAACTCGGCAAATTGGAACCGAATAGGAACTAAGTCACTCAAGCTGAAAGTTCCTTGCTACCTGACGGGGCTAATCGCTAACTATTTTCGGAACTGAGTTTTATGGTATGACTCCGATGACGGGCCGGGATCTGTCTTGGGGCCTCTACTCTGGAGCGTTATGTACAACGACGTGCTTACCCTAAAATTACCAAGAGAGGCAACAATAATCGGATTCGCGGACGATATAGGTGTGTTGGTATCTGCTGCAAATCTGGAAGGAATTGAACTGCTGGCGGACGAGGCGGTGTACCAAGTCAGGGAATGGCTAGAAAGTGTTGTTCTAGAGCTCGCACGGCACAAGACTGAGGCGGTATTGATAAGCAGCCAGCGAAAAACCGAGTGCTTTGAAGTCACCGTCGGAGACCAGAGAATCAAATCCAAGGCTTCAATCAGGTACTTGGGCGTCATGATTGACTCAAGGTTGAGCTTCAAAGCCCACGTTGAGCAGGTGTGCAACAAAGCCGCAAACGTAAGCGTGGCACTATCGAAGATGCTACCGAATATCGGCGGCCCCCGTCAAAGTAACAGAATTTTTATATCCAGAGTCGGCGCCAATATGGACACACAAGCTGATAGCAAAAGCGAATAAGAAGAAAATGTGCTCGGCATATCGATTAAGTGCTCTGAGAGTGATTCGCGCCTACAGAACAACACCAGGGGAAGCGGTATATATGAAAACGGGCATGATTCCGATAGAAATCCTAGCAGATGAGATGCAAAGGCTCTACAAAAACAACAGCGCGGATTCAAAGGCAGAGAGGCAAGTCTCTGTAGGAATATGGCAAAGGAGATGGGATCAATGCGCAACCGGTAGATGGACCTATAAGCTTATCCCCGATAATGCTAAATGGACCCAGCGGAAGCACGGAGAAATCACCCACGAACTTACGCAGTTCTTAACTGGGTATGGCGTATACCGGAAATATCTGCATCGGTTTGGCCTGGACGACTCCCCCAACTGCCCGATATGTGGAATAGACGAGGACCCGGAGCACATACTGTTTCAGTGTCCACGATTTGCGCGACACCGAGCTAAGCTGCAAACTTCTACCAACCTGCTCTTATCGGCAGAAAACGTGGTGGATATGATACTGGCATCAGAGGAAGCTTGGAAAGCACTGACGGGAGCACTAGCGCGAATTCACGCCGTTCTTCGAAAAGAGGATGCCAAGAAAGCCAGCACTAGGCGACAGTCCGTGAACAGCTAAAGCTGACCCCACCCCACGAAGCAATACCTGTCGGCACTCCCGTGGGGCGGTGGAGGATGAGGAGGTGGTTTTTAGTCGGTTTGCGCCCAACATAACCTTCGATTAGGTATCCATGCGGATTTTCCCCTCCAATAAAAAAAAATATATAAATATATATATATATATATATATATATATATATATATATATATATATATATATATATATATATATATATATATATATATATATATATATATATATATATATATATATATATATATATATATATATATCTATACACTTCTTATCACTTGAATAGCCCTCATGGAAAATCCGGCATAACTCTTCCATGGTTTTTCCGAGAATATTGGCATCAAAATGCGTAACGAAAAAAGGCATTTTTCAGCGCGTCAATAAAATAGCCCAGGTGGCAAAAACAGCCGAAAAGAATAAAAACAAAATTTGCTATTCTAAATAATGGGTGTGTCCCCCTTTCACTTTTATTACTTCAAAAATTCTATTTTTTAAACTTTTGTTTAGAGTTTGCAGGTACTTTATTGGAATTTGTTTCCACTCCTCTTGTATGGCGGCTATCAGCTGTTCCCGGTGGTCAAATTGTCTTCCGCCTTCGTAAACTTTTCGACTTAAGTATCCCCTTACGTTTTCAATAATATTCAAGTCGGGTGACATCGCAGGCCAGTCTAAAACGTTTAAATTTACGGACTTGAACCAATTTTTTACTATACGCGCGGTGTGAATTGGGGCATTATCTTGCTGAAGAATGACATCCTGGATTTCCAAAACCTCGCGACATCTTATTGCTTCGTTTTTCATTAATGCTAGGTAATGTGCAGCATTCTGACGGCCGGAAAAAACAACCAAATCCACGAAAACTCCTCCCCAGACCATGACTGATCCAACCGCTGCGTTCTGTCGAGACAATATTAATTCGTCCTTTCGTAAATCGTGAAAATAATATGAAAAGCCATCGGGTCCGCCTAAATTAAACTTTTTTTCGTCGCTAAATATGACTTTTTGCCATTTTCTAGTCCAAGTCATATGCTTCTTTGCGAATGCCAGGTGCGCTAGTTACGTACGATGATCCCATTAAATTCCAAAAATTATTTCACACGGCTATGCAAAACGCACAGCCAGATCATCATGATTCAGTTACACGCGCAGCCAATAAAAATCTCACGTTGCATTTTCCACAATTATAAAACTTGATCGCGCAGACAGACATATGATTGGTCAGCAGATTAACATATTTCAATTACACGCGCAACCAATAAAAATCTCACGCTGCATTTTCAACAATTATAAAATTTCATCGCGCAGACGGACATTTGATTGGTCAGCAGTTTTCATGCAGGGATAAAAACGATCCCGTACGTAATACGCCCCCAGTCGATCTCCATCCATCCGCAAATGTAATTCGTCGAAAGAAAGTTATTAGAATAAAGTCGTGTTATTGTCGATCAAAATTGTTGTCTCACTGAATAATTATTTTTTTTTTTAACACACCTCCGAGTACAAAAGTTAACTCGCTACCTTATGACGCTCCTGTAGCACCGGTTTGCGCTTCAGTTTCCTGCGTTTCATATTCAGAGATCCTTTATTAATTCGACGAACCGTTTAAACACTTGCAGTTACTCCAATTTTTGCACAGATTTTGCTCACAGAGTCCTTCGAATTAGATGCTTCCCTCAAAATTCTTGGCCGTTCTTGCTCTGTTGTCACTAAATTAACGTGGCCCACATAATTTTTCCCATAATTATCCTTGTCCTTTGAAAAGTTTCTCACTATTTTATTACTTCTGTTCATTCGCCTGGCACTTTCATTGTTATTTAAGTTTTCTCCCTTTAAAACCGAGATGGTAGTTTTTTCTTCGCCACTCATGATTTTCCGCGTCCCATTTTGCACACCAACACGTTGATCTCTCTCAAAAAATGAATTTCAACATAGAAACAGTCATCAAATTGAAAAACTTAAATAAATACTAACCGGAGATTGATACAATCGACACACAGTATAGACAAATACTAAGTGCAAGGTCTTTTTTCAAATATTGAATTGTCATAACTTTTGACAGAAACATTGAATCATCGTAAAAATTGCACAGCTTAATGACGTTGACTAAGAATTAACACACATGGATCTTAAATACAGTGCAGGTAACCGTGTTGCTACGGTAGGCTCCTGAAAAACAATCTTTAACATCATCGACCTTCCTAAACATTTTTGCTTTTTGACAAAAAAATTCAATTCATTGGTAAATTTTAACTTTCGAGAGGCGGATAAAATTTGCTGTTCTAAAGTTTTCTGGCTGAAACTTTTAGTTTTGAGTATAGGATAGTGTAGTTTATATTGATACTATAGTGTATTCAAAGAGTAAAATAGTTGCTAGTGCAAATATTGCAATTAAACTTAATGAATTGAAGAGTGACAAAAAGTAGTAGCGATTGGTGGAAATGAGGTAGAAGTCATAACGAAGGATGGTGTTTCACTTTTCTGACAAATAAAACAGAGCTAGCTTAAAATACAGAATTTTGAAAAATAAATGCTCTATCCTGGTGCGCAATTTCATCCTGGTGTGCAAAATAAGAACTTTATTATGGTGGAAACGAATAGCAAAGAAGAAATATTAGAAAAGTTCAAAAAATACGAAGATGAACTAGATAAAGATAGTGTTTTTATGATTATTATGTTGCCTATGCCATTAAACAGAGGCATTTTGAAAGAAGGCAACAGTATAAATTTTGTAGTAAGCCTATCTGAATATGTTTTAGATAACGATTCAAAGCGTGATGTGAGTTTTTATAAGAGAATATGTTTCTACCCTCTACTATTCAGCACAGCGTAGAGAGAGTGCATCGGCCGGGCAAAAGTTAAGGTTTTTAAAGCATGCAAATTTCGTGACATCAAGCGAGCTCGTAAGTTAAGTTCTTTCCTTTAAGAAAAAGCGAAAAAGAGTGAATCAAAAGCAATGAAAATATATCAAGCCAAATCATAAATATTTCAGGCTGATAGTGCACTTAAATTTGCTTTTGACTTGGTTCATTCCTCCAATAATGTCAGTATGAGTGTGTAAGTAAGAATACAGTCACAAATCATAGCTAAAGAGGTCCAAAAATATTGCTAACATCAGGTGATAAATAATATTTAGCAAAAGTAGCTAAAAAATCAGTTTTATTACATTTTTGAGCTATATTTATTGTTTCTATTTATTGTTCAAAATATACATACATAATTTAACATTCTAATAAACATGTGAATTTAATCAATCATACTTAAGAATATGAAACTTTGATAGGTTAGCTTGGATGCTAAAGAGCTATCGGTACAAATACTAAGTACGTTTCGTATAAATTATAGTTTCAGAGAACTATCAGTTTTACTTTTCACCACTGAGGTTGCATCTTCAATTTGTTAAGTCGTTGATATTGCAAATATTGAAATTTAGCTTAAAAAAGTGCAGAATGAAGAAAAATATTAGCGATTGGTGAAAATTAGGTAGACATCATAACGAAAGATAGTGCAGGAAATTATATTTTCCTTACAGGCAAAGAGGTGATGAGCGCTGAGTGGAGAAGATGCAACAATGAATGATCACTTTTCAGATATGCGTCCATGCGTCCACGCGTCCATGCGATCTAGCGTGTTTTGCTTACACGAGTCATAAAGCGAAGGAGGTGGAGTATGCTGATTCATGTACAATAGATTTTATAATGATTTTTTCGCTCAGTGGCACGTGTGGATAAATTAAATATATGTTTTGTGGATGATTATTTTATTATGTGATGATGTGGATAATATTTTTTTTGCATCCTTACGTGTAAGACTATAACGAAAAAATTAGAATGCATACGAATATCTAGACACGAACAATTTTCTATGAAGGTGTATATAGTCATATGGATAAGTATATACAATTGTCGCCTACCAATTTATTTGTTTGGAAGGAAGTATAAAATGGGGAAAAATTGAGGAATGGGAATTAGTAATGCTTTAAAATTGATCAAGACGATGTTTTCAAATATTAATTATTATAATTCAAATAATATGAAAATAAAAAAAAACCATCGTTGCAAGCGTGTAATATCCATCCTCTTATCAATCCATCCATCCACTTATCATCTCGAAATGACAAAGAACGAAGGTAAAACAATTAAGTCAATGGTATATCAATCACCGTATGCGACCACTTTCGCCTTAGTCCCGCCTTCAAAAAACTGGATTTGAGTTGACTTGACTCGTGTAATCTAAAAACGCATGAACACGTGGACGCATGTCTGAATGGCCTTTTTATGGTCAATTTATGCAAACGTCGAAAAAATATATTTTTCGTCTAGCCACAATTTAAGAGAGTCTGCCATTCTCATTAGAATAGGCTCCTCCAAATATTTTTCCACTTCAGCCAAACTAGCTTACTTGATGCCTGTTTTCCCAATAAAATTCTTAATATTAATCACTCCAAATCCTTGAATTTGAAGTAATTTCTCAAGCAGCGAAGCCAATAGTACTATTATAATTATAAAATCTTATCGCGCTATAGAAATATCGATTTATTTTCACCTCAATAAACCTTCAATTACTTATATTCTTTAATTCAAGAAAAGTCACATTTGCGAAATTTGCACTCGGCTACTAGCTATAAAAATTCAAAAAAATCAAGCGCATCAGAACCGCTCGAAAACTGATTTTCTAAGAAATTTTCCTTGATTGACAAAAAAATGTGGAAAGTCGTTATACACTTTTTGTAGTATCATATCAACCATTCCTTATCCAAAGCAGCAAAACAGCTTTTCCAACAAAACAGCAATAAGTTAACCATAACAAGCTCACACTTAAATCAACTTGTCCTTTGACTTTCGTTCTCATCGCAGGATTTCATCGAAAGTTTCAGCGGTTAAACGTTGTTTGAGGCTGCCATACGAAAAAATTTCAAAACTCGGAAAATTTAAAAATTGGTTCCTTATTTTGATTGCATATGCTTTGCATATGAGTTTGTAATGGAAGCATCTGTTCGTGCAGTATTTACGCAAATGTCTGATACTTCTTAACCTGTGTTAACAGCAAAGCAAAATATATACCGAATCTGCTTGACTTTAAGTTATACCCACCGTGTGAATTTCGTTTTAATTGAATCACTGTGCTGGAAGTTATACGGGTGAAAAAAAATTTAAGGGTAATCATCTTGAACACTTTTCAAATTTCCAAAAAATTAATATTTCTTGTTAGTTTTTATTGCAGGATTATTCCCATTTGCAAAACTAATGACATAATCGCTTAATTAAGCAAATCTAAAAAATTACAAAAATTATCATAGCTGGTAGGTCTTCCTGATATTTCTTCGACATTTGATTTACATTAAGGTCCATTTATTGCATAAACTTCGTTTTGACTTCATGACTAGACCGGGAGTAATAGGGAAAAAGCTTTATTTTGCTGAGCAAATTTGCAAGATTTCGCAGACAAAAATCAACATAGTTGGCAATTCGATTCTAAATTTTCAACCAAATTTTCACCAAATGTTGTCTGGGGTAAGGTCCAAATATTGTGTGTTAAAATGTGATTGCTGAATCCGAGGCTATGGACTTAAACTGAGTTTTTTTTTCTCAGTGATTTTTCAAGATGGTACCATTGCCACAGGGTTACCCGCATTTGGAAATCACTTCGATCAGACCTGGTCCTAAGTAATACAACATGTCCTGTGAAGTTCATTACCATCGGATTATCCGATCGTCAGCTCTCATGAACAGAAGTTTCAATTGCTGAAAACAGAGGTTATTTAGTGGTGGGTTGCCGTTCTTATGCAAATCGGAATTTTGAAATTTCAATTTGACATGGTGGACAAAAGTTAAAATTTATCAATGAATTGAATTTTTTTGTCAAAAAGCAAAAACTGTTTAGGAAGGTCGATGATGTTAAAGATTTGTTTTCAGGAGCCTACCGTGGCAACACGGTTACCTGCACTGTATTTAAGATCCATGTGTGTTAAATCTTAGTAAACGTCATTACGCTGTGCAATTTTTACGATGATTCAAGGTTTCTGTCAAAAGTTATGACAAATCAATATTTGAAAAAAGTCCTTGCCTACTTTTAGGAACTCCTTGCCTACGCCCGGCTCAAAATTTCCGATTTTTTATCAAAGCCAAGCTTAACACATAATAAGCTTTCATTCCCAACAATTTTGTTTACCAAACATTTACACTACTTGGAAATTTAGGAGTACCTGAAAATTCACTAAAATGCCCGCCGCCAGCAGAGGGTGAAAGATATCTGAGCACATCTATCTCCTCCGTAAAACTCAGCTCAATCGAATTGGCCACGCCAGAGATTATTTCCCTTAATCATTTTATATATATATATATATATATATATATATATATATATATATATATACATATATATATATATATATATATATATATATATATATATATATATATATATATATATATATATATATATATATATATATATATATATAAGTATATATATATATATATATATATATATATATATATATATATATATATATATATATATATTTATATATATATATATATATATATATATATATATATATATATATATATATATATATATATATATATTTATATATATATATATATATATTTATATATATATATATATATATATATATATATATATATATACATATATATATATATATATATATATATATATATATATATATATATATATATATATATATATATATATATATATATATATATATATGTTTGGGCTCGACCTAAAATGTAATTTTTAATTAGTGTGCGGAACCGAATTGAACATTACCTGTTGTGGTGTCGGTGACAGCTGTGATGTGACAACTTGTCAATGACAGCAGCTGTGGCAAATTTAACGACGAATCCAGTCAGCTGGTATGGTGGATTGTTAATGTTGTATCTGAATACAAATGTTAGTAGTGGAATAACAAATTGGAAATGTAATGTTATATCAGTACATTGAAATTTACCGGAATTTTCACTAAGATAATAAGGTGAACCATATGGTTCTTTGTGTAGTCTTGTTGAAAATCGGTTAGCAAATAGAAGTTCTTACAATCGTCTCGTAACATAGAAACTCGATAAATCTATCTCGTAAAGTTGAAGTTCGAAAGTTCTGTCTCGTGAATTAGAGTTCAAAGAAACTATAATCATTGTAAAGGTTTAAATAAAGTATAATAAGTTTAAATAATTGATATTGCGTTTTGACTGCTAAGTGTCGGAAATAGTGTCGTTATTGAAATCAAATAGGTGAAATCGAATTCGGAATCAGTGTTGTAGATGAAATTTAATA
Organism: Nemotelus pantherinus; assembly: GCA_963978885.1. Lineage (NCBI taxonomy): Eukaryota > Metazoa > Arthropoda > Insecta > Diptera > Stratiomyidae > Nemotelus > Nemotelus pantherinus. The sequence continues at coordinate 114,820,773 of OZ022264.1, forward strand.
GTTGGAATAGCATCTGTTGTGATTGAACATAGTGGCTGAAAATTTTAAGATTGGGTTGCTTTGTTCCGAACATTTTTGGTCCTTCGAACCGGATTCAGGACCGTGTGTGAACTTTTAAACGGGATTTCGCGCGGTTTAAAGAAACAGTGTTGAAGATAACAGTTCAAATATAACTGTATTGGAATAGCGGTCATAACCTGGTGAGTCGAATTTAAATTTTCCTTTGTTAAATTTGTTGCTATTTATTGCCTTTAGTTTTGACTTGATTGCATTTATTACATATTCGTACATTTATTCTTTGAATCGATTGCATATCGTCGCGTATTGTTACATATCGTTGCATATTGCTGCATATTGGTGCATATCGGTACATATTGCTGCATATTATTGCATATTGTTGCATATCGTTGCATATTGTTGCATATCGTTGCATATTGTTGCATATTGTTGCCTATCGTTGCATAGTGTTGAATATAGTTGCATATTGTTGCATATCGTTGCATTTGTTGGATATTGTTGCATTTATTTCACGCCGCAATTCTCTGGTAATTGCTTAATAAGATCGTTGTTCAATTGAAATGGATAATTTAATAATCCAACAAAAATTAAATGCCGAACAATTAGCACTGCTTCAAATTAATTATAAAAAGGACCCAAAGAGCCGGAAAACGGCTTCTTATTATTTCAAACTAAACGAAAAGGTCCAGAAACTATACGACACTTTTGCTCACACGCATAATCAAATTTTAAATTTGATAAATGGGGAAAAAGACATAGAGAGGAAATATTTCCAAAATGATGAACTTGGGAAATTTGAAGAAAGCCATTTGGTGTTTTCATCCGAGATAGTGGAATTAATGAAAGAAGTGGGAACTGTCCAACCAACAGAAGAAGCTCAAGGGCATAAAGAACATGACCTCAAATTACCACGAATTAATCTTACTAGGTTCGCAGGAGATTATATTGAATGGGTTCCTTTCCGTGATTTGTTTATTTTATTGGTACATAACCGTCAGTCGATCTCCAAGGTAGAAAAATTGCACTACCTGAAGAGCAGTATATGCGGGGAAGCTGAAGGTCTTTTAAGGCATATTTCTACGACCGAAGGGAACTATGATGCAGCATGGGACTTATTAGTGCAAAGATACGATAACAAGTACATCCTTTTAAATTCACAATTTAAACAATTGTTTAGTATTGGAAAGGCTAATGAATCGTCATCTTCACTCAAAACATTATTAGATCGAAGTAGTGAATGTATTCAGAGCATAGAGCATTTGGAGGTGGAAAATTTATGGGAAAGCATCACTGTGTATATGAGCACGCAGCGGTTGCCACCAGATACTAGACAAATGTAGGAACAACAGCGACAAACTGATCGGAAGGATGCAGTATCGTTTAGTCACATAAAAGACTTTTTGGAAAATCGGTTTCGCGCTTTGGAAGCTGCGGGCTGCGATCGACTCAAATTTCAAAACTCTAGCGCACCTGAACCGCTAGAAACACTAACGTTCGAAGAACAGTAGAAGAATCGTGCAGGTTTTGAGTGCATATTCCACCACATGTGCTGCTTATTACGACCAAACTGTTTCAAATGCCACGTTTTACTTTGGTCTCAAGAATGCATTATAACTCATATGGTATAAGGTTTCAGATAGTAACACTGGCATGAATTTCAACGTTTATGAGAGCAAAACACGGGTTAATTATATTGTTGTTATCAGTTGCTTATTTCACAAAATTTTGAAAGCAGCATCTCATATAATATCAATGAAGAAAATGCTCAGTGCCTGCAGCACTGTAACTGAAGTTGGTGTTTGGGGCTGCGATCCGAAAAATTTGCAGAACTTTGCGAATTGCAACATTGATTATTTATTTTAATTGTAAATGTTTCCGGTATGAATACTAACTGTAAGCGTTTATTGATACAAAAGTAGCACAACCGACTCGTGCTGGCAACCTTCTGCCAGTATCAAAGCCAAGAATATATCACATCTGCTTCACGTTGTTATATAACATTCGAAGTTAAAGGAGTATAAAGAAATTTAGAGTTACCTGCAGCGAGTTTTTTCAAATAATCGAAAGCTTAATATTTGCTGTTTATTGTCACTACAATATCATTACCATTTGAAAATTCTACGATAAAACCGCTTAATAAAGATATTGCAATTAAACACAAAACCAACAATAGCTGGCAACCCTATCATGGCTTTTCAACCAAATTTGACCTGAATAATGCTTATGACAGGTTTCATTAGTTGCATGAAATTCGTATTGATTTCATGACTGCACTGGAAGTTATAGTGCAAAAAGTTTTATTTTCCTGAGCGTATTTTCAAAACCAAAGACACAAAAATTACCATAGCTGGTAGCACCAATCAAATTTTTCAACCAAATTTCCACCAAACAGAGATTGGAGTTAAGTTTAGCTACTGTGCCAATTTCATGAAAATCTGGTAATTTATTCACATTTCATAGGGCAAAAGGCAGTTTTTTTCTTTGTAATTTTTCAAGATGGCACCACTGGCACAGGCTTGCCCACAATTCAAAATCGCTTCTATCAAATCTGGTCTTACTTAAGTCCAATGCATTCTGTAAATTTTAGCTGTATCTGATTATTGGTTCGTGAGTTTCCGTGAACAGAAGTTTTTGATGCTAAAAATATAGGTTAACTGGGAGAGGGTTACCGTTCTTGTCCGACATGACATTTCCAAAGTTTTATTTTGAACGTGTAGATAAAACATAAGATTTGTATACAGACTGGTTTTATTGTAAGAAACGGACATTTTTTTGAATATTCGATGGTTTGAATGTTTTCACTTCCAAATTTTTTTTTTCAAAATGAAGACACCAAAATTATCATAGCTGGCAGCTCCAACCGAATTTTTCGACCAAATTTCTACCAAACGTGGTTTAAAGTAAGGTCCAGCAGTTGTGTGAGTTTCGTCAAAATCGAACGATTCAATCAGAATTTATAGGGCTAAAAACAATTATCTTTTTTAGTGGTTTTTCAAGATGGCACCACTAGCACAGAATCACCCGCATTTCAAAATCACTTCTATCAGACCTGGTCCTATTTAAGACCAATACATTCTGCAAATTTCAATTAATTCTGCTCATCGAATCGTGAGTTTCCGTGAACAGAAGTTTTTGATGCTAAAAATATAGGTAAATTGGGCAAGGGTTACCAGGCGTGCCCGTTATACCATATCAAATTTAATTTTTTGTCTACGTAAACAAAGCACAAGATTTACATATGAGTGGCTTTTTTTTTGAAGAAACGGCATTTTTTCAAGAGAGACGATGATTTGGAGGTTTTCAATTTCAGTGCCTGCCCTTGCTACAGGGTTGCCAGCACGCTCATTTAAAGCTACACAAATCTACAACTAAATAATATCAATAAGTTCTGAAAATTTCGTAATGATTGAATAGTTCTGTCAAAAGTTATCGCAATTTAAAAATTTTCAAATTTTCCCGTCCTCTTTTTAGGCACCCAGCGCACACATAGGGTTAAAAAATTCCAAAGCATTATCCGATTCATATGTAAAACACGTTCGAAATTTATTTCGTTAACTTTATTTTTGCAAAAATTATTTGTGCACGAAATAATAGGTATATGAAAAATATCACTTAAATGGCCGCCGGCGCCAAAAGGTTAACAATAACTGACATTTAAAGAGACCTAGACCTATTCTGCATATACACCAATGTATCCTGAAAGTTTCAGCTCAATATGATGGCGCGTTCCCGAGATTATCTCACTGAAATTTTTTGATGATATATATATATATATATATATATATATATATATATATATATATATATATATATATATATATATATATATATATATATAGTTCTTCGAACATTAGTAAAAACCCCTTTGTTCACAAGAACGTCGCGTTTTCGCTGTTCAAAATGAACATGAACTATCATGCGTGTAATGCAAAGTAAACCATTTTTTACATAAATGTCCCAAATTTTGCAAATTGTCACAGAACGATAAATTTACAACAGTGAAGCGCCATCGCTTATGTATCAACTGCTTAAAAAAAGGGCATTTAGTTGCAAATTGTGAAAGCAAAATCACATGATTGAAATGCAAACAATCTCATCATACTTTACTTCATAAAGAAATCAGCCCATTTAACTATAGGGAACAGACCCCAAATCGATCATCAGATATTACGTCTGCTTTAGCAACGACCAATTATGGGAATTCATCCTTTCATCAAGTTAACATGAACTCAGTGAATATATTGAAGCGGGAAGTATTGCTAGCTACAGCTTTAGTTACTTTAACCACGGATGTTGGACCTTTTATCTTGCGAGCCCTTCTTGATCAAGGTTCTCAAACGTCGCTGATCACTGAGTCCGCTATTCAACAACTAGGTCTGAAACGAAAGGCAACAGATGTTAATATAGCTGGAATAGGTCATTCTCCGAGTAATATGGTAAAGGGAATAGTCGAAGCTCAGTTAGAAACTCGAAACAAAGAAATTATACACTTCGAAGCCTTAATTCTTAAGACATTGACAAATTTGATTCCTGCAAGACATATTCCACTACCTGGCAAAGAATGGTTTGATAGAAACCAATTAGCGGATCCACATTTTGACCAACCGGGTCACATTGACTTATTACTAGGTGCTGATATCTATGCTAAAGTGATTCTTAGCGATATACATCGATTTCCACAAGGTCCAATAGCCCAGAACTCCAAACTTGGTTGGATTCTGTCTGGAGACGTTGGAGTATTAAATCGGTCACAATATCAGAGTTTTAAAGTAGAAATAGATGACCGGTCGAACGTGAGTACGCAACTTCAAAGGTTTTGGGAAATTGAAGAAGTTCCTACGAAGCTGGTAAATTCGGAAGAAGACGAAGCGTGTGAGAGGCATTTTGTGCGAAATGTACGAAGGGATAAAACTGGTCGGTACGTAGTACGGTTGCCATTTAAGAATGAAGAAGCAGTAAATGCATTAGGGCATTCACGTTCAACAGCATTATCCAGTCTTTTAGCTTTAGAGCGACGTTTTCAAGCGAACTCAGAAGCTCAACGGGAGTATATGGATTGTATTCAAGATTATCTTCAAGCAGGGCATATGAAATTGGTTTCGAATAGCATTCAACATTTAGAATCAGATAATTTAGATCACAGAAACTTTTATCTTCCACACCACGCCGTACATAAAGAAAGTACTACGACTAAATGCCGTGTGGTTTTTGATGCTTCTAGAAATACAACCTCGGTAATTTCATTAAACGAACTCCTTTTAACTGGTCCAGCAATCCAGAACAACATGTTAGCTGTCTTAACCAATTGGAGATTCTATAGGTATGCGTTCGCAGCTGATATCACTAAAATGTATAGGCAAATCAGTCTAGACGACGACGACACGAAGTACCAAAGAATTTTGTGGAGAACTCAACCCGACCAAAACATCCAGGATTACTGTTTGACAACAGTCACTTTTGGCTTAACGTGTGCTCCGTTTTTAGCATTGAGGACGCTTCAGAAGTTAGTAGAAGATGAAAAGGAGATGTATCCAGATGCCGTAGCTGCTATTAAAAAGGAATTTTATGTAGATGATTCATTGTCGGGTGGGCATGATCTGTCAGAGACGATACACAAACGAGAAGAAATCAGAAAGTTACTGTTTTCCTCTACGCAAATTGATTGCTAACGATGTTCGCATTTAAATGGAATTCCTCTTGAAGATTGTGAAATGAAAATATCTCATGAGTTGCAGTTAGAAGATGGGTACAAATCATTGGGAATTGTTTGGTATCCTCTACAAGATGCTTTCGGTTACTGTCTCAGATTGAATGAAAATGACAAGCCAGTTACGAAAAGACAACTGCTCTCAGACATAGCGCGTTTGTATGATCTTTTAGGATGGCTGGCACCAACTATCATCATGGCGAAGATTTTATTGCAGTCATTATGGTTGCATGGCCTCGATTGGGATGAAATATTATCTGAAGAAATAAGTCAAAATTGGACGGCATTTCGTGAGAAATTGACATTGATAGGAAACATTCGAATTCCAAGATGGACAAATTTCCAGCCGTCAGCTAAATTGGAACTGCATGGGTTTTGCGATGCATCAGCAAAAGCATACGCTGCCGCTGTATATTAAGTTGTCCGACATGAAGCGAATACACATTCCCATCTCATAATGGCAAAAACGAAAGTCGCACCTATTCAAACTATATCCATTCCTCGTTTGGAACTATGTGGTGCTGTGCTATTGGTGAAATTGATTAGAAAAATCGGAGAAATGTTGGATATGGGAAAATTTCATACTTGGTTATGGACGGATGCAGAAATAGTGTTAGCATGGCTGAGAGCTCAACCAGCCAAATGGAAAACTTTTGTATTCAACCGCACAACTGATATGTTATCAACAGTAGGAAATACTCCATGGCGACATGTTCCTTCACACCAAAACCCGGCTGACCTAGCATCTCGTGGGTTAGACATGGAAAAACTTATCGGGAACAAGCTATGGTGGAATAGACCTGATTGGCTCTGTCAGAGCAAGGAGATGTGGCCTAAAACGAAAAATTTGGTTACAACTGACATTGAAAGTAAAGATAAAGCATTAGTACATTTGAACTCAATTACGTGGCAACATATGGAGGAAATATTGAAGAGATATTCGACACTTACTAGATTGACTCGCGTAACAGCATATTGTATTCGATTCGGCAATCTAACACGTAAACGAACATTGGACAAAGGTTATCTGAAAACCGTAGAACTTAGTAAAGCCTTTCGTATTTGGTTGAAATACACTCAGATGAAAGAATTTGACAATGAGATACACACGTTACAAGCAAAGCAATTACTCAATAAGAAAATTAACCTGTTAACATTAAACCCGTTCATCGATAAGGCTGGTTTACTGCGAGTTGGAGGACGTTTGACAAAATCAGCATTATCGTACGATGGAAAGCATCCGATTATATTACCGAAAAATGGAACTGTCGTTGAACTGTTACTACAAAAATTGCATATCGAAACGATGCATGGAGGCACGCAACTTATGTTAAATACTCTTCGCAGAAAATTTTGGCTTTTGGATGGGCGCGACACGATAAAGCGTATCGTACACAGATGTGTCAAATACTTTCGTGCCTCAGCTAAGTGTTCCACACAACTTATGAGTGATCTTCCTGCGGCTAGAACAACAGCATCTAGACCATTTACACATGTCAGTATTGATTATTGTGGACCGTTTGAACTACGAAGCAGAAGAAGTAGAGGTTGCCAATTATACAAAGGCTATATCGCAATTTTTGTTTGCTTGAGTGTAAAAGCAATACATATTGAACTCTTATATTTAGATCAAACCACTCAAGCATTTCTTGCAGCATTGCAACGGTTCCTGAGTAGAAGAGGATTTTGCAGTCACATATATTCAGATTGTGGAACCAATGTCGTTGGAGCAAACACAGAATTGAGCCACATACTGAAATTAGCAAGCACCAATGCAGCGGAAGAGTTGGCGAATAAAGGAATTGTTTGGCACTTCAACCCTCTTGCCTCTCCGCATTTCGGTGGATAATGGGAGGCAGGAGTGAAGTCGATTAAGACACATCTACGTCGTGTAGTTGGAAACGTTGCATTGACCTATGAAGAAATGTCAACAGTGCTAAATCGTATCGAAGCTTGTCTCAATTCACGACCCCTATGTTCCCTCACTGAAGATCCAAACGACTCGCAAGCTCTAACATCAGCCCATTTCTTAATTGGAGATATGATGCTAGCCCTACCAGAAAAAAACGTAATGGAAATTAATATGAACCGGTTAAGCCAATGGCAGTTAGTGCAAAGACTCACGCAGACGTTTTGGACCCGATGGAAAGAAAAATACCTTTCACGACTCCAAACACGACCCAAATGGCTATACCATAAAGAATGCCCCAAAGTAGGAGACTTATGCGTAGTGAAGGATGAAAGGTTGCCAACGTATCGTTGGCCTTTGGCGAAGATAACAGAATTACATCCTGGAACGGACCATCTAGTACGGGTTGTGTCATTAAAGTTGAATGAAAAGATTTATATGAGACCTATAGCAAAAATAGCAATCTTACCAAGGCAATAAATTGAAATGCACCAAATAAATGAAATACCTTTGAAGTCCTTATTCCTTGTGTTCGTTCGATTCCTTGTTCTAGGTGGCGAGTCGGGGCGCCACGTACAAAATAACCCCTTTGTTCCTGGATGTTATGTACCTGTATGGAGGAAATGCCACAGGTAACATTAACATCTCTACTCTTTGTTTCGAACCAGAAGTGATCCTGGAATTCTGATTGTTCCCGAACTACGATAGTCGACGTTTCATGGAAGATGAGACAATCATAAGCTCGATAACCGGTAACTTAGCATTGATGGTAGAAAATACTAAGCATATCTTTACAGGCATTAGTTCTGATCCTGTCGGACCAGCGGGGGGGGAGTATGTTTGGGCTCGACCTAAAATATAATTTTTAATTAGTGTGCGGAACCGAATTGAACATTACCTGTTGTGGTGTCGGTGACAGCTGTGATGTGACAACTTGTCAATGACAGCAGCTGTGGCAAATTTAACGACGAATCCAGTCAGCTGATATGGTGGATTGTTAATGTTGTATCTGAATACAAATGTTAGTAGTGGAATAACAAATTGGAAATGTAATGTTATATCAGTACATTGAAATTTACCGGAATTTTCACTAAGATAATAAGGTGAACCATATGGTTCTTTGTGTAGTCTTGTTGAAAATCGGTTAGCAAATAGAAGTTCTTACAATCGTCTCGTAACATAGAAACTCGATAAATCTATCTCGTAAAGTTGAAGTTCGAAAGTTCTGTCTCGTGAATGAGAATTCAAAGAAACTTTAATCATTGTAAAGGTTTAAATAAAGTATAATAAGTTTAAATAATTGATATTGCGTTTTGACTGCTAAGTGTCGCAAATAGTGTCGTTATTGAAATCAAATAGGTGAAATCGAATTCGGAAACAGTGTTGTAGATGAAATTTAATAGTTGGAATTGCATCTGTTGTGATTGAACATAGTGGCTGAAAATTTTCAAAATTGGGTTGCTTCGTTCCGAACAATATATATAAGTATATATATATATATATATATATATATATATATATATATATATATATATATATATATATATATATATATATATATATATATATATATATATATATACATATATATATATATATATATATATATATATATATATATATATATATATATATATATATATATATATATATATATATATATGTATATATATATATATATATATATATATATATATATATATATATATATATATATATATATATATATGTATATATATATATATATACATATATATATATATATATATATATATATATATATATTTATATATATACATATATACATATATATATATATTTATATATATACATATATACATATTTATATATATATATATATATATATATATATATATATATATATATATATATATATATATATATATATATATATATATATATATATATATATATATATATATATATATTGTAAAGGATTATCGAATATTGTTTACAAGTTGTATACCTCTCGTCGAATGCTTGGCGAACAAGTCGCCGCTTTGCAAAAGATTCCTGGTATAACGATGAAGGAAAGAAATAAAACACTTGGTTTCAATTTCTGAGGTCTGTAGTGCCTAACTGATATGGCTCCTGTAATCAGACTGCTTTATTCACGCTCGTCTCCTACTTATATAGCTAAAATATTTACAGTTATACTTATTCTATATGGATCGGGTGTTGTTAATACTAAATGGTTACATTAATGCTGTTTCTTAATGGTTACATTAATTGTCTCTATACAGCTGTTATTAGTTGCACTACTCGCCGCGCCGCGCCGCGTCGCTAGCGTCATTCATGTTTTGACGTTTTAGTTTCCGCGATCAATCACAACACCCTCTCCCTTTGGGTAGAAAATTTTTCTTCTCTGTAGAGAAGGAAAATTTTTCGTCTTAACACTATGTGTTTATGCTATAATTAAGTGTAAACCTAGACATATTTTTACTTCCATTCATATATATGTTTGTTTTATTTACAAAAATTGTTCGCAAGTCTTGCAATGTAATTCTGGTTTTGTTTTTGCATGATATTTTCATATGTGTGGTATTTTAATGATATTTCTTTTGTGTTTTAACTAAAATTTATAAAAATTCATCGAATTCATTTTTATATTTGAATATTTTGTTGTTTCTGTTTTTCTTATTTCTTGCGTGTTTGTGCTTATAAGTGTTAAACTATTTCTTTTTGTTTTATGTTTTATAACATAATTATAGTACAAACTTTTGTAAATTTTGTGATTTAATAATGTTTTTGAAATAGTAAAATTCTTACATGTTTTTTTTTTTGTTTTTTTTTGTACATGATTTACTGTGTTTGTGGTGTATATGGTTTCAACAAATTATTATGATATGTTTTACATTTTCCCTTAACTAGTAATTCAGAATTGACACCATGTCTTTTTAATACTTCATATGGTTCATTGTATGTATTTTGTAATTTCTTTCTATTTATATTTCTCACTGAAACAAAATCTCCTTTAAAGTTTGATGGATATATTTTATTATCTACTTTTGTCTTTCTCTTTCATTTTACTTTTTCAATTATACTTCGTGCTAAACTAATGCTGTGTCTTAGTCTGGTTTTCAATTCGTCGACCTAGTTGCCTATGTTATTTATTGGTTTCTTGTTTTTTAGTAAATCATCTGGTAAATGGGGTAGTCTTCCATATACGAGCTCATACGGAGAGTATTCTGTGTCTACGTGTGGGGTAGTGTTATATGCAAATGTAAAATACGGTATCCATATATCCCATTCGTAGTCTTTAGTGAAATTTAATAAGTACTCATTCAGTACTCTGTGGTTACGTTCCACTGTTCCGAGTGTTTCGTGATGATATGCCGTCGAGAAAATTTGTTGTATTTGTAGCATTTTGCATATATTTGTCATAAGCTCATTAGTGAATTCAGTCCCTCTGTCTGATTTTAATGTTTTAAAAAGATCGTGTTTTAGTACTAATTGTTTAATTATTGTTATTGCAATCGTCTCAGCATCTTTTGCTTTTATTGGGTGTGCAACTACGTATTTCGATAGCTCGCATTGCATTGTAAGGATGTATCTATAATTGTTAGATATTCTGAGAGGTCCCACTGTGTCTATGACGATGGTTTCAAATGTGTCTGTTGGTGTATTTGTTATAGTTTGTTTTTCTTTTATATGTTTTGCTTGTTTGTTACTTGTACAACTTTCACAGTTTCTAACGTATGTTTTTATCATTTTGTTCATATTTTTCCATATATATTTTTGTTTAAGTTTTAGTAATGTTTTTCTGACGCCCAGGTGGCCTCCTATCGGGGTTGCATGGTAATTATTTATCAATTTGTATTGTATAATTTTGTCTATTATTCTTTTTGGGGGTTTGAATATTAAAATCTTTAATGTACCCTTGTTTTGTGTTTTTAATTTCTGTTGCAACTTATTGAACATGTTCTTGAATTCTTCTTTACATCGTATTTTAAATATATCATCTGTCTCACTTAGACTTATCTTTGTTATATTGTTCTAATTTGCTTCTGATGTCAGTTTCTCCAATAGCAAAACTAATTTTGATGGATTATCGCTGCATCTAAGTCTGATTTGTTTATGTTCGATTATTACTTTTGGGGTATTTCCTATTTCGAATTTTAAATTGATTAAATTTTTTGTGTCAGCTGTTGAATCGCTGTCCCATATGTAAAGTTGCTTATTATTTTGTTCTATTTGTTTGTTTTTTGTGTGTTGATTGGGGTTTGTGGTGTCTTTTGCCATGTTATGCCTCGTAACTATTAGCATTTTCTCGTTGTTAGTATTTTTTTGTTTGGGTATCATGTCTTTTAGCATGTCCGAGTTTATTTTGATGCGGGATAATGCATCTGCGTTGACATTCACTTTACCCTTTCGATAAACTATGTCAAAGTCATAGTCACATAAATCAATTCTAATGCGTGTCATTTTTGACGAAGGATTTTTATGTGTAAATAGGGATATAAGAGGTCTGTGGTCTGTGACGACCGTAAACTTATTCCCGAATAAGTAAGGTTTAAAAAAATTTATTGCCCAGTGTATTGCTAATAGTTCTTTCTCGATTATTGGTTTGTTCAACTCGTGTTTTACTAATGTTCTACTTGCGTATGTAATGGGAAGGTCTTGTCCTATTTTGCCTTGTGAGAGTATCGCACCTAATGCATAGTCGGATGCATCTGTTGTGACTATGAATGGTTTATTAAAATCGGGATATTGCAATATTGGTGCTCTTATTAGTTTTTCTTTTAGTTCCTCAAACGTTGCTTGGCATTGTTTTGTCCAGCAGAATTTTGTATGTTTTTTTAATAAATCATTTAGACATTTCGTTATTTTGGCAAAGTCTGGAATGAATCTTCTGTAATAGTTGGCAAACGCGAAAAATCTTCGAACTTCGTCTGTCTTCTGTCTACCTTCGGGACCGCTGTTAGCTTCTCCTCTTCTTTCCTGGCCTTTATGAGGTTGGGGTGCTCTCGAGGCTGCGGTCCTCCTTCCGTCGGTAATCCTCCTTGTTTTCTGCTGATCTGCAGGTCTTCTTCTTCTTGCTTTAAGAAAAATGTCCGGATCGTACGTCAATTTGGTTTCTCTCTAGGATGGCAGGATCGTCATGTAAAGGATTATCGAATATTATTCACGAGTTGTATACCTCTCGTCTAATGCTTGGCGAACAAGTCGCCGCTTTGCAAAAGATTCCTGGTATAACGATGAAGGAAAGAAATAAAACACTTGGTTTCAATTTCTGAAGTCTGGAGTGCCTAACTGATATGGCTCCTGTAATCAGACTGCTTTATTCACGCTCGTCTCCTACTTATATAGCTAAAATATTTACAGTTATACTTATTCTATATGGATCGGGTGTTTTTAATACTTAATTGTTACATTAATGCTGTTTCTTAATGGTTAGATTAATTGTCACTATACAGCTGTTATTAGTTGCGCTACTCGCCGCACGGCGTCGCTAGCGTCATTCATGTTTTGACATTTTAGTTTCCGCGATCAATCACCACAATATATATAAATATATATATATATATATATGTATATATATATATATATATATATATATATATATATATATATATATACATATATATATATATATATATATATATATATATATATATATATATATATATATATATATATATATAAATATATATATATATATACACATATATATATATATATATATATATATATATATATATATATATATATATATATATATATATATATACATATATATATATATCTGAGTTTTACGGAGGACATAGATGTGTTCAGATATCTTTCACCCTCTGCTGGCGGCGGGCATTTTAGTGAATTTTCAGGTACTCCTATATTTCCAAGTAGTGTAAATTTTTGCTAAACAAAATTGTTGGGAATGAAAGCTTATTATGTGTTTAGCTTGTCTTTGATAAAGAATCGGAAATTTTGAGCCGTGCGTGGGCAATGAGTGCCTAAAAGTAGGCAAGGTCTTTTTTCAAATATTGATTTGTCATTACTTTTGACAGAAACATTGAATCATCGTAAAAATTGCACAGCTTAATGACGTTGACTAAGAATTAACACACATGGATCTTAAATACAGTGCAGGCAACCGTGTTGCTACGGTAGGCTCCTGAAAAAAAATCTTTAACATCATCGACCTTCCTAAACATGTTTTGCTTTTTGACAAAAAAATTCAATTCATTGATAAATTTTAACTTTTGAGAGGCGGATAAAATTTGCTGTTCTAAAGTTTTCTGGCTGAAACTTTTAGTTTTGAGTATAGGATAGTGTAGTTTATATTGAATCTATGGTGTATTCAAAGAGTAAAATAGTTGCTAGTGCAAATATTGCAATTAAACTTAATGAATTGAAGAGTGACAAAAAGTAGTAGCGATTGGTGGAAATGAGGTAGAAGTCATAACGAAGGATGGTGTTTCACTTTTCTGACAAATAAAACAGAGCTAGCTTAAAATACAGAATTTTGAAAAATAAATGCTCTATCCTGGTGCGCAATTTCATCCTGGTGTGCAAAATAAGAACTTTATTATGGTGGAAACGAATAGCAAAGAAGAAATATTAGAAAAGTTCAAAAAATACGAAGATGAACTAGATAAAGATAGTGTTTTTATGATTATTATGTTGCCTATGCCATTAAACAGAGGCATTTTGAAAGAAAGCAATAGTATAAATTTTGTAGTAAGCCTATCTGAATATGTTTTAGATAACGATTCAAAGCGTGATGTGAGTTTTTATAAGAGAATATGTTTCTACCCTCTACTATTCAGCACAGCGTAGAGAGAGTGCATCAGCCGGGCAAAAGTTAAGGTTTTTAAAGCATGCAAATTTCGTGACATCAAGCGAGCTCGTAAGTTAAGTTCTTTCCTTTAAGAAAAAGCGAAAAAGAGTGAATCAAAAGCAATGAAAATATATCAAGCCAAATCATAAATATTTCAGGCTGATAGTGCACTTAAATTTGCTTTTGACTTGGTTCATTCCTCCAATAATGTCAGTATGAGTGTGTAAGTAAGAATACAGTCACAAATCATAGCTAAAGAGGTCCAAAAATATTGCTTACATCAGGTGATAAATAATATTTAGCAATAGTAGCTAAAAAATCAGTTTTATTAGATATTTGAGCTATATTTATTGTTTATATTTATTTTTCAAAATATACATACATAATTTAACATTCTAATAAACATGTGAATTTAATCAGTCATACTTAAGAATATGAAACTTTGATAGGTTAGCTTGGATGCTAAAGAGCTATCGGTACAAATACTAAGTACGTTTCGTATAAATTAAAGTTTCAGAGAACTATCAGTTTAACTTTTCACCACTGAGGTTGCATCTTCAATTTGTTAAGTCGTTGATATTGCAAATATTGAAATTTAGCTTAAAAAAGTGCAGAATGAAGAAAAATATTAGCAATTGGTGAAAATTAGGTGGACATCATAACGAAAGATAGTGCAGGAAAGAGGTGATGAGCGCTGAGTGAAGAAGATGCAACAATGAATGATCTCTTTTCAGATATGCGTCCATGCGTCCACGCGTCCATGCGAACTAGCGTCTTTTGCTTACACGAGTCAATTTGATTTTGTTGATATATGCGGGTCTTAAGCGAAGGAGGTGGAGTATGCTGATTCATGTACAATAGATTTTATAATGATTTCTTTCGCTCAGTGGCATGTGTGGATAAATTAAATACATATATGTTTTGTGGATGATTATTACTAATTTTCGAAGAAAAGTAGTATTAAACTCGTTTCGCCGCAAATTCATATTTCCTTATATATATATATATATATATATATATATATATATATATATATATATATATATATATATATATATATATATATATATATATATATATATATATATATATATATATTATATATATATATATATATATATATATATATATATATATATATATATATATATATATATATCATCAAAATGATTAAAGGAGATAATCTCTGGAGTGGCCAATCCGATTAAGCCGAAACTTTCGGAGAACGTAGATGTATTTAGTAGGTAGGTGCACGACTTCCTAAAATTTGGATATCCTAAACCTTTTGGCGGCGGCGAGCGTTTTAGTGAATTTTGAGGTACTCCTAAATTTCCAAGCAGCGTGAATTTTTGTTCAAAAAAAGGATTGGGAATGAAAAATGATGATAGCTTGCTAATGACAAAAATCGGAAGTTTTGAGCCGTGTGTGGGTGCAGCATGCCTAAAAGTAGGCAATGATTTTTTTTTTCAAATTTTGATTTGTCATTACTTCTGACACAAACATTGGATCATCGTGAAATTCGCAGAGCGTATTGATGTTGACTAAAGTTTAATACACATGGATTTCCAAGGTCGTGCAGGTAACCCTGTAGCTGCGGCAGGCTCTTGAAAAAAATCCTTCAAATCATTGAACCATTGAACGCATAAAATGTGTGTCATCAAAATAAGAACAATGAATGCATTGAACGATGTATGAAAAAATGTGCAAGCATGAAAACATTGACCCATGCAATGCGTATCACAAAAATAGTAAACAATCAAATATATTGAACCGATGCATGCATGCAGTTACGTAAATTTAGAATGAAGAATGTGTAAACTTGAAATATTGACCACAAAACCAGGTGTCAAAAAAACAATAAATAATGAGCGTAATGAAACAAATGCATGCATGCAGTACATGAAATCTTTTTAAAGAAAAATAAACAAACATAGATATGAAACTATTACAAAGTGTATTCTAACATTCTGGCGCCTCACCTTGTTCAGGAACTGAACATGTTGGGCGGGCGCGAGTAATTACCTTGTTGAATCGATCCCCCAGTGAAATTGCAGCGTTCGAAGATTCATTGGCTGGTTCAGGGGTCTTCTTGATCCGTAGTACGCAGGCTCGATATCTCCCTCTTAGCAAATTCCCAACTTATAGCAAAAGCAAAGTTACAAATATCGTAGACATCGCCGGTACTGCGTGCCTCTTAATCTTTTGAAACGTCGTTGTTGGTTCTTGGATGCTGGCAAAATCGTTCATGAACAGCTGCTGTGATACTTTTGTAATTGGCTCAGAGTTGACAGACGCTAGCTGTTGGGTACCAGCGTTGCACTTATCAGGTGAAATTTCCTTCATATATGATCCAAGAACTACAACCTCTTCGTTGAGCGATGATCGAAGCGTAAATTCGTTGGTTTCTATTATGCAGTTCGCAGCTATTCGTTTTATTCGTACATCTTCTAAAATGATTTCTTGCTGCTCGCCATTACATATTAAGTGAGCTAGGTCTGGCGGATCTGCAACAAATAGCCAAGTATTCTTCATCCTAAGTTTCTTCCACAACGTACGTTCGCTGATAGTGTTAAAGGTGGGGCACATAGTTCTATTGTACCTGTTATAAACCTCATCCAGGATGCAGTTAGGCTTCGTAAACATGTAAGCGGTGGCTCCTAGTGAACAAATGAGTAGCTCCTCTTCGGACTTGCATGCTGCTAGCTGTTCCTGATTCAGAGTGAAATAGACTTGTTGGTCAAAGTTTACCGCTATTGTTGGAGGTCCAGCAGCAATCATGGTGCAACGATGTTCACGTTGTTTGTGCGGAATTGCGGTTACATGAATTAACTCATACTTGATGTTCTCGATTATTGTGAAATAACCGTAAACTGCGACCCCCTCGTTATTACGTTTCAGGGCTATTCGTTTTTGTGGATTCCACAGAATTTCGAAATTGGAGCCAATTTTTTGTGTGATGTTTCGTATCATTTCGCATATTCAAAGAAATGAAATTTATGATGCTTTCGTGCCCATACAAAGCTCTTGTTAATCTCAAATACTTTAACCCCATTTCATCGTAATAATCCATCGCCGTAAGGTACGTTGAGACATACCTTGGTGGCTTACAGTTTCAAATATATTTCGCTGATTTTCCTGTAAGGTATCTATATCAGTGTAAACCTCGTCGTTAACTCCAAAAGCGGCTGTGAGCAGTTTACCAAATAAACCCCTTTTTTGCCTAGAAATCGGAATGGCTTTGATTTCTTGAATATGGCCAAGGATTTCCACCCGCCTTGTCTCCATATGTTGGATTAGTGTATTGCAATGTGTGATTCCTGATAAATCTTTTGTTCGATGGCACAAGTTTCTAATATCTTTTAGACTGGATATAACATTCTTTTCATCTTGCAAAATTGTCTATAGGGGAAGATTTACTTCAAATCTCAGATTTCCGCGTAAGACATGAACATTACCTAATCTTTCAACATAAAAGCCTCCTTTAGGTCTAATAATATCGTAATGGGCATTCGTAGAATTTGCTGGGCCCAATGTTGATAGTGAAAACACTAGCAGTGCTATATTTATGTGTTTTGTTGCCCAAGTGCAAGGCGCTATTCGAACCCTTTTAGGCTGTTTACTTTTTATGATAATTTCTGCTCCTTCATATTTTCGTTTTTGAGGGTTCGCTTGAATCGACTTACTCTGTGTTTTGGCAAGCAATGCGACATGAGATCGTCTTTTATCAGATTGTTGTATTTGTCCTGGTATACTATCTTCTGAGATCTAAACAAGAAGACGACTCAGGTTGATTATAGCAACCTTTTTAAATTTGTTGTCATTGTACTTCACTGTCACTGTCCGTACCCTACCATCTGAACCTGGTTGTACTTCGTAAATTCGCGCCAATGGCCATTTGGTTGTTGGTATGTCACGTTCTTTTATTAGGACTAGTTCTCCGATCTTTACGTTTTCTTCGTGTTTGGTCCATTTCGTACGCCGTTGAAGAGTATGTAAATATTCAGTGGTCCATCGTTTCCAGAACGTCTGATTCATTGCAGTGAGTATTTGCCAACGTTCATGTAGTGTTCTATTTGTAACATCAGGTTCCGGGAGAGCCAAGAGAGGGCGACCGATTAACAGATAGGTGTAAGTGTCTCCAAGTCATTCGGATCACTAGATAACGGAGTGATTGGCCTGGAGTTGAGACAGGCCTCTATTTGGCATAATATGGTTGTGAATTCTTCAAAAGTCGGAACTATTTTGGTCTCGTCAAAAATTCTTTTAATATGCCACTTAACTGACTTTACCCCGGCTTCCTATAGGCCGCCAAAATGATGTGTAGTGACCGGTATAAATTTCCAGGAGACCCCATCTTTTGCTGTAATCCGTGCTAAATCGTTCGTGGATCTTTCAATGACTTCTTGGACATCTCTGTCTATTTTGTTGTTTGCTCCAACGAAATTGGTCCCATTATCACTAAATATTTCCTGACACAGTCCTTTTTGACTGATAAAACGTTTGAAAGCAGCCAAGAAAGCTTCTGTTGAGAGATCACTTACGAGCTCTAAATGGACAGCTTTCGTCACCATATAAACAAATAAGGCGATGTATCCTTTGAGAACTGTTGATCCTCGTCCTTTAGACATTCTTGTACTGAAAGGCCCCGCGTAGTTTACACCACAATGTGTGAGTGCACTTGATGGAGTGATACGTACTGTGGGTAGGTTGCCCATTATTTGCTGATTGGGTCTGCTTGCAAACTTACAGCAGGTTATGCGCCGATGGATCTCGTATCGGATAACTTTCTGATCATTCACTATCCAGTACCTCATCCGTATATAATTTCTGACGAGTTGAAGTTATCCATGGTTGGTCTTTAAATGAGCTTCTTTAACGACCAAATAAGTTATATGATGACGTTGCGGAAGTAGAATAGGAAACTTGGTATCTTGCAAAATGTTTGCGTTTCGGAGTCTCCCGCCAACTCGAAGAATCCCAAGCTTATCTATGAAATGATTTAAAGGCCGTTTATTTATATTGGCTACCTTGTTTGTCTTTAAATCAGCTATGTCCTGGGAAAACTCCTGCTGTTGAACGATAAATATGATTCTAAAATGTGCATTTTTAAGTTCATCCGGTTGTAAAATGCCTGTTTCCCTTTCATGACGTGGCCTGCTACAGTTATGAACCAATCTGAGTCAGAGACTGGAGATTCTTATCAGTTTCTGTAAATTAGAGTAACGCTCTAAAATTTCTACTCCCTGTTTTGTTGAACTCATCGACACCATTTTGAGGGGAACTTCTATATTAGTCTTCTGGAGCAGCCAAGTCGGACCGTTCCACCATAAGCTATGATTCTGAAGTTCTTTCGGACTTATCCCTCTAGAGGCGCAATCGGCAGGATTTTCATCCGACTTCACGTGGTTCCACTGCCATTTCCCTCTCTCTGCCATCTCTGTACTTTGGAGACTCTGTTAGCGACGTAAGTTTCTAATGAAGATGGTTCTCTTTTCAGCCAACCCAATGCTATCATCGAATCGCTCCAAGCGAAAATTTGTGTATCTGGCATGTTCATAGAATTGACGGCCTGATGAAGCAGATTTGAGAGAAGAACAGTTGCATTTAGTTCAAGTTGTGGCAGTGATATTTTTGATTTCAAGGGTGTGACTCTAGTTTTAGCATAGAGTAGGGTAGTTCTGATAGTCTCAGATTCATTTATCGATCTACTATAGACAACTGCGGTGTAGGCGGCCTCTGAGCCATGAAGTTCTAAATTAGCGCTGGAAGTATAGTGGATCCAGCGAGGAATTTTCATTTTTTCCAAGCTTCCTAGATCTGCCTCGAAAGAGTTCCAGCGGTTCGTGATCTCTGGGGAAGGCTGTTCATCCCAATTTACGCCATTTCTCCAGACGTCTTGCATTGATATCTTTGCTCGTAAAGTGACCGGCGCTAGCCATTGTAGCGGATCGTAATTGGTAGCAATGTTAGAGAGAAGTCTACGTTTCGTCAGTTTTTTTTTTATTTTCGAATTTCGGAATCTTGAATTGAAATTCATCTTGACCTGGATTCCAATGGACTCCCAATGTTTTGAGAGATGCATCCTCAGTTATTTGATGTAGTCCTCGCTTTCTTGCTTCTTCAGGAATAGCTGCTAGTAATTCCGCATCATTGCTAGACCACTTTCTAAGGTTGAATCCTCCTTTTTTCAGCAAACATGAAACCTCTTTTTGCAATCTTATTGCCTTTTTCTTCGAATCTGCGCCACTAAGCATGTCATCAACATAAAAATCATTTTGAAGTGCTTTGGACGCATGCGGGTATTCTTTGCCTTCATCTCTTGTTAACTGAATTAGACACCTTACAGCCAAAAAGGTGGCCGAGGCTGTACCGTATGTGACTGTGTTTAAACGATATTCATCTATTGTTTGCGTTTTTTCGTCTCTCCACAGAATTCGTTGGTAGTCTCTTTGTTGACTTGTCAGAAGGATTTACTGGAACATCTTCTCAATGTCTGCGGTATATACGTATTTATGTTTTCTCCATCATAGTAAAATTTGAGCTAAGTATTGCTGTAGCTTAGCTCCAGTATATAGCAAGTCATTCAGGCTGGGTCCTTCTGCTGTCTTTGCTGATGCATCGAATACGACTCGGACTTTTGTCGTAGTGCTGTCTTCTTTTGGAACTGGATGGTGGGGCTAGTAGAAAACATTTCTGGTATCGCCGATGTACGGAGCTACCTTTTCCATGTGACCGAGTTCAATATATTCTTCAAGAAACTTCTGATAGTCTTTTCTCAATCCTGGATCCTTTTCTAGCCTTCTCTCGATCTGCTTATATCGTACTAAAGCTTTAACTCTAGATTCTCCAAGTGGTTTTAAGTTCTTTTCATCTTTAAATGGGAGTTGGACTATATATCTGCCTTGGGTGTCTCTTTTATGTGTGGCTTGAAAATGTTCTTCGCATCGGATCTCAGCCATTGAAAGCTCTCTTTCTCCACTATCATTGTCCATTTCGAAGAATTTTTCTACAGTCTTATGGAATTCGGTCATTGAAATGCAAGATATAATTTCGACTGCACCTTTTTTAGTCTTGGACATGGTTTTACCTGATAAAATCTAACTAAGTTTTGTTTTTTGTGCTAATAGTGGATGTCGTTTCCTCAAGCCTTCTTCGATTATTTCTTCGAAGATCTCCGCTCCAAGTATTACATCTATCCTTCCCGGGGATGCAAAACTAGGATCTGCTAACCTTAGTTCTAGAATATTATTAAGTTTGGATAGTACCTCTCGGTCTTCTGGTAATATTGTTGTAAGTTTAGGCATAATTAACGCTTCGACTGGGAGAGCAAATGTCGATCGAAAATGTGGCGTTATTGTCATATTAAGTTTGCCACGTACGATTAATGACTCTGCATCACCAATCCCGCTAATAGTCGCCAGGATGCTTTGAGTTTTTTAACCTAGGCTTTTTGCTGCCTTTGAAGTGATAAAGGATGATTGAGAACCTTGACCAATGAGGGCTCGTAGTGGAATTGGTTGTCCAGTACTTGATTGTACATTTATTAGAGCTGTTGGAAGTAGAACATGTATGCTTGCTTCTTTGGCATTTGTTTGCTTGGTTTGCTGGCAAGCTTCGTTAGTAGCGAATAATGTAGCCGAGTGTTGTTCGGTTTAAAAAAAAACTTTATTTCGAATTACTTATTTGAACTGTTACAAAAAAGATTCTTATTTTCACGAATTGTATTTTAATTAACAGACCGGACACTTGTACCTGATTGCAACTGACTGTCTCGGGGCCACGCATGCAAAACTATTCATCCATCCTAGATTTGCTGACTATTAGAAAATCCAAACATAATGCATTTCTAAATATGCTGACTACAATGGGAATGTCTATCTCGCAACGTTCCCATGTCGTTTCGTGGATTAGGATGCGCTTGTTGCAGGTGTTTGTTTACTGTCTGCAACAGCGCATCATATTTCTTTTCGTCTACAAATTGTTTTGCATACGTGACTTCTCCCCCCTTTTGAGTTGAATTCTCCTGAATTCTATTTTTATTATTTATTTTACATTGTTTTTGGTTTTTTATGCAAGTTACGCAATATATAGTTATAAACATTGTTAAAACAATAAGAAGGGTTAAATTAACGCCATTTGATATTTTCTTATGATATTGAAGTTCTTCGATTTTATTTAAATTTTTTATATTTACATTGCTTAGTTCTTCTAATGTTATTTTGCTTGTGAAAGTTGTTGTCTGTTCTTTCGTTCTGTCGGTCTTGCAATTTTGAATTATTTTTGAAATGACCATTTAATTTATGTTTTTTATATTCTGGTCGAGTACAATGGTTTTCGTATCTTCTGTATTGCATTATATTGAGTACATCATTAATATTTCTTTCTTCATAAATTTTGTCTAAAAGAACCCCTTGACAAATTTCTTTAATTGTATTAACTAACAAAGAGTCTACATTACTTAAATCTATTCCATTATCAGTTCTATAGTAGTTTATAAGCTCATCCGCTTTAAGCTTAATTTTTTGTACTTCCTCGATTAGTTCGGTCACTGTGTTGACTCGTAAAGTTGATATTCTCCGATAGATCTCTCCAGGCTGTGTTTTTGGTCTGAAATGAAGTTTCAGGTACGTCTTTATAAGCTCCCAGTTGTCTGGCTGTGGAATGTTGATTATAACGTTTTTTGCTTCCCCCAGGATTTTCTCGTAGTAGATCGTCCTTATTGCCGACCTTTTTGTAATTTCGTCTGTTATCCCGTTCAGGTAATTTTCGATGTTGTTGATAAAACAAACAACGCTAACATCGCCCTGACCCGTGAAATTTGTCATATATCTAATTTCCTTCAGGATTTTCCCTCTGTCTCCTGAGGATTGGTGAAGAGTGATTTCTTCTAATGCGGAGGCCAATTGTTCTAATTGACTTTCCCGCTTTAGTAGTTGCTCTTGCAGTGCTTGTATTTGCACTTCCATGGTTAGGTTTTTTCGATTAAGGATATAATAAAGGTTTCGTCTTTCCTTTCGATCCAGGTTTTAAATAGAAAATAAAAATAACTTACTGTGTGTGTGTGTGTATATATCTCTGGTTGAAAGAGTTTCTGCCACTTGTTCTTTTTCTGTTTTTTATTTTTTCAGTTCACTGTTTCACACTGTTCACACACTGTTCTGATCTGTTCACACACTGTTCTGATCTGTTCACACACTGTTCTGATCTGTTCACACACTGTTCTGATCTGTTCATACACTGTTCAAAACTTCACAAGTTTATTTATTAATTTTTTTAATTATAGTAATTAACCGAATCAGATCCCATACCAGCCTCAGCCATGGGTGTTTAAGAAACCTTAAAAGAGGCTTATCGTAAAAACGACTGGTTTCTCTGATCGTTATTATTAGTTATGTCACTGGTTTTTGTTATAATTACTCTGGTGTCCTTTGCGGCTTTCCAAAGTAATATTATTTATGTTAGGAATTTTGGAACCTTTGCGGCTTTCCAAATTCTAATTGTTATTTATTGTTAAGAATATTGGGGACCTTTGCGGCTTTCCAAATTCTAATTTTTAAAACTTTGGGTACCTTTTGCGGCTTTCCAAAGAATTAGTATTATTTATTATTATTCACTTTATCTCGAATTTCCTTTGCGGTTTTTCGAAGTCGCGAACTATTTTTAGCCGACTGCGCCAATAATGTAGCCGAGTGTTGTTCGGTTTAAAAAAACTTTATTTCGAATTACTTATTTGAACTGTTACAAAAAAGATTCTTATTTTCACGAATTGTATTTTAATTAACAGACCGGACACTTGTACCTGATTGCAACTGACTGTCTCGCGGCCACGCATGCAAAACTATTTATCCATCCTAGATTTGCTGACTATTAGAAAATCAAAACATAATGCATTTCTAAATATGCTGACTACAATGGGAATGTCTATCTCGCGACGTTCCCATGTCGTTTCGTGGATTAGAATGCGCTTGTTGCAGGTGTTTGTTTACTGTCTGCAACAGCGCATCATATTTCTTTTCGTCTACAAATTGTTTTGCATACGTGACTAGCGACATTGGATGTTACGGTTTTAAGGCTGGGAAAGTACAGAAGCGTGTGGTGTGGTTTGTTGCATTCGAAGCATCTATGTGTGCTTTTGCATTTTGTAGCTTTGGCGTGAATCAGGCAATTCTTGCATAATTGATTCGATGATATAAATTTATAGCGTTCGTCAGTAGATAAATCTTTAAATTTTTTGCCGCGATATATAAGATGGTGCTCCTTGCAAAATGTGCAAGTTGGCTTTGTCATCCTAGCGAAAGCTCGTTTTTTGACATGCTGTTCTTGAGTCTGTGGTTTGATGGTCGTCAAAGGTTCATGTCTTTGTAAAAGGAAATCGTAGAGCTGTTTTAGTGATGGCATTTCTTTGTTGTTGCTTATGGAGTCTTCGAATATGCGAAAGTTTTCGGGATCGAGCTTCCATAAAGCAATATGTATGATATCGGATCCCATTGATCTGTATCATAATTCAGATTTTTTAGTGCCGCTAAACAGTTGCGCAAAACGTTAAACATATTTATTATTCCTGCTGCACTTCTGTGCTCGACTTTCTAAATGCCGAAAATAGAATCAAGATATGCCATAGTCATTGTAGGTTTAGATAATCCTTCGATAGGGTTCGAAGGCAGGGTAAGAAGCTTCTGAGCTTCAGCGTGTACACCTTTTGTTTTCTCGTACTGTTGTCTTTTGGCTTCGCACAGACGATTCTCAAAATATTTATGAAATGAATCAAGTGTGGATTCTAGATTGTGTGTGAATAATATTGTTCAGTTTTTTTCTCAAAGTAGCCTGCATTCTTCCGAGATGCGCTGTCCTTTTTTAAATTCCTCTCCAAAAGACCCAGCTATACGCTGTTGATCTTCTAGGAGTGAATTTATATCCATATTTAAGATTTTGGTGGATGAAAAGGTAT
Source organism: Nemotelus pantherinus (assembly GCA_963978885.1). Classification (NCBI taxonomy): domain Eukaryota; kingdom Metazoa; phylum Arthropoda; class Insecta; order Diptera; family Stratiomyidae; genus Nemotelus; species Nemotelus pantherinus. The sequence continues at coordinate 114,846,157 of OZ022264.1, forward strand.
CTTTATATGACGGTAAGCTCCATGGAAAGCTCGTATGCTGCAGTCAGGAACAAATAGATCCAGAACCTGAGTGCCGCCAATCCTCTACAATAATTTCCACTGATAGCAGTCAGGAACAAACAATCCGGAACCTGAGTGCCACCAGAGTCCAGATAATCTCCTTCGTTGATAGTTGGAAACGATGTTCAGGATTAAAAATGCAGCAGCCAATGGAAAAAAAATGGACTTGTTGCAGTTAAGAACTAAACTAGGAACATACGTGCAAACAATATCCGGCTCGACGGACCAATCACTATACTTCCAACGCTAATTTAGAACTTCATGGCTTCTGCGATGCCTCAGAGGCCGCCGCAGTTGTCTATAGTGAATCGATAAATGAATCTGGGACCACAATGTTTCGGCGCAGAATGGATTCTGCACACCGTAAATAGAAATTCCAGTCGCGAAACACGACTGGGATAGAATAATCCTCAAATGCTAGCCACACCAGCTATTATTCAGGATTAGGAGTAAATTTTGATATATTCAATGATTGTAGAATATATCAAAACCGGGGTAGACTGGGAAAAAGTGGAAAGACTGGGAAGAGATGTCGGATTTAAATGAAACACTTGAATCTGCTGAATTACTACAAATGAATACATTTATTTCTGTCAATCTTAGCCTATTTATAATGAAACTTATTTACCTAGTCACAAAATACAATTTTCATTACAGAAGCTTATTGACCTTGTTACAAAATACAAATTTCATTACAGCAAATGAAGCATTTTGCAAACACATGAACTTGAAAATAAAAACCGTACAATACAACTTCCTACATTAACTGATGCATAAAATATGTGTCATCAAAATAAAAACAATGAATGTATTGAACGATGTATGAAAAAATGTGCAAGCATGAAAACATTGACCGATATATTGACATTGACATATCTATATATAAATATATATATATATATATATATATATATATATATATATATATATATATATATATATATATATATATATATATATATATATATATATATATATATATATATATATATACCTCATATATTGACATTGACATATCAAAATATATCTATATATATATATATATATATATATGTATATATATATATATATATATATATATATATATATATATATATATATATATATATATATATATATATATATACCCCGTATATTGACATTGACATATCTATATATATATATATATATATATATATATATATATATATATATATATATATATATATATATATATAATATATACCCCATATATTGACATTGACATATCAAAATAGATCTATATATATATAGATATATATATATATATATATATATATATATATATATATATATATATATACCCCATATATTGACATTGGGGGTGTAATGTTGGGTCGCCTCCTCGCGGTGCACCCCGGGTAACGCCAAATGGCCCAACAACAACCGGTACAACTCGGCTTTTCTCATGGCTTTATGATTTGATTGATGATTGGAATTTCTGGCAATGGCAGTAAGGATTTTTTATGGCATGACCTGGCTTAGCTTAATGGTTCAAGGCACGACCGATGATTAGTGAAAAATGTATGTGGGCTGGCGGTTATGGCATTTTGGACCTAGTCGATTTATGCGCGGTACCGCCGGAGTGAAATCCGAGCGTTAACGGCTCCAGGCTAATGTCATGCCGTCTCCGTCCCGTTAAAACCTGGCAAGTCTCAGAGTACGTTCGAAGCCCGCACCGTTGAGTTGATGGTGCAGGTTCGGTTGACATTGTTCCCGATTAGCGCTGACCTGGCTCTGAGATCCAGCCCCATGAAGGCTGGTGATCAACTCTCACGTCGGCCTCCCTGCTTTGCATAGATTACCACGAGGTCATTAAGGCGACTGCACATCCGGGTGGAGATAGCGGCTCTGAGTTGGGACCCAACAAAACTGAACATGTTACATAAACAAAATAACACAAAAGACAAGACAGACGGACAACAGAACATGGGACGACAGTGGCGACGCAGGGCGAAGGAGGCGCCGCCATCGACTGTTTTGCGTTTGCGAGGAGGCCAAGGGTCCAGAGGACCCCCCTTTGACGCACAATACAACGCAAATAGAGGAATTGATTGGTTCCAGGTGCTCAGCCTCCGTAGAGGTGCAGGAACCTCAAACTGCTGAATTCGCTCGCAGTGATCTGGAGACCCCAAAAAGTCATCAACGGGAGAGCACTGAAACAAGAGCTCCAGAAGAAAATATGCCACTTGCGTGTGTGTCCCCTAAAAGGGAGTACATAAAGCGTGAGCGAGTGGCTGAGGAGGATATGTTGAAGAAGTGTCAACGTATCCTACAAAAAATGCTCCAAGCCGCCAACGTGCAGAGAAATATTTCAAAGCACGTCAAGGACGGTATGTTGGAGCTGGAGGAGGCCTTTGAGGTCATTTTCACCTGCCGAACGAACTGGCAGAAGGCAGAGGTAGATAACCAGCGGGTCTTGGAGGAAAAGATCGCTGAGTCAACCACTGTTGCAGGGGTCCCGGGGGTAGATCGGTCACGGCAGAATAAGCGCGTGGCTGAATCTAGCCCTGAAGATATTCAGGAAGTCCGGGTGAGGAAGGAGGTGCCAGTTTTGGACCTCAGGAAGTGGGTGACGGTTACCCACAAGAAGAAAAAGGGAAGCGTCGCAAAAACACCAGTGACTCCCGCTGGGACGGAAAAGGCCCAAAAAGAGTATAAAACACAGGGCAATAAGAAAGTAGTGGTGAAGAAAAAAAAAAGAATGGCAGGCAAAGACAGCGAGGGAAAAAATAGACGCTGTCATAGTAAAACTGGCTCCGGGAAGGACCTACGTGGAGTTCCTAGGGGCCATCCGCCAAGGTGTTTCCCCAGATGAAACTGGTACGCTAGTAAAGCGTATCAGAAAGACAGCAGAAGGAGGGGTCCTTTTGGAGATCGCGCGCTGTGATGACCTCGCGAAATTGCAGGATTCGATCCGGGCCGCCGTAGATGGCCAAGGGGACGTAAAGCTTGTGACTCCTAGAGTCAAGATCGAGCTTCTCGACCTCGATTGCCTCACAGTCAACGAAGAGGTGACATCCTCCATCAAACGCGAGGCTGGAGAGGAAGGAGCCGGCGAGGTGAAAACCACACTCTTCCTTCCTAACACAAGGGAGCAGAGGAGAGCCGTGGTGGAGCTGGATGAGGCACCAGCATCCAAAATCCTCAAGTCTGGTCGAGTCCGGGTAGGAATGATAAGTGCCCGAGTGCGAAGGTGGGCTGAGGTGACACGCTGCTACCGGTGCCTAGGCTATGACCACACAAGGCGTAGCTGCAAGGGTCCGGACCGGAGCACCAGCTGCTGGAAGTGTGGACAGGTTGGGCACCGGGCAGCAGACTGCTCTGCGCAGGCTCAGTGCATATTATGCACTGAGAAACATGGCGTGAATGACGCCAAGCATCTGATGGGATCGAGTGCGTGTCGGTTTTTCAGAGACGCACTCGATGCCAACAAAAAGCAGGGTAGGACATGAGAGTCCTTCAAGGCAACCTGCAGGGCTGCAGAGCTGCGGACGACCTCCTCACGCAACTAGTCCGCGAACATAAGGCTCAGATCATATTGATCAGCGAGCCTTATAGGGAGAGGAACTCATCCGCTTGGCTAGCAGATGCTACGGGGTACGCGGCGATCTGGATCGCTGACGGGCAGAGGGCTCGCATCGGCGCCCGCGGCTCAGGCAACGGTCACGTGTGGATGACATATGGAGAGATCACCTTTGTGAGCTGCTACCTATCTCCGAATGACTCAATGCAGGAATTCGGAGTCAAACTTAGCTCACTAGAAGACTCTCTCCGCGGCATCGCTGGTAATGTCATCGTAGGGGGTGACTTTAATGCAAGGGCATTGGAGTGGGGTATGCCTACCGAAAACACTCACGGACGGCGCATAGTCAAGATGGCATCGAGGTTGGGTTTGTTGGTGTTGAATACGGGTTCGACGCCAACATTCCGAAGGCCCGGTTTTGGCGAATCCATTCCCGATGTCACCATGGCATCGGAGAGACTTGCGGCACTCGTCAGCGATTGGAGGGTGATGGAAGATTACACTGCAAGTGATCATAACTACATCACCTTCCAAATTGCTGAGAGCAGGCAAAGAAGCCAAGGCTCTTCCTGTAAGTGGATAGGCTGGAATGCCGCTAAACTTAACAGGGACGAGATGGTCGCATCGCTCGTTTCGAGTTTGGGAAGGGAGCCTCTAACATCTGGGTCCCCAATGACTCGTGCAGCAGCAGAGGCCACTGCTGACAGAACCATGGGGTGGATTCGCAGGGCGTGTGAGGCTTCAATGCCCAAACGGAAACCCTATCGTAGGAGGCAACATGCGTACTGGTGGAACGATGTAATCGCCGAACTGCGACGCATCGCTTTGGCGTGCAGGCGCAGGGCACAGCGAGCCAGAAATAGGCCGGGAGTGGCAGAGCTATCTGCTGCTCACATTGCGGCAAAGAGGGAGCTGACCAGGGCCATCACAAGGAGTAAACGTGCCAAATGGCAGGCTCTTTGTGAGAAGGTCAATTCAGACCCGTAGGGAGATGGCTACAAATTGGTCACTCGCAGACTTGGCTGTATGCGATCTAGCACTCTCATGGACGCGATATCCATGGAGCATATCGTTGGTTCGCTGTTCCCGGTGCATCCGCCAAGGATTGATGGGCCCATATTCGTTAACCAGGCGGATGTTCCTCTTTTTACGGACGAGGAGCTGAACAGTGCGGTGTCCAGGATGAAGAACCGGAAGGCCCCAGGGCCTGACGGAGTGCCGGTTGAGGCACTTAAAGCCGTGGCGGAGAGCCAACCGCGTCTATTATTGGATTTGTATAATTCATGTTTAGTCGCGGGGGTCTTCCCGTCGCGGTGGAAAGTGGCTCGACTAGTACTTGTAGATAAGGGGAAGGGTTACCTGGGCTGCCCATCGGCATACCGCCCGCTGTTCATGCTGGACACTACTGGGAAGCTTCTCGAAGGGTTACTAAAGCCGCGATTGTTGTCAGCTGTGAGATCAGCCGGTGATCTTTCTTGCAGGCAGCACGGCTTCCGGAAGGGTCGTTCAACAATCGATGCCATCTCAGAGGTTGTTGGGGCTGTAGCAAGAGCGGAAGAGGCATGTTACCGGGCCAGACCGGTCGTCTTGCTGGTAACGCTTGACGTGCAAAACGCCTTTAAATCGGCGAGGTGGACGGACATCCTTCGGGCCCTTGAAGGGAGGTTCCGTATTCCTGGCTACTTGCTGGCCATGATGCGGGACTACCTCAGGGACCGATGGTTGCTCTATGACACTGAGGACGGAGTCAGAAGGAGGCCTGTCACCTCAGGTGCGGCACAGGGGTCAATCTTAGGACTTGACCTCTGGAACATCATGTACGATGATCTGCTGCGCCTGGAAATGCCTGCGGATGTGTTCCTGGTAAGTTACGCTGATGACGTTGCAGCTGTAATCACTTCTAGATCTGCCAATTTCGCTCAACTTAGACTTAACCAAGTTATGAGAAGGGTGGATCGGTGGATGACTGAGCACGGCCTCCAGCTGACAGTCTCAAAGACAGAGATTGTCATGCTGACGAAGCGGAGGATACCAACTGTCATACCCATGACGGTTGGCTCCGTCGGGGTCCAGACCAGCAAGTCGGTCAGGTATCTGGGAGTGACACTGGACACCAAGCTGACGTATTGGGATCATATCCGCAGGGCATGTGACAGGGCTCTGGTAGTCGTCACTTCGCTGAGTAGGCTAATGGCCAACGTTGGCGGACCCAGTGAGACGAGACGGAGACTGCTGATGGTGACGACCAATTCCATCTTGCTATATGGCGCCGAAATTTGGGGAGATGCGCTTCGAACTAGAAAGTTCCTGAAGCGCATTGCCATTGTCCAGCGCAGAGGTGCCCTGCGAATCGCGTGTAGCTACCGCACGGTCTCAGAAGAGGCTGTGATGGCTGTATCGGGAGTAATCCCGATCGATCTGCTAGCGCGAGAACGCAAGGAAGGGTACCTCTTTCGCTCAGAGCTGGACAGAACTGAGGCTTTGACGCACGCGCGTACACTGACCCTCCAACTTTGGCAACAACGCTGGAGTGAAAGTGATAAAGGACGCTGGACGGCTGAGCTAATTGGTCTTATTGAGCCTTGGCTTAGCCCGAGCCACGGAGAGGTAAACTTTTACATTTGTCAATTTTTGACAGGGCACGGTTACTTCAGGAAAAACCTGAACAGAATGGGTAAGGTGATCACACCGTACTGCCGGTACTGTGTGACTGAGCTCGATGATGCTCAGCACACATTCTTTATGTGCAGTCGCTTCGTAAGTTTGAGGCGCACCATTGAGTCCACGATCGGCCTGGTAGCGCTTGAGACGATCGTGGATGCAATGCTGCGAAACGAGGAGAACTGGCGCGCAGTCTCAACGAACGTTGAGAAAGTGCTGCGTATAAAGCGGGAGGAGGGTTGCCTTACCGATCCATAAGCTGTGGTAGTTCTTGAAGTCCGTGGGAGTCAGCACGACCGGGTCGAAGCAGTGCTTAGGCGGGTCCCGACTCGGAACTTTGTGGTCCTTTTTTTTAGTGAGTCAAACCTCACATACCCCGTGGTGATAGGTTACCCGGGGATCTGGTATGCAGATTTTTTTTTGCCATCTACACTAGGGGGAAAAAAAATATATTGACATTGACATATATATTTATTTATTTATTTATTTAGTACTATTGGCTCCACTGCTCGAGAAATTACTTCAAATTCAAGGATTCGGAGTGATTAATATTAAGAATTTTATTGGGAAAACAGGCATCAAGTAAGCTAGTTTGGCTGAAGTGGAAAAATATTTGGAGGAGCCTATTTTTATGAGAATGGCAGACTCTCTTAAATGGTGGCTAGACGAAAAATATATTTTTTCGACGTTTGCATAAATTGACCATAAAAAGGCCATTCAGACATGCGTCCACGTGTCCATGCGTTTTAAGATTACATGAGTCAAGTTAACTTAAATCCAGTTTTTTGAAGGCGGGACTAAGGCGAAAGTGGTTGAATATGGTGATTGGTTCACCATTGACTTAATTGTTATACCTTCGCTCTTCGTCATTTCGAGATGATAAGTGGATGGATGGATTGATAAGAGGATGGATATTACACGCTTGCAACGATGGTTTTTTTTTATTTTCATATTATTTGAATTATAATAATTATAATAATAAATATTTGAAAACATCGTCGTGATCAATTTTAAAACATTACTAATTCCCATTCCTCAATTTTTCCCCATTTTTTGCTTCCTACCAAATAAATAAATTGGTAGCAGACAATTGTATATACTTATCCATATGACTATATATACATTCATACAAAATTGTTTGTGTCTAGATATTCGTATGCATTCTAATTTTTTCGTAATAGTCCTACATGTAAAGATGCAAAAAATTATTATCCACATCATCATATAATAAAAAACTCTAGCGCACCTGAACCGCTAGAAACACTTATGTTTGAAGAACAGTAGAAGAATCGTGCAGATTTTGAGTGCATATTCTACCACGCTAGCTGCTTATTACAGCCAAACTAATTCAAACGCCAGGTTTTACTTTGGTCTTATAACTCATATGGTGGAAAGGTTTCAGATATTACCAGTGGCATGAATTTCAAAGTTTATGAGAGCAACACTTGTTAATTATATTCGCTCTCAGTTGCTTATTTCACAAAAATTTTCAAAGCAGCATCTCATACAACATCAATGAAGAAAATGCTCAGTGCCTGCAGCACTGTAACTGAAGTTGGTGTTTGGGGCTGCGATCTGAAAAATTTGCAGAACTTTGGGAACTGAAACATTGGTTATTTATTTTCATTGTAAATGTTCGCGGTATGAATACTAACTGTAAGCATTTATTGATGCATAAGTAGCACAACCGACTCGTGCTGGCAACCTTTTGCCAGTATCAAAGCCAATAATATATTACATCTGCTCCCCTGGTATATTACATTCGAAGTTATAGGAGTATAAAGAATTTTAGGGTTACCTGCAGCAAGTTTTTTCAAATAATCGAAAACTTCATATTTCCTGTTTATTGTCACTACAATATCATTACCATTTGAAAATTCTATGATAAAACCGCTTAGTAAAGATATTGCAATTAAACACAAAACCAACAATAGCTGGCAACCCTATCGTGGCTTTTCAACAATATTTGGCCTGAATAATGTCTATATTAAGTTCCATTAATTGTACGAAATTCGTATTGATTTCATGACTGCACTGGAAGTTATAGGGCAAAAAGTTTTATTTTCCTGAGTGAATTTTCAAAACCACAGACACAAAAATTACCATAGCTGGCAGCACCAACCGAATTTTTCAACCAAATTTATATCAAACAGAGTTTAGAGTAAGGTTCAGCTATTGTGTCAATTTCATAAAAATCTGGTAACTTATTCACATTTCATAGGGCAAAAAGCAGTTTTTTTTCTTTCTAATTTTTCAAGATGGCACCACTGGCACAGAGTTGCCTACAATTCAAAATCACTTCTATCAGACTGGTTCTACTTAAGTCCAATGCATTCTGTAAATTTCAATTCTATCTGATTATTGATTCGTGAGTTCCCGTGAACAGCAGTTTTTGAAGCTAAAAATATAGGTTAACTGGGAAAGGGTTACCGTTCTTGTCCGACATGAAATTTCCAATGTTTTACTTTGAAAGTGTAGATTAAGCATAAGATTTATATCCAGATTGGTTCTATTGTAAGAAACGGACATTTTTGAGGATATTCGATGGTTTGAATGTTTTCACTTCCAAATTTTCATTTTTTCAAATTTAAGACACCAAAATTGTCATAGCTGGCAGTTCCAAATGAAGTTTTCAAGCAAATTTCTACCAAACATGATTTGAAGTAGGGTCCAGCTATTGTGTGAATTTTGTCAAAATCGAACGATTCAATCAGAATTTATAGGGCTAAAAGCAATTATTTATAGGGCTAAAAGCAAACGAGGTTAAAAGTAAGGTCCAGCAGTTGTGTGAGTTTCGTCAAAATCGAACGATTCAATCAGAATTTATAGGGCTAAAAACAGTTATCTTTTTTAGTGATTTTTCAAGATGGCACCACTGGCACAGAATCACCCGCATTTCAAAATCACTTCTATCAGACCTGGTCCTATTTAAGACCAATACATTCTGCAAATTTCAATTAATTCTGCTCATCGGATCGTGAGTTTCCGTGAACAGAAGTTTTTGATGCTAAAAATATAGGTAAATTGGACAAGGGCTACCAGGCGTGCCCGTAATACCATATCTTTTTTTTTTGTTTATGTAAACAAAGCATAAGATTTATATATGAGTGGATTGTTTTTGAAGAAACGGCATTTTTTCAAGAGAGACGATGAATTGGAGGTTTTCACTTTCAGTGCCTGTCCTAGCTACAGGGTTGGCAGCACGCTCAATAAAAGCTACACAAATCTACAACTAAATAACGCCAATATGTTCCGTAAATTTCGTAATGATTGAATAGCTCTGTCAAAAGTTATCGCAATTTAAAAATTTTCAAGTTTTCCCGTTCTGTTTTTAGGCACCCAGCGCACACATAGTGTTAAAAAATTCCAAAGCATTATCCGATTCACATGTAAAACACGTTCGAAATTTATTTCGTTAACTTTATTTATGCGAAAATTATTTGTGTACGAAATAATAGGTACATTAAAAATATCACTTAAATGGCCGCCGGCGCCAAAGGGTTAACAATAATTGA
>OZ022264.1:114860936-114878436 GCA_963978885.1 Nemotelus pantherinus
TTTCAATGACCGAATTCCATAAAACTGTAGAAAAATTCTTCGAAATGGACAATGATAGTGGAGAAAGAGAGCTTTCAATGGCTGAGATCCGATGCGAAGAACATTTTCAAGCCACACATAAAAGAGACACCCAAGGCAGATATATAGTCCAACTCCCATTTAAAGATGAAAAGAACTTAAAACCACTTGGAGAATCTAGAGTTAAAGTTTTGGTACGATATAAGCAGGTCGAGAGAAGGCTAGAAAAGGATCCAGGATTGAGAAAAGACTATCAGAAGTTTCTTGAAGAATATATTGAACTCGGCCACATGGAAAAGGTAGCTCCGTACATCGGCGATACCAGAAATGTTTTCTACTAGCCCCACCATCCAGTTCCAAAAGAAGACAGCACTACGACAAAAGTCCGAGTCGTATTCGATGCATCAGCAAAGACAGCAGAAGGACCCAGCCTGAATGACTTGCTATATACTGGAGCTAAGCTACAGCAATACTTAGCTCAAATTTTACTATGATGGAGAAAACATAAATACGTATATACCGCAGACATTGAGAAGATGTTCCAGTAAATCCTTCTGACAAGTCAACAAAGAGACTACCAACGAATTCTGTGGAGAGACGAAAAAACGCAAACAATAGATGAATATCGTTTAAACACAGTCACATACGGTACAGCCTCGGCCACCTTTTTGGCTGTAAGGTGTCTAATTCAGTTAACAAGAGATGAAGGCAAAGAATACCCGCATGCGTCCAAAGCACTTCAAAATGATTTTTATGTTGATGACATGCTTAGTGGCGCAGATTCGAAGAAAAAGGCAATAAGATTGCAAAAAGAGGTTTCATGTTTGCTGAAAAAAGGAGGATTCAACCTTAGAAAGTGGTCTAGCAATGATGCGGAATTACTAGCAGCTATTCCTGAAGAAGCAAGAAAGCGAGGACTACATCAAATAACTGAGGATGCATCTCTCAAAACATTGGGAGTCCATTGGAATCCAGGTCAAGATGAATTTCAATTCAAGATTCCGAAATTCGAAAATAAAAAAAAAAAACTGACGAAACGTAGACTTCTCTCTAACATTGCTACCATTTACGATCCGCTACAATGGCTAGCGCTGGTCACTTTACGAGCAAAGTTATCAATGCAAGACGTCTGGAGAAATGGCGTAAATTGGGATGAACAGCCTTCCCCAGAGATCACGAACCGCTGGAACTCTTTCGAGGCAGATCTAGGAAGCTTGGAAAAAATGAAAATTCCTCGCTGGATCCACTATACTTCCAGCGCTAATTTAGAACTTCATGGCTTCTGCGATGCCTCAGAGGCCGCCTACACCGCAGTTGTCTATAGTAGATCGATAAATGAATCTGAGACTATCAGAACTACCCTACTCTATGCTAAAACTAGAGTCACACCCTTGAAGTCAAAAATATCACTGCCACAACTTGAACTAAATGCAACTGTTCTTCTCTCAAATCTGCTTCATCAGGCCGTCAATTCTATGAACATGCCAGATACACAAATTTTCGCTTGGAGCGATTCGATGATAGCATTGGGTTGGCTGAAAAGAGAACCATCTTCATTAGAAACTTACGTCGCTAACAGAGTCTCCAAAGTACAGAGATGGCAGAGAGAGGGAAATGACAGTGGAACCACGTGAAGTCGGATGAAAATCCTGCCGATTGCGCCTCTAGAGGGATAAGTCCGAAAGAACTTCAGAATCATAGCTTATGGTGGAACGGTCCGACTTGGCTGCTCCAGAAGACTAATATAGAAGTTCCCCTCAAAATGGTGTCGATGAGTTCAACAAAACAGGGAGTAGAAATTTTAGAGCGTTACTCTAATTTACAGAAACTGATAAGAATCTCCAGTCTCTGACTCAGATTGGTTCATAACTGTAGCAGGCCACGTCATGAAAGGGAAACAGGCATTTTACAACCGGATGAACTTAAAAATGCACATTTTAGAATCATACTTATCGTTCAACAGCAGGAGTTTTCCCAGGACATAGCTGATTTAAAGACAAACAAGGAAGTCAATATTAATAAACGGCCTTTAAATCCTTTCATAGATGAGCTTGGGATTCTTCGAGTTGGCGGGAGACTCCGAAACGCAAACATTTTGCAAGATACCAAGTTTCCTATTCTACTTCCGCAACGTCATCATATAACTTATTTGGTCGTTAAAGAAGCTCATTTAAAGACCAACCATGGATAACTTCAACTCGTCAGAAATTATATACGGATGAGGTACTGGATAGTGAATGATCAGAAAGTTATCCGATACGAGATCCATCGGCGCATAACCTGCTGTAAGTTTGCAAGCAGACCCAATCAGCAAATAATGGGCAACCTACCCACAGTACGTATCACTCCATCAAGTGCACTCACACATTGTGGTGTAAACTACGCGGGGCCTTTCAGTACAAGAATGTCTAAAGGACGAGGATCAACAGTTCTCAAAGGATACATCGCCTTATTTGTTTATATGGTGACGAAAGCTGTCCATTTAGAGCTCGTAAGTGATCTCTCAACAGAAGCTTTCTTGGCTGCTTTCAAACGTTTCATCAGTCAAAAAGGACTGTGTCAGGAAATATTTAGTGATAATGGGACCAATTTCGTTGGAGCAAACAACAAAATAGACAGAGATGTCCAAGAAGCCATTGAAAGATCCACGAACGATTTAGCACGGATTACAGCAAAAGATGGGGTCTCCTGGAAATTTATACCGGTCACTACACATCATTTTGGCGGCCTATAGGAAGCCGGGGTAAAGTCAGTTAAGTGGCATATTAAAAGAGTTTTTGACGAGACCAAAATAGTTCCGACTTTTGAAGAATTCACAACCATATTATGCCAAATAGAGGCCTGTCTCAACTCCAGGCCAATCACTCCGTTATCTAGTGATCCGAATGACTTGGAGACACTTACACCTATCTGTTAATCGGTCGCCCTCTCTTGGCTCTCCCGGAACCTGATGTTACAAATAGAACACTACATGAACGTTGGCAAATACTCACTGCAATGAATCAGACGTTCTGGAAACGATGGACCACTGAATATTTACATACTCTTCAACGGCGTACGAAATGGACCAAACACGAAGAAAACGTAAAGATCGGAGAACTAGTCCTAATAAAAGAACGTGACATACCAACAACCAAATGGCCATTGGCGCGAATTTACGAAGTACAACCAGGTTCAGATGGTAGGGTACGGACAGTGACAGTGAAGTACAATGACAACAAATTTAAAAAGGTTGCTATAATCAACCTGAGTCGTCTTCCTGTTTAGATCTCAGAAGATAGTATACCAGGACAAATACAACAATCTGATAAAAGACGATCTCATGTCGCATTGCTTGCCAAAACACAGAGTAAGTCGATTCAAGCGAACCCTCAAAAACGAAAATATGAAGGAGCAGAAATTATCATAAAAAGTAAACAGCCTAAAAGGGTTCGAATAGCGCCTTGCACTTGGGCAACAAAACAAATAAATATAGCACTGCTAGTGTTTTCACTATCAACATTGGGCCCAGCAAATTCTACGAATGCCCATTACGATATTATTAGACCTAAAGGAGGCTTTTATGTTGAAAGATTAGGTAATGTTCATGTCTTACGCGGAAATCTGAGATTTGAAGTAAATCTTCCCCTATAGACAATTTTGCAAGATGAAAAGAATGTTATATCCAGTCTAAAAGATATTAGAAACTTGTGCCATCGAACAAAAGATTTATCAGGAATCACACATTGCAATACACTAATCCAACATATGGAGACAAGGCGGGTGGAAATCCTTGGCCATATTCAAGAAATCAAAGCCATTCCGATTTCTAGGCAAAAAAAGGGTTTATTTGGTAAACTGCTCACAGCCGCTTTTGGAGTTAACGACGAGGTTTACACTGATATAGATACCTTACAGGAAAATCAGCAAAATATATTTGAAACTGTAAGCCACCAAGGTATGTTGTTGAGTACGAGAATATTGCAGTCAAATAATGCAACGACGTGTAAACTAAAAAATTTCGGCGAAAAATTAAACCAAATCATCGATTCGATCAACGATATGAAAAAATGGTTCGCACAAATTGACCACAACAGACTCTCTATTCAAGTAGTCTCAACGTACCTTACGGCGATGAAATGGGGTTAAAGTATTTGAGATTAACAAGAGCTTTGTATGGGCACGAACGCATCATAAATTTCATTTCTTTGAATATGCGAAATGATACGAAACATCACACAAAAAATTTGCTCCAATTTCGAAATTCTGTGGAATCCACAAAAACGAATAGCCCTGAAACGTAATAACGAGGGGGTCGCAGTTTACGGTTATTTCACAATAATCGAGAACATCAAGTATGAGTTAATTCATGTAACCGCAATTCCGCACAAACAACGTGAACATCGTTACACCAGGAGCCACCGCTAACATGTTAACGAAGCCTAACTGCATCCTGGATGAGGTTTATAACAGGCACAATAGAACTATGTGCCTCACCTTTAACACTATCAGCGAACGTACGTTGTGGAAGAAACTTAGGATGAAGCATACTTGGCTATTTGTTGCAGATCCGCCAGACCTAGCTCACTTAATATGTAATGGCGAGCAGCAAGCAATCATTTTAGAAGATGTAGGAATAAAACGAATAGCTGCGAACTGCATAATAGAAACCAACAAAATTACGCTTCGATCATCGCTCAACGAAGAGGTTGTAGTTCTTGGATCATATATGAAGGAAATTTCACCTGATAAGTGCAACGCTGGTACCCAACAGCTAGCGTCTGTCAACTCTGAGCCAATTACAAAAGTATCACAGCAGCTGTTCATGAACGATTTTGCCAGCATCCAAGAACCAACAACGACGTTTCAAAAGATTAAGAGGCACGCAGTACCGGCGATGTCTACGATATTTGTAACTTTGCTTTTGCTACAAGTTGGGAATTTGCTAAGAGGGAGATATCGAGTCTGCGTACTACGGATCAAGAAGACCCCTGAACCAGCCAATGAATTTTCGAACGCTGCGATTTCACTGGGGGATCGATTCAACAACGTAATTACTCGCGCCCGCCCAACATGTTCAGTTCCTGAACAAGGTGAGGCGCCAGAATGTTAGAATACACTTTGTAATAGTTTCATATCTATGTTTGTATATTTTTCTTTAACAAGATTTCATGTACTGCATGCATGCATTTGTTTCATTACGCTCATTATTTATTGTTTTTTTGACACCTGGTTTTGTGGTCAATATTTCAAGTTTACACATGCTTCATTCTAAATTTACGTAACTGCATGCATGCATCGGTTCAATATATTTGATTGTTTACTATTTTCGTGATACGCATTGCATGGGTCAATGTTTTCATGCTTGCACATTTTTTCATACATCGTTCAATGCATTCATTGTTCTTATTTTAATGACACGCATTTTATGCGTCAGTTAATGTAGGAAGTTGTATTGTACGGTTTTTGTTTTCAAGTTCATGTGTTTGCAAAATGCTTCATTTGCTGTAATGAAATTTGTATTTTGTAGCATGGTCAATAAGCTTTTGTAATGAAAATTGTATTTTGTGACTAGGTAAATAAGTTTCATTATAAAAAGGCTAAAATTGACAGAAATAAATGTATTCATTTGTAGTCATTCAGCAGATTCAAGTGTTTCATTTAAATCCGACATCTTTTCCCAGCCTTTCCACCTTTTCCCAGTACACCCCTTCAACTATTGAATATATCAAAATTTCCTTCTATTCCTCAATAATAGCTTGTGTGGCTAGCATTTGAGGATTGTCCTATCCCATTCGTGTTTCGCGACTGGAATTTCTATTTTCGGTGTGCAGAATCCATTCTGTGCCGAAACCTATATATATATATATATATATATATATATATATATATATATATATATATATATATATATATATATATATATATATATATATATATATATATATATATATATATATATATATATATATATATATATATATATTTATATATATATATATATATATATATATATATATATATATATATATATATATATATATATATATATATGTATATATGTATATACATATATATATATATATATATATATATATATATATATATAAATATATATATATATATATATATATATATATATATATATATATATATATATATATATAAATATATATATATATATATATATATATATATATTTTTTATTTTGCTTTAGGGGGGAAATCCACTTGGATATCAAGCTTGGGCCTCGGTTATGTCGGGCGTTAACCGACTAAAACCCCATTCGTGCTCTTCGCCCCCATCCCCACGTGACTGCCAATCGGTATTACTTCGTGGGCGGGGTCAGCTTTAGCTGCTCACAGTTCTTCTTTTTCTTTCCTTTTCCTCCTTTCGAAGAATTGCGTGTATCTGCGCTACTGTTTTTGTCAACTCGGTCCATGCTGCTTCAGATGCCAGCATCACGTCAACCAAATTTTCTGTCGATAATGACAGGTTCGTGTATCGTTGCAACTTGGCTCTGTGTCGGGAAAACCGCGTGCAATGGAAAAGAATGTGCTCCGGATCTTCTTCGGTCCCGCATGTCGGGCAATTTGGAGATACATCTAAACCGAAGCGATGTAGGTACTTTCGGTATGCACCTTGTCCAGTTAGAAACTGCGTTAGATCGTATGTTACTTCTCCATGTGTGCGTTTGATCCATTTTTGAATATCGGGGATTAGCTTGTAAGTCCATCTGCCAACTGGAACTTGTTCCCATCTTCTTTGTCATGCTTCCTCTGACCTTTGCCGCTCCATCTTTGTGTCGGCGTTTCTATTTCCGTAGAGTCTCTGCATTTCGGCTGCGAGAATGTCAATTGGCAACCTACCTGCTATCACATATGCCGCTTCTCCTGAAATGGTTCTTTATCCCCGAATAACCCTGAGGGCACTGAGTCGATAGACCGAACATATTTTATTTTTATTTTGCTTTACTGCTAGCTGATGTGCCCACACTGGCGCTGCATACAGTATAATGGAACTCACAACTCTGGATATCAGGATTCTGTGATTTTGAGTTGGTCCTCCGATGTTAGGAAGCATCCTTGCTAGGGCTGCACTGACGTTAGACGCCTTATTGCAGACATGTTCGACATGGGCTTTAAATTTAAGTCTACTGTCAATCATAACTCCTAGGTATCTAATTGCAGACTTGGATCTAATTTTTTGATCTCCCACAGTGACTTCAAAAGATTCATTTTTTCGGCGGCTGCTAATCAATACCGCTTTCGTCTTAGATGCTGCCAATTTCAAGCCTGTATTCTCTAGCCACTGTTTCGTGATGTATACCGCCTCATCAGCGAGTGATTCGACCTCGTCTGACTTTTCAGCAGATACCGTCACTAATATGTCATCTGCAAACCCAATTATCGTTGCCTCCGACGGGAGCCTCAGATTTAGCACGTCATTGTTCATGATATTCCAAAGCAGAGGCCGCAATACGGATCCTTGTGGGACACCGGCTGTTACGTCATAGGTCTTTGGTCCTTTTTCGGAATCATACCACAGTTCTCTGTCCCTCAAGTATTCGCATACTATCCTAGCGAGGTAAGAAGGGACTCTTAGTTGAAGTAGTTTCTCCACTATTCGGTTCCAGTTCGCTGTGTTGAACGCGTTTTTAACATCAAGTGTCATAAGTGCACAGTATTTGTGTGATGCTCCGCGTGCTTCGATTGCGGACCTTGCGAGTTCCATAACCAATCTGATGGCGTCCACTGCCGAGCGCGCTTTGCGGAAGCCAAATTGTCGATCCGACAGTCCACCATTGTTTTCGACAGCTGATTGAAGTCTGTTGTGTATTAGGCGTTCCAGCATTTTCCCCATCACATCCAGCAGGCAGATAGGACGGTACGATGTCGGTTCGCCAACGGGTTTCTTGGGCTTTGGCAGCAAGACGAACTTTTGTTTTTTCCAGCATCCTGGGAAAGTTTGTTCAGTCAAGCACGCATTGAACACACTTATAAATAGAACAGGCTTCATTTTAACTGCGACCTTTAGGCATTTGTTAGTGAAACCGTCCAACCCCGGTGCTTTATTGTCCTTGAGCCCACTGCAAACCTCCAATAGTTCCTTTCCAGTCACTGGGGGTATCTCACTCACGGATCCTTGCGGGACTATTCGAAAATTTTCCTGATGACGGGGAAAGAGTGTGCTGACGATCTTCTCGAGGAGAGAAGGACAGCTTACTTGTGGTGATCTAAAACACTTAATACGCGACATGACGGCACGATACGCTCCACCCCATGGGTCAACGTTTGCTTCTTCGCACAGCTGTTTTAAGCATGCTTTTTTGCTTCTGCGTATGGCGAGTTGAAACCTTTTTCTGGCTTGCTGGAATTCTTGCTGAAGCAGCTCATAGTTGGGTCGGTTAACTTAACGGTTAACGGTTGGCTTTTTCTCCTCGCCTTCAGGCACTCAGTGCGAAGCCGGCTTAGCTCCTCCGTCCACCAGTAGTTTGGCCTGTGATATGGCACCGGTTTTCGCCTCGGCATTGAAGCCTAACACGCCCGCGTTATCAGCTCGATTACCCTTCCAGCCTTCTCCGCAGCTGTTCCTCGAGGCCCGTCGCTTTGCAAAATCATTTCCGTGAATGTTATTTCGTCGAGTTTGCGGACTGACCAACCTCTACCAACAGTCTATGTAGGCTTTTCGCTGAGATCGACCATGTAGCCGGTGTCCGGTTTCGAATATGATGGATTGGTGATCGCTGTGTGTATAGTGTTCTGATACCCGCCATACTATATTTGCTGCAATTGATGGACTCGCGAACGTAAGGTCAATAATTGAGCTCAACCCTCGGCTTCGAAAAGAAGTATATATATATATATATATATATATATATATATATATATATATATATATATATATATATATATATATATATATATATAAATATATATATATATATATATATATATATATATATATATATATATATATATATATATATATGTTAAAGATAAGGTTCTTTTACCTTAACTCTGATGTTAGTCAAGGTGTTGCACCTTGGCTATTGGTTTGTTACCGGTCAAAGGTGTTGCACATAGACAATAACAACGATGGTTTAATTTCAAAGTAAGATATTTATCTTACCGAGTGTTGATAGTCAAGGTGTTGCACCCTGGCTAATAGTTAAGTGATTTGTCAAAGGTGTTACACCTTGGCAAAACGAGCACGACTTCGAATTGTAGAAATAAAACACACAACTGAATACTGTCGAACTGCTATAGTTTCTTTATTCTCGAGCTTATTTATGTAAACTTATTGCTAAGTTGACAAATACAAAGTTCATTAAAACAAACATAGCCTAATTGCATCAGCAAAATTGACCCGTGAATTAATACAATATGAAAACGTGAATTAATCAGCGAATAATACAATACAATAACAACATACATTGAATAGAGAAATGAATACAATATGAAAACATGAATTAATCAGCGAATAAGTGCAATATAATAACAAACATACATTGACCAGTGAAAATGAATGAATTGATGCGTAGTCAAATTACGCGTGCAATAAATGTACGAAACAACGACTATTGACTTGACTGTATATATTTCTACACGATTTAATGTCAACAATGGAAATGAATGAATTTGATGATAATACAATTTGATGTGACCTACATTCATATACTTAGTACTAAACATGCTCCCCGCGTTGGATTGAAGGTCAATACCTTCATATGTGTATACTAAAGTCACGAGACTGAGTGCGAGGCGCTGGGATGGGTTTTTTCCGGCTGCATCGAGTTACATCCTTCGTCATCTTGTAACCTAATATGACAATGATGATTAGCGCGAGTGACAAGCTTGTGTATCCGATTGCGAACTGATGTGTGGATGTGGTGTCATTTGGTAACTCAAAATTTTTAAGTACATCGATTTTTTCTTTTAATTTCTCTAATTCATTGGCCTTGTCTTCGTAAGGTCTAGATTGTGTAATCGTTATAGTCATCTTTGCCTTTTGGCTACTATGAGGCAGATCTCCGAGCCGAGTGTAGGAACTGCGGGTGGTAGAATTATATAGTTGGTGGCCGTGAATGATTATTGAACTATGTTTTATGATGCATTCTGGGTCCAATTTTAATAGGCCAGCTCCAGTGAGTATGGTGTGGGTTATATCGTCTTCGCAAATGGTGGTAACTGTGGTATTTTCTTTCGTTGCGTATATCCAATGATTTGCATTATTCAGATGTATCCATATCGGGCTTTGGTTTACTTGCGCAAGTTCGCAATCTTCTAGTTGATTGTGGTATTGCTCGTTGAGCAAATTCATTTCGCATCTATATGCATCAGCTCCCTTTCTATACAGCGGCTTTTGTTGTTCACATAATAGTACTTCTGCTTCTAGTTTGATGCATAAGGTCAGTTCAATTTCTGTCATTGGAGAAAATAAGTCATGGTGTTGATTGACTGCCAGAAAATCTGAAGTTGGTTTTATTGCCAAAATAGTGGAGTTTGAAACTACTGGTATTGGTATCACATGGTATATCGTAAACATCTCAACATTAGTCAGTGGCAATTGAATTCGGAAGATAATATGGTTATTAATCATTCTTGATCTGATTGACATCAAACTGTAGAATGATGCAATGTCATGTTGTATTATCGGTAGCTGAAGTGTGGGAGGCAAATAGTTTTTAATACGAGTAATTTCCGCTTTAAATTGGTTTGGGGTCAGTAGCAGTGTACTGATTTTGCTGTGATGTACACTTGTCATTGCATCCAGTAGATCCGATTGAATGTGTTGTAAACGTGCTGACATCAGAGTTAGTTGTGAAGCAAGGATTGTGAACTGCTGAAGGCTCATCAATCTATGAACATCGTTTCCGAGAGTGTTAATTCCATTGGTTAATCGGCTTATATTGTCATCAATTGCATTAAATTTTTGTGAAATGGCAGTTTGATCTGTTTTCATTATATTAATTGTTGAGTCTATGATTGACGTCTGATTCTTCAATAGCCACTTAAGATATTCTTGATTAGTGTTGATGTGTTTTATCGTATGTGACATATTTTCAGCATAGTCAGAATCAAGTACACCAAACAGCGAGTTTGCCATGTTTCCAATCACATTGAAGGCACCTCTTTTGTGTCTTTGATGCGATGAAATCAGCTCATTATCAATCTTTAAATCAGTTTCTACAAAACGGAAGTGGTGAATGGTTTCCTCACAACCATGTGCGTGATGTGTTTGGTTACACAAACGGTTGAGTATGTCGATCCCATTTGAGAAGGTAGATAGCTCGGAAAAATAGGACTGCAGATCATAATACACCACAAGATTCCACTTTGATGTCACAAATCTTGTTGTTGCAATACCTTCAAAATGTAAACCAGGTTTCCCTTCAAAATTGTTGACTTCTATTTGTTTTGCTGGTATTAATGGAATAATTAGACAGGTGAACAGCAGAGCAGCTAATGATGTTTTTGGCTCTACACGCGTTTTCTTCTTAGGGGTTATATCGGTTGATGTATTTGCTTGATCGCCAAGTTGATGTTCATGGGGCCTTTTGATGCTGATAGTACTGTCGAGTTGCTCACCAGGTTCAGTTTCTGGTTGTGAATCGTCGTTGATTTCACACGGCAGCGGTGCCAGTTTGTGGATGGGCCGTTTCAAAATCCCGGATGCCGTTTTTACTTCAGCTACTCTTACCAAGCCATTGTCATCCTTAAATGTTTGAATAATGCGTCCTAAAGGCCACTTCATTACAGGAGCGTTATCGTCTTTGATCACAACGATTGTCCCAGGTTTTGCGTTATCTACTCGCTTTCGCCATTTGTAGCGCTGTTGAAGTTCATTCAGGTATTCTGACGACCATCTTCTCCAAAATTCTTGCTTTATGTGGCTAACTAGTTTCCACCGTGTTAAGAGACTACCCTTTAGAGGCTCGGCACTTGTATCAACCGCATTAGTAAGTGGTTCACCGATTAGGAAATGTCCCGGAGTTAAAGCTGCGAGATCGTTCGGATCGTTAGACAACTGAGTAAGTGGACGTGAATTTAAAATGGCTTCGACTTCGATAAGTAAGGTCTCTAGCTCTTCGTAAGTTAGTGAAGCTGATGCAGTTCCCTTTTGTAGCAACAATTTGGTAGATTTCACAGCAGCTTCCCATAAACCGCCAAAGTGCGGTGCTCGTGGAGGAATGAATTTAAACTCAATTCCTTTCTTGCTGCATTCAGATACAATTTTTTCTTGAGACCTTGTACTATGCATCGTCTCGATCAGTTCACTTAGTTGATTACTGGCTCCTACAAAGTTAGTCGCGTTATCACAGTAAATTGTCTTGCAATGACCTCGACGACCAACGAACCGACGAAGAGCCCCAATAAATGCCTCTGTTGTTAAGTCGCTTACCAGCTCCAGATGTATTGCCTTAGTAGCGAAGCAACAAAATACTGCAATGTATGCCTTTTGAGGTTTCCTTCCGCGACCCTTGTAATGAACCCAAACGGGCCCACAGTAGTCAACACCTGCGTTTATAAACGGTCGAGCTGGTTGTACTCGTGTGGCGGGAAGATCTCCCATCATTTGCTCCAGGAACTTGGGTTTTCTTTTAGCACACCAAGTGCAGTGTTGAATTATAGACCTTGCTATGTTTTTGCCTCTTACTGGCCAAAATCGTTGCCTAGTTTGAGCTAGTAAACCTTGCGGTCCAATGTGCATATTTTCTTGATGTATGGATGTCATAAGCAAGTTCGTGATTGGATGTGCGTATGGGAGCAGCATCTGGTGTTTCGCGTCGTATGAGAGTGATGAATTTTTCAGTCGTCCTCCCACTCGAATAATTCCTTGACTGTCCAAGAACGGATTTAGCGTACTGAGTGCGCTCGTTGGGTGAACTTCCAATTTCTCGTTAAGCTGTTTTATTTCTGTTTTGAACGACTCCTGCTGTATTGTTCGTACGATTACAGCTAATGCATTTTCTAACTCTTTTGGTGACAAAAGCTTCGTTGTGGATGGTCGCAATGGCCTTTTGCAGTGAGCTATGAATCTCATGCTATATGCTAGAATTCGTTGTAGCTTTCGGAACGAATTGCCATGATCAATGTTTTGCAACCAATGCCCATTGTCAATCTGCCTGGACAAGTCAGCTTGGTTGGCAGCTGTGTTCACAGCCGCCACATTTTCTGACAAATAACATTTTCTTTTTTCTAAATCACACGTTGCATGTTGTTGATAAGAAGCGGGCCATCTGTCTTCGCTTAAGTGTAAAAACATCGGTCCATAAAACCAAGTGTTACATCCTTTTAATTTCACAGGCGTCAAACCACGTGATAATATATCAGCAGGATTTTCTGACGATCGAACATGTCTCCATTGTTCGGCAATAGAGCTTCCTTGAATGACAGAAATTCGATTTGCAACAAATGTTTGATAATGTTGCGCAGGTGAGTTAATCCAGTTTAGCACTATCTCGGAGTCCGTCCAGAAGTATATTTGAGTGTGTGCCAACTTTAGATTCGTTTTAATTCGGTCTGCAAGTTTTGTTGCCAGTGCTGCTGCACATAACTCTAGCCGTGGGAGTGTTTGTCTTTTCAATGGAGCAACCCGTGATTTGGCGCATAAAAGACGTATGATAGTTCTTTTCTCTTTGTTCAATGAACGAATGTAAGCAACGGCTCCGAATGCCTTCTCCGACGCATCTGCGAATACGTGCAGTTGAATATTATGCGTAGATTCATGTGCAAAAATATGTCGATTGAAATGTAAGTTGTCTATTTCCTGCAGCTCTTCTCGGAACTGGCACCATCTGCTGTGCATTTCCAAAGGCAAGGCTGCATCCCAATCCAGCTTGAGTTGCCAAAGTTCTTGCAGGAATATTTTGGCTGCCACGATGACTGGGCTCATGATTCCTAATGGATCAAACAACCTTGCAATATCAGATGATATTGTGCGCTTTGTCACAGCACTGCTGTGTTTGCTATTGAATTTGACGTGAAACTCATCTTCCTTGGGGTACCATATTAGTCCTAATGTTTTAACCTTCTCTGGATTGTCATCTTCGAAAATTAACTGGGCTTCTCGATCTTCGAATGGTATCCCGTTAAGTAATTGAGGATGGTTGCTACACCACTTGTGCAACTTGAAACAGCCTTCTTGAAGCAATTTTTGTAGCTGATCTCTCATCATCAATGCTGTTGACATGCTATCTGAGCCAGTGAGAACGTCATCTACGTAAAAATCTCGTTCTAACACTTGGGCACCCAATGGATAGCTTGAAACTCTGTCATGAGCTAATTTTTGAAGGCATTTTGTGGCCAAGTATGGGGCTGGCGTTGTTCCGTACGTAACAGTGCGTAGTTGGAAACATTTAATTGGATGGCTAGCGTCATTTCTCCAGAATACCAGCTGATATTTTCTATCCTCTTCGCTGATCAGTATCTGACGATACATTTGTTTGATATCCGCCGTAAATACAAAACGAGGCATCCTGAATCGTAATAGGATCGAAAACAGATCGTCTTGAATGGTGGGTCCTGCATGCAAGAGGTTGTTGAGAGATAGTCCTGAGTTACTTTTAGCTGAGGCATCGAAAACTACTCGCAGCTTTGTGGTACTACTGTCGAGTTTTAGCACACTATGATGTGGAAGATAGTACACCGGACCTTTCAAACCACGAGTGTTAACTTCTCCCATGTGGTTACGTTGAAGATATTCGGTCATGAACTGAACATACTGTTCTTTTAAAGATCGGTCTCGCTGAAGTCTTCTTTCAAGCGATAAGAATCTTCGCATTGCTATCTCCTGTGAATCTCCAAGCCGATTGGGGTCGTCGGAAAATGGCAGGGAAACAATGAAACGACCATTGACATCCCGTTTCACAGTTTGGTTGAAATGCGACTCACACTTCTTCTCTACCGAAGTTAGCGTAGACATACTGGAATCGACTTCTTCGAGTTTCCAGAAACGTTCTATAATCCCGTTCAAATTTTCATCTTCGCTGCAAACTCCACATACAGCGGCTGATATAGATGCTTGTTTAGTTTTTCCAACTACTATCCATCCAAATATGGTGTTTTGAAGAACTGGAAGATCTTTCGCCATTTTTATTTGACCTATCGATAGCAGCTCATGATAAAATTCTGCTCCAAGTAGTAGATCGATTTCTTCGGATTTGTAGAAGTCTGGGTCTGCTAGTTTGATATTCTTTGGAATAGGCCATTTAGAAACATCAAATGTTTGTGCGGGCTGTGGTGGTACAATATTACCGATAACAAAAGCTTCAACTCGTGCTGAATAATCACAGAGAAGAGATTCCATCAATACGTTGACTCTTGCTTGACTTTGAGCCTTGTTTCCTCCAACACCTTGAATATGCAGCTGATCACCTTTTGTGATAAGTTTTAAGCACTTCACCATTTTCGTTGTGATTAAATTGACTTGAGAGCCTGAATCCAACAGTGCCCTACACTTTACGGACTCTCCTTTACTATTCATGATTTTTACTACCACCGTACCAAGGAAAACATAATTCACCTCATGTCTATTTGTTGATGTGGCCACCGTGGATGGAAAACTCAAGATATCTTCAGGTTCTGCATTTGTTACTTTGCCTGGGTGTGACGCTTTCATCGCCTCTCTATTATCTGAGTGAATGAGAGTATGATGTTTTAACTCGCATTTTGTGCAACCGCGAGAACCGCAATTAACTGCCCTGTGCCCTGTTCTTAAGCAGTTTCTGCATAAATTATGCTTATTTATGATCTTAACTCGATCTACAATCTTAGCTCCCGTGAATATCTTACACACGTGAAGAGCGTGCTTATCTTTGCACAATATGCACTGTTTGTTTCCTCTTGAATCAGTAGCACTTGCTGTCAACGCTTGAGCAACTCCCTGTTTGCGATACCGATCATCTGTTCTGCTTTTGCTTCCCAAAACTTCAAGTGACTGGAAGCGCAATTCGAGGAAGTTCAGAAAATCATCTAGATTCTGAAGTTGTCTCGGGTTGTCAAGCGATTGTTCATACAAAGTATGTGTGGTCTTATCCAGCTTTTTCACCATCCAATGAAGTAATAGCGGGTCCCAACCCTTTGTTGAGACACCCAGATTCTGCAATCCTAATAAACATTCTTGCGTTGTATCGTGCAACGTCTTGAGCGATGCAGCAGATGGATAGTCATTGGCATGAGATTGCTGTGATAGCAACTTGTTAACAAGTGCCGATACTTGCAGACGCGGATTATTATAGCGTTCTTGTAAAGTCTTCCAGACAATGGCATAATTATCCTCCGTTATTGTCAGATGTCTAATTAATCTTTCGGCTTCACCAGATAGATTTGTTTTAAGGTAGAACATCTGTTGACATCCAGGTATGTCTTGGTTGTGTACCATTTGGCTGAATAAATCTCGGAACTGCTGCCAGTACAAGTAATCTCCATCAAATTTTGGAAGTGTTACCTTCGGCAGCTTAAGTGGACTATGCATACCCTGATTCGTTCCCATCACAGTGTGTGGAACTGCGGTTTGTTCGAGGTTCATGCCAATATCAATGAGAGCCTCTTGCACTTGCGCTTCATACTCGGCGTAGATGTGCTCCTGATATCCGTATGTACTAGGACTATCGGTCGATTCCCATATATGACGATCGTCTTGCTCGATCTCACTCCAGAGCTGTTTGATGCTGTCAAACTTCACTCCGTAATAATGTTTAGACTGCTGGCCTTCAACAGTTGCCAGCAGCCTCTTCAACGTTTGAAAATTTCGATTTTGCCTTCTAACAACTCGACGAATGGTTTCTGATATTTCTTCGTTTTCAGCTTGCGTGACTAGGAGAGAGGTTTCAACTTGGAATTTAGGTCGAACGTCTGAACCATGTCCATCATGTTGAACTAGCACTTCCTCTCTATTTTCGTCGATTCTTACTTCAAGTTTCGAATTGAAATGAGCTCGATACGTGTTGTAGATGCCTTCTATTTCCTGATAGTAATTGGAAATAAAGTATTCGTGTTGTAGATCTACATTCTTCAATGAGCGAATCTCTGTGTCTACCGCCTCGAATGCATTCCATGCATTTTCTAAACGCTTTAAACGCTCTTTGTAATAATCGACGGTCTTTCTATCTGAACCATCCTTCCGATAGTTCACGACAATTCGTTGAATCTCCTTCCCGTTCTCTTCTTGCTGAACGGTGAGCGATTCCATTCTTAACGTCGCACTGGATATTAAACCTTGAAGCACGCGTTGCTGATGGTACTAGCCTTGGCTCAGCTTTAAAATTGTTCTGCTGCTGGATCTAAGTGTAGTACTTAGGTCCCTGCTCGGGCGCCAAATGTTAAAGATAAGGTTCTTTTACCTTAACTCTGATGTTAGTCAAGGTGTTGCACCTTGGCTATTGGTTTGTTACCGGTCAAAGGTGTTGCACCTAGACAATAACAACGATGGTTTAATTTCAAAGTAAGATATTTATCTTACCGAGTGTTGATAGTCAAGGTGTTGCACCCTGGCTAAT
>OZ022264.1:114885936-114900936 GCA_963978885.1 Nemotelus pantherinus
GAAATGCGGGCGATTCTGTGCCAGTGGTGCCATCTTGAAAAACCACTAAAAAAGATAACTATTTTTAGCCCTATAAATTCTGATTGAATCGTTCGATTTTAACGAAACTCACACAATTGCTGGACCTTACTTTAAGCCACGTTTGGTAGAAATTTGGTCGAAAAATTCGGTTGGAGCTGCCAGCTATGATAATTTAATTTTGGTGTCTTCATTTTGAAAAAAAAAATTTGGAAGTGAAAACATTCAAACCATCGAATATTCAAAAAAATGTCCGTTTCTTACAATAAAACCAATCTGTATATAAATCTTATGTTTTATCTACACGTTCAAAATAAAACTTTGGAAATTTCATGTCGGACAAGAACGGTAACCCTCTCCCAGTTAACCTATATTTTTAGCATCAAAAACTTCTGTTCACGGGAATTCATGAACCAATAATCTGATACAATTGAAATTTACAGAATGCATTGGACTTAAGTAGAACCAGGTCTAATAGAAGCGATTTTGAATTGTGGGCAACTCTGTGCCAGCTCCAACGGAATTTTTCAACCAAATTTCTATCAAACTTGGTTTGAAGTAAGGTCCAGCTACTGTGTGAATTTCGTTAAAATCAAACGATTCAATCAGAATTTATAGGGCTAAAACCAATTATCTTTTTTAGTGATTTTTCAAGATGGCACCACTGGCACAGAATCGCCCGCATTTCAAAATCACTTCTATCAGACCTGGTCCTATTTAAGACCAATACAGTCCGCAAATTTCAATTAATTCTGCTCATCCAATCGTGAGTTTCCGTGAACAGAAGTTTTTGATGCTAAAAATATAGGTGAATTGGGCAAGGGTTACCAGGCGTGCCCGTTATACCATATCAAATTTTTTTTTTGGACTATGTAAAAAAAGCACGAAATTTACATATGAGTGGCTTTTTTTTGAAGAAACGGCATTTTTTCAAGAGAAACGATAATTTGGAGGTTTTCACTTTCAGTGCTTGCCCTAGCTTCATGGTTGCCAGCACGCTCATCAAAAGCTACGCGAATTTACAACTAAATAATACCAATATGTTTGGTAATGATTGAATAGCTCTGTCAAAAGTTATCGCAATTTAAAAATTTTCAGTTTTTCCCGTTCTCTTTTTAGGCACCCAGCGCACACATGGGGTTAAAAAATTCCAAAACATTATCTGATTCACATGTAAAACACGTTCGAAATTCATTTTGTAAACTTTATTTTTGCAAAACTTAATTGTGTACGGAATAATAGGTATATTAAAAATATCACTAAAATGGCCGCCGGCGCCAAAGGGTTAAACATTTTTAACTTTCTCTGAGACCTGGCACTATTCTGCATATACACCAATGTGTCCTAAAAATTTCAGTTTAATCGGATGGCGCGTTCCTGAGATTTTTTCACTGAAATTTTTTGATGATATATATATATATATATATATATATATATATATATATATATATATATATATATATATATATATATATATATATATATATATATATATATATATATATATATATATATATATATATATATATATATATATATATATATATATATATATATATATATATATATAGAAATATGAATTTTTGGCCAAAGTGATTTTAATACTAATGTTCTTCTTCGAACATTAGTTAAAAGGAATTAAAGAAAGAAATATTCTTCTTTCTATTCAAACGATACTCCTAGCAGTTTGTTGCACTTGCGTGGCGAAAAGGGTCGGCGCGTAGCAAGTGCTAGAACGTGCTTTGTATGGAAAAGAATTAAATCAAAAGACTTGTATTCTTTATGAAACAGACTGGTTGGTCGCCGATCGGGCTAGCGTTCCAATACAGACTGTGTTTTATTCTGTATTCTATTCTCCTATATATATGATACATTTTGCTGAATCGATCGGTGTATGGACTGGTTTTTGAATTCAAAAATATAAAAATTAATTAGTTAGTGCGCGTATTGTCCGCTTAGAGTAGATGTCGCGGTTGTCGATAGGTAGGGGCTATTTTGACATTTGTCAGTGTGACAATTAGTAATCGTGCACAACACCCTCTCCCTTTGGGGAAAAAAAAAATTTCTTTTCAGTAGTAAATGAAAATTTTTTTTGTTTTGAATCCATACACCTTTACAGTTTTTTACAATTATCCTGATTCATAAGTTCATGTTGTTGCTTAAATATATATTCTTATAATTTTTTACTAATGTTCGAAGAACAATAGTATTAAACTCGTTTCGCCGAAAATTCATATTTCTTTATATATATATATATATATATAAATATATATATATATATATATATATATATATATATATATATATATATATATATATATATATATATATATATATATATATATATATATATATATATATATATCAGCAAAATGATTAATGGAGATAATCTCTGGAGTGGCCGATCCGATTGAGCTGAAATTTTCGGAGAACGTAGATGTATAGAGTAGGTAGGTCCACGACTTTCTCAAATTCAGATATTCTAAACCTTTTGGCGGCGGCGAGCGTTTTAGTGAATGTTGAGGTACTCCTATATTTCCAAGCAGTGTAAAGTTTTGTTAAAGAAAAGTATTGGGAATGAAAACTTATTATGTTCTTAGCTTGTTTATGATCAAAAATTGGAAATTGTGAGCCGTGTGTGGGTGCAAGGTGCCTAAAAGTAGGCAAGAATTTTTTTTCAAAATTTGATTTGTCATTACTTCTAAGAAAAACAATGGATCATCGTGAAATTTGCAGAGCCTATTAATGTTGACTAAAATTTAGCACATGTGGATTTTTAAGATAGTGCGGGTAACCCTGTAGCTACGGCAGGCTCCTGAATAAAAAACCTTCAAATCATTGACCTTCCTGAAAAATTTTTGATTTTTGACAAAAAAATCAGATCACTGATAAATTTTAACCTTTGTTCATCATGTCAAATTAAAATTTTCAAAATTCCGATTTGCACAAGAGCGGCAACCCATCACCAAATTACCTCTATTTTCAGCACTCGAAAGTTCTGTTCACGAGAACTGACGACCGGATTATCCGATCATAGTGAAATTTACAGGACATGTTGGTATTAGCTAAGACCAAGTCTGATAGAAGTGATTTTGAAATGCGGGCAACCCTGTGGCAGTGGTACCATGTGGAAAAATCACCCAGAAAAAAAAACCGGTTTTTGGCCTATAACTTCCGATTCAGCCATCAGATTTTAACAAGATTTATCCAATACTTGGATCTTGCTTTATGTAACATTTGATGAAAATTTGGCTGAAAAATTAGAATAGAATTGCCAGCTATGGTGATTTTTGTCTCCTAAATCTTGCAAATTAGCTCAGCAAAATAAAGCTTTTTTCCCTATAACTTCCGGTCCAGTGTAAAAATCAGAACGAAGTTCACGCAGTAAATGGACTTTAATGTGAACCAAATGTCATAGAAATTTCGTACCAAAATCATGAAAGGGCTGCCAGCTATGACCATTTTTGTAATTTTGTTTAATTTCTTTACTGAGCGATTATGTCATTAGATTTGCAAATGGGAATAATCCTGCAATGAAAATTAACAACAAATATTAACGTTTCAAAAATTTGAAAAGTTTTGAGGGGGGCAACCCTAAAATTCTTTTCACCCGTTAAGCTTCCAGCGCAGTGATTCAATCGAAACGAAATTTACTGGTTGGGTTTAACTTAATGTGAAGCAGATTTGGTATATATTTTGCTCTGCTGCTGACACAGGGTAACCAGCATTAGCCATTTCCGTAAATATTGCACCAACAGATGCTTCAAACAACGTTCTCATATGCAAAACATTTGCAATAAAAATAAGGAATTCTTTTTTATTAAATTTTTCGAGTTTTGAACATTTTTCGGATGGCAGCCTCAAACAACGTTTAACCGCTGAAACCTTCGATGAAATCCTGCGAAGAGAACGAAATTCAAAAGATACGTTGATTTGAGTATGAGCTTGTTATTAAACTTATTGCTGCTTCGTTCGGAAAGTGTTGCCAGCACTGAATTATATGTGTTATAGTTGAGTTTTGTTGCTTTGGATAAGGAATGGTTGATATGATTCTAAAAAACAGTGTATTACGTCTTTCCACACTTTTTTATCACTCAAAGACAATTTCTTCGAAAATTAGTTTTCTAGCGGTTCAGGTGCGCTAGAGTTTTTACTAATGTTCGAAGAAGAACATTAGTATTAAAATCACTTTGGCCAAAAATTCATATTTCTATATATATA
This sequence comes from Nemotelus pantherinus, assembly GCA_963978885.1. Taxonomy (NCBI): domain Eukaryota; kingdom Metazoa; phylum Arthropoda; class Insecta; order Diptera; family Stratiomyidae; genus Nemotelus; species Nemotelus pantherinus. Next base: position 114,890,176 of record OZ022264.1, read on the forward strand.
TATATATATCATCAAAAAATTTCAGTGAAAAAATCTCAGGAACGCGCCATCCGATTGAGCTGAAATTTTCAGGACACATTGGTGTATATGCAGAATAGTGCCAGGTCTCAGAAAAAGTTAAAAATCTTTAACCCTTTGGCGCCGGCGGTCATTTTAGTGATATTTTTATTATACCTATTATTCCGTACACAAATAAGTTTTGCAAAAATAAAGTTAACAAAATAAATTTCGAACGTGTTTTACATGTGAATCGGATAATTTTTTGGAATTTTTTAACCCCATGTGTGCGCTGGGTGCCTAAAAAGAGATCGGGAAAATTTGAAAATTTTTAAATTGCGATAACTTTTGACAAAGCTTTTCAATCATTGCCAAATTTTCAAAGCATATTGGTATTATTTAGTTGTAAATTTGTGTAGCTTTTGATGAGCGTGCTGGCAACCGTGAAGCTAGGGCAAGCACTGAAAGTGAAAACTTTCAAATTATCGTTTCTCTTGAAGAAATGCCGTTTCTTCAAAAAAAAGCCACTCATATGTAAATTTCGTGCTTTGTTAACATAAACAAAAAATAAAATTTGATATGGTATAACGGGCACGCCTGGTAACCCTTGCCCAATTTACCTATATTTTTAGCATCAAAAACTTCTGTTCACGGAAACTCACGATTGGATGAGCAGAATTAATTGAAATTTGCAGAATGTATTGGTCTTAACTAGGACCAGGTCTGATAGAAGCGATTTTGAAATGCAGGCGATTCTGTGCCAGTGGTGCCATCTTGAAACATCACTAAAAAAGATAACTGTTTTTAGCCCTATAAATTCTGATTGAATCGTTCGATTTTAACGAAATTCACACAGTAGCTGGAGCTCACTTTAAACCACGTTTGGTAGAAATTTGGTTGAAAAATTCGGTTGGAGCTGCCAGCTATGATAATTTTGGTGTCTTAAATATTAAAAAATAAAAATTTGGTAGTGAAAACATTCAAATCATCGAATATCCTAAAAATGTCCGTTTCTTACAATAAAACCAATCTGTATACAAATCTTATGCTTTATCTACACGTTCAAAGTAAAACTTTGGAAATCTCATGTCGGACAAGAACGGTAACCCTCTCCCAGTTAACCCATATTTTTAGCATCAAAAACTTCTGTTCACGGGAATTCACGAACCAATAATCAGATACCATTGAAATTTACAGAATGCATTGAACTTAAGTAGAACCAGGTCTGATAGAAGCGATTTTGAATTGTAGGCAACTCTGTGCCAGTGGTGCCATCTTGAAAAATTACACAGAAAAAAAAACTGCTTTTTGCCCTATGAAATGTGAATTAGTAACCAGATTTTCATGAAATTGACGCAGTAGCTGCACCTTACTCTAAACTCTGTTTGATAGAAATTTGGTTGAAAAATTCGATTGGTGCTGCCAGCGATGGTAATTTTTGTGTCTTTGGTTTTGTGTCTTTGGTGAATTCGCTCAGGAAAATAAAACTTTTTGCCCTATAGCTGCCAGTGCAGTCATGAAATCAATACGAATTTCATACAATTAACGGAACCTATTATAAGCATTATTCAGGCCAAATTTGGTTGAAAAGCCACGATAGGGTTGCCAGCTATTGTTGGTTTTGTGTTTAATTGCAATATCTTTATTAAGCGGTTTTATCGTAGAATTTTCAAATGGTAATGATATTGTAGTGACAATAAACAGCAAATATTAAGCTTTCGATTATTTGAAAAAACTTCCTGTAGGTAACCCTAAATTTCTTTATACTCCTATAACTTCGAATGTAATATAACAACGTGAAGCAGATGTGATTTATTCTTGGCTTTGATACTGGCAGAAGGTTGCCAGCACGAGTCGGTTGTGCTACTTTTGTCTCAATAAATGCTTACAGTTAGTATTCATACCGGAAACATTTACAATGAAAATAAATAACCAATGTTTCAATTCCCAAAGTTCTGCAAATTTTTCGGATCGCAGCCCCAAACGCCAACTTCAGTTACAGTGCTGCACGCACTGAGCATTTTCTTCATTGGTGTTATATGAGATGCTGCTATCAAAGTTTGGTGAAATAAGCAACTGATAACGAATATAATTAACAAGTGTTTTTCTTTCATAAACTTTGAAACCCATGCCAATGGTAATATCTGAAACTTTCTACCATATGAGTTATAATGCATTCTTGAGACCAAAGTAAAACGTGGCATTTGAAACAGTGTGGCCGTACTAAGCAGCTCATGTGGTGGAATATGCACTCAAAACCTGCACGATTCTTCTACTGTTCTTCGAACATTAGTGTTTCTAGCGGTTCAGGTGCGCTAGAGTTTTTTTGTTTTATTTGATTTTGCTTACTTAGATGTAACTTCGATACATATGTTTTTATTTTTTTTTTTTGAATATAATTCTTGTCTTGTAATAACTATATGCATTTTGTTTTGCATATTTTGTTTTTTGATTCTTGTTGTACATTAATACTGTACATGTTCAAATGTGTTTATCACTTTTTCAAATTAGTGGTGTATACAATTTTAATAGGTTATTGTGATATTTTTTACATTTTCCGTTTATTAATATATTAGTATTTACATTATCTCTTTCTATTATTTCATATGGTCCGTGATATGTGTTCTGCAACTTCTTTCTATTAATATTTCTGACTAAAACTAGATCTCCTACTTTGAATGTTGCTGGGTTTGTGTTACTATCTAATCTATTTTTTCTTTCCTTTTTCACTTTCTCAATTATGTTTTGAGCTAAACTAATGCTATTTCTAAGTCTAATTTTTAGTTCATTGACGAAATTGTCTATATTGTTAATCGGTTCATTTTTTTCTACAATGTCGTCGGGCAATTGTGGTAGTCTGCCATATACTAGTTCGTATGGAGAATATTCTGTATCAATATGTGGACTCGTATTGTACGCGAAAGTGTAATACGGTATCCATTTGTCCCATTCATAATCATTAGCAAAATTAAGCAAATATTCGTTTAATACTCTGTCGTTACGTTCCACTGAGCCGAGTGTTTCATGATGATATGGTGCTGAGAAAATTTGTTGAATTTTTAATAAATTGCAAATGTTTCCCATTAGTTCATTGGCGAATTCAGTTCCATTATCTGATTTTAAAGTTTTGAAAATACCGTGCTTTAATATTAGTTGTTCTACTAGTGTTTTGGCGATAGTTTTAGCATCTTTTGTTTCAATTGGGTGTGCAATAACGTATTTTGACAATTCGCATTGCATTGTGAGAATGTATCGATAACCGTTGGATATTCTTAATGGTCCTACTGTGTCTATAGCAATTGTTTTGAATGTGTTCTTTGGTGTGTCTGTTATTGTTTGTTTCTCTTTTATATGTTGTGTTTGTTTATTTTTCGCACAAGTTTCACAGTTTTTAATAAATGTCTTTGTCATCTTATTCATGTCTTTCCATATATATTTTTGCTTTAGTTTTAGTAAAGTTTTTCTGACACTTAAGTGTCCTCCTATCGGTGTTGTATGGTAGTTATTTATTAGTTTAAATTGTATTATTTTATCGGTTATTCGTTTTGGTGGTTTGTATATTATTATTTTTAGGGGCTCTTTATTCTTTGTTAGAATACTCTTATGTAGTTGATTAAATTTGTTTTTAAATTCTTCCATATTGATCATGTTATATATTTCATCTTTTTCTTCAATGTATATTTTCGTTATATTTTTTCTAGTTGCTTGTGATGTCAGCTTCTCCAATGTCGAAACTAATTCCGATGGATTATCGCTGCATCTAACTAGGATCTGATTATGTTCAAATATAATTTTTCGAATTTTTCCCATTTCGAATTTTAATTTCTTTAAATTTTTTATATCAGCTGGGGAATCGCTGTCCCATATATAGATTTCGTTGTCCATTGGGTTATATTTTGGTTTGACTATTCTTCTTGTTTGCGCTTTTTCAGTGTTTTCTAAATTTTTTACCATGTTTCTTGTAAGTGGTAATACCTTCTTTTCTTCAGTAATGTTTCTCTGCTTTGGTATCATATCTTTTAATGTGTCTGAATTTAATTTGATGCGTGACAATGCATCTGCATTGACGTTCATCTTGCCTTTTCGATATATTATATCGAAATCATAATCGCATAAATCTAGTCTTATGCATGTCATCTTTGATGATGGGTTTCTGTGAGTAAATAGTGATATAAGTGGCCTGTGGTCTGTAACGACTGTAAATTTATTTCCGAATAAATAGGGTCTAAAGAAATTTATCGCCCAATGGATTGCCAATAGTTCCTTTTCGATTATCGGTTTGTTTAATTCATGTTTGATTAGGGTTTTACTTGCGTATGAAATGGGTAAGTCATGTCCTATTTCGCCTTGTGAGAGTACTGCACCTAATGCATAGTCTGATGCATCGGTTGTGACAATAAATGGCTTATTGAAATCTGGATATTGTAATATTGGTGCATTCATCAGTTTATACTTCAGTACTTCGAATGTTGATTGACATTTTTCTGTCCATATGAACTTTGTATTCTTTTTCAGTAAATCGTTTAGGCATTTTGTTAGTTTGGCGAAGTCTGGTATAAATCGTCGATAATAATTAGCAAATGCGACGAATCTTCGAACTTCGTCTGCATTTGTAGGTACCGGTTAGTTTTTAATTGTTTTGAATTTTGCAGGGTCTGTTCGGACTCCGTCTTTTGTTATTAAATGTCCCAAGTACACTACTTCACTTCTCAAAAAATTGCATTTCTCCGGGTTCAGTTTTAGGTTGTACTTTTCTAGCCTATCAAATATTTTCATTAAATTGGTATTGTGATGTGCGAGGCTGCAACCAAAGACGATTATGTCATCGACATATAGGAATGCTGCTGAGTCTAATCCACTTAGGGCTACTGTTAGCATGCGTTGGAAGCTGTTTGATGAAATTGTTAGACCGAAAGGTAATCGTTTGAACTTATAATGCCCTTTGTTTGTTGAAAACGCTGTTAATGGTCTTGATTCCTCTGTTAGCTCGATTTGGTGAAAGGAACTTGTCATCTCCAGGGTGGAAAAGTATTTTGCTTTTCCTAGCCTGTCTAAAACATCTTCTAGCCTTGTGAGCGGGAACTTGTCATTAACAATTTTTTTGTTGAGTGCTCTAAAATCTACAACTAATCTCCATTTTGTTGGGCCTGACTCACTTTTCTTTGGTGTTAAAAGTAGTGGTGAGTTATATGGACTGGTAGAGTTTTCGATGATGTTATCATCTAGCAATTGATTTACTTGTGGATTGATTTCATCAATATGTGTATGGGGAAGTCTTTAGTTCTTGATATACGTTGGTGTATTATCCGTGACTTGTATATCTTGTTTGTAGAAGTTATTTGCAGTAAGAGTATCGTGTTCTAGGTGAAAAATATGTTGATAGTTTTGGATAATATCTAATATTGATTCTTGGTCTTTTGGGTTCAAGTGTTTTAGTTTAAGTATTTTAATAATTCTTGAAATCTTTGCTTTCCTTCGTTGTTTTTATTTACTGAAACACTATTTTTATTTATTTTGTATTTAGTTAATGGTTCTGTTTCTACTTTAAATCTTTGAATTACCATGTCTTCTTCGTTCGTGTTTAGTAGCTTTATATGTTTAATGCCTTCTGCTGGTATTATTGTGCTGCCTATGTAGACTCCTGGTGTTATTTCTTTGTTAGTTACTACACTGTCTTCTTCGATGGTAAAGTCGACTGGGCAAATGTATTCGCACCGTGCGGGTATCGTTAATTTATGTATTTCGCAATTTGTACTGATCGGTAAAGTATACTCTTCATTGTCGACATTAATCGTTATCGTATATGTTATCGTATATGTTCGTTATCGTATATTTTTGTACAAGGAAGTCTCTTCCTAGTATTCCGTCTGTAAGGATGGGAAAATCAGGTTCTACTATTTGGAAAGGGTAATGAATGTGTTTTTTACCAATGTTCAAGTCTAAATTAGCGGTGCCTAATGAATATATCTCCTGGTTTGTTATGCCAGAGAATTTGCATCGTTTATCTTCTTCTATTTTTTCATGCTCTGAAATTGCACTTATTTTGCATATTGATACATCAGCTCCTGTGTCTATCAATAGCTTCAAATTTTTCCTTGATTTCTCACAATATAACGTAACGTAATTTTTTAATTGTGTATTTAGTAGGTATATTTTTTCTTCCTGTATCCCGGGGTCAACTTTTATTCTTCGTTGCTGCTGGCCTCCGGGCCTATTGAGTTTCCCTGTACTATATTTATTCTGTTTTGTCTGTTACTTTCATAGTTTCTGTTTGTTCCTCTGTTGTTCCTATTATTTGTGTTATGGTTCTGATATGTATTTCTATTTACTTCATGATATCTGTTGTGATTATTTCTATGGTTTACTTCCTCATATTTGGGGTTGTAACCATTTCTAAAGTTGTTTCTGTAATTGTTGTTTTGGTTTGTTACATTATTTCTTGCGTTGAAGTTACTTCTGTTGTTTCTGTTGTTATTTCTGTTATTATTAATATAATTTTGGTTATAATTATTATTTCTATATGTGTTGTAATTGTTCGGTTTGTTTCTATTATTGTAATTCAACTGTTGACTTATATTATTTCTTCGATTTATGAACATAATGTTTTCTGTAACATTATTACTTGATTCGAATTCAGTTGCTATCTGGATCGCTTCTACGAACGTTTTTGGCTGTGCAGCAAAAATAGTAGGTTTAAGGGTTTCGCTTAACCCATTCTTAAAAATAGTTAGTGCGTATGAGTCATTTGACTTCTGTATTGCACTTTTCTCTGCTTGAGACGGATTCTGACCCAAGCTACTAATTTGAATCTCACTTAATTCGTTAATGAGCTCTGATAATTTTTCACCAAATTTTTCAACTGTTCCGCGTTGAGTTAATTGTGCTAATTGGGTATGAATGTGTTGTGGACTTTTTTTGCTTTTATATCTATTTCTGAGGCTTTTTTCTAATTCTTCATAGTTTTTAATGTCTAATGTTATGAGTTGTGTTTTAACTACTGTTCCTAATTTCACATTCTTAGTAAAGTTTAATAAATTGTTTTTCCCGTCTTCGTTAAGACTTTGATTGAGTAAATTTATTATTGTTAAGAATGCTTCCAGTTCTTTTGGGTTTCCATTAAAAACTGGTATTGCTTTTAAAGCTAGCTCAATATTAAAGTTACTCATTTTGTTTTCTATTGACTCTTCTAATTTCTCTAATAATAGCTCCTTTGCTTTTTGGTATTTCTGCTGTAATATTTCTAATAACTCCTGACTACTTTCTGTCTCAAGTGCTTCTTCCTGAATTTTCTCTATAGTTTCTAATTTTTCTTGTATGTATTCTCTCTTATAAGTTCTGTTTGGGGTTTTTTTTAGATTGCCTACTATTTTTGAAAGGATATTAATGTTCTGTTCCATTTATTTTGTGTTATCGTAGACCATATGAAATCTCTTTAACATTTGTAAAATTAAATTTGAATTTTTCGTTTGACTACCAGACAATAGGTGTCGTTTGTGACGCTCAATAGACCAAAGTAGCACTTGTCAAAATTGATAGAATTTTTATCACCTTTTTTTTGCTCTATTCTTACATTTACTACATTTACTACTCATTGAAAGTTTTTGAATTATAAAGATTTTCTTTTGAGGTATTCATTAAAAATGTTTTATTTGAATTCATGCTTAATCTAATGTGTTATGGTTTTTGTTTTCATTTGCACTTTTAATTCTTCAATTTTTTCGTAAATTTTTTGTTGTAGTGGCCATGGCGGAGGATTTTCCTCATCGGTGGCAATGCGTTTCAGCGCCGCGATTCGTCTTCGTAAGTTTACTTTTCTGCCGCCTCGTATTTTCTTTTTTGTGTTGATTTTTGGTATAGTCGTTTTTGCCGCTTCCAATTTACGAGCTTCTCGGATGGCCGGATGAATTCTCGGTTGTGGTCCGCCCTCCTTTGGTAATTCTGTCTTCTTGAATGACGTTGATGACGTTGCTCCGTAGATTTGTTGTTGTTCGCCTTTGTTCGGTTGTACCTTGTTTGAAGGAGACAGGATCGCCATGAGGTGTCCCTATTCGTCCTTACTTCCAATTCTAAATTTCTTGATTTCGCACCAAAATAGCAGAGAGAAATATTTTTCTCTCTATGGCCGAATGAGTTATAAAAAAGGAATTAAAGAAAGAAATATTCTTCTTTCTATTCAAACGATACTCTTAGCAGTTTGTTGCACTTGCGTGGTGAAAAGGGTCGCCGCGTAGCAAGTGCTAGAACGTGCTTTGTATGGAAAAGAATTAAATCAAAAGACTTGTATTCTTTATGAAACAGACTGGTTGGTCGCCGATCGGGCTAGCGTTCAAATACAGACTGTGTTTTATTCTGTATTCTATTCTCCTATATATATGATACATTTTGCTGAATCGATCGGTGTATGGACTGGTTTTTGAATTCAAAAATATAAAAATTAATTAGTTAGTGCGCGTATTGTCCGCTTAGAGTAGATGTCGCGGTTGTCGATAGGTAGGGGCTATTTTGACATTTGTCAGTGTGACAATTAGTAATCGTGCACAACAATATATATAAATATACATATAAATATATATAAATATATATATATATATATATATATATATATATATATATATATATATATATATATAAATATATATATAAATATATATATATATATATATATATATATATATATATATATATATATATATATATATATATATATATATATATCTATATATCTTTTATATATATATATTTATATATATATATATAGATATATATATATATATATATATATATATATATATATATATATATATATATATATATCTATATATCTTTTATATATATATACATATGAATATATATATATATATATATATATATATATATAGATATATATATATATATAGATATATATATATATATATATATATATATATATATATACATATATATATATATATATATATATATATATATATATATATATATATATATATATATATATACATATATATATATATATATATATATATATATATATATATATATATATATCTTTAGACATATATATACATATATATATATATATATATATTTATATATATTTATATATATATATATATATATATATATATATATATATATAAATATATATATATATACAGTGGTGGACAAAAGTGGATACATAAAAAAAATGTCTTGTGAATTTGACGTAACTTGTTTTGTATTATAGATAATTTAGTAACTCTTTTTGCATTGGTTAATTGTAACTCTTGTCTATTATTATAAGATAAAAATAAATATAATTCGTCTTAAAAGCTAAATAAAAATTCAAAATTAATTGTGAACACCATTTATCCAGTTTTGTCAATTTTAATTATTTAGAAAGTTAGTACTTCGTCCATAGTCCTTTGTTGGCCATAACATTTTCAATTCGTTTTGGCAGGCTATCTACCAAGTGTTGAATCGTTTGGTGTGGGATTTTTCTCCATTCATTCTGTACTCTTTCCCAAAGTTCGGCCATATTAGTTGGAGCACGTTCATAGTGTGAAAGCATCCTTTTTACGATTGCCCACAAATTTTCGATCGGATTTAAGTCCGGGCTTTGTGCAGGCCACTGCATAGTGTGAAATTGTTGCTCAGTAAGCCATTTTTTCACAATTATGGCAGTATGCTTGGGATCTCCATCCTGTTGAAAAACTATTTCGTCCACTGGATACGCACATTCTTCAACGAAGTCGGGTAAATTTTTTTGTATGATGCTAAGATAGTCTTCCTTTTTCATTATTCCTTCGATTTTAATCAATGGACCAAGGTTCTACCACGTAAAGCAGCCCCACGCCATTAAATGACCACCACCGTGCTTCACAGTTGGTTTGACATGATGTCTTTGAATAGTCTCATGGGGTCGATGCCAGTAATACTCCTTGCCATCTGACTGGAACCGATCGATTTTGGGTCTCGTCTGACCAATAACTCTTTTCCAGGCTTCAACGGTCCACTTTCTGTGATCCTTACAAAATTCAAGCCGTGCTTTTACATTCTTTTCAGATAGCGCAGGCTTTTTTTGTTTTACTGCAGACACTAGTCCAATTCTATGCAAAGCTCGTCTTAATGTGCGATCACTTACAGCATTGTTCAATGCTTCTGCAGCTATTATTGGTGTTCTTGCCTTCTTCGTCACCAGCAATCGTTCCACCATACGAGCATCTCCAGCAGACAACAACCTTGGCCGACCGCCAGGATTGCTAGGTGCCTTAAAATTTCTCCGTTTTCTTACCAACCTTACTGTACGGTGACACAAGTTTAATTTCACCGCTATTTTTCGACAAGAATTTCCATTTTGACTTAACGATAATATTACATTTTCAAGGTTACGTGAAATTTTTCTCATTTTAATTTGTATTTAAATTTCACTCACTTTGTACAGTTCACTCTTGCTTGACTGCTGCAATACGACTAACAAATAGCAAAGAAACACAGAAAATGTCAAAGCAAGCGATGCAAACGATATTTGCAACGGTGAATCATTTTCTAATCAACGGAAATGAATGTGGACAAAACTGGATAAATGGTGTTCCGAAGAATTTTTACTTTTTCTGGAATTTTTTTATAGGAACGGCTTTTATTCGCCCCATTAATTTAAAAATAGTATTCTAAGTATTCAGTGCAAAATGAATAAGTGAATTATCTGTAGTAGAAGAAAAGTTATATCGAAGTTACTAAAAATTATTATCTATGTATCCACTTTTGTCCACCACTGTATATATATAT
>OZ022264.1:114908436-114928436 GCA_963978885.1 Nemotelus pantherinus
GCAGTTATCTCTTTTAGTGATTTTTCAAGATGGCACCACTGGCACAGAATCACCCGCATTTCAAAATCACTTCTATCAGACCTGGTCCTATATAGGACCAATACATTCTGCAAATTTCAATAAATTCTGCTCATTGGATCGTGAGTTTCCGTGAACAGAAGTTTTTGATGCTAAAAATATAGGTAAATTGGGCAAGGGTTACCAGGCGTGCCCGTTATACCATATCAAATTTTTTTTTTGTTTATGTAAACAAAGCACAAGATTTACATATGAGTGGCTTTTTTTTGAAGAAGCAGCAGTTTTTCAAGAGAGACAATGATTTGAAGGTTTTCACTTTCAGTGCCTGCTCTAGCTACAGGGTTGCCAGCACGCTCATCAAAAGCTACACAAATCTACAACCAAAAAATACCAATATGTCCTAAAAATTTCGTAATGATTGAATAACTCTGTCAAAAGTTATCGCAATTTAAAAATTTTCAAGTTTTCCCGTTCTGTTTTTAGGCACCCAGCGCACACATGGGGTTAAAAAATTCCAAAACATTATCTGATTCACATGTAAAACACGTTCAGAATTTATTTCGTCAACTTTATTTTTATAAAACTTATTTGTGTACGGAATAATAGGTATATTAAAAATATCACTAAAATGGCCGCCGGCGCCAAAGGGTTAAAGATTATTAACTTTTTGTGAGATTTGGCACTATTCTGCATATACATTAATCTGTCCTGAAAATTTCAGCTCAATCGGATGGCGCGTTCCTGAGATTTTTTCACTGAAATTTTTTGATGATATATATATATATATATATATATATATATATATATATATATATATAGAAATATGAATTTTTGGCCAAAGTGATTTTAATACTAATGTTCTTCTTCGAACATTAGTAAAAACTCTAGCGCACCTGAACCGCTAGAAACACTAATGTTCGAAGAACAGTAGAAGAATCGTGCAGATTTTGAGTGCATATTCTACCACGCTAGCTGCTTATTACAGCCAAACTAATTCAAACGCCAGGTTTTACTTTGGTCTTATAACTCATATGGTGGAAAGGTTTCAGATATTACCAGTGGCATGAATTTCAAAGTTTATGAGAGCAACACTTGTTAATTATATTCGCTCTCAGTTGCTTATTTCACAAAAATTTTCAAAGCAGCATCTCATACAACATTAATGAAGAAAATGCTCAGTGCCTGCAGCACTGTAACTGAAGTTGGTGTTTGGTGCTGCGATTCGAAAAATTTGCAGAACTTTGGAAATTGAAACATTGGTTATTTATTTTCATTGTAAATGTTCCCGGTATGAATACTAACTGTAAGCATTTATTGATACATAAGTAGCACAACCGACTCGTGCTGGCAACCTTTTGCCAGTATCAAAGCCAATAATATATCACATCTGCTCCCCCTGGTATATTACATTCGAAGTTATAGGATTATAAATAATTTTTGGGTTACTTGCAGCAAGTTTTTTTCAAATAATCGAAAAACTAATATTTCCTGTTTATTGTCACTACAATATCATTACCATTTGAAAATTCTACGATAAAACCGCTTAGTAAAGATATTGCAACTAAACACAAAACTATTAATAGCTGGCAACCCTATCGTGGCTTTTCAACAATATTTGGCCTGAATAATGTCTATAATAGGTTCCATTAATAGTATGAAATTCGTATTGATTTCATGACTGCACTGGAAGTTATAGGGCAAAAAGTTTTATTTTCCTGAGTGAATTTTCAAAACCAAAGACACAAAAATTACCATAGCTGGCAGCACCAACCGAATTTTTCAACCAAATTTATATCAAACAGAGTTTAGAGTAAGGTTCAGCTATTGTGTCAATTTCATGAAAATAGGGTTACTTATTCACATTTCATAGGGCAAAAAGCAGTTTTTTTCTATGTAATTTTTCAAGATGGCACCACTGGTTTTTTTCTATGTAATTTTTCAAGATGGCACCACTGGCACAGAGTTGCCCACAATTCAAAATCGCTTCTATCAGACCTGGTTCTACTTAAGTCCAATGCATTCTGTAAATTTCAGTTGCACCTGATTATTGGTTCGTGAGTTCCCGTGAACAGCAGTTTTTGATGCTAAAAATATAGGTTAAGTGGGAAAGGGTTACCGTTCTTGTCCGACATGAAATTTCCAATGTTTTACTTTGAAAGTGTAGATTAAGCATAAAATTTGTATACGTATTGGTTTTATTGTAAGAAACGGACATTTTTGAGGATATTCGATGGTTTGAATGTTTTCACTTCCAAGTTTTCATTTTTTCAAATTTAAGACACCAAAATTATCATAGCTGGCAGCTCCAACCGAATTTTTCAACGAAATTTCTACCAAACATGGTTTAAAGTAAGGTCCAGCTATTATGTGAGTTTTGTTAAAATCAAACGATTCAATCAGAATTTATAGGATTAAAAGCAGTTATCTTCTTTAGTGATTTTTCAAGATGGCACCACTGGCACAGAATCGCCCACATATCAAAATCACTTCTATCAGACCTGGTGCTATTAAAGACCAATACATTTTGTAAATTTCAAATAATTCTGCTCATTGGATCGTGAGTTTCCGTGAACAGAAATTTTTGATGCTAAAAATATAGGTAAATTGGGCAAGGGTTACCAGGCGTGCCCGTAATACCATATCTTGTTTTTTTTTGATATGTAAACAAAGCACAAGATTTACATATGAATGACTTTTTTTTCAAGAAACGGCATTTTTTCAAGAGAGACGATGATTTGGAGGTTTTCACTTTCAGTGCCTGTCCTAGCTACAGGGTTGCCAGCACGCTCATTAAAAGCTTCACAAATCTACAAATAAATAATACCAATATGTTCCGAAAATTTCGTAATGATTGAATAGCTGTGTCAAAAGTTATCGCAATTTAAAAATTTTCAAATTTTCCCGTTCTCTTTTTAGGGACCCAGCGTACTCATAGTGTTAAAAAATTCCAAAGCATTATCTGATTCACATGTTTAACACGTTCGAAATTTATTTCGTTAACTTTATTTATGCGAAAATTATTTGTGTACGAAATAATAGGTATATTAAAAATATCACTAAAATGGCCGCCGGCGCCAAAGGGATAACAATAATTGACATTTAGTGAGACGTGGACCTATTCTGCATATACACCAATGTATCCTGAAAGTTTTAGCTCAATCGGATGGCGCATTCTCGAGATTATCTCACTGAAATTTTTGATGATATATTTATATATATATATATATATATATATATATATATATATATATATATATATATATATATATGTATATATATATATATATATATATATATATATATATATATATATATATATATATATATATATATATATATATATATATATATATATATATCTATATCTATCTATATATATATATATATATATATATATATATATATATATATCTATATCTATATATATATATATATATATATATATATATATATATCTATATATATATATATATATATATCTATATATATATATATATATATATCTATATACACGTATATATATATATATATATATATATATATATACACGTATATATATATATATATATATATATATATATATATATATATATATATATATATATATATATATATATATATATATATATATATAGATATATATATATATATATATATATATATATATATATATATATATATATATAGATATATATATATATATATATATATATATATATATATATATATATATATATATATATATATGTTATATGTTCTTCGAACATTAGTAAAAAAATAGAGAAAATGTTAAAACAAATAAATTCATTCGCTATTTATGAACCGGAGCCAATCCAAATTAAAAATACGTTCTACATTTTATTAATTAACCGTGTAAAGCAAATTGTTACTGGGAATTTAGCCCGAGACATTCGCGATATATTTGACATTCATCAATTAAAAACAGTGTTATATTCGTATGTGGGTTTTGATTATGGAAATTTAGATAGAGAATTCATTGTCACGAAGAAACGACAGACAAACACACAGACACATTCTCGACATAACAACTCTAGACACAGTCATCCTAGGCAGTTACAGACTGATGACTCTAATATTAATCGAAATATTCATCGTACTAATAGTTCTCAAAATTATAATCACTGTGATAATAATCATAATAACTGTCAGGATCAAAATTTTAGAAATAATCCTCATCACTCGATACAAAATTATCATAATAATAATAATGCGGGACAATATCGTAATTCGGGACAGCGCCGAAGGGATATATTTGATCCTGCTGGCCAATTCAGAAATGCTAGTCAGCAGCCTGAGCCCATGGAAATAGGCCAAATTGATCATAATAACGAGCAGCAAAATAATGTAGAAGTGGAACAAATAAACAATAACGAGCCAGAGTTTTTTATGAACTGAGCCTCGGAAACAAATTATTTATTGATATAACCATTAACAACGTTAAATATAAAAGCCTACTTGATACAGGCTCAACTATGAGTATTATCAACTCTGGTAGATTTAACTGTAATAAATTCAAAATTATAGAAACGGTTCGATTGAACCTTCAAACTATCAACAATACCACAAACGAAATTGTGAATAGAGTTTACACTAATATACCAACTGAATTTAACTATGGTCCTAAAGGAGCAGTTAAATGGTATATTCTTGATTTGGGAAATAAACCATACGACTTTTTGATCGGCATGGATATTCTAGCAAAAATTTGTAAAACTATTGATTTAGAGCGCAAACTACTTGTGCTTAATAATGGGAGCGAAATTTCTATTCATACTTGCGAAAAAGAAGCAAATTTTGAATGTTTTTCTCTTAGTGCTACTGACAAAGAAGTAGATTTAAGCCATTTGAATAAAGAAGAAGAATGCAAAGTGCGTACGTTATTGCACAAACTTAAAAATTTAGTATATTTAGATGGAGATTCTTTAACTAATACTGATTCTATTTGCCACGATATCAAAACTGCAACAGATGTACCCATTCATTCTAAAATATATCGACTCCAGGAAGAAGTCAGGCGGCAGGTCCTTGAAATGGAGCAACAGGGTATCATTCGCAAATCTTGTAGTAGATACGCATCCCCAATTGTCGTGGTTGCGAAAAAGCTTGATAGCTCGGGACATCAAAAGTTCCGCCTATGTGTTGATTATCGTAAATTGAACGAGATTACACTAGATGACAAATACCCCCTGCCAAACATAGACAGCATACTAGACAAGCTCGGAAGAGCTCAATATTTTACGTCGTTAGACTTGGCGGAAGGATATCACCAAATTAAAGTGTCACCAAATTAAAGAAAATCCCGACGATATCCCTAAAACAGCATTTGTAACTCCCTGTGGACTGTACGAATATATAAGAATGCCGTTCGGCTTGAAAAACGCGCCGGCGACCTTTCAACGCCTTATGAACGAGATCCTTCATGAATACATCAACAAAATTTGCGTCGTCTATCTTGACGACATTCTGATTTTTTCAACTAGTTTACAAGAACACATCAATTCTCTTACATTAACTTTTAAAAAACTTTCCGAACACAATTTGAAAACTCAATTTGACAAATGCTCATTTTTGAAAAAAAAATACAGAATTCCTTGGACATGTGCTTATATCTGAAGGGATGAAACCTAATCCCAATAAAATAAAACGTATTCAAGCATACCCATTGCCACACACCGAAAAACAACTAAAGGCAACGTAGCACCTCCAAATTTTTGAAAAATTGATGTTTGTTTTTTGATTGAATATGTTAGAATGGAGCTTTAAAAACATGATTTTAATAATATAAATTTGAAATTCTAAAAAAAATAAATTTTGTGAGTATATATAGCGAAGCGCCCCAAGGTCATTTTTCATATGATTTTCGTTGACTTCGCTATATCGCTACATCGACTTAACCCAAAGTGTAGACAAAGATAAGTGAGTCATC
This sequence comes from Nemotelus pantherinus, assembly GCA_963978885.1. Taxonomy (NCBI): domain Eukaryota; kingdom Metazoa; phylum Arthropoda; class Insecta; order Diptera; family Stratiomyidae; genus Nemotelus; species Nemotelus pantherinus. The sequence continues at coordinate 114,914,402 of OZ022264.1, forward strand.
TCCTTTAAAAGAAGCAAAAAAACAGTTAGCCTTGGCAAAACAAAACAAAAAAAAAATAGCTGTAAAAAAGTGTAGAATCTCCAAAAAAAGGTCCGAAAAAAGTTCAACTGATTCTAAAATTAATGAAAAATTTTGCCACACATTATGGCCTAGCTATACGATGAAATCCTGATTCAGTTGAAAATATGCGCAAATAAATTTGGGCAGCATATTACCACAAAATTTCAACTGATGAGAACCCTCAACACTGTTATTGTCCTGTTGGAGAAACGCCTTGGTGTAACTGGCGCAAGGCGGAGGCAGCTGGTGATAATGCATTAAAAAATTTCAAGCATCCTCTACCTTTAGATGATGAGGTATAAGAAATTTTAAAGCCTATTAATGCTGACTTATCATCAAAAGATTTATTAAAGCGCTGCTTGGGCAATTTTACGCAGAATAATAACGAAAGCTATAATTCTTGTGTTTGGAATTTGGCCCCCAAACATACTTTTTGTGGGAAAACGTGCTAAATATGGCTGAAAATATTTCTGCATGTACATTTAATGAAGAAATTATAGCTATCTTCTGAAAATAATGCAAGTAATGGGAGTTACGATTAGCGAACGTGCGCTGGAACATGCAGAACATAGAGATGCTGCAAGAATCAACCAGGCGGAAAAACACTCGACTGAGGCAGCTTAAGAGGCCAGAACTGCTCGAAGGGAGCAAAAATCTTTGGAAGAGGAGGAGTATGAGCAAGGAGAAGATACATTGTATGGTCCAGGCATCGCAGATTAATTTTCGGTAAGATTTATTGCAAAAAATATTGAATTTTAACTTTAAGCGCGATTTTCTCGAAACAACGTTTTGGAAGTTGGCGCGCATGATTAAGAAAAACAATATTATCCAATCATTCTGCAATTTTAACACGTTAATCTGCACATGTTGATGCTCAGAATGAACTACGGATGAAAAAATCGGCACTAAATTTTTTTAGTTATAACCGATTTCTGGAGAAAAAAAACCTCGATTTTTGAAAAAACGCCGCCATTTTGTTATTTTTCAACCAAATTTTTTTTTTAGTTCATTCTAAGGCCGCTTTGATGTTGATCAAAGCCACGTTTTTGTTTGTTTTTTCAGACTTTCCTGAGGACAGTTATCATGCACGCCAGGTTTTTTTGGTGTATTTTCCAAAAAAATATAGCGGACGACAGGGGGCCACAAAACATTTTTAAAAACTTTTTTAATGTAGTATAAAAGACGTTAAGTATGTGTAAAAAGTTTCATTAAGGGGGGAAGTACCTTTAGAGGCCGAAAAAAAAGGTCTTTTTTGCAACTGATTTGTAGGGAAATGAAGACAGTTCTTTTTAAATCAGTATAATATTTATTTTAGGCGATGTTCGAGGTTGAAAAAAAACATATTCAACAAATGTGAAAGTTGAAAATGAACAAATTTTTCAAGGATCTTGAAAGCCATGTCGTCGCTGACGTCGTAAATTGCGTAAGCGATGCTGACTGCAATTTTCATCTGAAATCAACAAACCAAACATTTGGTTCCTCTGCTTCCTCAAAATACTCATTTTGAATGAGTTGTGCCTCTCTGCGAGCACTACGGGCCTCCTTCGTGCTATCACTGTGCCGTCGGTCTGCGCGCGCTACTCGAATGTCGTCCATGTGATCGGCGAAAATCTTGCACTGATGTCCTATATTAAATTTCAACTGTCCCATTGTCATCAAAACGGTTCCGTAGCCTCCATTGAAGAGTCCGGCAGCAATGTGTGCGGCAATCTCGACAATTTTCTTCCCCGAATTCAGGTGTTTTGGCGCCATGCGCCACACGGTGGTGTTGAAGGATTCGTTCGCGTTCTGTGTGTTCCCCCCAAGCACCTGGTTAGGAGATCGTCCCTAGAAAGATCTTTGTAGATCGGGAGAATGCTGGACTCGACATCGGGTGAAATAAGACGTGGTGGGTGCTTGTAAGATTTTAAGGAATTGGAGGCCTCGGCCTTACGCCACTCGCACCAGGTATCGTCACCCACGGGGCAGTTGTCGTGTCTTGGCTCCTTGTCGGTTGAACAATAATGTTCGAGTGTCACCATGATTGCATTCCTCATGTTCTCCACCGAATTCACATTTCTTCTTATCGCCAAGCCGTAATAGATTGTCAATTTCTTGATAAGCGCATCAGTGAGCCGTCCCTTGCCACCAAGTTTGTCCTTTTTTTATATTTCGAAGTCGCGTTCCCATTCTTTTTTGCACATGGCCCACACATTCACTTTTTATGACCGAAAAGTCATTCCCGTACGGATTGTTTTTCACAATATTCGCGAATGTTTTCGAGTCACCATCACCAATATAGTTCAAATACTTCACTCCGTACACTTCTTCGGAACTTGCGAACATTTCATTGATGGAATCCACCTCCATCTTACCCGCGGAACCGTCATGATTTTTTGAACACGATTCCTAGTGGCTTTCAAACCAGTCGTCATATTCCTGGGTGCCCTTTTTTGATTCCCACGCATTGTAAGCTTGACAATAGGAGCTTTTTACCACCATATCAAGAACTTTCCCGGTGTAATGACCGATGAGTGTTGTTACACCGTACAATGACGTGAATCCCCGCTTTTTCCAGGACCCATCGCCTGAGACTTTCAAATGATTTTTGGGATGTCCATTATGCTCATTTTTCTCCATTTCCTGGTCAACTGCTTCCTTGGCGACTCTCTTAAAAACCGCTTTCGTCGCTCTATAAATATGCTCCACCACTTTCGTGTACGAGCTATTTGATAGCCCTTGACAGAAATCCATTAAACCGCAAAAAATGTTCATTCCTTCTCGACCTATGCCAAGTAGACGAAAAACAAACACAATTCTTCTATTGATTTCAAATCCTGTATTGAGAGTTGGCCCCGAATTTATTTCTCTCCGACCGCACGAACATGAAATCACTATTTTGAAACCCAAGAATCTTATACCACTTTCCGCGAATTTCACTTCTTTTTTGCAAGTCCCACAGATCAACATTTGCGAGAGAGCTCCAAAAACAGTCAAAAAATTCAAAATTCGATACGTGGAAAGTGGATCCACAATAACATCTTCTTCACTTGAACTTGCAAGTTTTCTTCGAGAAGAACTTGCAGTGAGATCGTCATCATTCTTCTCCGTATACCGATTACCGTAAAACTACGCTTGTTACAACCGCCTTTGCTCTTGGGATACATTTTATCTCATCAAGAATCAAGGCAATACTGAAACTGACTTAAACTGGTCGTAGAAACTATCGAAAAAGTTGTAGGTGAAAAAAAGAAAAGTAGCAGGGGTTTTCAAAGCAAAGTCGATATTTAGATAACAGAAATAACATGCACAGTCATCGAAGAAGTCGTACTTATCACGCTCAATTTGAGGAATTCGTTATCTAGCGGATTCTCGCGGCGTTGACGCTCGGCGAGCTATGCGGGCTCGGCGCCAGGCACTTCCGGGATGCATCTCTTCCACAATTTTGAGAATTAGCTTTTGAAACATTGACATGATATTCTTAGGCGATATATCTATCGATTAAAACAATTTTAAAAATATCGATTTTTTGAAGTGTCTAAAGGTACTTCCCCCCTTAAGATACGTTTTTTTATTCAATTAAAAACAAGCCTTTGAAAAAAACATTTATTTTTCAATTTGAAGGTGCTACGTCCCCTTAAAGGATTCCTAGGAGTTACAGGTTTCTATAGGAAATTTGTAAAGGATTACGCGAAAATAGCAGGTCCAATGATAAAATATCTGAAAAAGGGTAAAACGATAAATACTAATGACCCTGAATATATACAAGCTTTTGAGACATTAAAATTAAGTATAACTAATCATCCAATTTTAAAATTTCCTGATTTTTCGAAACCTTTCACTCTCTTCACCGATGCAAGTAGCTACGCCTTAGGTGCAGTATTAACGCAAGGTGAACAACCCGTTTGCTATGCTTCCGTTACTTTAAATGATCATGAAAAAAAATATTCGACGACTGACAAGGAATTTCTCGCCATTGTCTGGGCAGTTGGTTATTTCCGCTCTTATTTATGGGGTAAACGTTTCAAAATGTTACTGATCATCTACCTATCAAATATTTAAATAAAAAATACACCGGTAAAGAGTTTAGCCAACGGAACCAAAGATGGTTGCTTAAACTTCAGGAGTATACATTTGATATCGAATACCTCAAAGGTAAGCAAAACGTAGTTGCAGACTTTTTAAGCAGGATTCCTGAAAATAAAGACTCACGAGTAGAAAATAATGAAACAGTAAATGCCATTTCCGAAAACGCAACAATTCACTCTCAAGAACAGCAGCAGTTAGATTACATTCCTATCATCGAAACAATTGTTAACAAATATAAAACGCAGCTTATTTTAACTTACGATGTCGATCAAGAAATAGAAACTATCCACAACCGCAGAATTATTTATTTAGATATGACCAGAAATAGGGAATATTGGATCGGTCTTCTACGAAAATACATAATACCTGGCAAAATTGAAATCTACGCCGAACTCTCGTATCATCAATTTAAAATTATTCAGCAAATTTTAATCCAGCTTTTTGGTCAAGATAGTAGAGTTCAGTTTATCAAAACTACATTGCGGGCAACAGAAGTTAGGACAATAGAGGAAGCGCAAAAACAAATTTCCCTATACCATACGCAGAAAAGTATTCATAGTGGTATCATTGAAACGTACCACACTTTAAAAAATAAAATATATTATCCTGGTTTGATAAAATTAATAACAAAAATAATAAACAACTGTTAAACCTGTTTAGAAACCAAATACGAATGGAAACCCATTAAACCTTCTTTTAAAATCAGTGAAACGCCTACCGAAGCGAACAAAGTTCTTCATATGGACATTTATTTCTTCTCAAAACAGCCGTTCTTTACATTAATTGACAAACTTACTAAAAAAGCATATGCTTACCATATGACGAATAGACACTGGACGAAAAAAATCGAAATATTAGAGGAGCACTTCTCTAAATTTGGAAAATGTGGTAAACTTATTGGAGAAAACGAGTTCTCTTCCTTGCATGTACAAGACTTTTTAAGAGAACAAGGGGTCGAATTACATTTAACAACGCCCAATACCCACACGGGGAACAGCGATATCAACCGATTTCATAGTACGCTACAGGAAAAATTAGTATCGATGCGTAAATTAGATTTAACCGTTGTACAAAAAGTACATAGAGCTGTAAGTAACTATAATCAAAGATATCATTCAACAATAAAAATGACTCCGAACCAAGCTATGGAAGCGGATCCTAGCAAACTAGCTACTTTAGTAAAAAATAAGAAAGAAAAAATTATAAATAAACTTAATAGAAATAGGGAAGATTATGAAGAGACTAGAAATATAATACCTGTTAAAAATTATAAAAGAAATCGCCATAAGAACGAAACAAGATATAGAATTAAGCACAGACGCAATGAGAACCCAGTAAATATAAAACGTCCTCGAATCTTTGCAGATGATGAACTTAGTGTTTCCAATACTGGGACTTCTATTAGTATTACCACCAACGCAGGCATCATTGACGCTAACTCAAATCACGACTAATCATGACTACACAATGGTTAATTTGGGACAAAAGGAAGTAGTGCAGGATACGAAAACAATACTTCATATCATCAATACAACATATATTCAGCAGACTGTAAATATCCTCAAAGATAATATTCAAAATTTAAAAATTGCTAACGACCCTATTATTAAGAAAAAGTTAGATACCATTCAGGCAAAATTAACAGCCATAATACCAAAACAACCCAAAAGAAACAAACGAGGTTTATTCAACACTAATGGTACAGCTGACAAATGGTTTTTTGGAACGCTAGATAGTAACGATCACGAAGAAATTTCCAATCACTTTAAAGTCACTGATGGCAACAATGCAAATATAATCACAAATATCAATAACCAAATCAATATTAACACACATTTCAATGAATCAATCTCCAGTCTGAAAAGTGCTATTGAATCCGACAGAAATCAAATAACTAGAACGTAAAAAAACTCTAGCGCACCTGAACCGCTAGAAACACTAATGTTCGAAGAACAGTAGAAGAATCGTGCAGGTTTTGAGTGCATATTCCACCACATGCGCTGCTTATTACGGCCAAATTGTTTCAAATGCCACGTTTTACTTTTGTCTCAAGAATGCACTATAACTCATATGGTAGAAGGTTTCAGATATTAACACTGGCATGAATTTCAACGTTTATGAGAGCAAAACACGGGTTAATTATATTGTTGTTATCAGTTGCTTATTTCACAAAATTTTGAAAGCAGCATCTCATATAATATCAATGAAGAAAATGCTCAGTGCCTGCAGCACTGTAACTTTGGGAATTGAAACATTGGTTATTTATTTTCATTGTAAATGTTTCTGGTATGAATACTAACTGTAAGCATTTATTGATACAAAAGTAGCACAACCGACTCGTGCTGGCAACCTTTCGCCAGTATCAAAGCCAAGAATATATCACATCTGCTTCACGTTGTTATATAACATTTGAAGTTATAGGAGTATAAAGAAATTTAGGGTTACCTGCAGCGAGTTTTTTCAAATAATCGAAAGCTTAATATTTGCTGTTTATTGTCACGACAATATTATAAACAATTAAAAATTCTACGATAAAACCGCTTAATAAAGATATTGCAAACAAACACAAAACCAACAAAAGCTGGCAACCCCATCCTGGCTTTTCAACCAAATTTGGCTTGAATAATGTTTATAATAGGTTCCAGTAATTGTATGAAATTCGTGTTGATTTCATGACTGCACTGGAAGTTATAGGGCAAAAAGTTTTATTTTCCTGAGCGAATTTTCAATACCAAAGACACAAAAATTACCATAGCTGGCAGCACCAATCGAATTTTTCAACCGAATTTCTATCAAACAGAGTTTAAAGTAAGGTTCAGCTACTTTGTCAATTTTATGAAAATCTGGTAACTTATTCACATTTCATAGGGCAAAAAGCATTTTTTTCTTTGCAATTTTTCAAGATGGCACCACTGGAACAGAGTTGCCTACAATTCAAAATCGCTTCTATCAGACTTGGCCCTACTTAAGTCCAATGCATTCTGTAAATTTCAATTCTATCTGATTATTGATTCGTGAGTTCCCGTGAACAGAAGTTTTTGAAGCTAAAAATATAGGTTAACTGATAAAGGGTTATCGTTCTGGTCCGACATGAAATTTCCAAAGTTTTACTTTGACTGTGTAAACTAAGCATAAGATTTGAATACAGATTGGTTTTATTGTAGAAACGGACATTTTTTATGATATTCGATGGTTTGAATGCTTTCACTTCCAAAAATTTTTATTTTTTCAAATTTAAGACAACAAAATTATCATAGTTGGCAGCTCCAACCGAATTTTTCAACTAAATTTCTACCAAACGTGGATTGAAGTAAGGTGCAGCTACGGTGTGAGTTTCGTTAAAATCGAACGATTCAATCAGAATTTATAGGGCTAAAAGCAGTTATCTTTTTAGTGATTTTTCAAGATGGCACCACTGGCACAGAATCACCCGCATTTCAAAATCACTTCTATCAGACCTGGTCCTATTTAAGACCAATATATTCTGCAAATTTTAATTAATTCTGCTCATTGGATCGTGAGTTTCCGTGAACAGAAGTTTTTGATGCTAAAAATATAGGTAAATTGGGCAAGAGTTACCAGGCGTGCCCGTTATACCATATCAAATTTTTTTTTGTTTATGTAAAAAAAGCACAAGATTTGTATATGAGTGGCTTTTTTTTTATGAAACGACATTTTTTCAAGAGAGACGATGATTTGGAGGTTTTCACTTTCAGTGCCTGCCCTAGCTACAGGGTTGCCAGCACGCTCATTAAAACATACACAGATCTACAACTAAATAAAACAAACATGTCCTAAGAATTTCGTAATCATGGAATTACTCTCTCAAAAGTTATCGCAATTTAAAAATTTTCAAATTTTCCCGTTCTCTTTTTAGGCACCCAGCGCACACATGGGGTTAAAAAATTCCAAAACATTATCCGATTCACATGTAAAACTTATTCGAAATTTATGTCGTCAACTTTATTTTTGCAAAACTAATTTGTTTACGGAATAATAGGTATATTAAAAAAATCACTAAAATGGCCGCCGGCGCCAAAGGGTTAAAGATTATTAACTTTTTGTGAGACCTGGCACTTTTCTGCATACACACCAATGTGTCCTGAAAATTTCAGCTCAATCGGATTGCGCGTTCCTGAGATTTTTTCACTGAAATTTTTTGATGATATATATATATATATATATATATATATATATATATATATATATATATATATATATATATATATATATATATATATATATATATATATATATATATATATATATATATATATATATATATATATATATATATATATATATATATATATATATATATATATATATATATATTAGCAATCACTTCTTCAATCCGTTTTCGTATTTGGGGGAAGTAATAGTACTTGAGAATCTGAAGATAATTCTCTTGCACAGATCGATGAGCCCTACTGTGCTCAGTTGCTACAATCTCAGCTTGATCATTTGGATCAAATATGTCCGTGACAAACTTTTCGGTATAGACAAATTTAACAGATGGAAATCTTCTTCATAGCTCGTTTTGAATCTGGCCAAAGATGTGCAAGTCACAAAGAAGTGCGTTAACCGCGTTTGGATTCACGGCCTCTTGTAGTAGTTCATATAAGCTGTCCAGGTTTTTATAGGTTAGTATGTGCCTGATTTTTTTTTTTAATATAATTTGCGTTACTTTCTTCAATTCAATTCCGGTTTCCAAGATTATTTGATTCCGAAAACAATTTATTGGGTTGGGGACCGTTGGAATGGTAATGGTTGAAGATTCTTCGCTATGGGCGGTTAATTCATCAGTTTCTGTGGAATCTACAAGAGTATTTATATGCTGTCTGAAAAGGGCATCGGCATTGTGGTTTTCTTTTCCAGGCTTATAGAAATTTTTTTTAGAGAATTCTTCTACAAATGCTCGCCACCTTTTTTTATCTGACATTGCAAAGGTGAGAGGCTGGTGGTCCGTAAAAATATTAAGCTGTTTCACGCCGTAAAGGTAGTTGCGCAGTTTCTGCAGACTCCAAACTATTGCGAAAAGTTCGCGCTCATTGGTAGCGTAATGCTCCTCAGTGGACGACAATGTTCTCGAGATCATTGTTATTGGCCTACCTCCCTGGGATAGAGGATGAGAGAAAGAGGATCTATTGCATGTGAAGATGAATCGGTGGTTAGGTCGAAAGGTTTTTCATAGTTGGGATATAGTAAAAGCACATCTTCCAAAGCTAAAATATTCTTTATCTTGTCAAAAGCGAGTATTACCTCGCCATCAAATTCAATTCTTATATTTTTTGATCGGTTAGAACCTACATGTCCGTTTTCCCCATGCAAATTTTTCGTTAGAGGCTTCGCAATTTGAGCATAATCTTTTATAAAACGCCTGTAGTAACCAGCGAGTCCGAGGAATGATCGCAGGCTACGAAGTGTTTTGGGGATCTCTTATTTAACAATATCACGAACCTTATCTGAACAGATTTTTATACCATCAGCAGAAACTACAAATCCCAGGAATTCGACATTTGTCTTAAAAAATTTAGATTTCTCTGGTGACACCCGCATATTGGCCGCGTAAAACTTTCCCAAAATTTGGTTTTCGTCATCTAAGTGTTGTTCTTTGGTTTCCGAAAAAATGAGTACATCCTCAATATAGACGTGGCAAGTCGTGCCGATTTCTTCCTTTAAGATATCGTCGATTGCCCTTTGAAAGATGCTGGGTGCATTTTTTAATCCAAAAGGAAGCCTGCATAACTCGTATTTCCCGTTATTTACGGAGAATGCTGTCTTTTATCTGTCGCGTTCCACCAGGTTTATTTGGTGGAAGCCAGGTTTTAAGTCTAGTGTCGAAAAATACGATGCTTTGCCTAAATTAGCCAAGATACCAGAGGTATCTGGGATGGGGTATTTATCGTTTATCGTTTTCTCATTTAATTTTCTAAAGTCGATAACCAGCTGCATCTCACGATTTCCCAAATCATTGATACCTCTCTTATCCACCACTCATATGGGGTTGTTATATGGTGACCGTGAGGGTCGAATAGTTCCATTAGATAGCAACTCCGAAATTTCTTTATTCACAAACTCACTCGCCGCTATCGGGTAAGGATAAGTTTTCGAATACACTGGCTCATTATCGGTTGTCTTGATGGTTGCAACAATATTAGTGTTATGTAAAAGGCAAAGACTCGGTAGCATCAGCAAAAACTCTTGAATGCCGTTTTGTACTTTAAAAATTATGAATCAAATTTTTAAAAATGAAATAATGAAATATGTTGACAAATTCTTTTATTCCAAAGATATTAATTATAACTTTACAAAAAAAATTATCTTAAATAATGTTGATAATTTAAATTACATCAGCAACCTGAATTTCATTAAAATGTAAGTTATATCGCTGGTTCGACAATTGTACTAATCTTGTCGGTTCTCATAATTGTAGTTTTATTTACCATAAAATCTGAAAATAAAAAAATTAAAATATCTGTGAAAAGTATCAATGAAGAAATTCAAAATTCTGACAAAATTCCGAAGAATTTTAATTTAAACGGGGGAGAGGTTACATTACACCCATCTCCGAAAACAATTCCACTTAATGGTTTTCAATTGCAGCGATGTGTATAAGGCCGCGTTTCCAATGCTGGAGTGAGCTTTCGCCGAATCTCAGAGTAGAGTTGGCCTGTTCCCAATGATGGATTTTCGAAATTCGAAAATCGTGATGACATTTTGTACTTTGAAAACTCAAAGCTCTAGCACTCATTGCTAGTTTGGGGGCATTTTATGAAAAACTAATATAATCGGAATTTTTTATAGATTTCTTGAAAGCAAAGATTAAATCGATCAAATTAGCTAGTGATTTGTATAAAATATATAATAATTTGTAATACATATGTTATATATATAATAAATTTAGATGTTTATGAGTTTAAATACGATAAATTCACTTTTAAAACTAGGCCGCGTTTCCAATGCTGGCTTAGAGTGTTATGTATCTGCGTACGCATTAGCTGTCATGAACTAAAGTTACCCTTTTTAGATTTCTTTACTTGTTGATCGTTCGATATCGACTGAACTTACCCTGCGAGATTTAGTATCAGGAATTTCTGTAGGAATAAAATGAGTGGACAGTAATTGGTGCTGCCATTCTTAATTATTTCGAAGCAATGATTTTGGGACAGGTTTAGGTGAAGGTAAAAGTACGTTTGGAGTTGAATGTGCAGATGGATGTAACTGAGCTGAGCGTATTAATGTCATGGAAAATTACTTTTGGCCATTTACTTATTTCCAGTATTTTTGCTGAGCAAAAAGCACACTACGTCAGTTTGAATCCAACATCTAGCTGACAATGGCGCTTAAATGATGCAAATTACTTTGGATGAAAAAAAATTAAACCATGCCCAGATTACTTGACTGGGATGCACATGACACCATGGCCAAGGAATTTATTACAATGCGATCAGGAAAGCTCAAATCATTTACCATTTAGATATGTGTAATGTGCTGAAGCTTGCAAGGAATACTTTGGCAGATTTTCAAATTATCATTGATGCTGAACATTAAGTAGGTCTGTAGCAGATAGATTTGACTTTCTTTGAAAGGCGCGTAATAACATATGTTTATGGTATGTACTATTATGATATATAAAAGTAAGATAAAATTCTAATATAGAATAATCATGCATAACAATTTTTTTTTCAATCGATGTATTATTGATTGTGTTTTTTAAATGTAAACTATTCTCATTTATTCCGTGAATTTCATTTTCAGCAGTATCATTGTCTTTATCAAGAGCTGTATTTGCTTCACTTTAAAATATCAAAAACTATGGTAACGTTAATGGAACGTAAGAATTATAACATTGATTAAAGAGAGAGGAAGATATGTGAAAGTGCATGATAGCAAAAGTGTACGCAAACACATTTCACTCCAAGCCAGCATTGGAAATGCGGCTTAAATCGTTGCAACGATTAATAAGCATCGTTGCACTATGCTTATTCTGAGAATTTCAACCTAGTGTGAGAATATAAAAAAAATTGAGCCAGCATGTAGCACAAATAGATTGTAACCAAATTGAAATTGTAAATTTAGTTCTAGATTCGCCACGACGGGGTTCGGATGAATAAAAATATATTTTTTAATAAATTAAAGATCTTTTGTAATTTATCTTGTATAAATACAAAAATTTTTGCACTTCAGCTGTAAATTCTAACTGTAGACCCCCAAACAGTGTGATGTGTACGCAGACTTTTTTGAGTATGTATATATATATATATATATATATATATATATATATATATATATATATATATATATATATATATATATATAAATATATGTATATATATATGTATATATATATATATATATATATATATATATATATATATTTATATCTATATATAGATATATATAAATATATATATATATATATATATATATATATATATATATATATATATATATATATATATATATATATATATATATATATGTATATGGAAATATGAATTTTTGGCCAAATCGATTTAAATACTACTGTTCGTCGAACATTAGTAAAAAGACTTCGACTCTAACATCCTTCCCCATTCGAAACACTCTTGGGTGTGATTCAGTAAAATTTTTGAATTGAATATCCTCGTGACTTCGGTTTTATTTAAGTTCGATACGCCATTGCGGATTTGAATTCCGTATTTGTATCTGTAGCGCGCATTTTGTTTAAAAAATAAAAAACTCACGAATATATTTTATACCTTAGAAATATTTCGGTTACCTTCTCTCATTTTTAAAGACTAGTTTTTTAGTAACTGAGGTTCGTGTGGTGAAGTGATTAGTTCTATTTTAAGTGCAGTGGAGTTGTCTGTTTAATGTGATACAATGTAACTCGTAAGCTGTTAAAGATTAATTAAACCTAAAAAATGAAACTAGTTTTTAGTCGCTACATTACTCCCCGTCCAGTATGTTCGATATCGCTCCGACAAGTTGTGATACTTACGTTACTTATGCCATTCATGTTAACTTAGTTCATTTCTCGTACTGCTTATGCTTCGTGAAATTTTTGGATTGCATTTTGTATAAGCGTCAGCGTATTAAATATTGAATTATTGGTTTCCATACGAATTTGAAATAGAATGAGGTATAATCAAAACTCAGTTTTGATACAATGTGAAACTATTATAAGCTATAAAAACTCTAGCGCACCTGAACCGCTAGAAACACTAATGTTCGAAGAACAGTAGAAGAATCGTGCAGGTTTTGAGTGCATATTCCACTACATGAGCTGCTTACGGCCAAACTGTTTCAAATGCCACGTTTTACTTTGGTCTCAAGAGTGCATTATAACTCATATGGTAGAAGGTTTCAGATTTACCACTGGCATGGGGTTCAAAGTTTATGAAAGAAAAACACTTGTTAATTATATTCGTTATCAGTTGCTTATTTCATCAAACTTTGAAAGCAGTATCTCATATAACATCAATGAAGAAAATGCTCAGTGCCTGCAGCACTGTAACTGAAGTTGGTGTTTGGGGCTGCGATCCGAAAAATTTGCAGAACTTAGGGAATTGAAACATCGGTTATTTATTTTCATTGTAAATGTTTCCGGTATGAATACTAACTGTAAGCATTTATTGATACAAAAGTAGCACAACCGACTCGTGCTGGCAACCTTTCGCCAGTATCAAAGCCAAGGATATATTACATCTGCTTCACGTTGTTATATTACATTCGAAGTTATAGGAGTATAAAGAAATTTAGGGTTACCTGCAGCGAGTTTTTTCAAATAATCGAAAGCTTAATATTTGCTGTTTATTGTCACTACAATATCATTACCAATTGAAAATTATACGATAAAACCGCTTAATAAAGATATTGCAAACAAACACAAAACCAACAATAGCTGGCAACCCTATCGAGG
>OZ022264.1:114933436-114939043 GCA_963978885.1 Nemotelus pantherinus
TTATTTGATTCCGAAAACAATTTATTGGGTTGGGGACCGTTGGAATGGTATAATCACGATTTCCCAAATCATTGATACCTTTTTTATCCACCACTCATATGGGGTTGTTATATGGTGACCGTGAGGGTCGAATAGTTCCATTAGATAGCAACTCCGAAATTTCTTTATTCACAAACTCACTCGCCGCTATTAGGTAAGGATAAGTTTTCGAATACACAGGCTCATTATCGGTTGTCTTGATCGTTGCAACAATATTAGTGTTAAAAGGCAAAGACTCGGTAGCATCAGCAAAAACTCTTGAATGCCGTTTCACCATTTCAGAAAATTCCGTTTCTATGTGTGGAGGTATGGAAAAGCTAGAAATCTCGCTTGCAGTGGAGACGTTATTCACATCTCTGCACTGAAGATACGCCAGCCTCTCCTGTCCAAAATTAAATTTCCGGATTGTAGATTAATATTAGCATTGACCGCTTGTAAAAGATCAAAACCGATGATACCATCGAATGTTTCAAGATTAGGCAGAATGTAGAACCAAGCATTTTTATTGAAAATATTTATGAGACACTTAGACACTACCTTAGTTGTTCCATGAATAGACTTTACCAAAAAGGGTTTTTCTACGTATCGGCGACCCTTGAGATCGTTAATATAGTTCTTGGCAGCGCCCGTTTCTATTAAAAACTTTACTGGTTCTCCTGCCAGCGTTCGGCTGACATATGGCAGGAGGGACTTACCCCTAAAAAATTAATCTCTTCAGATGTGTCGGTAGTGAGATCTAGATAAGGATCCTGCAAGTCTTCGTAGTCATCATAGTAGTATTCGTCGTTAGTCGGCTGATAACTCCCTATTTCAAACTTCACAGTTGATGGTGTTTACACTTGTTGGTCTTCTAAGTAGTTGATCCGCTGTGCTTTTGAAATTAGCTGCCGATCCGACCCATTCTGCCTTTTAAGGGGTCTAGCTAATAGATTTGAGTTATAAGGAGAGGGATGATTAGTGTTTGCAGGAATTTCCTGGTTTTGAGCTAAGCTTGAGACCTGTCTTATCGGAAAGTTATTTGGGGTTGGTGCATTCCTCCTGTTATGAGAAAGTGTTGGGTCCACTTCCATTGGAACTGGACTCGAGTGAGTTTGCACAGCGGAGACTCTCCTATAACGTGGAGAGTTATGAGTTCCTTGTTGGTTACGCCTGTCTTCGACTATAAGTTGGCTTGGCCGGTTATGAAAAGCACTTGCAAAGGCGTAGCGCGCGTGATTTCCCTCGAGTTTTTGGGCTAAAACTAGCGCTGATGGCATATCAGTTGGTCGGGAGGAGAAAAGTATATCGCACAATGGCCTATTTAGACCAGAAATGAAGATTCTCAGACCATCTTGACGATATTTTTGGCTAAGAGATGCTATGAAAGCACTTTCACTCCCATGT
Source organism: Nemotelus pantherinus (assembly GCA_963978885.1). Taxonomy (NCBI): domain Eukaryota; kingdom Metazoa; phylum Arthropoda; class Insecta; order Diptera; family Stratiomyidae; genus Nemotelus; species Nemotelus pantherinus. The sequence goes on from OZ022264.1 coordinate 114,934,859, forward strand.
AACATAATTGTTTTGTTAATTATCAAGGTAAGCTTCTGTTCTATCGCATCGTAAAATTGGTCTACAGATAACCTTCCTTGTCGTAGAGTTGACATTTCCTGCTCTATTAAATGAATTGGTTTCTTATCCGCGTATGTAAAATCAAGCCGCGCTATTATAGCCCTAAAATGTAATACCGTATTGAAGGACGAGAGCACAAGATCCGCGGAACCTACTACTTTATTCCGTATTATGGCAACTGCTTGGTAGTGTTTTGAGCTACCTTCATGTCCCTCAAATAGTTTATAGGCAGCATGTGCTGCTTGTCGCCATGAAATGTAGCGCGCTTGCTCACCACCAAACTTGGGAAGATATTTCACTAGATCCAGAGATTCTTCACATCTTTTTTCGGGATCGATAGTAACCGATTCGTACTCTTCTACCGCCGTTGGTCTTTCCAAAGCGTGAAGTCGTGTCATAATTTCGGTAATAGTCCGTTCGAAAGACTGTCGCGTACGTTCTGTTGCCGTCTGTACTGCCGCGGTAATTAAGGCTTGCAATTGCGCTCCGTCCATTTCCAAAAAAAAAAACTAATGGAAATACCACAAAAACTCACACAAACACACGAATTTTCTTAACTTAATTTCGGAAATATTGAAAAAGCTTAAAACGCAAAAAGTTTCACACAATAATTTAATGCAATTTATTGAGTCAAATTAATTATTTTATTAAAAAAATCGCAAAATAAATGGTTGAAAACTCTATTTACATGAAATACACTTTGTCCATGTTAGATAAGGTAGTAGTTTATAGTTTGGTTGATTTAGTTATTTAGGTATTTAGATGTCCTTAGAGTTTGTCCTCCTGTGCGGGCTGATTTATGTATTTAGGTTTTTATGTCCCTAGAGTTGATCCTCCTGTGCGGGTTGAAGCTCCGGTGGGAGTGTTGCCGTGGGTACGGCCTCTTAATTTTCAAAATTTTGACCGCAAATGCTCCAGCGAAAAAAAATCGAGGTCCTATTATCCTGTTGAAGGGCTTTCAGGGACGAGCTGCTGTCACTGCACTGAATGCGGCCCCACATTGGGCGCCAGTTAGAACACAATTTGGTTTGAGTTAAAACACAATTTAATTTCACAAATTGGTTTAAGTTACAACACAATTTAATTTTCACAAATTTTTATATATTGCTTGTAATTGATAATTAGGCACTATGTGCTCTTCGGTTGAATGGACGACAAAGACTGACTTGAAATATTAAGATTAATTAAAACTCGGTTTCCCGTAACGCTGGAAAACTAGCGAGATAGACGGATTCAATTTCAATTCTAGTGTGAAATTTAGAAGAACGGATTTAAGCCAGACAGTGGGTCAGATTTTGATATCGCGTGAGAATTTGCTTTGTTAAATTTAGAAGTACGGATTTAAGCCAGGCAGTGGGTCAGATTTCGATTTCGCGTGGGAAGTTGCAAAATGTGCAGATACGTCTGATATTTCGTTCTGCGTGCTAATGTTAAGGGGGTACCGTAACTTATACATGGATGTACCCGTAGCACTTTATTTCGGTTCCACAGTAGCTCTCCAGTTCCGTGTCGTTCGCGAGCACATTTGCCTTCGAAAAATACATTTGAGCGTCAGTTTTACTCATTACAATCACTGGTGCACCTGTATCAAATTCAAAATTTATATAAATTCCAATTACATTTAATTTACAAAAAAAAAATTGATCTTAATTTAGAAGAACTTGATACAACCGTTTTACTGGCAATTTGAAGAAGTTGCTCAACTGTAATTTCCTCCTGGTAATTGTCTCCTTCTTCTAACAAATTAGTTTGATCACGGCTTATTAACTTCAAACAAACTTTCTTTAAGTGTCCAACTCGTTTGATATATAAACATTTCGTTTGTTTATGCCGACACTCGTTTTCTCTGTGATGCGGACTGCCGCAACGAAAACAACATTTTTTTAACGGAAATTTACATGTTTTCATTTGCGAAACCCGATTCTTATTATTTGTAGGCTGATACTTGCTGGGTTTTTTCGTTTCTTTGCATTTAATTTGATTTAAATTTATGTTTTAGTTATTTTTTTCACTGAGTGCTGCTCCGCCTTGCTCTGAAAGTTCCATTGCTAAAGCCTTTTCAGTCGCTACAGTTAAATTCAAGTTTTTTACTTCCAGTAATCTACTCTGGATTCGTTGGTGACTTAGGCCAAAAACAAATTGATTCCTGATCGCGGTGTCCCGGAAAGCACCAAAATTGCACGATGTGGCTAATTTCTTTAACGCAATCAAAAAATCTTCACAAGGTTCTCCATCTCTTTGTTTCCTTAAATGAGATCGGAAACACTCCACAATTTCTAGTCGTTCAGGTTGAAAATATTCTTTCAGTATACTGACGATTTGGCTATAAGTCTTGTCTTTACGTTTCTCAGGGGCGATTTTATCACACAATGTGCTATACGTATCGGGGCCCATGTAATGTAATATTAAGCATTTGTGTTTGTCCGTTGCAATATCAAATACCTCGAATGCTGCTTCCAGTCTTTCGACCCAACGTGACCAAGAGCCTGTTTTGTCATACGGCTCGAAAACGAAACTCATTGTACCTGCGCTTGCACGACAATTGGTGTAACCAAATTGAATTTCGAATTCCACTTTTTTCGTGTATTTCTATAACGATGCTTTTCGATGTAATTTCGGCAACATGCAAACCAGACTATGATAGGGTATCAGGAACTTGTCCGCACGTGATTCCGAAAGAAAATGTAATAACAAAATTTAATCAATGTAATCTAATCACAAAATAAATATCCAAAACATCCCCGTCGCCAGTTATTATGTCGAAATCGTCAGTATAAAGAACCGATTACGTTATTGCTATAAAACAACTTTTCTTCGATATAAATACAGTGTGAATCGTAGCGCGGACAATCGTGTACTGCACGGGGAACTGGTTTTCTACTACTATTTTCAAAAGGAAGTTAATTTTAGTTAAATGGTACATTTGATTCTTCGTACTTAAGCTAGTAACAATTTACAATTATTTTCGTTAAGACATGACATATATATATATACATATATATATATATATATATATATATATATATATATATATATATATATATATATATACATATATATATATATATATATATATATATATATATATATATATATATATATATATATATATATATATATACATATATATTGTATATATATATATATATATATATATATATATATATATATATATATACATATATATATATATATATATATATATATATATATATATATATATATATATATATATATATATATATATATACATATATATTGTATATATATATATATATATATATATATATATATATATATATATATATATATATATATATATATATATATATATATATACATATATATATATATATATATATATATATATATATATATATATATATATATTATATATACATATATATATATATATATATATATATATATATATATATATATATATATATATATATATATATATATATATATATATATATGTATATACAAATATATACAAATATATTTATATATCTTTTTTTAATTTTTATTAAGGCGGTCGTCTAGTGTGATGGCCGTTTTTTAATGCTTTTTTGGGGAATTTGTTTTTAACAAACCATCGAAATAAAATAGTTCATAAATCATATATAATTTTTATTACTATTCAGACAAACTTAGTGCATTTTTTGAAGTAAATTTATTCAAAATAGTCAACGAACACATATATAAAAAGAGGTGCTCCACTGCTGCTATGATTCCGGCCGCTCTGCTTATCTGAAATCAAAAAATCAAACGCAGTTTTGATTGTGAGACTTGAGACTTCAAAGTAAAGTAAAATTAAGATAAAACTCCAAAAACTAATATTTTTTCATATAAATTTTTATATATATATATATATATATATATATATATATATATATATATATATATATATATATATTATATATATATTTTTTAGAAAAATAAAATCAATTTTTCGTGATTTTTTTTGGGTCTGTTTAGCTTGTAAAATGAAAAGTATTGAACCAATCTTAATTATTTTAGTTCATTTTGTAGTTATTTATGTACTTAAAATGATGTATGAATTTGAGCAGAATCAAAAAAATAGTTTTTGAGATATCATGGCAGCAGTTTGAAAAAATCGTG
>OZ022264.1:114946743-114976743 GCA_963978885.1 Nemotelus pantherinus
TTAAATTTTAAAAATTCCGATTTGCACAAGAACGGCAACCCATCACAAAATTACCTCTATTTTCAGCACTCGAAAGTTCTGTTCACAAGAACTGACGACCGGATTGTTCGATCATATTAAAATTCTCAGGACATGTCAAGTCTGATAGAAATGATTTTGAAATGCGGACAACCCTGTGGCAGTGGTACCATCTTGAAAAGTCATTGAAAAAAAAAACAGCTTTTTGGCCTATTACTTCCGATTCAGCTCCCACATTTAAACGATGTTCACACAAAATTTGTATCTTATTTGATATAACATTTGGTGAAAATAAGGCTGAAAAATTAGAATAGAGTTGCCAGCTATGGTGATATTTGTCTCCTAAATTTTGCAAATTTGCTCAGCAAAATAAAGCTCTTTTCTCTATAACTTCTGGTCCAGTCATGAAATCAAAACGAAATTCATGCAATAAACGAACCTTAATGTGAACTAATTGTCGTAGGAATTTCGTACAAAAATCACGAAAGGGCTGCCAGCTATGACAATTTTTGTAATTTTTTGGAATCTCTTTACCAAACGATTATGTTATTAGATTTGCAAATCTTGCATTGAACACATATTAACGCTTTAAAAATTTGAAAAGTTTTGAGGGTGGTTACCCTAAATTTTTTTTCACCCGTAGAACTTAACGTGACGCAGATTTGGTATGTATATTGCTTTGCTGCTAACACAGGGTAACCAGCATTAGCCATTTTCGTAAATATTGCACCAACATATGCTTCAAATTACGTACTCATATGCAAAGCATTTGCAATAAAAATAAGATCCCAATTTTTAAATTTTCCGAGTTTTTATAATTTTCCGGATGGCGGCTTCAAACAACGTTTAATCGTTGAAACATTCCATTAAATCCTGCGATGAGAACAAAATTCAAAGGATTAGTTTATTTAAGTTTGAGTTTGTTATGGTAAACTTATTGCTGCTTCGTTGGGAAAGCGTTGCCAGTAATGAACATTTTCATTATTTGCGTTATAGTTGAGTTGCTTTGGATAAGGATAGGTTGATATGATTCTACAAAAAAAGTGTATAAGGTCTTTTCACATATTTTTTTCTTCAAAAATTTATTTTCTAGCAGTTGTGATGCACTAGAGTTTTTTTTTTCATAGTGTGAATTTGTCGCTCAATATAAAATAGATAGCTTTATTCCAGACTTGCAAACAAAGTACAAATTCACGCAAACTTATTAGGGTAAATTTCAATCTCAATGAAGTAAGAATCGTAATATATAATTATGCCAAGTTTTGCAGAGATGTGAGTAATTTTCTTACGCTGTAGTTACAATCAATGCAACATAACATTTGTTGCCATGCTTTGTTGGTTGAACGAGTTACAATCAATGCAACACAACATTTACTGTCATTTGTCACTGGCTATGTTAACGAAATTGTTGCTTGATAATATGGAAAGTGATATCTGTGAGTATTTTATCCTCTAAAAGCTGCAGAGTATATTGCAAAGCAAAAATGAGACACAACAAAAACAAATTCTGATTTCGATTTGCATATGGCATTTCCCATTTCCCGGACGTCTATAGGAATTGATGGAATTGAATATTTTCAAAAATGTTGTTGCCATGCCAAGTTTGAGGTATGAGCAAACTTTGCTGCGCAACAAAGTTGTAATGCATCATTGTAACTGCTCTCATACGTTTTCATGTGTTCAAAGTTTCATACATAAGTGATATCATATTTCGATAACATGTGTTCAAAGACGAGTGATGGGCGTTTCTGTTGTTTTCAGAAAACGAAAACGAACTGTTTTTTTCCAAAAATAACTGTTTTTTGAAACTTTTTGAAAACTTTTTTTCACTCGACCAGCAGCAGATTGATACTGGGTATTACCATAAGTCATGGGTGTTTCTGTTGTTTTCAGCAAACGAAAACTATTTGAAAAAAAAAACAGTTGGAAAAAAACAGTTTGAAAAAAAAACAGTTTTTTTCAAACTGTTTTTTTTTTTCAAATAGTTTTCATTTTCTGAAAACAACAGAAACGCCTATCACTAATGGTAACACCCAGTATCAATCTGCTGCTGGTCGAGTGAAAAAAGTTTTCAAAAAGTTTCCAAAAACAGTTATTTTTGGAAAAAAACAGTTCGTTATCGTTTTCTGAAAACAACAGAAACGCCCATCACTAGTTCAAACTCGTTTTATTGTGCAACAATGTTGTGTTGCATTGATTGTTACTCCAGCTTTAGTACAATATTTGTTGCTGATTAAATAGCTTCGAACATTAGTACAAATACTGATAAATACATTGGCAAAATTCTGGATTCAATAAATTTAGGAGAAAAATGCTGATTGACAGATTGCCATAAACATGATGATAACGATCAAAGAACGCTACATCACAGTTAAACGTACATATTATAAAGAATGTTGAGATTTCATGGTTTGAGTTGGAGCATGCTGCAAGGCGACAGATGTTAATAATTTATCAACGCGTCTTCAAATTGATGATGGAGCTAGCTGAATGAATTCTTTGCGAGCCAATGCGCTGGCAGTGTTACATCCCATCCTGCTGATGAAAGTTTGAATCCGTGTCTAGTTTTTGACTAGGTAAACTACTTGAAAGACCGAAATGAAAGCATTTGTAGTAGCGCTGGTCTAGTGCTGGTCTGTGGGGAAAATCTTTTGGGATAGTTTTGGCTAAGTTGTACGAGGGTGGGGTGAAAAGTTTTCGGCTAAATAAAGAAAAAAAAATGTTTTTAAAGTTTTTTTTTATATTATTTTTCATCATAATCTTAATTCATTTTTCATATTGGTGCTGTAAATCAGTTATGCTAATTGGAATTGTTTTTGCGGGATGATTAAAATTGAACAACTTTTTTATTAACATTAAAAATTTTAATCTACATTGAAAAATCTATTTTGTCAAAGTGGTTTCGAAAGTATGCACTGCTTCTCATCAGACACCAGCACACAGTGCATACTTGACTGGCGTGACCACTTGCAGGTGGAAATCATTACATTTTTATTTATGCTAGTTGTGACAAATTTTAACATCTCCGACTTATATCCATGGATATAATTTTACTTAGTAAAGGTAATTGAATTTGATCACGGTTCCCTTCTTGTCTATAAATCAGCATAGACAACGTATATCATTTCTACAGCATCGAAGCCGAGCATATTGAAACGGGAAACTCGATCGTTTTGCGGAATCAGCCTCCGAAAGCAGAATCAAATTGGAATTGTTTTTGCGGGATGATTAAAATTGAACAACTTTTTTATTAACATTAAAAATTTTAATCTACATTGAAAATTCTATTTTGTCAAAGTGGTTTCGAAAGTATGCACTGCTTCTCATCAGACACCAGCACACAGTGCATACTTGACTGGCGTGACCACTTGCAGGTGGAAATCATTACATTTTTATTTATGCTAGTTGTGACAAATTTTAACATCTCCGACTTATATCCATGGATATAATTTTACTTAGTAAAGCTAATTGAATTTGATCACGGTTCCCTTCTTGTCTATAAATCAGCATAGACAACGTATATCATTTCTACAGCATCGAAGCCGAGCATATTGAAAAAACAAAAACAATTCCAATTTGATTCTGCTTTCGGAGGCTGATTCCGCAAAACGATCGAGTTTGCCGTTTCAATATGCTCGGCTTCGATGCTGTAGAAATGATATACGTTGTCTATGCTGATTTATAGACAAGAAGGGAACCGTGATCAAATTCAATTACCTTTACCAGTTATGCTATTTGTAAAGTCTAATTTGTCAAGTCCCTCACGATACGCATTAATAGCACTCGTTTGTCGAAAAATATTTGCCTGCGAGCTATTTTTTGAGATTATGAAACATATAATAGTCACCGAGTGCTAAATCTAGTGAATCTGCAGGATGGGGTAACTTTAGCTGGTTTGTTTGAGCTATTCCAACGACCCAGGTATGAGCCGGTGCGTTGTTGTAGTTAAACAATATTTTTTTCTGTGCCAAATGAGGGCATTTTGTTTTTACTACAACAACCCTGGATAGTATTCTCCAGTGAATGTTTTCCCTTTTGAAGTTAATTAATGCAGTTGGTTCCTTTTGCATCCCCACAAATAGTCACCATAACCTTGTTCGCCCAAAAAGCTTTTTTTTTTGCCTTTTTGGGGGTCGTATCACCTGCTCCTGTCCAATGTTTTGACTGTTGTTTTGTCTTATGCGTATAAAAGTGAATTCAGATTTCATTTACCAATATAAATTTTTGCAAAAACTTCGTCGAAATAGTTTTCCGGTTAAATTTTTGTTCAAGCGTTAGCAAACGTTGCACCCATTTCGCACAAAGCTTTTTCATGACAAATGCACACGCGAAATATTGCCCACATGTTCAATTAATATCACAATAGTCTTAGCTGGCTCGCTTGCTTTTACTATGCGGTCCTCTGTTAAGGTTTTATGTATTTTTCGATAATTTCGGAAGCTGTGGCCTCAACGGAGTATCCTGAACGTGGTGCGTCATCTATGCTCGTACGACCTTCCATTAATTCTGAACTCTACTGTTTCTTAGTTGAGTACGATGGAGAAGAGTCATTCAGAGTTGAATCCAATACGTCTTTCATTTGAAGTGGTGTTAGGCCTTTCAAATGGAAATTTTTAACAACCACAGGTTTTTTCCGATTTTTAAACTTTCACTTAAGCACTCAACACGACTTTTTAAAAATAAGCTACTTAAAAAATACTAAAAAGCAATCAACCTTAAATTTTATCATCAAGTTTGTCACAGATCGTGCTATCGAATACCGAAAAAAACTTACTCCTGCTGGTGGAATGTCTGATTCAGGCCGAAAACTTTTTATCCCACCCTCATAAAATATTTGATTTGCTCATTTGGTTTTATTATTATCCCGTATTGCTGGATTCAAGGCGCTTTCGTTTGTATAGATTTATGGTATGAAAAGAGTTTCTTTGAAATGAATGAAGATAACGGTGTGTTGCTCGTTGATTGTTAATTTTAGAGTGGTTCATTTTGTCTTTATCAAGCAACTATCTTGGAGATGTATAACTTCAGTGGTGCGTGGCATGGTTTCTTTTCTTATACTCTTGCAGATTAAAGCTACGACATGCAGCTGAGGTGAAATGTACAGCAAAGTATTTTTCATTTTAAGAGTCTTTCCTTACTATTCCAGTTAGTCCATAAGTTTCATCAATATTATGTACAATGGCTGGTGTAGTTAGAAGTAAATATGATTTTTACTAAGGGTACAGGCTTCAAGTTCTTTTTATCTTAAAGCAAAATAAACTCGACCGTGAAAGTCGATCGCTAATGTAGAAAAATTTAAAACTATTATTGAAAATGTGTTTTGTACTATTTGTGGAATCGCGGTTAGGTGCACTAGCTCAGAAAATGGTTTCTCTAGGATATCCAGGTACTCACATAGTTAAATTTAGTTTGATTTTAGTTTATTTTGCTCTATACAAAATAGAATTGAGGTTCGCGGTTGTGTTTGTGATAACATCTTCGAAATCATGTGGTGTGACGAAGTCTAAAATATTAGAGATGAGGCGTATATACTGGAAGAGGTATATGGAACAGGTATTTTTTGGAACAACCAGTACCTAGTACGAAATTCAAAAATACTAGGCACGAGTATTTTTGTGAACTTTACATGTAATCAAGAATTTACCCTATAAATTTTGTCCAGTTGTTGCATTTTAATCAAACAGTGACGTAATAGTATCCTGATATTAATATGCACTCGTATTTCATACTTGCAAGTGCTTTCATATTCACGAGTATTTCATACTTTCAGTTTTTCCGGCGGATTTCATTTTGCCGTATCTTAGAAACTAGGCCGCTTCTTCCCCCATTTGCATGGAAATTTATTGAAGTGAAATGACCGTCTATATACTATAACTATGTTTATACACTAATTCAACTTGTTTGTAAAGCTAGTTTTTCTGAAATATTGTTCCGTTGGATTATCACTTGAATCAATCGCTCTCTTTTGCTGTTCTGAATCAATCGCTCTCTTTTGCTGCTGATCGTAGAACAATACGGACGTATTAATTGGGTACCTGCAACAGGCTATGACCCCAGAGAGACGCTGTAGCTAAGTATCAAATTAATAATATAATAATATTGTTTTCTTAGCTTAAATCAAAAACCTTCACCAAGGAGCTTAGTTGGTTTTTTACAACTTAATTAATTAGCCATGAGTTTGAAAGACATAGCTTCTATCGAGAAGCTGAAAGGCTCGGAAAATTTTCAGACTTGGTCGTTCGCGATCCGTGCAATTTTCGAACTAAATAATTTAGAAAAGTGTCTAACTAAAAGTGATCCGGGTGATGCGAGTGAAACTCTTGAACAAGCGGACTAAATTAAAAAAGTCTAGCGCATCAGAACCGCTAGAAAACTAATTTTCAAAGACGTTATCTTTGAGGGATTTAAAAAAGTGTGAAGACATTATACACTTCTTTGTAGTATCATATCAACCATTTCTTACTGAAAGGAACAAATATCATTTTTTGACAGCATTTTCTATATCACAAATGATGAAAATGTACTGTGCTGGCAGCATTTGTCAGCAGCAGTAAATCTACCATAACATGCTCGTGCTAAATCAGTTTATACTTTGAATTTCGTGTTCATCCAAGGGTTTCATCGAAAGTTACAGCGATTAAACTATGTTTGGGGCTGCCATCCGAAAAATTTCCAAAACTCGGAACATTTAAATATCGGTTGCTTATTTTTTTGTAAATGCTTTGCTTATGACTAGAAAATGGAAGCATCTGTTGGTGCAATATCTACGAAATTGTCTGATGCTGGCAATCTTGTGCTAGCACCATAGCTGCTTCACGCCTTGTTTAACCCACCCTATGAATTTCGTTTCCATTGAATGGCTGCGCTGTAAGTTATAGGAGTGAATAGAATTTTAGGGTAAACACCGTCCAAACTTTTTAAATTTTAGAAACCTAAATATTTCTTGTTAAAAGTTATTGCAGGATCATTCCCGTTTGGAAATTTTATGACAACATCGCTCGATAAAGAAATGAAAATAAGTTACAAAATTCATCATATCTGGCAATTCTTTCATTTTCAACAAAATTCCTACAGAATACGAAATGCAACAAGATCCACTTATCACGTGAATTTCGTTTTGGTTTCGTTACTGCATCGGCAGCTAAAGGCAATCCGCACACGGGTCGTTGAGCTATCGTCGTAGATGCGATATTTCTACGCTTGGTCGTCACAACCTATGTAAATCAATGGGTGACCGCTAACGGAGCGTTAGCATATCGTGAAGAGTGAGAAGCGTAGTCGGTTCACGTTGAGTGCGTCTCAAGAGTTGTGCATTGCAGGCCTCAAGTCGAATGAGTAGTCGTTTTTGCAAGCGCGATGGATGACGGCAACGTACAATTCGTGGGGGAGGTGGGAAAATGCCCCGAATCGTATGATTTTACGACGCATGCTGGTGTTTTCTTGACGACCCGTGTGTGGACATGATACGACGATGACGACACTCGTTTTCTCGTGAGCTTGACAAGTGTCAAACGCATCTCTCACGTATCGCATGGCTAACGACCCGTGTGCGGAGTGCCAAAGGGAAAAAACCTTTATTTTCCTGAGCAAATTTACAATACTTAGGAGACCAAAATTGCCATAGCTGGCGTCTCTATACTAATTTTTCAACCAAATTTTGATGATATTTATCTTAGAGTAAGGTTCACCTCCTGCGTGAATATCGTTAAAATCTGGTGGCTAAATCGGAAGCTTTAGGCCAAAAACCAGTTTTTTTTTCTCAGCGATTTTTTCAAATGGTACCACTGCCTTAGTGTTGCCCATATTTCAAAATCACTTCTATCAGGCCTGGTGCTAGCTAATTCCAACATGTCCTGTAAATATCATATTGATCACATTATCCGATCGTCAGTTCTAGTTGAGTGATTTTGAGTGCTGAAAGTCAAAGTCAACCAAATACTAAACATTGCTAACATTCCAATAATTGTTAACTTCGTTAATGTATATTTGGGTATGGCGAATACTTTTGTCCAAGCGAAACTCGTACCATAACTAAATAATTCAATTTTTTCTTGAAATGGTGACAGTAAGACCCATTGCTCCGTATAAGATGTCATAATGAATATACAGAGATAGTATTTTCGAAAGAATTCTCCTATATACATGTTTTTGGAAAATGCTATGAACAATTAAAGTCGATATACGTCGAGTGGCGAATACTTTTGTCCGTCTGTGTATATACCACGCATTTTCGGCGAAGCGAGTTTAATACTAATTTTCTTCGAAAATTAGTAAGAATTTTCGGCGAAGCTATGTTACGCTGTAACAAGAACCCGAGGCCTAACCAACGACCAATCGATAAGCATGTACGGGCGTACACCTCGCAATGCCGAGCCGTTTACATTTGAAAAAAGAAAAGAAAAAAAAAACAACCCTTCCCGGGAAGGGTTGCCCATGTTTAAACCGCGAAACCACCACTCAAATTGATAGGCTAACAAATGTTGTTTGGAATGTCGCATCCGACTTGTGTCGTGTACTAGTCGGATGTCGATGATTTAGCACTAAGCTAAAATAATGCTACATAGTATATAGATATACCTTACATGCCGTAGAGATAAGACTAAATTAAGAATTAAACTAATTAAATCTAAGCGACGCGCTGTCGACGGAGTGGCTGAAGCAGGGTCGGCGCGTCCACTCGCTGGTAATCTCGGAGCTGGCTGTGTTGCGGGTGAGCCATCACCTGAAAGAGAACTATATAAATTTTTCATGTTCTTCAATCACCTACTCATACATACTTACCTGCAACCTCCCACGGAACTTCCGATGACTCGCCAACCGCCGGGCAACGAGGCGTTCGCCAGTGACTCGCGGTGGATCTCTTCACGTCGACCTGAAATGCACCAGAAACACCACAAAGAATCGGTCCGGAAACACGAAGCTGAAAGGAATACTTATCTGAAGGAATGCACCACCGACCGGTAGCTGCCAAGTCGTTTTCCTTTGTCACCGTTTCGCCAGCCAACACCCAGCTACAACCCGCCACCACCGGATTCCCAGGCCGCAACGCGACGAACCACAGTATATTAACACCCGCGAAACGGATGCATATACGCGAAACACCCCAATCCACTGTACGATTCAAATCAATTCAAATTCAAATTCAATTCAATTCAATCAATTCAAAATATAAACATCCCGAGATCTGTCACTGCGAACTAGATCACAATCACCTGCACAATTCCGAGATCAGCTGGGTTCCATGGAGTGAGTCGAAGCAGCAGACATTCACGATGGATTCGAAATTCGAACATGTTGAAGACGTCGAATAGGTCGAATATGTCGAATATTCGGCACGAGCAGCGAGAGTAGCGGTACGTGTCGGAGAACCGCTATTCGTGGGCGCAATGGAAAGGACAGCTCGGAACGCTCGTTCCTTTTACAACTTGCAGTTGAAGCGGTCGGACGTTATCGAATTGACTCAGTGAAGGCGCATGTGGCGCATGTGGTAATCTGCTTGGCTTTCTTGCCTTTTTTTTACAACTTGCAGTTGAAGCGGTCGGACGTTATCGAATTGACTCAGTGAAGGCGCATGTGGCGCATGTGGTAATTTGCTTGGCTTTCTTGCCTTTTTACAACTTGCAGTTGAAGCGGTCGGACGTTATCGAATTGACTCAGTGAAGGCGCATGTGGCGCATGTGGTAATTTGCTTGGCTTTCTTGCCCTTTTACAACTTGCAGTTGAAGCGGTCGGACGTTATCGAATTGACTCAGTGAAGGCGCATGTGGCGCATGTGGTAATTTGCTTGGCTTTCTTGCCCTTTTACAACTTGCAGTTGAAGCGGTCGGACGTTATCGAATTGACTCAGTGAAGGCGCATGTGGCGCATGTGGTAATTTGCTTGGCTTTCTTGCCTTTTTACAACTTGCAGTTGAAGCGGTCGGACGTTATCGAATTGACTCAGTGAAGGCGCATGTGGCGCATGTGGTAATTTGCTTGGCTTTCTTGCCCTTTTACAACTTGCAGTTGAAGCGGTCGGACGTTATCGAATTGACTCAGTGAAGGCGCATGTGGCGCATGTGGTAATTTGCTTGGCTTTCTTGCCCTTTTTTACAACTTGCAGTTGAAGCGGTCGGACGTTATCGAATTGGCTCAGAGAAGGCGCATGTGCGAAGGCGCCTGTGAAGAGTTGCTTGGTTTCTTCCTGTTACAACGTGCAGTTGAAGTGGTCGGACGTTACCCATTTGGCTCAGCGAAGGCGCATGTGCGAAGGCGCCTGTGAAAATTTGCTTGGCTTCTTCCTGTTACAACGTGCAGTTGGAGTGGTCGGACGTTCTCCAATTGGCTCAGCGAAGGCGCATGTGCGAAGGCGCCTGTGAAAATTTGCTTGGTTTCTACCTGTTACAACGTACAGTTGAAGTGGTCGGACGTTATCCATTTGGCTCAGCGAAGGCGCATGTGCGAAGGCGCCTGTGAAAATTTGCTTGGCTTCTTCCTGTTACAACGTGCCGTTGGAGTGGTCGTACGTTCTCCAATTGGCTCAGCGAAGGCGCCTGTGAAAATTTGCTTGGTTTCTACCTGTTACAACGTACAGTTGAAGTGGTCGGACGTTATCCATTTGGCTCAGCGAAGGCGCATGTGCGAAGGCGAAGTATCAGCGAAGTATCGCAGGACTTTTTGGCCAAGGGAATTACGAATAACACAGTGTAACACATTTGGCAATGAGGAAGGCATTTTTACGTAAGTGAGAAGACGAAAAATTAATTTTTATTTTATAATTATTTTGGAATATGAAATTTATTGAAATTGTGTAACTGTATATTTACGCGAAGCGCAATCGAAATGACACCTTCTTAATGAATGCTACGTCGTCGGTATAAATGCTATCAGCTGTTGTCGTTTTAGATAAGATAAAAATATTCATGAGTCTAAGGAAAGCTAAGTTATTATTTAATTCATCGAACGCGGTAGAAGCTGTCGTTTTATGATTTATTTCATTGATAATAACATTTTAGATTAAAAGTTTATTAGAAACAGTTCAAATACCCAAAAAATTAAATTAAAATGTATTAATTTACTAAAATATGAACGAAAACATTTTATTGTGTCATAGTCGGCTAAGATAAGATAAGATCAAAATATACAAGTAGACTGATTGGGACAAGTAGTTCCGGCAACCAAAAAAAAAAAAAGATTTGAGTGGTGGTCAGTGCTGCCAACTCTAGCTAAAAGTAAGTATATCTACTTACTTTTGCCCTTCATAACAAACCTACTTACTATGCTTCTCGATCTACTTACTTTTTCCTTTTATAACCTATCTACTTACAAATCTACTTATATTTGCTCTAGGTGAGTTACTTTTGTTTTGTTGAAAGAAACAAACTTTTGTTGTTTGTTTCTTTCCTCCATGTATTTGCTACAAAACAGTTAGCGAAAGTTAAATTTATGATTTCTAATTCTGACTCAAATTTTCATTACAAATATGTAGCTCAAAACTTTAAAGCTTTCGCACAACACGACTCTAAAAAGAAGAACAAGACACAGAGTTGCATAGCATGAGAAATATAAAGTGAAATAAATCCTGTGTTCTCCGGGAACCACCGTTTTGGATATAGATATTTAACATTATGACAAACCTAGTTGATCCAGTGAGGTAGTAGAAATGGAGTGGACATGCCCATAAGATTTACATTGAAGATGAAGATGGTAGTAATTTTTTAGTTACTCATTGTCAAATCTGTTCAAATCCAAATAGTTCCCCTCCAATTTGACAATGAGTGCTACGCATTTTTAACATGCTTTGTGCGCGAGAAGATTGAAGGGGCTAATGGTGGAAAGCTTAACCGTCCGCGTCCAGGGGCTGAACAGAACAAACTTTTGCTTGCACACCGTTTTCCATTTGAAAGTGTGTCCTTCACCGTAAGTTGTTTCCTACTACCTCACTGGTTCTGTTCTCTTTTTGGCAGCGCACAATTTGTCATTTACTTTTATGGAATATTTTCCGCGGTTTCTAAGTGCAATGGCATTGGACTCTGAAATTCTTAAACGATCTACATAGGTGCGGTCGTACGAAGTTTACTGCTATTCCGATGAATGTTTTGGGGGTAAATTATGTGGAAAAATTGGGCTGGAATTTTAAATAAGTCTAAATTTTCACTCATTATAGATGAGGCTCCTGATATTTCAATACAAGAAAATGTTTCTGCCACTGTTTCCATCTCTGTGCTTTTTAAGCATGTGAAAAGCTACCAGGATATATGGGAAATTTGGCGAGAGACCTATGTAATTATCTGAGAAGATCCAAGCGCCTTTCGAACTTCAAGTCATTGCAAACACTTTTTGATATGAAACTACTTCGATTTCTCTTCCCTTCGCAAACAGGATGGCTTTCACTAGAATTTGTTGTATCCAGTTTAGTTGACCAATTCGATTCACTTCAGTTCCGCACTATTACAAAATCTTAATGTAATTGTTCTTCAGAAGAAAGTGATTGGAATTAAGAGAACACAGATGAATTTTGGACTCAAGTCCAAAGTCATAAAGTAAATTACAATAGTTGATCAGGGTGCATTTGATGCATTGTGTGCTTTTATATTCAATATCTTAATGCTTCCACACTTTTCTGCTTGCACTGAGATAATATTTTCTCATGACAGTCTAATTAAAACTAAAACTAGAAATTATTTTTGTAATGAAATAATTAGAGGCTGCCTGCAAGTAAAAGCTCTGTTGAAAATGAATAATTCAAACTGTTATGACCAGCGATGCCAATTTGGCTTTTTACTAATGTTCGAAGAAGAACATTAGTATTAAAATCACTTTGGCCAAAAATTCATATTTCTATATATATATATATATATATATATATATATATATATATATATATATATATATATATATATATATATATATATATATATCATCAAAAAATTTCAGTGAAAAAATCTCAGGAACGCGCCATCCGATTGACCTGAAATTTTCAGGACACATTAGTGTATATGCAGAATAGTGCCAGGTCTCACAAAAAGTTAATAATCTTTAACCCTTTGGCGCCGGCGGCCATTTTAGTGATTTTTTTAATATACCTATTATTCCGTACACAAATAATTTTTGCAAAATTAAAGTTGATGAAATAAATTTCGAACCTGTTTTACATGTGAATCAGATATCGTTTTGGAATTTTTTAACCCCATGTGTGCGCTGGGTGCCTAAAATGAGAACGGGAAAATTTGAAAATTTTTAAATTGCGATAACTTTTGACAGAGCTATTCCATGATTACGAAATTTTCAGGACATGTTTGTTTTATTTAGCTGTAGATTAATATACGTTTTAATGAGCGTGCTGGCAACCCTGTAGCTAGGGCAGGCACTGAAAGTGAAAACCTCCAAATCATCGTCTCTCTTGAAAAAATCTCGTTTCTTAAAAAAAAAGCCATTCATATGTAAATTTTGTGCTTTGTTTACATAGGCAAAAAATAAAATTTGATATGGTATAACGGACACGCCTGGTAACCCTTGCCCAAGTTACCTATATTTTTAGCATCAAAAACTTCTGTTCACCGAAACTCACGATCCGATGAACAGAATTTATTGAAATTTGCAGAATGTATTGGTCCTATATAGGACCAAGTCTGATAGAAGTGAATTTGAAATACGTGCGATTCTGTGCCAGTGGTGCCACCTTGAAAAATCACTAAAAAAGATAACTGCTTTTAGCCCTATAAATTCTGATTGAATCGTTCGATTTTGACGAAATCTTACTTCAAACCACGTTTGGTAGAAATTTGGTTGAAAAATTCGGTTGGAGCTGCCAGCTATGATAATTTTGGTGTCTTAAATTTGAAAAAAAAAAATTTGGAAGTGAAAACATTCAAACCATCGAATATCCTAAAAAATGTCCGTTTCTACAATAAAACCAATCTGTATACAAATCTTATGCTTGATCTACACAGTCAAAGTAAAACTTTGGAAATTTCATGTCGGACAAGAACGGTAACCCTTTCTCAGTTAACCTATATTTTTAGCTTCAAAAACTTATGTTCACGGGAACTCACGAATCAATAATCAGATAGAATTGAAATTTACAGAATACATTGGACTTAAGTAGGGCCAGGTCTGATAGAAGCGATTTTGAAGTGGGGGCAACTCTGTGCCAGTGGTGCCATCTTGAAAAATTACAAAGAAAAAAAATGCTTTTTGCCCTATGAAATGTGAATAAGTTACCAGATTTTCATGAAATTGACACATTAGCTGAACCTTACTCTAAACTCTGTTTGATAGAAATTTGGTTGAAAAATTCGATTGGTGCTGCCAGCTATGGTAATTTTTGTGTCTTTGGTTTTGAAAATTCGCTCAGGAAAATACAACTTTTTGCCCTATAACTTCCAGTGCAGTCATGAAATCAAGACGAATTTCATACAATTACTGGAACCTATTATAAACATTATTCAGGCCAAATTTGGTTGAAAAGCCATGATAGGGTTGCCAGCTATTGTTGGTTTTGTGTTTGTTTGCAATATCTTTATTAAGCGGTTTTATCGTAGAATTTTCAATTGGTAATTATATTGTTGTGACAATAAACAGCAAATATTAAGCTTTCGATTATTTGAAAAAACTCTCTGCAGGTAACCCTAAATTTCTTTATACTCCTATAATTTCAAATGTTATATAACAACGTGAAGCAGATGTGATATATTCTTGGCTTTGATACTGGCAAAAGGTTGCCAGCACGAGTCGGTTGTGCTACTTTTGTATCAATAAATGCTTACAGTTAGTATTCATACCGGAAACATTTACAATGAAAATAAATAACCGATGTTTCAATTCCCAAAGTTCTGCAAATTTTTCGGATCGCAGCCCCAAACTCCAACTTCAGTTTCAGTGCTGTAGGCACTGAGCATTTTCTTCATTGATATTATATGAGATGCTGCTTTCAAAATTTTGTGAAATAAGCAACTGATAACGAATATAATTAACCCGTGTTTTGTTCTCATAAACGTTGAAATTCATGCCAGTGGTAATATCTGAAACCTTCTACCATATGAGTTATAATGCATTCTTGAGACAAAAGTAAAACGTGGCTTTTGAAACAATTTGGCCGTAATAAGCAGCGCATGTGGTGGAATATGCACTCAAAACCTGCACGATTCTTCTACTGTTCTTCGAACATTAGTTTTTCTAGCGGTTCAGGTGCGCTAGAGTTTTTTGTAGCTAGATTTAGCTACAAAATAACCGGTTTTACTATGTGTTTTCTCAAATCTAGCTACAAAAGCTTCAAAAGCTTTAAAAAAAGTTGGCATCGCTGGTTATGACTTTAAAGTAACGCCTGATAGAATTAAGAAATTTTCCCGAAACATGTATACTTTTATAAAAATAATAATAAATAAAATGTATCTGATTTGTTTTAATAAAAAAATCATGCCCGAATTGAAAGAAAATTAAAACTATTTTTCTACTTACCGTTTTTGCTGTTCTACTTACTTTTCTGTGGGAAATCTACTTACTCGCCGGATTTTTAGTTGGCAGCACTGGTGGTGGTCGACGAAATAGGCAGCTTGTGGCAGGTGCTCGCTCGCATAGATGTATACGTGTAGGTGTATCGCCCCATAGCGGAGGGGTGATTGTTCGCGAAGGAGTATCCGGTGAGCCGAACCTCACTCAGCGGCTCTCGGCTCAATATTGGGTGAGTGAGTGGCGCCCACGACCCGTCTCCGACGAGTTACACCCGGGACCCAAACGAGCCGAACCGGAACTCGCCCCCCTAGACCGGGAGGGTAACAGCTAGTTTAATACTAATTCTCTTTTAAAATTAGTAAAAATGTCAGAGCGTTAATTGTGCTTACAATCAATCCCAACCTATATGTGCATATTGAAAAGTGCGGTTTGGCTTTTGAAATTTGGCAAACACTTAAATCCATGTACGAAGACAAAGGTCTAAGCAGAAAAATAACGTTAATTTGTACTCTAATTACAAGTAAATTAGAAAATTTTTCTTCAATGGATTCTTACATTAATGAAATCATTGGTACATCAAATAAGCTACCCAGTATAGGTTTTCCTATAAATGATGAGTGGATCGGGTGCTTTTTCTTGGCCGGTCTTACCGAAGATTACAAAACATTTATCATGGGCGCAGAAAGTTCTGGTATTAATATTAATAGTGATTCGATTAAAACTCGACTAATCGAAGTAAATCATAGCCCCAAAAACGTAACAAACGTGTTTTTGTCTAACAGTAAAAAATTTAAAAAAACCGGTTAAACATTGCAAAATATGTAAAAAAACTAATCATAGCACAAACAAATGTTGGAAAAAGGAAAAAAATAATTCAAATCCGGAGAAAAATGCATTTAGTGCTGTATTTGTTTCTCGATCTTGCGTATACAAAGACTGGTATGTAGATGTGGAGCATGACTTCATACTCAAATCATCGTTTAAATAAGCGCACTGCCGCAGTTATAAAATAACTTTAAACATTAATGGAAATTCAGTGGAAGTATATGATGTTTTGTGTGTACCGGAATTGTCAGATAATCTCTTGCCCGTGGTTGTTAGATCATCAACAAGCGAAGTCAATTAATTGCTACAGCTAAATTAATTAATGGTACATATAAATTCCAAAAATTGAAAAATTAGCTCTTCTCGCAAATAAAAATAATGATTTTCTTACATGGCATAAGAGACTTGGACATTTAAACTTTAGAGATCTTCGGAAAATAAATAGAGAATATAATCTTTTTCAAGACAAATCGCGGCCATTAGAACTAATTCATACTGATATTTATGGGTATATGCAAAGGCTTTCGATTGGTGGTGCCAAATATTTCGTCACTTTTGTCGATGATTATACGAGAAAAGTTTTCGTTTATTTTCTAAAGACGAAAGATGAAGCGTTTAATATTTAAAGCTCTAACAGAAAATCATATTAACCATTCGAATATAACAGTTCGTTCAGATAATGGCACGGAATATGTAAATAGTAGATTCAAACAGTTGTTTGAAAAATGTGGAATACGGCATGAAACTTCGATGCCATATACACCCCAACAAAATGGTGTAGCGGAGAGAATGAATCGAACTATCATTGAACGCGCAAAGTGCTTATTTTCTGATGCTGGTTTAGAGACAACATGTTGGGCTGAAGCTGTTAATACAGCAGTATATTTAATAAATCGATCCTACGCATCGGCAATAGGAAAGCAGCCGGAATATTTGCATACAAATACTCCTGTAGACTTCAGTCATTTAAAAATATTTGGTTCACCTACTATGATGCATATACCAGCTCAACTACGGAGAAAATGGGATCTAAAATCAAAAAAGATGCTGTTTATGGGCTACTGTGATGACACAAAAGCTTTTCGACAGATTGATCCGGATACTGGGAAGATCTCAAAAAGTAGGGATGCCATAATAATGGAAGATGTTAGCTATACAAAAACGTATAAAAGCAATGAAAATCTCAATCCCGAAAAAGAGACACTTAAATGCGATTCAAATTTCATTGGGAAATCAAGTAACTGAATTGCAGAGTGGCTTAAACTCAATTGATCAGCCTTCACCTCCGGTGCAGTCGCCTTCATTCGGAGCGGAAGAATCGCTATCATTCGCTAATAATGAGGAAAATGATCCTGATTATATTCCCGATGAAAGTGTTCTTCCAGAAATTTTGCGTCGATCAGAGCGAATACGTGATCAAAATAATGTAAATTTCGTATCTTTATTAGTTATTGAAAACTCCGATCCAACTAATTTAGACGAAGCAATAAACAGTCAATACAAACTTCAGTGGCAGGAAGCCATGGAAAATGAGCTAGACTCATTTGCAGAAAATAAAACTTGGGACTAACAGCGAATTTACAGCAGTTCCCAAATCAGGATTTGGAATATATCGAAATTCGTGAGCTTTCTCTGCGTGTTATTGTATTTGTGTGTACACGATAGTTCTGTGTACGTATACGTAGGTTTTCATTATGGCGCCATCTGACTACTGCTGTTCACTTCGTTCGAGCATGTGCATGCACGCAGCTTTCCGACATGGCGGCTTATGACCAACGCTGCTCACTTCGTGTCAGCACGTCCGTGTAGTCAGATTTCCAATATGGCAGATTCTGACTTATCCTGTTCATACCGTGCAAGCATGTTCGTGAAGAAGATTTTCCCTAGCGGCTTCTGCTGATTGGTGTTGATTTCGTAAGGGCGTTTCCATACAGGGAAATTCCTTACATGGCGACTTCTGAAGAACGCTGTTCATTTCGCAGGAGCGTGTACAGACAGGCACACTTCTAATATGTCGGCTTCTGGCGAGTGCAGTTCACTTCGTAGAAGCGTATTCATGTAAGGGAATTCCAATGTGGCGGCTTCTGAAATTCACTGTTTACTTCGTTGAAGCGTGTGGAAACATGGAAATTTGTTTTATTGAGGCTTCTGGCGAGTGCTGTTGACTTAGTTGGTGAGTGTCCGGTGAATAGCGACGTCGCCACTTTATGCATGAACGTTACATGAACCATTTGCGATGATGGTTATGTGGTGTAGGCATTTGGCAGCACCGCGGCCGTGAATCGCATTAATGTTCTGTGCACATTTTAGCGCTTTCGAGATATTCGATGATTTGTGTTTTGATTTGTACCGCAGATATATTGAGAGGTCATTTTTGAATATTGATTTTAGCATACTTCCAAAAAAGATAAGTATTTGAAATTTAGCAGAATGATGCAGTAAAGCAATGGTGGACAAACGGTCGATCACGATCCACCGGTCGATCACAAACAGTTTGACAGTCGATCACAGACATTTTTATTATTTTACTAAGTTAATTTAAAATGTGAGCTAAAAATTTAGTAGTCGATTTATTCAGTACATTTTCGAATGGGCCATAGGTTAATAGATCCAATCGGACGGTCCACGTAGTTTCAGTTCACACAAAAGCTCGCAAAGCCTTGGTGGCGAAAAAGCCAACGGGAAAATCCGAGATAGCTATGCTTTCGATTTGTGCAGTTTATAGATTTATCATTTTAGTAAAACTGCTTCACTAAATCTCGTATACGTATACTGTTGTTTCATTTCCCTAAATCTCTCTGTTCTATACACCTTGCCTGCATTTGCATTCGTCTCCCTGCTACCGAGATAGTAAATTGTCACACACAGCGCATGAAAGGTTAATCTCAATTTTAAATAAAATAAAATTAAAATTAAAATCTTTTCACGCCAATGTAGTTTGTGTAGTTCATTCTTTCGAGCTAAATAGTGACATTTGGTGTTTGAATTTTTAAAATTGAAATGTGTAAATGTCTTTTCAATAATAAAATCGTTCGAAAATTGAAATTCCTGACATTTTATCCGTCAGATATGATAAGTGTCCCCGCTTTTCTGCATTTTCAAAATTTTTGCTCGAAAGAATGATCAGATAATGGAGACATGTCAAAATTTAGCTTCACAATTAACTCAGTACTAGCCTAAAAAATGAACTGCACTTACTAAATTGGCGTGAAATGATTGGAGACATGTGCCAAAGCTATTTGCATTTTCAAAGCGAAAGCATGTTCCAAGCAATTTTTCACGCTTAAAAGTGAGTACAACTCTTGCTTATTTGCAAGCTAAATTTTCGCCTAGATAAATTTCACGTCAAAATTTGCATGAAAATTTAACGTGAAATCGAAAACAGTACTAAGCTTTAGATGGCTTAGCTTAGGAAGATTTTTAAATCTTTTGCCTGAAATTATTGCATTTTTGGACACATTGGGAGAAAAACATGAACAATTGGAAGATCCAGTATGGGTAAAGATATTAGCATTTCTTACGGATTTAGTAAGTAATGTACCACTATACCGACTCGGTTTTCCTCTCGGGAAATGCCTCGCAAAAACCGCTCTGTTTGTCATTGGCCTAACCCACGCCAGACTGCGTTAGCGGGCAAAATCTGGCAACTGGGCAAGATGAAAATGAGTCCTTTCAAATAATAAAACGGCCCACAGACGAGAGATCTCGTCGACAACTAGATCTGCAATATGCGATATCTGCAACGAAATTCTCTGTCTGTGGGCTAGTCTCAGGTTGCATTTGTAGTCTCTGCAACGGTTGCAGTAAATATCAAAATTTTTTGATATTTGGTGGGCGGAGCTACTGGTCGACGACCAAGTTTCTGTGTCTGTTGTGATTTTGAGACTAGAATGGAGATCTCATTTGAATTTAGTGTAACGTAATGGTAACATAATTCAAAATCATTGATTTAACGGGCTGAATTGTGTATGAATATGCTCAACAAGAGTCAGTTAGCATACCTCATGATCCCGTTAATGTTTTATCTATTTCAGGAAATATTTATGAACGAAAAGAAAATATGTGGAACAATAATATCTTTAAACATTTGGCAGCAACGGAGATTTAGTTCATTTTTAGTGCTGCCTGCCTATGATGACCGCCAATTAAAATTCAATAAAAAAGTATTTAGAGGGCTACATGTGTCTGAACCAGAAAGTACAAATACCTAGATACCCGTACATACCTGTTCGAAATAACTTTACGTGAAACATAATTTTAAACCCTATTAAGGCACAATTGCTGTCAGATTTATAATTTTCTTCGAAAATCAGTTAATTAGCCCCTAAAACGAACAATTACTGCCTGGTTATGATGACCGCCAATTGAAAATTATTTAGAGGGATCTATGACTAGGCTACAGATGCCTGAAGCAGAAAGTACAAATACCTCATGTATCCGAGTATAAGTACCTGTTCGAAATTACTTTACGTAAAACATCATTTGCTATCAATGCTTACAATGTATGTCCTCCGTATTTTTACAACGAAAATCAACTGAAAACACCCATTCCAAAGCGTGTGTTGCCTCAAAGAAAACAACGTTCGAATGAGATTGCAATTCAAGTTGCGATTACATTCAGTGTCTGTGGCAAATCAATTGAGATCCAGTCGACGACTAGATCTCCGTGTCTGTGGGCCGTTTAAGTATGCTGCATTGACGGCGGCTCGGTTGAGAGGCCGTGATGCAACAGATTCTAGTCCATGTTTGCTTCAAATCGAATCAGAGAGAGTTTGTTTTTCTTTTTCAAATTTTTTTTCCTGCACCGAGGTGTTTCAATGCAACGAACAACTTACTGCAAGTCACTAACGCTAGGTTTAACTCAAAAATAATATTCTTTGGCACAGAAATGGTCAAGACTGCAAATATCATTATGTTTTGTGTATAAAAGTTATATTATGCCATAATTTATTGTTTAAATAACTTTTAATTGGAGTTTTTGACATTGTTTTACTTAATATTTTTTCCGTTATCGTAAAAATTATGTTTACCTAGTTTATATGAAAAATAAATTAATGCTTTACATTAAATTACCCCAATCGTTCATCTTTTTCATTTATTTCTACTTCAAATCGACTTCAATTTATTTTCAATTTCTACTTCAAATTTTGTCCACGAAGTGCGAGCCCTCGTAACGGCATTCGTAACGGCGTTGAGGCATCTATTCGATTATGCTTCAGTGCTTACAAGCCTAACTCTACAATACTTTTTGATGAAGTGGAGAGTCACTCATATACATCAAAAATTAATCCAAAATATTTATTAATAAAGTACATTGCACAAAGTAGTAACCCAATGTATTTAATATATTAATGTCAATAAAGACATTAATTTAATTTGTATTTGTTTTTAATTTAACCCATTTTTCGAAGTCGATCGCGCATAAATTAAAAAAATTAATGTCGATCATACCAGTTTTAGGTTTGCCCACCCCTGCAGTAGAGTTAGTAATTTCCGAGCATTACCAACGGAAAAATGACCAAAATTTTGAAAGAAAGTTTATGGGAATCAGGGCAGAGCGAGTGTTTGATTTAATTTCTAATTATATTTAAGAGAGAAAATATATTTAGAAGAACCAAGACAGCACATTTTACTAATTTAAAATAAGAGGCATTTCACGTGAAGCGGACAACGAAAAAAAGCCGAGGCTCTGGATTTCGTTCAAATTGCGCATACTGGTACTTCTAGAGAATATAAACGTGGATACGCAATATTTATTTTCTATGAGGTTTAGTTGCCGAGCTATGGGCTTTTGAATAATTGACATAGCACATCTACTCGCACCTGGCCTTTAATATTCGATCCTCGACATCATAAAAAAATTTATGACTTATTACTAGTTCCTAATTTGTTCTACGTTACACCTAGACTGAGCCATATAGAGTAGATATTTGCATTCCTGGATATTTCTCTGGTAATTATGCTATGACTAATCCTTTTTGGGATTCTATTCTTCGGTTTTTACAGCCTCCTGAACAACGCAAAATATGATATTTCCTGAAAAAGTGAAATTGTATCTTGTTCGGTTACCTATTCCTCTGCGTAAATTCACTTAACCATAAACATAAATGGCTGAGTTGTAAAACGCCAGCCAGACTGGCGATGTTACTCTCGTTCGCGGTAGTTGCAATAAAAAGAAACCAGATTCAAAATAGGGACATTTTTGAACCTTTCTTTTTACTAATGTTCGAAGAAGAACATTAGTATTAAAATCACTTTGGCCAAAAATTCATATTTCTATATATATATATATATATATATATATATATATATATATATATATATATATATATATATATATATATATATCACCAAAAAATTTCAGTGAAAAAATCTCAGGAACGCGCCACCCGATTGAGCTGAAATTTGCAGGACACATTGGTGTATATGCAAAATAGTGCCAGGTCTCACAAAAAGTTAATAATCTTTAACCCTTTGGCGCCGGCAGCCATTTTAGTGATTTTTTTAATATACCTATTATTCCGTACACAAATAATTTGTGCAAAAATAAAGTTGACGACATAAATTTCGATCAAGTTTTACATGTGAATCGGATAACGTTTTGGAATTTTTTAACCCCATGTGTGCGCTGGGTGCCTAAAAAGAGAACGGGAAAATTTGAAAAATTTTAAATTGCGATAACTTTTGACAAAGCTATTCAATCATTACGAAATTTTCAGGACATGTTTGTTTTATTTAGTTAAAGATAAATGTACGTTTTAATGAGCGTGCTGGCAACCCTGTAGCTAGGGCAGGCACTGAAAATGAAAACCTCCAAATCATCGTCTCTCTTGAAAAAATGTCGTTTCTTAAAAAAAAAGCCACTCATATGTAAATCTTGTGCTTTGTTTACATAAGCAAAGAAAAAAATTTGATATGGTATAACGGGCACGCCTGGTAACCCTTGCCCAATTTACCTATATTTTAAGCATCAAAAACTTCTGTTCACGGAAACTCACGATATGATGAACAGAATTTATTGAAATTAGCAGAATGTATTAGTCTTAAATAGGACCAGGTCTGATAGAAGTGATTTTGAAATGCGGTTGATTCTGTGCCAGTGGTGCCATCTTATAAAATCACTAAAAAAGATAACTGCTTTAAGCCCTATAAGTTCTGATTGAATAGTTCGATTTTGACCAAATTCGCACCGTAGCTGCACCTTACTTTAAACCACGTTTGGTAGAAATTTGATTGAAAAATTCGGTTGGAACTGCCAGCTATGATAATTTTGGTGTCTTAAATTTGAAAAAATAAAAATTTGGTAGTGAAAATATTCAAACCATCGAATATCCTAAAAAATGTCCATTTCTACAATAAAACCAATCTGTTTACAAATCTTATGCTCAATCTACACAGTCAAAGTAAAACTTTGGAAATTTCATGTCGGACAAGAACGGTAACCCTTTCTCAGTTAACCTATATTTTTAGCTTCAAAAACTTCTGTTCACGGGAACTCACGAATCAATAATCAGATAGAATTGAAATTTACAGAATGCATTGGACTTAAGAAGGGCCAGGTCTGATAGAAGCGATTTTGAATTGTAGGCAACTCTGTTCCAGTGGTGCCATCTTGAAAAATTACAAAGAAAAAAAAATGCTTTTTGCCCTATAAAATGTGAATTAGTTACCAGATTTTCATGAAATTGACACAGTAGCTGCACCCTACTTTAGACTCTGTTTGATAGAAATTTGGTTGAAAAATTCGATTGGTGCTGCCAGCTATGGTAATTTTTGTGTCTTTGGTTTTGAAAATTCGCCCAGGAAAATAAAACTTTTTGCCCTATAACTTCCAGTGCAATCATGAAATCAATACGAATTTCATACAATTACTGGAACCTTTTATAAGCATTATTCAAGCCAAATTTGGTTGAAAAGCCATGATAGGGTTGCCAGCTATTGTTGGTTTTGTGTTTTTTTGCAATATCTTTATTAAGCGGTTATATCGTAGAATTTTTAATTGGTTATGATATTGTAGTGACAATAAACAGGAAATATTAAGCTTTCGATTATTTGAAAAAACTCGCTGCAGGTAACCCTAAATTTCTTTATACTTCTATAACTTCAAATTTTATATAACAACGTGAAGCAGATGTTATATATTCTTGCCTTTGATACTGGCGAAAGGTTGCCAGCACGAGTCGGTTGTGCTACTTTTGTATCAATAAATGCTAACAGTTAGTATTCATACCGGAAACATTTACAATGAAAATAAATAACCCATTTTTCAATTCCCAAAGTTCTGCAAATTTTTCGGATCGCAGCCCCAAACTCCAACTTCAGTTACAGTGCTGCAGGCACTGAGCATTTGCTTAATTGATATTATATGAGATGCTGCTTTCTCAATTTTGTGATATAAGCAACTGATAACGAATATAATTAACAAGTGCTATGCTCTCATAAACGTTGAAATTCATGCCAGTGGTAATATCTGAAACCTTCTACCATATGAGTTATAATGCATTTTTGAGACAAAAGTAAAACGTGGCATTTGAAACAATTTGGCCGTAATAAGCAGCGCATGTGGTGGAATATGCACTCAAAACCTACACGATTCTTCTACTGTTCTTCGAACATTAGTGTTTCTAGCGGTTCAGGTGCGCTTGAGTTTTTAAGTATTATAATCGTCTTAAGTGCGCAATTACTTAATCCTGGATATACATAATTGGCAATAATAAACATCTTATAGTAGTGCATGGTTTGCTGTTTGCTTCTTATTTCTCTTCTGTTAGGCAGAAGGTTGACCAATTAAAAACTGCAGTGCATATGAACTACTATGAAGACTGATATTCAAAGGAAAATAGAGAAAATAAGTAGATTTAGAACGCATATTGCAGCAAACGCAACATTTATTACGATCAGCCTGTTTAAAAGGCAACCACTGGCACCACTTTCCAGGATTAACTGTCGTAGGAGTCAAGGTCTTAATCCTTCGCAATAACACGCCTAAAACGCCTATTACTTATTTTAATCTTAGAATGTATAGCATCTAACAGATTGATTTCAAATTGCCAGCAGGTTGAACAAATAAACAATAATATAAATAACAATAAAATTGAAAAATTTACTAACATTCCGGGGACTAGTGCATTTACCCTGTATAGAAACATTTATGGTTTCCATGCCATCCTTCGGTTGTTATTGTCAAACGACAACAACAGTCTAATCATTTTTTTAAATTTACAGAACCATAATAGCAAATCGTTCATGTACTCACGCCCAGGGTTTACACTTTACTAAATTTGAAGTAGGTTTACTTCATTTCTATTTTGAAAATAATAGCTATTTCACTACTTCAGTTACTTCGGATTTGTTGCACTTATTTCTAATAGTTTCCTATGCCAAAACTGTCATTTCGATAACAATTCTTGCATTTCACTTTGTAAACACATCACCAATCTAATTTTGCTAGCTCCGGCATCGGGTAATAGTCTACCCACTTCATTCCTATATCAGGTCATCTGATCGTTGATTGTACGTTGAAAAAAAACTACTTTTAACATTAGTAGCCTAGTCAAATTTCGGTAGAGGCACTTACATTGCAAGTCGTATATTACTTAACAATTTATAGCACTGACACTAGTCACTGAACAGACATGAACGTATAAGAACTATCAACAACAAAATTCAGGGACTGAAAATGAAAACTCTACTTTTAACTATTTTAAATAGTATTTAAACTACTAATTTTTAGTAGAACATATTGTTCATAGTGCCTCTTGGTCTTACTTGGGCCAACGTGTATTTCCTACATGACAGATGAAATAAACAGACTCAGCTGTTCAGCGAAAGCTTTTGGCAATTTCCCTGCAAGGCATATCAGCAAACATTGCGTCGCATGCTTGCACGAACAGACCTGGTGATGCCCTAACAGTGCGGAAAATAGAGTGCAAAAAGGGAAGTTTGGAAAAGAACCGTTCTTGCGGTTCGTTGAAAAATTGCAGAACAAAGAAAGGGGACAAGTTGGTTGAAACTGAAAGTGTAAAGGTCGTACTGCTTGTTGCGAGGGGAAAAAATAGCAAATTTGAAAAATTATTTGAAGTCAAATCAAAGTTCATTCGGAAAATATTTCGGAATACAAGTACAATAGTGTTTAACCTACTTCCCAATAGATTTGGAGGCGAAAATTTTGAATTGTGGGAAAGTTAAAAGGAAAAGTGTGGGTGTTGGATGATTGAAAACGACTTGAATTCTTTAGAACGACAAGAAGAAATTGGGTGGAGGCCAATCGTGAATTATCAGCAACGAAGGTTCTTCTTGATTGAAAACGACTTGAATTCTTTTGAACGACAAGAAGAAATTGGGTGGAGGCCAATCGTGAGTTAGTAGCAAAGAAGTTTCTTGTGCTGTAGAATCTGGATTGTGAAAGATGCTGGTGCAGTCGACGTGCAAATTACTTCAGCTAAGTAACTCTCGTGTATAAGAATCGCTTCCATGTATCAAACAATATATACATATATATATATATATATATATATATATATATATATATATATATATATATATATATATATATATATATAAATATAAATATATAAATATATATATATAAATATATATGTATATATATATATATATATATATATATATATATATATATATAGATATATATATATATATATATATATATATATATATATATATATATATATATATATATATATATAAATATATATCAATACTTTCGATATCCTACCTAAGCATGACAACTGTAACATTCAATTTACGAAGCGAACTGTACGTAAATTTGAAAATTTGAACGTGTGCTGTTACAGTTTTCGTTGTATGGTTAAGTTGCCTTCGACACATAACAGAAATTTTAATCGCGGGTAGCTGTATCACATCGACAGCAACCAATCCTGGAAAAAACAAGTAAATTTAATTGAAAAAATCGTATGTCAAGTAATTTTGAATATGAACATGTCTAATTAAAGTTTTCCAATTATTATAAAGAAAAAGAAAAGAATTAGCAGATATCGATACATATAAGATTAATATTAGTATAAGCATTGCATTGAAATTATTTGGATTAAATATCTTGTTTATATATTAGGTTGATATAAAAGAAAAAATTTTGTCACGATTGGTTTTAACCGATCCCAGCCGGGTTTGGGGTTTTA
Source organism: Nemotelus pantherinus (assembly GCA_963978885.1). Lineage (NCBI taxonomy): Eukaryota > Metazoa > Arthropoda > Insecta > Diptera > Stratiomyidae > Nemotelus > Nemotelus pantherinus. The sequence goes on from OZ022264.1 coordinate 114,974,177, forward strand.
CAGAGGATTTATATTATTTAATTCGGAATTACTCATTTATTGAATTTGTTTTTCGTTGCTTTCTTTTGTAAGGTTCAGATATTTCTTGTAGACTTACATATCTACTTTTTTTATAATTTTAGCTATATATTTTCTTGTGCTTTTTTTTCCTTTCTTTCTCTTTTACTTCTTTATTATGAGTTTATTGGCAATAACAATCTTTGAATAAATTATTGTAAAAGAAAATAATGATTTCTCCTCTCCATCTTCTGCATGTTTGTTTGTAAAATGTGATGTCCGCGTGCGGTAGCATCAAAGTGATTCCTTCTCTGGCCATAAGGCCAATGACAGACAGTTCGGTTTCACCGAAGCGTTTAACGCTTCGGTTTGGCGCGTCGACTGCCACACACAGCGGTTTTCAGAAGCGTTTATCGAGTCGGTTTAGTCACAAATTACGTCAGAGTATAATGGTTTTCTGGATGCATTGATGAATGCATGGGATAGGGGAAGGAAAATCCCTATCCCATGCATTCATCAATGCATCCAGAAAACTTCAGCTCGATCGGACTACGCAGCAATGAAATCATCGAAAAACGCTCGAAAAACGAGTCGGTGGGTCATTTCTCTCATCAACCGACGCGATTCCGTAACCGAGAGGCGGTTCGCACCGCGGTGTGTGTCATCACAATGCTAAAGTAATGTACGACTATACCGACTCGGTTTTCCTCTCGGGAAACGCCTCGCAAAAACCGCTCTGTTTGTCATTGGCCTAACCCACACCACACTGCGTTAGCGGGCAAAATCTGGCAACTGGGCAAGATGAAAATGAGTCCTTTCAAATAATAAAACGGCCCACAGACGAGAGATCTCGTCGACAACTAGATCTGCAATATGCGATATCTGCAACGAAATTCTCTGTCTGTGGGCTAGTCTCAGGTTGCATTTGTAGTCTCTGCAACGGTTGCAGTAAATATCAAAATTTTTTGATATTTGGTGGGCGGAGCTACTGGTCGACGACCAAGTTTCTGTGTCTGTTGTGATTTTGAGATTAGAATGGAGATCTCATTTGAATTTAGTGTAACGTAATGGTAACATAGTTCAAAATCATTGATTTAACGGGCTGAATTGTGTATGAATATGCTCAACAAGAGTCAGTTAGCATACCTCATCATCCCGTTAATGTTTTATCTATTTCAGGAAATATTTATGAACGAAAAGAATAGATGTGGAACAATAATATCTTTAAACATTTGGCAGCAACGGAGATTTAGTTCATTTTAAGTGCTGCCTGCCTATGATGACCGCCAATTAAAATTCAATAAAAAAGTATTTAGAGGGCTACATGTGTCTGAACCAGAAAGTACAAATACCTAGATACCCGTACATACCTGTTCGAAATAACTTTACGTGAAACATAATTTTAAACCCTATTAAGGCACAATTGCTGTCAGATTTATAATTTTCTTCGAAAATCAGTTAATTAGCCCCTAAAACGAACAATTACTGCCTGGTTATGATGACCGCCAATTGAAAATTATTTAGAGGGATCTATGACTAGGCTACAGATGCCTGAAGCAGAAAGTACAAATACCTCATGTATCCGAGTATAAGTACCTGTTCGAAATTACTTTACGTAAAACATCATTTGCTATCAATGCTTACAATGTATGTCCTCCGTATTTTTACAACGAAAATCACCTGAAAACACCCATTCCAAAGCGTGTGTTGCCTCAAAGAAAACAACGTTCGAATGAGATTGCAATTCAAGTTGCGATTACATTCAGTGTCTGTGGCAAATCAATTGAGATCCAGTCGACGACTAGATCTCCGTGTCTGTGGGCCGTTTAAGTATGCTGCATTGGCGGCGGCTCGGCTGAGAGGCCGTGATGCAACAGATTCTAGTCCATGTTTGCTTCAAATCGAATCAGAGAGAGTTTGTTTTTCTTTTTCAAATTTTTTTTTCCTGCACCGAGGTGTTTCAATGCAACGAACAACTTACTGCAAGTCACTAACGCTAGGTTTAACTCAAAAAAAACTCTAGCGCACCTGAACCGCTAGAAACACTAATGTTCGAAGAACAGTAGATGAATCTTTCAGGTTTTGAATATGCACCACATGTGCTGCTTATTACGGCCAAACTGTTTCAAATGCCACGTTTTACTTTGGTTTCAAGAATGCATTATAGCTCATATGGTGGAAGGTTTCAGATATTACCACTGGCATGAATTTCAACGTTTATGACAGCAAAACACGGGTTAATTATATTCGTTATCAGTTGCTTATTTCACATAATTTTGAAAGCAGCATCTCATATAACATCCATGAAGAAAATGCTCAGTGCCAGCAACACTGTAACTGAAGTTGGTGTTTGGGGCTGCGATCCGAAAAATTTGCAGAACTTTGGGAATTGAAACATTGGTTATTTATTTTCATTGTAAATGTTTCCGGTATGAATACTAACTGCAAGCATTTATTGATACAAAAGTAGCACAACCGACTCGTGCTGGCAACCTTTTGCCAGTATCAAATCCAAGAATATATCACATCTGCTTCACGCTGTTTTATTACATTCGAAGTTATAGGAGTAT
>OZ022264.1:114979243-115166743 GCA_963978885.1 Nemotelus pantherinus
TTATATTGCTTCATTCTTCCAGTACTTCAAATTTTCTCTACCATGCGTAAATAATTTTAACTCATTTTCAAATTACAAAAGCTTATATATTTGAAATCGTTAAAACTATCGCTATAATTCATAAAATTGTAAAGGTGATATATACTCTTTAAAACTGGATGTTTTCTAACCCATTAATTAATTGTTATAGGCCGCCTCCATTAGCAATTTTCCATGGCATAACATTTCAAATTGCTAATGGAGGCGGCCTATGGTATGCAATATTTCACGGCATGCCATATATGAGTAGTAAGAGTGGACCACTTGCCGGTTCTTCATATAAAAATAATTCCTTTTGTTTGTTTAGAATCGTTGCAAAATTTCCGTGGGAGCGGGAGGGTACATTGATGGTGTACGTTGTTCGAGGAAAGGAGATATATAAGATTTTGAAGGTGTGCTTTGTTGATGTTTTGTTGCTCGTTTTGATTTACGCTGATTTTTCATTTGAATCGCCATAAGAAATTCATGGGGCAAACGAGTTAAAGTTGTCCAAATCGTAGTGCTTTTTTAAAAGTTTTTCGCCGCCAAATAGGACAGGTTATTCATACAAAAATCGAGGGTTTTTTTAGTTTTGTAGACAAAAATTTTTCGTTTGACGCGTTGTTGTTTGTTGGGTTGACAGGGAGAAGGATTGCTATTGGTTTTCGGTTTGGTTTGGTGTAGCAGTTTGGTTGCTGGTAGTTGTGACCTTGATATTTGGTGCATGGTGCATTGGGTATTGGTGTTTGGAGCGTTGGCCTGATGATCTTAGAACTCGTAGTATTGGTGCTTGTTTCCGTGCTCTTTGGTTTTAGGATGCCCCGCTGCTTAATGCGATTGTTTGATTTTTTAAAATTGCATAATTTAAACTTGTGAGAAATGCTGATCAAGTTCGCTTCATAGTAATCAAAAAAAACTTGTCTCGTAGTACTACTACGATGAATTTAGTTTGTATAATTTTTGAAATTGATATCAATGAGAAATGAATGAACTCGCGTGCTGAACCAGTTATGAGCTTAGTCATTTGTAAAACAGATAACAGACATGAAGATATTTATATCTTCGATGAATGTTTGAATACATTTGAATTGATTACAGAGCAATAACAATGCATTCATGAAGGCGAAAGTGGAATGTAAACAAACTGAAAACAAGCTGAAATGTGGATAAGAATAGAATTTCAATTTCATTGAATTGGGGCAGCAATGCTTATGAACTCCGGTCTAATTTCGAAATGAAAAGCGATTTGTATGTACAAGCAGACTAACATATTTTTATTGTGATGTGAATATATTGATATTTTTTTACATTTGATAATATTGATATTGTTATTTCTTGCATTTCATTTTTGTTTTGCTCTTTAAAAAAGCAGATTAAGATGTTTAAATTGTGGTATGAAATAAAATTTTTTGCATATGGTTTTTTTTTTTTTTTTTTTTACATGGAAAAATAATTGTAAAGAGAAACAGCTTCACATATGACTCCTCCGAGAATTATTCCCAATCCAACACATTTTAATATGTTTAAAAGATAGTATTCTGTTTTTGAATAATTTTGTGATGTCATAGGTTTATTGTAGGGTCCGCAGACGTCTTTACCGTTGGCATAGAAACAATCTGGTGACAATCGTAGATGTTCACTATCGACAGGATCTGTTGGTGTATTTAAAGCACTCATTGTTAGGGAACAAAAGTAGCATTTGACGTGATCTTTAATATTGGTGTAGAAATATCCACTTTGTGCAAGCTTCAAAGCCTTCCTTTCATCGATCTTTAACTTCGTAAAAGTTTTGAGGCGGTCGTATTCACGCTTTAAATCTAACATTTTCACTAAAATCTTCAGAGGTTACAGCACGTCTTTTATACTGATCCATGTATTGTGCTGAGATGGAAAGCCAAGCCGGTCTAATTTCGAAATGAAAAGCGGTTTGTATGTACAAGCAGACTAAGATATTTATTGATATTGATATTACTAATGTTCGAAGAACATTAGTATTAAAATCGATTCGGCCAAAAATTCATATTTCCATGAATATATATATATATATATATATCATCAAAAAATTTCAGTGAGATAATCTCGGGAACGCGCCATCCGATTGAGCTGAAACTTTCAGGATACATTGGTGTATATGCAAAATAGGTCCAGATCTCTTTAAATGTCAGTTACTGTTAACCTTTTGGCGCCGGCGGCCATTTAAGTGATATTTTTAATATACCTATTATTTCGTGCACAAATAATTTTCGCAAAAACAAAGATAACCAAATAAATTTCTAACGTGTTTTACATATGAATCGGATAATGCTTTGGAATTTTTTAACCCTATGTGTGCGCTGGGTGCCTAAAAAGAGGACGGGAAAATTTGAAAATTTTTAAATTTCGATAACTTTTGACAGAGCTATTCAATCATTACGAAATTTTCAGAACATATTGATATTATTTTGTTAAAGATTTGTGTAGCTTTTAATGACCATGCTGGCAACCCTACAGCTAGGGCAGGCACTGAAAGTGAAAACCTCCAAATCATCGTTTCTCTTGAAAAAATGCCGGTTCTTCAAAAAAAAGCCACTCATATGAAAATCTTGTGCTTTGTTTACATAACCAAAAAAAAAAAAAGATATGGTATAACGGGCACACCTGGTAACCCTTGCCCAATTTACCTATTTTTTTACCATCAAAAACTTCTGTTCACGGAAACTCACGATCCGATTAGCAGAATTATTTGAATTTCACAGAATGTATTGGTCTTAGACAGGACCAGGTCTGATAGAAGTGATTTTGAAATGCGGGCGATTCTGTGCCAGTGGTGCCATCTTGAAAACAACTAAAAAAGAAAACTGCTTTTAGCCCTATAAATTCTAATTGAATCGTTCGATTTTGACGAAACTCACACAATTGCTGGACCTTACTTTAAACCACGTTTGGTAGAAATTTGGTTGAAAAATTCGGTTGGAGCTGCCAGCTATGATAATTTTGGTGTCTTCATTTTGAAAAAAAAAAAATTTGGAAGTGAAAACATTCAAACCATCGAATATTAAAAAAATGTCCGTTTCTAAATATAAAACCAATCTGTATATTAATCTTATGTTTTATCTACACGTTCAAAATAAAACTTTGGAAATTTCATGTCAGACAAGAACGGTAACCCTCTCCCAGTTAACCTATATTTTTAGCATCAAAAACTTCTGTTCACGGGAACTCACGAACCAATAATCAGATACAGCAAAAATTTACAGAATGCATTGGACTTAAGTAAAACTAGATTTGGGAGAAGCGATTTTGAATTGTGGGCAAGTCTGTGCCAGTGGTGCCATCTTGAAAAATTACGAAGAAAAAAAAACTGCTTTTTGCCCTATGAAATGTGAATAGGTTACCGGATTTTCATGAAATTGACACAGTAGCTAAACCTAACTCTAATCTCTGTTTGGTGGAAATTTGGTTCAAAAATTTGATTGGTGCTGCCAGCTATGGTAATTTTTGTGTTTTTGGTTTTGAAAAATCGCTGAGGAAAATAAAAATTTTTGCACTATAACTTACAGTGCAGTCATGAAATCAATACGAATTTCATACAATTAATGAAACCTGTCATAAACATTATTCAGGCCAAATTTGGTTGAAAAGCCACAATAGGGTTGCCAGCTATTGTTGGTTTTGTGTTTAATTGCAATATCTTTATTAAGCAGTTTTATCGTAGAATTTTCAAGTGGTAATGATATTGTAGTGACAATAAACAGCAAATATTAAGCTTTCGATTATTTGAAAAAACTCGCTGCAGGTAACCCTAAATTTCTTTATACTCCTATAACTTCGAATGTAATTAAACAACGTGAAGCAGATTTGATATATTCTTGGCTTTGATACTGGCGAAAGGTTGCCAGCACGAGTCGGTTGTGCTACTTTTGTATCAATAAATGCTTACAGTTAGTATACATACCGGAAACATTCACAATGAAAATAAAAAACTCTAGCGCACCTGAACCGCTAGAAACACTAATGTTCGAAGAACAGTAGAAGAATCGTGCAGGTTTTGAGTGCATATTCCACCACATGTGCTGCTTATTACGGCCAAACTGTTTCAAATGCCACGTTTTACTTTCGTCTTAAGAATGCATTATAACTCATATGGTGGAAGGTTTCAGATATTACCACTGGCATGAATTTCAACGTTTATGAGAGCAAAACACGGGTTAATTACCTGCAGCGAGTTTTTTCAAATGATCGAAAGCTTAATATTTGCTGTGAAAATTCTACGATAAAACCGCTTAATAAAGATATTGCAATTAAACACAAAATCAACAATAGCTGGCAACCCTATCGTGGCTTTTCAACCAAATTTGGCCTGAATAATGTTTATGACAGGTTTCATTAATTGTATGAAATTCGTATTGATTTCATGACTGCACTGGAAGTTATAGTGCAAAAAGTTTTATTTTCCTGAGCGAATTTTCAAAACCAAACACACAAAAATTACCAAAGCTGGCAGCACCAATCAAATTTTTCAACCAAATTTCCACCAAACAGAGATTAGAGTTAGGTTTAGCTACTGTGTCAATTTCATGAAAATCTGGTAGCTTATTCACATTTCATAGGGCAAAAAGCAGTTTTTTTTCTTTGTAATTTTTCAAGATGGCACCACTGGCACAGACTTGCCCACAATTCAAAATCGCTTCTATCAAATCTGGTCTTACTTAAGTCCAATGCATTCTGTAAATTTTAGCTGTATCTGATTATTGGTTCGTGAGTTTCCGTGAACAGAAGTTTTTGATGCTAAAAATATAGGTTAACTGGGAGAGGGTTACCGTTCTTGTCCGACATGAAATTTCCAAAGTTTAACTTTGAACGTGTAGATTAAACATAAGATTTATATACAGATTGGTTTTATTGTAAGAAACGGACATTTTTTTGAATATTCGATGGTTTGAATGTTTTCACTTCCAAATTTTTTTTTTCCAAATGAAGACACCAAAATTATCATAGCTGGCAGCTCCAACCGAATTTTTCAACCAAATTTCTATCAAACGTGGTTTGAAGTAATGTGCAGCAATTGTGTGAGTTTCGTCAAAATCGAACGATTCAATCAGAATTTATAGGGCTAAAAACAGTTATCTTTTTTAGTGGTTTTTCAAGATGGCACCACTGGCACAGAATCGCCCGCATTTCAAAATCACTTCTATCAGACCTGGTCCTATTTAAGACCAATACATTCTGTGAATTTCAAATAATTCTGCTCAGCGGATCGTGAGTTTCCGTGAACAGAAGTTTTTGATGCTAAAAATATAGGTAAATTGGGCAAGGGTTACCAGACGTGCCCGTTATACCATATCTTTTTTTTTTTTGGTTATGTAAACAAAGCACAAGATTTACATATGAGTGGCTTTTTTTTGAAGAAACGGCATTTTTTCAAGAGAAACGATGATTTGGAGGTTTTCACTTTCAGTGCCTGCCCTAGCTGTAGGGTTGCCAGCATGGTCATTAAAAGCCACACAGATCTACAACTAAATAATATCAATATGTTTTGAAAATTTCGTAATGATTGAATAGCTCCGTCAAAAGTTATCGAAATTTAAAAATTTTCAAATTTTCCCGTCCTCTTTTTAGGCACCCAGCGCACAGATAGGGTTAAAAAATTCCAAAGCATTATCCGATTCATATGTAAAACACGTTAGAAATTTATTTCGTTAACTTTGTTTTTGCGAAAATCATTTGTGCACGAAATAATAGGTATATTGAAAAAATCACTAAAATGGCCGCCGGCGCCAAAATGTTAACAATAACTGACATTTAAAGAGACCTGGACCTATTCTGTATATACACCAATGTATCCTGAAAGTTTCAGCTCAATCGGATGGCGCGTTCTCGAGATTATCTCACTGAAATTTTTTGATGATATATATATATATATATATATATATATATATATATATATATATATATATATATATTTATATGGAAATATGAATTTTTGGCCGAATCGATTTTAATACTAATGTTCTTCGAACATTAGTAATAATATTCTTTGGCACAGAAATGGTCAAGACTGCAAATATCATTATGTTTTGTGTATAAAAGTTATATTATGCCATAATTTATTGTTTAAATAACTTTTAATTGGAGTTTTTGACGTTGTTTTACTTAATATTTTTTCCGTTATCGTAAAAATTATGTTTACCTAGTTTATATGAAAAATAAATTAATGCTTTACATTAAATGACCCCAATCGTTCATCTATTTCATTTATTTCTACTTCAAATCGACTTCAATTTATTTTCAATTTCTACTTCAAATTTTGTCCACGAAGTGCGAGCCCTCGTAACGGCAGCAAAAAGTACCCAGCAAGCAGTTTAGAAAGCGTTTCCTAAAAACGATAGTTTCTCGACAATCAACAGACATATCCCTTATACGAAGCCGAGCATGTTCGCAAATATATCAGCAACAATAATTTTCTTTACGATTAGCGACAAATAATAATAATGCGTGCCATGTGTATGTACCCTATGGCCCATGCAACTCATTAACAGGCAACATTACCAAAATTTTTTCCCTAGTTTGCTGGTCGCGGTTTGCCGAACAATTTGCCTTTCCTGAAAAATGTTCTAATGTTACGATGTTTTGTGTTCAATTTTAGCAGCTTATATTGCTTCATTCTTCCAGTACTTCAAATTTTCTCTACCATGCGTAAATAATTTTAACTCATTTTCAAATTACAAAAGCTTATATATTTGAAATCGTTAAAACTATCGCTATAATTCATAAAATTGTAAAGGTGATATATACTCTTTAAAACTGGATGTTTTCTAACCCATTAATTAATTGTTATAGGCCGCCTCCATTAGCAATTTTCCATGGCATAACATTTCAAATTGCTAATGGAGGCGGCCTATGGTATGCAATATTTCACGGCATGCCATATATGAGTAGTAAGAGTGGACCACTTGCCGGTTCTTCATATAAAAATAATTCCTTTTGTTTGTTTAGAATCGTTGCAAAATTTCCGTGGGAGCGGGAGGGTACATTGATGGTGTACGTTGTTCGAGGAAAGGAGATATATAAGATTTTGAAGGTGTGCTTTGTTGATGTTTTGTTGCTCGTTTTGATTTACGCTGATTTTTCATTTGAATCGCCATAAGAAATTCATGGGGCAAACGAGTTAAAGTTGTCCAAATCGTAGTGCTTTTTTAAAAGTTTTTCGCCGCCAAATAGGACAGGTTATTCATACAAAAATCGAGGGTTTTTTTAGTTTTGTAGACAAAAAATTCTCGTTTGACGCGTTGTTGTTTGTTGGGTTGACAGGGAGAAGGATTGCTATTGGTTTTCGGTTTGGTTTGGTGTAGTAGTTTGGTTGCTGGTAGTTGTGACCTTGATATTTGGTGCATGGTGCATTGGGTATTGGTGTTTGGAGCGTTGGCCTGATGATCTTAGAACTCGTAGTATTGGTGCTTGTTTCCGTGCTCTTTGGTTTTAGGATGCCCCGCTGCTTAATGCGATTGTTTGATTTTTTAAAATTGCATAATTTAAACTTGTGAGAAATGCTGATCAAGTTCGCTTCATAGTAATCAAAAAAAACTTGTCTACTACGATGAATTTAGTTTGTATAATTTTTGAAATTGATATCAATGAGAAATGAATGAACTCGCGTGCTGAACCAGTTATGAGCTTAGTCATTTGTAAAACAGATAACAGACATGAAGATATTTATATCTTCGATGAATGTTTGAATACATTTGAATTGATTACAGAGCAATAACAATGCATTCATGAAGGCGAAAGTGGAATGTAAACAAACTGAAAACAAGCTGAAATGTGGATAAGAATAGAATTTCAATTTCATTGAATTGGGGCAGCAATGCTTATGAACTCCGGTCTAATTTCGAAATGAAAAGCGGTTTGTATGTACAAGCAGACTAACATATTTTTATTGTGATGTGAATATATTGATATTTTTTTACATTTGATAATATTGATAATGTTATTTCTTGCATTTCATTTTTGTTTTGCTCTTTAAAAAAGCAGATTAAGATGTTTAAATTGTGGTATGAAATAAAATTTTTTGCATATGGTTTTTTTTTTTTTTTTTTTTTTTACATGGAAAAATAATTGTAAAGAGAAACAGCTTCACATATGACTCCTCCGAGAATTATTCCCAATCCAACACATTTTAATATGTTTAAAAGATAGTATTCTGTTTTTGAATAATTTTGTGATGTCATAGGTTTATTGTAGGGTCCGCAGACGTCTTTACCGTTGGCATAGAAACAATCTGGTGACAATCGTAGATGTTCACTATCGACAGGATCTGTTGGTGTATTTAAAGCACTCATTGTTAGGGAACAAAAGTAGCATTTGACGTGATCTTTAATATTGGTGTAGAAAAATCCACTTTGTGCAAGCTTCAAAGCCTTCCTTTCATCGATCTTTAACTTCGTAAAAGTTTTGAGGCGGTCGTATTCACGCTTTAAATCTAACATTTTCACTAAAATCTTCAGAGGTTACAGCACGTCTTTTATACTGATCCATGTATTGTGCTGAGATGGAAAGCCAAGCCGGTCTAATTTCGAAATGAAAAGCGGTTTGTATGTACAAGCAGACTAAGATATTTATTGATATTGATATTACTAATGTTCGAAGAACATTAGTATTAAAATCGATTCGGCCAAAAATTCATATTTCCATGTATATATATATATATCATCAAAAAATTTCAGTGAGATAATCTCGGGAACGCGCCATCCGATTGAGCTGAAACTTTCAGGATACATTGGTGTATATGCAAAATAGGTCCAGGTCTCTTTAAATGTCAGTTACTGTTAACCTTTTGGCGCCGGCGGCCATTTTAGTGATATTTTTAATATACCTATTATTTCGTGCACAAATAATTTTCGCAAAAACAAAGATAACCAAATAAATTTCTAACGTGTTTTACATATGAATCGGATAATGCTTTGGAATTTTTTAACCCTATGTGTGCGCTGGGTGCCTAAAAAGAGGACGGGAAAATTTGAAAATTTTTAAATTTCGATAACTTTTGACAGAGCTATTCAATCATTACGAAATTTTCAGAACATATTGATATTCTTTAGTTAAAGATTTGTGTAGCTTTTAATGACCATGCTGGCAACCCTACAGCTAGGGCAGGCACTGAAAGTGAAAACCTCCAAATCATCGTTTCTCTTGAAAAAATGCCGTTTCTTCAAAAAAAAGCCACTCATATGTAAATCTTGTGCTTTGTTTACATAACCAAAAAAAAAAAAAGATATGGTATAACGGGCACGCCTGGTGACCCTTGCCCAATTTACCTATTTTTTTACCATCAAAAACTTCTGATCACGGAAACTCACGATCCGATTAGCAGAATTATTTGAATTTCACAGAATGTATTGGTCTTAGACAGGACCAGGTCTGATAGAAGTGATTTTGAAATGCGGGCGATTCTGTGCCAGTGGTGCCATCTTGAAAAACCACTAAAAAAGAAAACTGCTTTTAGCCCTATAAATTCTAATTGAATCGTTCGATTTTGACGAAACTCACACAATTGCTGGACCTTACTTTAAACCACGTTTGGTAGAAATTTGGTTGAAAAATTCGGTTGGAGCTGCCAGCTATGATAATTTTGGTGTCTTCATTTTGAAAAAAAAAAAAACTGGAAGTGAAAACATTCAAACCATCGAATATTAAAAAAATGTCCGTTTCTAACAATAAAACCAATCTGTATATTAATCTTATGTTTTATCTACACGTTCAAAATAAAACTTTGGAAATTTCATGTCAGACAAGAACGGTAACCCTCTCCCAGTTAACCTATATTTTTAGCATCAAAAACTTCTGTTCACGGGAACTCACGAACCAATAATCAGATACAGCTAAAATTTACAGAATGCATTGGACTTAAGTAAAACTAGATTTAGTAGAAGCGATTTTGAATTGTGGGCAAGTCTGTGCCAGTGGTGCCATCTTGAAAAATTACGAAGAAAAAAAACTGCTTTTTGCCCTATGAAATGTGAATAGGTTACCGGATTTTCATGAAATTGACACAGTAGCTAAACCTAACTCTAATCTCTGTTTGGTGGAAATTTGGTTCAAAAATTTGATTGGTGCTGCCAGCTATGGTAATTTTTGTGTTTTTGGTTTTGAAAAATCGCTGAGGAAAATAAAAATTTTTGCACTATAACTTACAGTGCAGTCATGAAATCAATACGAATTTCATACAATTAATGAAACCTGTCATAAACATTATTCAGGCCAAATTTGGTTGAAAAGCCACAATAGGGTTGCCAGCTATTGTTGGTTTTGTGTTTAATTGCAATATCTTTATTAAGCAGTTTTATCGTAGAATTTTCAAGTGGTAATGATATTGTAGTGACAATAAACAGCAAATATTAAGCTTTCGATTATTTGAAAAAACTCGCTGCAGGTAACCCTAAATTTCTTTATACTCCTATAACTTCGAATGTAATTAAACAACGTGAAGCAGATTTGATATATTCTTGGCTTTGATACTGGCGAAAGGTTGCCAGCACGAGTCGGTTGTGCTACTTTTGTATCAATAAATGCTTACAGTTAGTATACATACCGGAAACATTCACAATGAAAATAAAAAACTCTAGCGCACCTGAACCGCTAGAAACACTAATGTTCGAAGAACAGTAGAAGAATCGTGCAGGTTTTGAGTGCATATTCCACCACATGTGCTGCTTATTACGGCCAAACTGTTTCAAATGCCACGTTTTACTTTCGTCTTAAGAATGCATTATAACTCATATGGTGGAAGGTTTCAGATATTACCACTGACATGAATTTCAACGTTTATGAGAGCAAAACACGGGTTAATTACCTGCAGCGAGTTTTTTCAAATGATCGAAAGCTTAATATTTGCTGTGAAAATTCTACGATAAAACCGCTTAATAAAGATATTGCAATTAAACACAAAATCAACAATAGCTGGCAACCCTATCGTGGCTTTTCAACCAAATTTGGCCTGAATAATGTTTATGACAGGTTTCATTAATTGTATGAAATTCGTATTGATTTCATGACTGCACTGGAAGTTATAGTGCAAAAAGTTTTATTTTCCTGAGCGAATTTTCAAAACCAAACACACAAAAATTACCAAAGCTGGCAGCACCAATCAAATTTTTCAACCAAATTTCCACCAAACAGAGATTAGAGTTAGGTTTAGCTACTGTGTCAATTTCATGAAAATCTGGTAACTTATTCACATTTCATAGGGCAAAAAGCAGTTTTTTTTCTTTGTAATTTTTCAAGATGGCACCACTGGCACAGACTTGCCCACAATTCAAAATCGCTTCTATCAAATCTGGTCTTACTTAAGTCCAATGCATTCTGTAAATTTTAGCTGTATCTGATTATTGGTTCGTGAGTTTCCGTGAACAGAAGTTTTTGATGCTAAAAATATAGGTTAACTGGGAGAGGGTTACCGTTCTTGTCCGACATGAAATTTCCAAAGTTTAACTTTGAACGTGTAGATTAAACATAAGATTTATATACAGATTGGTTTTATTGTAAGAAACGGACATTTTTTTGAATATTCGATGGTTTGAATGTTTTCACTTCCAAATTTTTTTTTTCCAAATGAAGACACCAAAATTATCATAGCTGGCAGCTCCAACCGAATTTTTCAACCAAATTTCTATCAAACGTGGTTTGAAGTAATGTGCAGCAATTGTGTGAGTTTCGTCAAAATCGAACGATTCAATCAGAATTTATAGGGCTAAAAACAGTTATCTTTTTTAGTGGTTTTTCAAGATGGCACCACTGGCACAGAATCGCCCGCATTTCAAAATCACTGCTATCAGACCTGGTCCTATTTAAGACCAATACATTCTGTGAATTTCAAATAATTCTGCTCATCGGATCGTGAGTTTCCGTGAACAGAAATTTTTGATGCTAAAAATATAGGTAAATTGGGCTAGGGTTACCAGGCGTGCCCGTTATACCATATCTTTTTTTTTTTTTTGGTTATGTAAATAAAGCAAAAGATTTACATATGAATGGCTTTTTTTGAAGAAACGGCATTTTTTCAAGAGAGACGATGATTTGGAGGTTTTCACTTTCAGTGCCTGCCCTAGCTACAGGGTTGCCAGCACGCTCATTAAAAGCCACACAGATCTACAACTAAATAATATCAATATGTCCTGAAAATTTCGTAATGATTGAATAGCTCCGTCAAAAGTTATCGAAATTTAAAAATTTTCAAATTTTCCCGTCCTCTTTTTAGGCACCCAGCGCACAGATAGGGTTAAAAAATTCCAAAGCATTATCCGATTCATATGTAAAACACGTTAGAAATTTATTTCGTTAACTTTGTTTTTGCGAAAGTCATTTGTGCACGAAATAATAGGTATATTAAAAAAATCACTAAAATGGCCGCCGGCGCCAAAAGGTTAACAATAACTGACATTTAAAGAGACCTGGACCTATTCTGCATATACACCAATGTATCCTGAAAGTTTCAGCTCAATCGGATGGCGCGTTCCCGAGATTATCTCACTGAAATTTTTTGATGATATATATATATATATATATGTATATGGAAATATGAATTTTTGGCCGAATCGATTTTAATACTAATGTTCTTCGAACATTAGTAATAACCGATGTTACAATTCGCAAAGTTCTGCAAATTTTTCGGATCGCAGCCCCAAACACAAACTTCAGTTACAGTGCTGCAGGCACTGAGCATTTTCTTCAATGATGTTATATGAGATGCTGCTTTCAAAATTATATGAAATAAGCAACTGATAACGAATATAATTAACCCGTGTTTTGCTGTCATAAACGTTGAAATTCATGCCAGTGGTAATATCTGAAACCTTCCACCATATGAGCTATAATGCATTCTTGAAACCAAAGTAAAACGTGGCATTTGAAACAGTTTGGCCGTAATAAGCAGCACATGTGGTGCATATTCAAAACCTGAAAGATTCATCTACTGTTCTTCGAACATTAGTGTTTCTAGCGGTTCAGGTGCGCTAGAGTTTTTTTTTTTTTTTGTTTTTTTTTTTTTTTTTACATTTTGTTTTTGCATTTTTATTTTTATAATATTGACAATATTGAATTTTTTGTTAACATTTTATTTTTGTTCCTCGAAACGTATTTTTTAAGAAACCTACTTTAGTTTCGTCCTTCCCCTCGTAGATGAAGTAGAGGTTTGTGGTATTTTGGTTCAACTGGCTGACATCCTTCTGTGTTTTCAATCCGTTGGCGAAACGTACAGGCAGGAAATAATATTTATCCTCTTCGAGATACATCGCTATTCGGCTCCCATATATAGTCTTTAAGAGCTTGAATTCTCGAACCTTGTATTTTTTTCCCTCCTCCAGCATGCTGGTTGTTAGCAAGGTATCAACATTACCCTTGCCGATTGCATTTAGTAGGGATGCCTATAAAAAATAGGAAGATGAGATATAGAATGAAACATAGAATTGGTTATATCAGAAATTACAATTTCAAGCAAAACTTACCATTTTTACACTCTTTTAGTTAACTGGTACTTCTGATTGACTTTTACTAAAAACAGTTGAGTTTATATATGATTTTTCGGAACCAGTTTGACACATATTGAGATTAAAACAATATTCCATGCAGTCATTGTTTTCAGTGGAACAATTTTTTTTTTTTTTCAAAAGTGTCATCGTAAATAAAGATTTATAGCGAATAAATTCATAAAATATATTGCACAAATTTTAAAAAATCTTGATCAAATTAATAGTGCAACTTTGCACCAATGTTGAAAATTTATCGAGAAATAATGTGAATTAACTGCTGTCGTGTGCTCAATAAAATATTTCTGTGGAATTTATGGGATAAAATACTCGTTATCATTTCGATGCAACTTTGTTACAAACTTGAAATAATGTGTACTAAGTGACATCATACACTTAGCGAAATATTTTTCTGTGGAATTTTTATGGGATAAAATACTCGTTATCATTTCGATGCAACTTTGTTACAAACTTGAAATAATATGTCCTAAGTGACATCAAGCACTTAGCGAAATATTTTTGTGGAATTTATGGGGCGCCATCATTTCAATATAACTTGTTTGCAAACTTGAAATATGCATTAACGAACTAAGTGCATTAACTGTCACCAAAAAGTTAATAAAAAACTATGTCTGGGACTTAGGTGATAAAATACGTATTATCATTTCAACCAGGATCTTGAATTCGTATATAAACAGTGTAGTAATATCGACGAATATAACAGTTTACTTCTTGCCGTCTTGCAGGTATAGTGTTTATAGTATTTAGTATTTATAGGTTTTACTCTATAGTCTTAAGGTACATCTTTCCGTTCTATAGGAATTTTTTTCAGTTTTTGGTGTATAATTATTGAACACTATACTGGTAGGACACAATATTCTCCAGGTAACATCGAAACCAATATTCTCGGTAAGTACTTATGTTTCATCATATTTTGAACCTTTTAATTATATTTTTTTAAATTTTTGTAGTTTCTTTACAGAGTCAACGAAGTCAACGAAGTATTCAACTGTAGAAAGTGTGAAGCCGCTACCGAATTAGCCAGTTGCAGGAAGGAGAGTGTAAAATAAAAGCAGTAGACTATTGAGCCAGTTTCAACCTAGCTGATTAAAAAATGAATATAGGTGATATAGTGAAACATTTAGAGGAAACATTACATTCCTCGCCTGACTTTTTTTTTTTTTTAACCTCTCTGAATGTTCTTTTAAGAGAAATCAGAGAAAATTCAATGTGTCTTTCTGAAGCACACAATTATTCTTTATTACGGCTAGTGATAAGATATTCGGTTATAAAAAGTGTGCCGTTATCTCACAAGGTACTAAGTGAAAGTTTAACTTTCTTGAACCGAGGTTCAGGGTCTTTATCTTCGAATTCAGGTAAAAGAATCTGGCCGTTTATCAACCAAAGTGGTTGTGGTGAGAGGAAAACCAATGATTTTAATTGTGGATA
Organism: Nemotelus pantherinus; assembly: GCA_963978885.1. NCBI lineage: Eukaryota > Metazoa > Arthropoda > Insecta > Diptera > Stratiomyidae > Nemotelus > Nemotelus pantherinus. The sequence continues at coordinate 114,994,210 of OZ022264.1, forward strand.
TACAACTTTGTCTAAAGAAGACACATTTTTTGAGAAGTTTCATTTACAAGGTGTTAAACTAACTTTTCGTGTAAAAGATTTTGAAAATTGCAGAGAAGACCCTTCTCTTGCACTGGAAAATACTTTCGACAACATTATTAAAGATGTGATTGCAAATTCAGTTAAAGGAAGTAAGATTGGTTTCACAATATCACTGCCTAATTCTCCTGATGTAAAGGCAATCTGGTGTAGTTTACGACCAATTGATGAAGTTAATAGTCGATTTATTCTGGGATTAATTTCAAACGTAAACCAGTCTAATAGTGTGTTTCTTTCGGATGAAGTAATGGATCTAAATGTACAGATAGTGAATTTTCCTTCAGGAGGGGGGAGAACAGTTGGTAAATTTGTCGATGAAAATAAATTTCTCGCTAAGAAAAAATGTGTTGTTGATGTGAGTAAACAAAATAGCACTGACTGTCTCCGCGAAGCATATGTTATGCTATTGCAATGATCAATAGTGGTAATAGAGCTGTAGCAACGGCTAATTCACTTGATAAATCTACAAAACTGTTATGTAAAAATTCTGGTGTAACTGTAAAACAGGACGGTTGTGGACTTGACGATCTTTTCAAAATTCAAAAGTTTTTAACGGAGTATTCAATAGTGGTATTTGATGATTTTAAAAATGCAGCTTCTATTTTATTTAAAGTTCCGCTTCGAAATCAACCGGTGCAAAAGATTTACTTATATTTTTCAAAAGAAACGAGACATTTCTATGTGATTAAGAGCCTTTCAGCATTTTTCGATAAGAACTATACATGTAGCACTTGTGACAAAGTTTTTAATACCACGAATCACAGATGTAAGTTGACATTCTAGAGTTGTGTTCGGATCAGTGCACAAGTGTGAATTTTGACTGCGAGTTATTGTCAGTGTTTAAATTTTTGGACTACTATATCCATTTCTATATACTTTTTATTCAATCGTATTCCATAAAGTTAACAAGTGCTGTGTTAATATTACAAAAAATTGCGTCTGTAGTGCAGAAAAGACCGGCGAGAGAAGACTCTCAGTCCGGAATTTTACTGCGAGATTCCCTAAAACGCGCAAAAACTCATCACCAGCCGACAATGGCTAACGGTAACCAGTTTCAGTTACTAGATGAGGTCAATCTAAGTGATGTCAATGAACCTGGAGCTCAGCAGCCCCAGGAAAAAAAGGTAAAAGCGCCGCCGATAACATTTGTAGAGCTTTCAAGGGATACAATCATAGCAATAATGGTTGAAATAGGAATAACGAATTTCCAAATCAAGAACCTATCGATAGGCAGAAGACTGTTTGTTCAATCCTTAGAAGATTACGAGAAACTGCATAAGCATCTCTTAAGTACCAAAGTGAAGTACTTCAGCCATCGTAGAGCAGACCTTCGCCCGACTAAAATACTACTATCAGGATTGCATGATCTACCCTGTGAAGAATTGTCGAAGTACCTCAGAGAGCATGCAAATATTAAATGTCTGGATATCAAAAAATTCGTCACAGGGGGACCCAGGAGTTTACAGACTAAGTACATTCTGTTTTGTGAGCCTGATATTAAGCTACAGCAGATCCGTCAAACGAAAACTATAATGCACACGATAGTGCGATTTGACTGCTACGCCAAACGCAATAGCGGCCCTACACAATGCAGAAACTGCCAAATGTATGGGCACGGATCTTCGCATTGTCACCTAACTACTAAATGCTTGATATGTGGTGGTGAACATAAGCACACTGATTGTTTAGTTACTGACAGAGAATTGGATAAAATTCTTTGCTCTAATTGTGGAATGAAACACTTCGCTAACTCAAAGGATTGCAAGAGCAGGGGCGAATACATCCACATTATGAAGCATCTTCAACAAAAAACCAGAAATAAGCCATCTTTATCATCACCTAGCTCTAACACTCGTAATACTGCAGCATCTTACAAGCCATTCACAGCATTTCGGATACCCGGAGCGCAGACCATCAACCACAACCACAATCTACCTATCAGCAGCGAAATTAGCAGAAACCCAAACGTAAGGGGCATAGAAAATCACTTATCCAAAGCATCAAGCACTCAACCGATATTAAATCATGGGATTCCACTCTATAGTGACGTCGTTCCGCTGCCGTTCGCTTCTACGCAAGCAAACAATAACATTGAAACAAGTCATCTTTTTTCACCACAAGAGCTTTTGGAAATTTCGTCTGAGCTTTTTCTAAGTTTAGCAAAGTGTAAAACCAAAAAAGACCAGTTCGATGTTATTGTTAAGCTTGCTATTAAATTTCTATCTGGGTAAGCTTAATACAAATTTGCTAATATTTAATGCTCAAAGCATTAAGAATAAACTCATGGAAACTAAAGATTTTCTTAGTAGATATTTAATAGATATATGTGTGTTGACTGAAACTTGGCTGAAACCACATGATAAAATTTATGCTCCTAATTACTGTGTATATAAAAATGATAGGACAAATGCAAGAGGCGGGGGAGTTGATATTTGGATTAAAAGCAATATAAAACACGAAATTATGCCTGCTACTGAAACGAAAGTGATCGAAAATTTGGCGATCAAATTGCCAGATATCAACTTAACTATTATTGCTGTTTATTTCCCTGGCACCAAGCTAAGTGCAACTAAATTAGATATGTTTCATGCCGATTTGAAAATGTTGAAGAGACGCTTTAATAATTTTCTGATTTGCGGAGACTTGAACGCTAGACATCGCTTCTGGAACTGTGCCAGGGCTAATAGAGCTGGAAATATTTTACTTGAGTGGGTTATCAACAAACAACTTTTTATTCATGCTCCAAACGAACCCACATTCTATTCTGGCAGTGGTAGGCCATCAACTATAGATTTAATAATAAGTGACAATGCAGTTGATATCTCAGAACCGATTGTTTTACATGCCCTCTCGTCTACTCATCTCCCTGTCTTTACCGAGATTTCGCACGTTTCAATGAAACTAAAACCTCCGCCATTAGCTCTTTCTTTTAAGAACACGGATTGGAGGCAATTTCGTTGCAAATTAGATAGTAAAATTAGCCTCAGCTCATTAAAACTTGAAACGCTCACCAGTACTGGACAGATTGATAATCTTGTCAATAATGTCACTAATTTAATCTGGAACTCCGCTCTCGAGTCTACCCCATGCAGAAAAATTCAAAAGGGTGATTCCAATTTAATCAGTCCGGACATAGTAGCCCTTATTCAGCGGCGGAATTACGTAAGACGGCAATGGCAACGATACAGGGCCTGTTCATTGAAGATTGAATTAAACCGATTAAACAAAAGCATAAAAAACGCGGTTGCTCGTGCTAAAAATATCGCCTGGAACAACTTCCTTTCTAGCATGAGCCATGGTGATTCAAATATGTGGAAAATTCAAAAGGCTCTAAAGAATAAGCATTCTTTGGGCGCATTCTTTATTGAAAACGAGGGTAAGGACGTAGATAAAGCTGAAGCTCTTGCAAAATATTTTCATGATGTCCATAACACCACTAGTCACATGGGAACCACGATACCCTCCGGCTTGGTTGATAATGTCTATAATAATCTCTCTGCTCAGGAGCAGGATTTAAAAAAAATTTTATGTAAACCCAAAGACGTAATCACTGTAATCAAAAGTCTTAAAAATCGTAAAGCTCCTGGCGATGATAGAATTCCAAATTTAGCACTTAAGAACTTATCCGGGAAAGCGATTGTACTGATTACATTTATTTTCAATGCCTGCCTGAAGCTGTGCTACTATCCAGAAGCATGGAAAATAGCTATCGTGTTACCAATTAAGAAGCCAGGTAAATCTACGGGGACGGTTAAAGATTTTCGTCCAATCAGCTTACTTCCTACGTTAAGTAAAGTTTTTGAGAGAATTATTCTATTGAGAATACAAAGATTTTGCGAAACCAGAAAGGTTATACCCGATTTTCAGTTCGGATTCAGGCAAAAGTATTCTACTGCTCACCAATTGTATAGAGTTTCATAAAATATCAGAAAATCACTTAACGAGAAAAAGTCTGTGGGTCTTGTGACTCTGGATATCAAAATAGCATTTGATACTGTTTGGCACCGCGGTCTTATTTACAAACTTCATCTATTTTCATTCCCCTACTATCTTATTAAACTTATTGATTCTTTTCTCACAACGCGTACATTTAAGGTGAAAATTAAGAATAGTTTTTCGTCTAATTTTTCCATCCCCGCGGGTGTTCCACAAGGAGCAGTTCTAAGTCCCACGCTTTTCAATATATATAGTACACTGCTGACATTCCAATAGATTCTATGTGCGAAATAGCAACTTTTGCAGATGATACTTGTTTATTTACTAGTGACTATCACCCTGACAAAATTAAGAGTATTCTAGAAAATAGACTTGAGAAACTTTATCAGTACTGCTTTAGGTGGAAGATTAAAATTAACTCTGCGAAGACGAAAGCCATCTTCTTCACTAGAAAAAGAAAGAACCGTAATCTCCCCAGCAGCCCGCTCAACTTCTTGGGGCAAGATATTCCCTGGAACCAAGATATCAAGTATCTCGGTGTGATCCTTGATAGCAAGCTATCATTTAAAAATCATGTTGATGAAATCTGCAACAAAATTTCTATGTCCATCAAAACCTTATACCCACTAATAAATAGAAATTCTTTTCTCTCAAAGAGTAATAAGTTGCTCATTTATAGAGCTGGGATTCAACCAATTATTTCATATGGGTCTCCTGTCTGGAGCTGTTGCGCCGCGTCCCATATTAAGAAGCTTCAGATAATGCAGAACAAATGCCTGAAAATCATACTTAATAAGCCCTGGCACTTTTCAACATACTCACTTCATCATATCGCCAACGTGATTACAGTAGTTGAATTGATTAAAAGAAGATCCATTACTTTTCACAGAAAAATTTTATGCATAAACAACCCTCTCCTTGCATTTGTCTCATCAAACACTCCTGCTTAATGCAAATTTAGGCTCTAGGAACAATAGTATTAAGTAGATTTAAGTAGTAGATTTAAGTTTATTCATATACAAAGTTTTTGTATTCTTTGAATGTTTTCTTTGTGAAATCACTCTACAAATTGTTGAAAATTAAATACAACATGAGCTAGATTTTGATAAATGTAGTTTGTAAAGACACTAGTCTGTATCACTTGAATTTGAACTTGTATTAACAAAAATAATTATAATAACAAAATATATTTTTACTTTTACTTAAAAAAAAAAAAAAAGATGTAAGTTGAAATGCTCCTATTGCAATTCTTTACCGATTTGCGATTTTTCGGCGGTGATGCTGAAATGTGAGAAATGCAATCGTTCATTTAGGGGTGTAGGTTGTTACAATAATCATCTTCAGAACAAAATTAAACAAAAGACTGTCTGTCACACTTTCAAGATATGTGTGATGTGCACTAAATTCCTAGATTTCAGAAAAATTCAAACAGAAAGTCATAAATGTAATGATTACAGTTGTCATATATGTTTTAAAACTGTTCCGGCGGAGCACCTATGTTTTATTAAACCGTACAAAAATAAGGCTGATCGTAAATTTCTCTTGATCTTTTCCGATTGTGAAAGCACTCAGAATAATCAGTATGAGAAAAACTCTACTTCTTACCTTCATGTTGTCAATCTAGTTGTTTCACAGCAGTCATGTTATAAGTATGCACAGACGGATATTACAAAAGATTGCGAAATATGTGGTGTAAGAGAGCACATTTTCCGGCACACTGATACGCAAAGAGATGTTATTGAAAGCTTTGTAGACTATTGTCTAACGACTCGCCCTCATTTTAGTGATGTTATTTGTATCGCACATAATTTACAAGGGTACGATGGACACTTTTTAGTGCCGGAACTAGTAAAAAGAAAAGTAAAAGTTGAGCCAATAATGAATGGAATGAAGATTATGAAATTGAGCTGTGGTCAAGTAACATTTATTGATTCGCTTAATTTCTTGGCTTTTTCGCTCTCCAAATTTCCCAGTGTCTTTGATATAAAAAATTACGAAAAAGGTTATTACCCTTACTATTTCAACACATTAGAAAACATGAATTATGTTGGTAAATATCCTTCGCCTGAAATGTTTGGCTGTAATGCAATGAGTGTGAAGGGTAGAGAGGATTTTTTCGAGTGGTATAAATCGACTTCTCATGGGGTTTTTGATAACAACAAAGAATTGCTGTTATACTGTAAGAATGATGTCAACATTTTACGTTTGGGCTGTATACGTTTCATGCAGGAATTTATGAATATATCCTAAGTCAATCCTTTTGTTGAGACTTTAACTATCGCATCAGCATGTATGTTAGTTTATCGAAAAATTTTTTGGAAAAGGAAGTTTTGGGTGTGATGCCAAAAACAGGTTATTACAAGTCTCAAAACCAATCTCGTATAGCTATTAAATGGCTTATATGGAAAAGCTCCGAGCTCAATGATGAAATTGTTTCATCGAACAATACAGGTGAGGTGAGGTTAGAGCGAGGTGGATTTTACGTAAATGGTTTCCAGTTCAAAACAAATACCGTATATGAATTTTTCGGATGTTTTTATCATGGCTGTAAGGAATGTTTTAAAATTCAAGAGCATTCATCAGGTTTCAATCAGGATACTTTAAATCAGAGATATGAGGCTACAATGAGGAGAATTGAGTTGATAAAGTACAATGGCTATAAGTTAGAGTATATATGGGAATGTGAATTCGTAAAATTTTTAAAAGAGAACCCTCACATCAATACAAAAATCGATGAACAGTGCCGAGATGTCAATTCTCCCCTAACCCCACGTGATGCACTATTTGGTGGTCGTACTGAAGTGTTTAAATTGTATCATAAAGCCAAGGCTAATGAAATGATACGCTACCTTGATTTCACGAGTCTGTATCCTTACATTAATAAATACGCTCCTTATCCAATAGGTGATCCTAAAATCTTTCGCTTCGATAATATACCTGAAAAAGAAGATGTGTTATCAATGCATGGCTTTATCAAGTGTTCTATTATTCCTCCTACGGATCTATTTATCCCTATATTGCCCTTTAAGACCAATTCCAAATTGTATTTCTCATTATGTAGAAGATGTGCAGAGACAAACAAAATTACCTTATGTGATCATGATGATTTGGAAAGGGAATTTACCGGTACTTGGGTTATACCTGAGGTAGCACTAGCTGTTAGTAAAGGCTATAGAGTACGTAAAATTTTTGAAGTTTGGCAATATAATTTTACCAAATATGATTCGGATACCAAAACAGGAGGTTTGTTCTCGAAATACGTCAACACCTTTTTGAAAATTAAACAAGAGTCGAGTGGATGGGGTGGTGAACACTTATCCGAAGTAAATCGAGATAATTTTATAGAGTCATATAGATTGAAAGAAAACATAAGTTTAAGTAAAGAGAAAATTAGTAAAAATGCTGGTAGACGAAATACAGCAAAGATGTGTTTAAATTCTTTGTGGGGAAAATTTGCCCAGCGAGAAGATCGAACTCATACAAAGGTGTTCCATAAGTTCAAAGACTTTTGTAATTTCATACAGTCACCGGGACTGGAGATATGTTCGGTTTATCCAATAAATAATGATACTGTCTGGGCTACTTGGAAATACTCCGTGGAAAATTTGAACACATTACCTCATGTCAATATTCCTATTGCTGCATATACTACTACATTTGCAAGACTTAAGCTTTTTCATGTATTAGAAAAGATCAATAAATCTATACTTTATTGTGATACTGATAGCTTAGTATTTATAGATAACAAAGAAAATCCTTTACCACTACCCATATCTGATTTCTTAGGTGATTTGACTAATGAAATTGAATGCTTTGGTCCGAATGCATATATTTCTGAGTTCGTAAGTACAGGTCCAAAAACTTACGGTATGAAAATTGAGACAGTGAAAGGTAGTGAATATATCACAAAATGTAAAGGAATAACGATAAATTTCGACAATTCTAAGGCTGTAAATTTTGAGCGTTTGAGATCTTTAGTTGTTGATGATGATGAAATAGTTTGTGTGACTAATGAAAAAAAGATCAAACGCATGCGTCCAGGCATTGTTGTTTCAGCCCCTGAAACAAAACGTCTCCGTTTCACATTTGACAAAAGAGTAGTAGTAGAAGGATATTCTACATATCCTTACGGTTTCAAAACAAAGTCCTGTATTTAAGATTGTTTTAAATTTGTTATTTTTAAGTTACATAAAATATAAGACACAATTAGAATTCTAATGTTTAAAACCTAAAAGCAGTAACACACACACACATATTTAATTAAGATGTAATACCAATTTTTGTGTGAGAAACTTTGTAAAAGCGTAAAAAAGTTAATTATGAAACAACATATAAATAATTGCATTTTAGTGTAGAAATAATTGTATTTTTTAGTTAAGTAACAAATATATAAATATCAAAGACAAAGCTATTTTTTATTTCATTTCAAACTTCACTTCCATACAGCCAGGATGGATACATTTATTTTCGATATCCAATTCGTGTGTGGGAACAATGGACAATATTTTGCTAAAGAGCTGGCAATATTACCTTTCGAATCAACTGTACCTACGGTTTATCACTTCTCCCCACCTTATCCTTATCAGGAGCTTTGTGGAAAAGTGCAAAAGCAAAACGACTTTGAAGTGAAAAATATCAATGGTTTACGCTGGTGTGACGGTGAAATTAGTTATATCAACCTTCCGAAAATTTTGGCGAAGTTTAACAAATCAACGATGTACGTAAAAGGGGAAACGAAGGAGAGCTTTCTAAGGAAATATTTACCTGTTGCAAATATTGTACAGATGGAAACACCAAAACTGACAGAACTCAAGAATTTCAAGACCATCTGCAGAATTCATGACACACTTCCGGTGACAAGATGTGCTGCGCAAAATTGTGTGAATCTTTACATGTATTTTCTTATAAATAGTCAATATTATTGAAATACAAACATTTTTTTCTTTTAACATCAATTTATTTCATTACATCAAAAATAAGGTTACAACTACACAATATTGGAAATTCATAAAAAAGTCTAGAGTAATTAATATGGATATAAGATGTTCGAGATGGTATAGAAAAATCGTCGTTTTTCAGCTTCAAAAGATCCTTTTCCCTGCATCTATTACAGTACTGTTCGTAATACTCCTTCACATATTCCGAGGCAAAGTTGTTGTGGTGCATGTCGATATTGAAAAAATCCATCATCTCGAACAGTTTGAATAGCTCCAGATGTTTGAGTGTTATGTTGCTACTACCTATAGGTATCTGATACCGTTTTAAAAGTCCCATTTGATTCTCCGGATATTCATCGCCTGCTGTAGCCTTCAACTCGTTGAGGTAATTGTAGAGTGAAATCCATTGACTGTAGTCAATTGCCAGTGGGAAACGTCCATGGTAGTGGAAGATTGTCTTCGCCTGAAATGTCTGCGGGTCAAATCCGAGTGTGACCCTACGATTATGGCATCCATCCAGGTAATAAGTATAACTCAGCAAGGCGTCTTCATTGCACGGAACTTGTGATTTGGGAATCGTTTTCGTTCTTGACTTCTTCTCCTTGCAGTTTGATATGATGTTCTCAAAGTTGCTAGAAGGTTCGACTTGGGATGATTTCACAACTTTTTTCTTCTTCTGAACAAGTTTCTTCTTAGAAGTTTGTGTTTGCTTATTAGCGGACTTTTCAGGAACTGACATCCTTTTAAATTTTAAAAGACACAACTATGGTTTCGATGGTTTGATCACGCTGCTTTTCTATCTCCGACCTCCTGTCTACAGGTCTGATTGGAGAACTCCCCACCATTTTGCAAAGAGGTCTTCAAATAAATTTTCCGGAATAGATCAACTATTTCGCCATCATTGAAATTATAATCTGTAGAGGAGAAACGTTTAAGAATTGTTTTGAAGCTCCTGCCACTGCAACGAAAATAAAGAAAAACACCACAATACTGTCCGCATGTGGTTGAGAACGCACTCTGTAGCCTCTGCCTATTATTTACGAAAACTTTACCATTGACCCGAAGAAATCATTTGAAGTACTTGTTAGTAGGATATTTTCCGAAAGAGTCAAAGTACTCGATAGGTCCTTTTCTAGGAATGTAAAAGGCCACCCAATGCGTGCCACTTTTATGAGCTGGATCTGTATTCGCAATAATACAAGCAGGTTTCTTCATTTGACGGGGTAAGTGATCGCACGGGAAAACGCCCTTGAAAAATCTTTTAGTAACATGATTTCGCTTTAGTGAGCTATCAAGTTCGATCGTGTTCATTCCTGTTCTTTAGAGGTAATTGCTTCAAGGTTAATGATCCTAGTACGAGGCGTAACGTAGCTCTGAAGGAATTCCTTTGTTGGCTCCCCATGTACGAAAATAGTTGAAAACTTTGCAAGGGTTTTTATAAGATCCTCATCCAGACGCTTAAGTTCAAGGTTTCCAGACACACCAGTATGATCTGTAGTGCTAGCTGCTGATGTAGGATATTTGTAAACGATCTCCTTTGTATACACTTTATCTGGTGAAATAAAGCCTGCAAACGCAATTTTTTTAAAGAAGGTAAAGTGCCCTTCTGAAAAATACTCGGTATTTACTAGACAATTAGTCATGGTACTGTAGTTATCTCTAGCCAATGCTCAGATAAATAATAAATATCGAAGTGTTGAACCTCTTTATATACCTTTTTATAGACTCGAGTAAACGTTTCGATTTTTATCGATTTCAATATTCGTATCATACTCTGCATATACAATGCATGTCACACTATTTTTTAATGCCTCTTTGAACCTTTCCTCGATTCTCACAACACCTTGATTCAATAAACTGCCACAAGCTGATTCGTATGAATTATCTGCTGTTAAGTCAAATGCTAGCAAAAAGCAACCATTGTCGAAGAATTGTTTGGATATCTGATGACCTTTATCGAAATAATTGATACCAGTACCCTTGAAAAGGCTCGAGTACCCCCGGGTGCTGAGTGGTTTTTCTTTTGAATAATCGAATTCTATAGGTTGATTTGGTACTTGTACGCCATTAACTAACAAATTAAATCTCGTGATGTTATTGTGTTTGAAGTTATATGGATTTTTAGTACGTTTTCCGGTGTAGGCGTCGTTGTCTACCATCCCGAAAATGAGCAAGTTCGGTAATTGACCAACCACTATATTGTCCAGCGACAGTGTGAATGTATTTGTTGGTAACGTGTATGTTTTCACTTCGACGCGTTTGTACGGATATACTGCATTTGAACGTTGCAGTACTGTTTCATGTGCCAGGAGAATATTGGGATTGATCCTTACATGATTCATGTACATTGTTGCTTCCAGTATTTTAATACGAGGCGAGAATTTATCATCTTTTGAGTACAGGTAAAATTCAGGTTTCTCTAAGGATAATATGACGCGCAAATCCACACCATTAATCAATAATTTTTCTTGGTTAAATATGTCGCTATGAATCTTTCCCATTAACTCGACGACATTACTTTTCTCTAATAGTGCTGATCTACTAAGATAACCTTTATTCTCAGACTTTGGACCAGCGCCTTCAATCATTTCCATTTCATTCTGGTCAAGATACCATCCAACCGATTCGAGATGAGTTGTTGCTGCATCTTTCCCGTAATTCAATAGATTTTCAATGTATGCCCTATACTGGTAGTTGTTGTCTGTTTGAGCTATATTCTTCCCATTCAACTGAACTGTACATTGTCTAAAAAGCGAATGCATCAAATTATTTGCGACGCCAATTGGATCAGCTCCGACTTCTCTTCCATCAGCACCCTTAATTGTTTCAGTCCCTGTGAATAACATCTCTTTACCATCCTTTATTTTAACCATCTGCACTTTGAGCCGTAGATATATGCTGGATAAATCACGATACGTATCACCATGGCCGAGAGAGATGAATTCTAGTACAGGTGAGTTATCCAATGAAGCTATCGGCTTGTATGCAACTTCTTCGGTTTTTAAAATGTTGCTTTGAATCGGTGATGTGAAGAAAATGTCCAATTCGGATTTCATGCAGTCTTTGTAAGAGGACATGTTAATTACTTATCAAATATGTCCAAGACACGCTTCTTGATAACTTTTCGTTTACTTTTCACCCTCTTAATCTTTTTACGTGAGGCTCTTTTTACAGTTTTTTTCAATTTACCAGCTTTACGTCGCTTAGGAGAAGACTTGAATTGAATTGTTGTAAACGGGTGAGCTCTTTTTATAGCCATTCAATTACCAGCACCATCCATCTTATCAAAAAGTTTGTTTATACCTTTCTGAGCTAACTCCTGTGCTGCAGTTTGTCCGTGTTCTCTTAAGAGTTCTTTAAGAGGTTTGTTCCCAAACTCCTGTATAATAGCGTTACCGGTCGTGACCGCTTGTCGTTTTATAGCTTTTACACCTGACGCAGCCAAAGGTTTTAGATAACGTAATAAACCACTGAAAAAACTTCCTATACCTCCACCGCGCTGATAGATAATTGGGGCTCGATAGAGGTCTCCAATATCTGATAAATTTCCACCACTCTGGACCAAATAATAGCGTGTGTAGTGCGAGTTCATGTCGTTAACATCGGTATTGAATATTAACACTATAACCTTTACATCAATGTATGTGAATATTTATACTTTTTTCTTACTGACGTTTGAAGTGAAGCATTATATATGTGGGAGTAAAACTTGGTTCAAAGTCTACTGGTTCACCTTGTTGATCTGTGACTTTAATAGAAATGCTTTCGAAAAAAGTTTTTTCCACAGCACAGTACTCTACATGATTGAATCTGAAAATACTGTCGCAATCTTGCAAAGGAATCGTAGGAAGATTTCGCACCAATTTATCAGCTAATATTCTAGGTTTGATAATGTCTGTGTAAACGTAAATTAAATTGGGACTTTCACAATCGCTAACGGTCTTGGATGCCGTAGCACGACGTGTTCTTTTATCAAGCTCATGTACGTTTTTTTCCAACCGACTTAGACTGTCAAGAAATATTGACTTATCGAAAGATTCTTTTATCGAGACATCAATCAGATCTGGATCGCGTTTATCAACAGGTGTTTTAAAAATGCATCAATGAATAGGCCAGCAATATTTTCAGTTTTAGACACTTCAATCGGTACTGGTGTGGTACCCGTTGTTCCATCAGGCTTTTTGTATGGAATGGTTAGAATTGTATCTGATTCAGTTTTCAGCCATTCATCAGGTAATATATCGGTGCCGGATTCTTTGGCAGCAACACTTATGGAATGACGAATTGATTGCCCAATTTTGTAAAATAATTGTTTTCGTAGTTGGTATACTGTTACATCGGAAGTGCCAATTTTCCGTCGTAATTCTTCATCTGGAAACTCTATTCCACTCAGCAAGAGTGCCACAAAATCCGCGATGTTAATTGGAGATGGTACTGGCAACTCCACATTAATTTTCACACCATAATCTTTTAAACTGAACGTGTGAGAGGTAAGTTTAACCCCAACTTCTTTATCGCTTCCTCGTTTTAAACTATATGCAGGATAAATATATTTATCAATCATTCGTAATAGTTCGGAATGTTTTCTCTTTATCCTCGGAATCTGACCAATTATGTTATCAAAAAAGTCTCGAAATGAGTCAAACTTATTCTTTATTTTCAAATAAACTCTCTCGGCAACTTTCTCACCTTGATATATGTGAATGCAAAACTCTCCTGTTTCCTTAGAACCACTTATATCAGGGATAACTTTTTTATCGCGATCATCTTCAATACGTTTGTAAATTAACTCCTTGATTTCTGTCAAGTAGTAGTTGTAGTAATCAGGTCTGATTGCGGTGAAAAATGATGATGGAAATGTAGAAAAGTTAATATCATTTTTTTCATAGCATAGTTTACGTAAATCGCCAGCACTCCACCTAAAACGAACATTAAGTTTTTTTAATGGCAGGACTTTTACAATTATATCTGGAGATTCGAGTTTAGGAAGTTCCACTTCGGCGGTACGTCGGCTTCTTTTCATCACACTAGTTTCTTCTTCTTCGATACTGCGTATTGGGCGCTTCAAAACTCTGCTGGGTGGCACAGGCTCGCCTTTTTTTCGTTTTGGCAACATTATCTCCGTCATTCCAACACACCATCCGCTACCAAGCTTACAAGAAGCAGGAAGAATATTCTCAAAAGATGATAATGTGTTTTCAGGGTAAATGCTCAGGGAACTATTGCTTAAAAGGCATACGTAGAATTCTTCATCTGTTACTGTTACAAGCATATCAAATTCTTTCCCAAGCCAGGTCTGGTACACTTGAATTGCGCACTTTTTTTTCTTTTAGTCTCTCACTGTCGAACAGGATGTTTTCTGATGGGTTGATCAGACGTGTATTGATTAGGATCGAACCGAGAGGGCCTTAATTTAGAGTAACTAGGCAGCTCTTACATTTCCACATCCGCGATACTTTCAGAATCTTCTTCACCTTCTTTCTCCATTTTAAAGACATTGGAACCCTCATCATCAAGATTGTCTATCTCACCTAGAACGTCTTCTACTTCATCAGGACTCATATCAGCAGGTACTGTGTATTGTGTTATTCCGTCATCACCAGTTATTATCCTATAATCTTTGTCAGTTGAAGTTTTCCTAAATTTCGATGGTGGCTTCAGACTTTTCGCTATTCCACTTGCCGATAGACGATGCTTAGCAGCAGCCAATAATACACTTCTTGGAGGTGTGATTTCACCTAATGATTCAAACCACTTTTCCACTCGCACAGGTGAAGTTTGCGTAGGTTTCTCATCTCTAAAAACATATTTAGTTTGTGTCGTGTTGTCTCGCAAGCTTTTCTGTTTCTTGCGTACATATTCGCTCGATGAAGGCATTTGAGTTTGTCTTTCTAGAAATCCTTTACTTCTACGACGTGTGTTTAAAAATTTTATAAGTTCGTTTCGATAACGATACCATTTGTCTTTATCGCTGAATTTTTCACTTTTCAATATCTTATTCATTGCCTTATCGAACAAGCTCTGGTTATTAGAACTTTCAATAGTGTCTTTCAAATTTGCATATACTTCAGGAGACAGAAGTAGCATTTTATTCAGATTACTGTTCCTATACATATTTCTCAATAGAAATCCGCCTTGTTGAATTAGTACTTTACGTTGTCGCGGAACTGACCGTTTAGCATCTACTAACTTGCGCATACACTTTTTATATTTACAGAGACGGTTATATATCTTTCCACGAGGTCTGTGGTTACCATTCAACGTATTCAATGTGATTTCGCAAAGTGTTTTAATTACCTCTGGATCGGCATTCTTAAGTATAGCATTTCTCAAACCCGGTCGAGCATGTCTGAGCACGTATAACATATGCTTGTTGTCCTTTAATCGCTTCATTCGTGACACCATTCTCTTGCTTTAAACTATCCTTCGAGCAATAACACGTTACAAAGTTTTTGTTAAATAAATCAGTACGGAAACGTAGTATATCATTCGTATTCTGAGTCAGGTCTATTAATAAATAGCTGTGTGGTGCCTGAGTGATTTCTTTATATATTCTCACAAGCTCCTTGCTATTTTCAGGATAAATCTGTTTAGCAAGATGATGAAATTGACTTTTATCACGCGGATTCTTGAAGCATATCAGATATTTACAGTTCGATGATATGTCACGGCAAAATTTTCCCTGATGAAATGCATTTTGTGTTACCAATATCACCGAAAAATTCCTATGATGTGATTCTTTAGTGAACAGCTCGCAAACTTGTCTTGAAAACGCGTTTCACATCATATCGTCCAAAACAATAAGTGTCGGCTCATTTGCATTATTCACAAACTCTTCTGGAATCGTACTTAAGAATTCGATATTTTTAAAACCTACTTTTGTTGGAACAGCTTGAGTTTCAGCATTACACCAAATAACCTTCTTCACCCGAGGCTGTATCATAGAGTCATTTCTAAGAAGTGTCTCTATAAAACTCGTCTTGCCACATCCAGATGGACCGGCAACCATCATTGTGAAGGGGTGAATAAAGTGCGTCATTTTTGCAAATTTTCACAGATTTTAACATAAAAAAAAACTCTAGCGCATCAGAACCGCTAGAAAACTGATTTTCGAAGAAACTGTCTTTGAGTGACTAAAAAATTTGGAATGACGTTATACACTTTTATATCAACCATTTCTAACGCAAAGCAAATAGATGAGACACAATATTTTATGGTTACATATATTCCCCTTGCACAATTTCCACGCGACCCAAGAGGTATTGTGATGGCGCGTTAACCTTTTGTTTTAGATGGATGGTTTCCCCAGTAGGCCTATAACCCATCAAATTAATACAGTAAGAAACAGTAGAAAGTAGTTTCACTCATGTAAAATAGTTAAATAAGAGATTCATGCATAAGTTTTCATTTTATATGCCCACCTAATCCTGAATTCTGTTTAAAACAAATAGATAAGGACTATTTAGAAAGTTGGGTAAACGCTTTCTGTATTCCTTTATGCGATCATCGTTAGCCTGAAACCATGTTCCAGTGCGGCAATTTCGAAGCCAACATTTATAGTGCCCTTCGCTAAAAGTATCCCCATAATGACATATTACAGAGTTGATTTCATATATGCCACCATTTATCTCCAGCTGTTTCCTTAAAACAGTTGCCTTATACTCTATTGCACACTTTTGCACAATATTTCCGATTTGCCCAGCAAATGGAATAATTTGAATCAACATCAAATTAGCAAGGCTTAAAATCTGGCATTTTTGCTTTCTTTGACCTATGACTTCGCAATTTTCACAAAGCGAGTCTGGTATATGCTCCCATTTGTTAAATTGGTCTTTCACAATTTCAAGAGAATCTGCTCCTAATAAATCTTCATTCACAAGCACTGTGAAGCATAAAAATGGTTCAAGGCGCCTCGTCTCAAAACCACAATTAAAGCAATGCAAAGTGTATTCTACTTGAAAAGTGAAATTTTCCCTTAAAATTGATGACACATTAAAAACCCCCATGAAAAAATCATGTGCGTCTTGTTGTTGACGATCAGTAAAATAACCGCCTACTTTAGATCGTATACGCCGTGATGTGAAACACTGGGTTTGATCGTTCTTTAAAGTGAACAAGGGCAAGTTAACGTCACACAAATTTTGCACGAACGTATCTTCCAGCACGCCATGGAAGGTATAGTTTGAACGGTTGTTCAACAGAACTTGGGAAACTACATTTGCGTAGCACGATACTCCGTCTCTATTTTCAAATTTTCGTACGGTGTATTCAGTAATACATAGCCTATTTGTTAGTTGTCTCTCCTCAATTGGTACTTCGTTAGCACATACACTAGAGCCTTGCATATATACATCTTCAGGTGGATTCTTATGCCCACAAAAACTATCTGAAATTATGCCTACTATGGGTTTGTGATAGCTAAAATATGACTCATAAAAAGCACACTTGACACTAGCAGCGATGTTACAAAAAGCAATATCAATCTTAGTATTGCCATTGGTAGAAAATTCTCCTGACGGCATGGCATACTTCAAGCCATAGCGTTCAAGAATTTTGTATAAAGTGTGGTTGGGCACACAACTAAAATCTATATTTATATCTCCTACAAGAACAACTTTGTTATCATTACTGTTTGCTGCATTAAGCATTTCAACAAATTTTCCCTCAACTGTCGAAAAAGCAGTAGTAGGAGACTTGTAGCATATGCAAAAACTGTATTCTTCCCACTCAAAACAAACAAAGTTAACAGATTTTTTTTCATCGTTGTAAATGTATTTTATAGTGCATGAGGTAATGCTATTTCTACAATATAACAAAATACCGTACGCCTTTCGTCGGCGCTGGCAGTCATGGCGAAAAATTATCTTATAATTTGGTATTTCCAGTGAATCTTTTGGCAGCGTCCACGTTTCTACCAAAAATATAAAAGAAGCTGAGACAAAGCTTCTATCACTCACGACATCCATAAAATGCTTATTTAAAGACTGGACGTTATGGAAAATAAGTGATTGGACAGAATTTGGAGATCCTGTAAGAAAGGCACACTAAATTGTACTGAATTCTCTCGAAATAGTCGGCTCATTTCATTTACAACAACGTCATTGGATCTACCCTCATACCCACGATTAAACTTTCCCACAATATGCAACCCACTTAATTTTGTAGCTCTGCTTAATCCCACATATAGCTCATTTTTCGTCAATCTTTTTCGCATACTTATTGCAATATTCTCATAAGTTCCTCCCTGACTTTTATAAATAGTTACCCCTTCCGCACATACTATTGGAAACTGCTTTCTTATTATGGCAGTACTCAGATTCTTCTTTTATTGTATGCTTTTAGTGACAGCTTCGACTGGAGTTAAATGAGCACTAATCTGATTCTGCTCCATGTAGGTGGAATATGCAGCCCTCATTTGGCGACCTATTCTGGAATCATCAAATTCTAGCCATAGCCTCACAGGGAATCCCTCCGATGTTTCAATAAGTTTCAAAACCCCAATGGCTCCATTGAAAACTCCGTCACTTATTGATACATTGACGGTCACCATGTACTTGACATCAACTGCTAATGCCAAAAGATACTTCAAGCCGTAAGTCAGGTGAGAGGGTGCATGCCTGGCAGCTTTTAAAATGCTCTCTCGCCTTTTCAAAGAAACATTTTTAATTGGCACTGAATCAACTGCTTCAGAAATAATACACTCTTTAGTTGATAATATTTTATTATTGTAACTGTCCACTTCGGCATTAGTGCGGAAAAGGCAAATAGTTGGCTGGCCAACTTCATCCAGATTAGAAATTTCACGACTTTTCAAAAGTTCGACATCGTTCTTGGTCAAACAGTCTCTGGCCAAACGATTCAAGCACTCGGCAAAAGTTACATCATCTTTTTGTCGCATTATCTCCGTCAACT
This sequence comes from Nemotelus pantherinus, assembly GCA_963978885.1. Classification (NCBI taxonomy): domain Eukaryota; kingdom Metazoa; phylum Arthropoda; class Insecta; order Diptera; family Stratiomyidae; genus Nemotelus; species Nemotelus pantherinus. The sequence goes on from OZ022264.1 coordinate 115,013,073, forward strand.
CGAACGCTTTAAATAAACTCCATAGGGGGTTGCCAATTAAAGCACTATGTGGATTACGGGCATTATCTTGAAAAATATATCTATCTCCTACAAGCGAGAGCTGATTAAAATCCCCAAACAGCAGCATGCTCATTCCACCAAAGAATTCTTCGCTGGAAAAAATTTGGCGTAATCTTTCATCGACCATTGCAAACGTGTGACTACCAACCATACTCACTTCATCTATGATAATAATTTTAACATTGCGAAGTTTCGAATACAGAGTGTTACGAATATTTGCGGAAAGTTTCGGCATTTCTCCACTATATTGGTTAATAGGTAGTACAAACGCAGAATGCAATGTAAGACCACCGATTGCAAACGCAGATTTCCCAGTTGGCCCACATAATAAGGTTTTTAAGCTTTGTGGGTTGCTTCCAGCAACGCTATTAAAATATTTCAGTAAAGACTGATTGATTGCTCTAATCAAAATGCTTTTCCCTACTCCAGCACTTCCAGAGATAAACTCGTGAATAACCCGACCACATTTAATTTCATGCAAGACATGCATACAATATTTTCTTTGTCTGTCATTCAGCTTCTGCATTAAACGATAGTATTCCATTTCTGGCAAGATATGCGGAACTGGAAACGTAGCATATGCAACGCCAGGTGCCTTTTCATTTACTGGAATACCAGCATCCACTAAAATATCCCCTTCATCAGTTCTATTGTCAAATATGGCATACCCGTCTTCTCTCTCGCTAGCAACGAAAGAAGCATTCAGTGACCCACCGTCGCTAAATCTAATTTTCTGATTTTCAATCGCCGCAGCATAATCAGCCTCAGCATTGAAACTATCATCCTCGAAGAAATATTTTTCCCTATTTTGACTAACAGTTGATAAGTTTCCATAGTATGTCTTCTTCCAATCAACATTGATCAAGTCAGCTACTTCATTTCTCCATGGCCAAAAGATCATCAATTGTTCTCTAAAGTGGTCAAATTGTCCTCATCCTGCTCTTGCTTGAAGTTGACAAATCTTATTACTCTAGCTTTTCGACGCTTCCGTAGAGATCCTTTATTATTTTGTTGCTCGTAAATGTAGCCAGTTGTCTCACACTCAGAATCATCATCATATTTCTCATCAGTTTCAGCGTCTGACCTTTCTAGTTTTGTACGTTTTGTGTTGAATTTAGTATATAAGGCTACAAAATCTGCTAGACATAAGTATTCTAATTTTTTTGACCTTTGAATATAGTGATCGAGATTATTCTCGATAAAGACATCAGTGCTTTCATTTGGCAACTGTCGCAGACTTTCTTTACACTTTATAACGCGAACGCGTCTTTCAGGTAAACTGGTGTTTTAAAAGTGCATTCTCGCGAGGACTTTGACAAAGGCATGCCCATGATATAATACACTGCCTCTTGTGCACTAAGCTCCGACCCATTCAGGAATGCATTGCCCAAAAACTTCAATTTCTCTTTAATGCTATGGTTACCTCCCTGGATTTGCTCTTTCGCATCTCTCAATAATTTTGACATCCCCCGGTCACTCTTATTTATATAATTCAAAATATATTGAATGCAGGAATAACAATCTGTGATGTACTGAATATCCATATTGGATTTGAATAGACTCAGTATGTCAGGATTGAAATTATTGATTTTGATTTCCGCTAGGCTACGCTTTATAAATACTGTTGGCTTTGTCAACTTCATCCTTATAGCATCAATGTAGTCGTTTTCTTCGATATTTATATCGTGCAAAAAAGCATCGAAGTCAATGCATGGCGGATTTTTGAACTGCGCACATAAGTATTGGCGAATTGATCTATGTATAGAATTCAGCAATGCCCGTCGGGGATCAGTTGGTTCGAGCTTCAAAGGGCTAAGAATGGATGTAGATCTCATTGGGAAAAAGGGTATGCCAAACCTACACCCAACCTGTCCACTTTTCATCTTATACTTGCAAGTGAACGAATGCTTATGTGTTTGGAATGTTGATATATCTTCACTTGAGACACAGGAGTCACTTTGCGAACAGCTAATAAAGCGATCAATAAACTTGACACAGACGTCATAAGATTGTCCTTGATCATTGTTAAAGCGAGGAGCATCCTTCAACCACAATAAGCAGTGACAGTGAGGACTTCCTCTCTTTTGGAACTCAACCCGGATGTAATAGTCTATTACATGATGTTCCCCAAATATCCCTCCCGGAATTGTAAGCAAACGAAAAAGTTCTGAAAATTTGTGATCGAAATATCGAGCGCAAGTCACAGGATCTTTCTGAATCAGCTCCCTTTTTTCACTGAATGTCAGCTTTGCAGCCTGCTCTTCAGATATTTCAACTGCATGAACAACTCTTTTCAGTATTACTAACAATTCTAGCCACTTGGTCTATGCTGCTGATATTGTCAGGAAGATGTGTGGTGCGCCTAATTGACGAACCATTGCCATGACTTCTTTCATTTTGCCTAACCAAAATGTTGGAGAGCCTCTATCTGCTGCGAAAAATTTAAAGCCAGAGTCATTATCAATTAAAGAATTTACAAACTCTTCTTTGTTTAAATCGCCGGCCCTAACCGGATTAATCGTATTCTTTTTTGACGCAAACAGAAAGAAATACTGTCACAAATTTTCTTTATACGTAACTTTGAGCTCATATAAAATAAAGAAGCGACATCGCAAAATCGCCTGTCAGCCCGCGTCAGCCGCGACTTACACCATTGCTGGTATGTTAAATTTTCCGGGCATTTAATTAACTTCCCTCCAAAAAATTTAATGAAGCTCATGCATTCAGCATATTCATCAAATAAAATAGATAGAGGTATTGCTCTCTCTCCTGGCGCAAATACAGTGGCTCTATTTTCTATTAGAGTTTCATCGTCTTCTATATTAAGAGGCTCATTGTCTTGTACATAAACCTCTACTGCGTCGTCTTCGGCCTGATTCATTCCGCAAGCTTGAAAAGTATTACTAGCTTCTCTTGACGCCTGAACATCTCGTAAAAGTCGATCCTCATCAACTTGAACTCCTGCAAAGCGATACACTTCACTATCTTGCAGAAATTTTACTGCTTTTATTATAGCAGCAGGGCGAATATTTTCGGACAGATAAACACTTTTATGGGCAATATTCCTTTTCAATTGAATCGCTAGGGTTTCTGTTTCGGTAAAGACCCTGGGCAAGATTCTGATGCATTTTTCTACATTAATAGGAATGTTAACAGCCCTCCCCTTTATTTTAAACTGCCCATCAGAAGAAACTTCAACTATTTTCATAAACGGAATTCGGGGGCACAAAAACCTTTCTTCCAAATTGGTTAGCAGTTGAAGTTTATTAGGGATTTCAGGAAATCGAAGTTCCTTGTGGAATACAGATAGTTTAGGAATGTTTCCCACTTTAATGTGAACCCAGCAAGTATGGCAAAATGAGAATGTTTGCATCACATGTGGGTTTCTCAATGAAATATCCATATCCAAGCTTTTGTCTATATTGCGTGCTTCCTTGGGTATATTTTTTATAGAATTCGCAAACCACAGGCGATCACATGAATCACACGCGAAGCTAGGTCCTGCTTTCATTTTTGATAAAAATGAAGCAAACTTTAGGGCTCGCCTTTCACAAAGCTTTGCTGCTTTATCTTTCGCTTTGCACTTTTCGTAATATTTCCTACAAATTTCACGATGCCGAGCAGCACCTTGCGTGGTAGCTAAACGTTTTGACTGATTTTTTCTTGACAGCTCTCGCTTTTTTAACAAATTTCTTGCACTTCGTAGTCTTTTTTTTTCATTAGCAATAACCTGCAAAGAATGTTTTGTTTTTGTAATTTTGGTTTGAAGCCTCTTTTTCTGCAATAAATTTAATCTTTCTAAATGAAGTTTCCGAGAAGCTGGACATGCCAGTCGCCGCTTTTGAGATTTTTTCAATCTTTTGCGATGAATTGTTCGCGCATTAATACATGCCAAACGCTGTTTTTGGGATTCTGACTGTCGTCTACAATGTATTTCTCTCTTTCGTTTAATCCCCAACCGAACGCTTTGCGAAAAAGATAAGCGCGCAAGATGAATCTTTCTCTTTGACTTGTCTTGCAGTCGTTTTCGTTGGCAAATTTTTAGTCTTTCTCTGTGCAATTTTCTAATTTTATCAGTATCCAGTCTCTTTTGCTGATAATACTTATTTTGAATACGTCGTATTTTGGCCTTTCTTTCAATTGTTTCTGAACTTAGTTCAGTTTTTTCCAATTCTAAGGGGTTTTTTTTTCTCTCTTTATAATAAATTCTGTTTTCTCTACGAAGTCTTTTAATTGATTTTAAATTTCTTTTAGACCTTTTAAATCGTTTTATTATGTCGACGATTTCGACTTTTTTTGTGGCTGAATCCAACAAATTACATTGAGAAACTTGCAGTTCGGATAAAACTTTTTGTGAGCGACGACGCGTCTTGGGACTTTTTTTTGCTACTTTAGGCATCGTGAATACTCTTTATTTTAAAGGAACGTTAATGTAAAGTTGCTTAGTGTAGTGGGTAGGACACTGGCTCTTAGAGTGTGAATACCCTCGTTCAAACGGGAGGTCACGCACCAAGCTTTGAGCCAATATACCTCTGAATGAATAAGTAAGTAAAGTACGGTCAGGAGCTCCTCACTTTACACTCGTTTATACAAAGATTGTATTTTTTTGAAATAAAACACCCTATTAAAATCAACCCGGAAACATAGAAGTATTTTTTACAGGAAGTGCAATCTAACTATTGACTAGATATGAAAACTTATGCTCATGAATTAAATGTTTTTAAATTTATTCTAATAATTTAAAAAAAGATATTTCTAATGTAACTTACTGTGATGTTTTCTCACCAGCACCGTCAAAGCGATATACAATTTGTTAATGCTTTAAAGTAATGCAGCACCCATTATAACACAAAAATTACAAAAAATAACACAAAAATTATAAAAAAAATACAATTCACTATCTTTCAACTAAACCTTCTTCAATTTTTAATGTTAACCGATATTCCACTTAACCATTCACCAACAAAGTTTTAATTTAAAAAAAAACACAATTCACTATCTTTCAACTAAACTTTCTTCAATTTTTAATGTTAACCGATATTCCACTTAACCATTCACCAACAAAGTTTAAATTTAAAAAATCAGTAAAAAAAAACAATATTCACTATCTTTCAACTAAACTTTCTTCAATTTTTAATGTTAACCGATATTCCACTTAACCATTCACCAACAAAGTTTTAATTCGCGAGGATGCAAAAAAATATGATGCAAAAAAGAATTATTCTCACTGAATTATATTCAATTTCGCTAGCTTTATTCCTTTCTTACACGGCTATGTATCCTTGTTTAAAGAGGAATATGCTCTCGTCTGAAATGTTTTCCTATTCACGATAAAATTTAATGTAACCTAGAAACAATTTTCATACTACCTGCTAAAGAAACTTGTTAACTACATTTTAATTGCTTTTTAATATTGACCTTTGGGCTTTCCCCGATTTTTGCTGCAGTTCAGAAGAAAACATTGACATGTTTTCTTCTGAAGTTAATTGTTCTGTTTCTGGTTGAAAAGCCAGTTTTTAATTGCCAATCACCACCTTTGGAAGTCTATTAGACATACTTGATTTTGAAATAAGCCCTGTGCTCTGTGAATTTTCTATATGTTACCTGCGTAGTAAGTTATATGGACATAACAATCCCTACGAGTACCGCCTGCAATCAATTTATACATTATGGAAGAAATCGTTCCTGTTTATGGTGTTGAGGATATGAAAAACTGGCAGCAGTTTGTCAACACAAAAGTATATCAAAACTGCTTCATGTTCAGAGTAATTTAGAATGTAAATCTCATTTTGATTCAAAGGCCGGTTTATGAATTCTAGAGATGAAAAAAAATTAAGGGCTGCCGCCAAAAATTTCGAAATTTCAGACGTGGGAATCTTTATTGGTTAACTTTATCTTAAAGTGCTTGTCATATGAAAATTTGTTAGTAATGATAAAAATTTAAAGTGCTGGCAATTGTAATTTTCAATCAGTACGGCAACCAAAAATTTATCGAATATGCTATATATTTAGATCAACTTATGTCGTAAATTTCGTTTTAATCATATGAATGAATCGGTAGAAGCATTTAAGGAGTTGCCGTGCGCGAGATATTCAAAATTTAAGCATTCTTTACTTATGCTTAATACAGGCTATAACTTGAAACATATCAACCATTCCTTGTCCAAAGCAACAAAACCCAACTATAACACAGATGACAAAAATGTTTAGTGCTGGCCACACTTTTCCAACGAAGTAGCATAAAGTTTATCATAACTAGCTCATACTTAAATCAACTTATCCTTTGAATTTTGTTCTCATCGCAGGATTTAATTGAAAGTTTCAGCAGTTAAACGTTGTTTGAGACATCCGAAAAATGTTCGAAATTCGGAAAATTTAAAAATAGATTCCTTATTTTTATTGCAAATGCTTCGCATATGAGTATGTAATTTGAAACATATGTTGGTGCAATATTTACGCAAATGTCTTATGCTGGTTACCCTGTGCTAGCAGCAAAGCAAAATATATCTAAAATCTGCTTCACGTTAAGTTAAACCCACCCTGTGAATTTCGTTTCGATTGAATCACTGCGCTGGAAGTTATACGGCTGAAAAGAATTTTAGGGTTACCACCCTCAAAACTTTTCAAATTTTTAAAGCGTTAATATTTGTTGTTAATTTTAATTGCAGGATCGTTCCCACTTGCAAATCTAGTGACATAATCGCGCAGTAAAGAAATTCCAAAAAATTACAAAAATGGTCATAGCTGGCAGCCCTTTCATGATTTTTGTTCGAAATTCGTACGACATTTGGTTCACATTAAAGTTTATTTACTGCATAAACTTTGCTTTGATATCATGACTGCACCGGAAGTTATAGGGAAAAAAGCTTTATATTGCTGAGCAAATTTGCAAGATTTAGGAGACAAAAATCACCATAGCTGGCAACTCTATTCTAATTTTTCAACCAAATTTTCACCAAATGTTACCTAAAATAAGATCCAAATATTATGTGAATTTGGTTAAAATCCGATTGCTGAATCGGAAGTTATGGGCCAAAAAGCTGTTTTTTTTAAGTGATTTTTCGAGATGGTACCACTGCCACAGGGTTGCCCAGATTTCAAAATCACTTCTATCAGACCTGGTCCTAGTCAGTGTCAGTATGTCCTGTAAATTTAATTATGATCGAATTAGCCGATCGTCAGTTCTCGTGAACAGAAGTTTCGAGGGCTGAAAATAGACGTAATTTAGTGATGGGTTGCCGTCCTTGTACAAATCGGAATTTGAAAAATTTTTATTTGACATGATGGAAAAAGGTTCAAATTTGTCAATGATTTGAGCTTTTTGGCAAAAAGCAAAAAATTTTCAGGAAGTTCGATGATTTGAAGGATTTTTTTTAAGAGCCTGCCGTAGCTACAGAGCTACCCACACTGTCTTCAAAATCCATGTGTGTCAAATTTTAGTTAACATCAATACGCTCTACTAATTTCACGATGATCGAATGTTCCGGTCAGAAGTTATGACAAATCAAAATTTGAAAAAAAATCCTTGCCTACTTTTAGGCACTCAGCACCCACACGCGGCTCAAAATTTCCAAATTTTTATCATAAACAAACTTAAAACATAATAAGCTTTCATTTCCAATACTTTTTGTTACCAAAAATCTACACTGCTTGGAAATATAGGAGTACCTGAAAATTCACTAAAACGCCCGCGGCCGCCAAAGGGTTGAAGATAACTGAATTCTAATGTGGACCTACCTACTATATACATCTATGTTCTCCAAAAATTTCAGCTCAATCGGATCGGCCACTCCAGAGATTATCTCCCTTAATCATTTTGCTGATATATATACAGTCAGACAAAAAAGTCTCCGTACGATGCTATCTTTTCTGCATTTACAAGAATAACTTTGATATATTACAATATTTTTTTATTTCAAAAATTAATATGTTTTCGACAACTCCTTACTTACTTAATATGATAAGAAAAAAACAAAAATATTGCCACATTTTAATACAGTAATTCAATTAAGCAGATAAGTCAAAATTTTACATCAAAAAAGTCTCCGTACGAACGTAGAAATGAATCAAATTAGAGCTAAAAAAAATTATTCTGTAGATGTGATTTAATATTTGGTGGCATTTCCATTAGCTTTAATGACTTCTGCCAAACACCTGGACATTGAGTTAACAAGTTTTGATATGATTTCCGGTCCGATTAAATTCCATTCTTCTTGTAGTTTAGCCTTAAGCTCTTATTTGCTTTTTATCGGGTGTTTCCGCACTCTGCGTTCCAATTCATCCCATAAATGCTCAATGGGATTTAAGTCAGGTGATTGTGGTGGACTGTGAAGCTGCCTGAGCCCGTTATTCAAAAGCCATTCCTTAACTACCATTGAGGTATGCTTTGGGTTATTGTCTTACTAGAAAATGAAATCACTTTATAAACCCAAAGCATTGACACTTTCGCGCTGACAAGTTTTTCAAAATATTTAGATAGTGCCACCGATCCATTGTACCATCAATAAAGTGCAGCTTTCCAACTCCTGAAGCCGCCATACACCCCCACAACATCAGACTACCACCATCGTGCTTAACAGTTGGGACTAGATTTTTTACGTTCAGCTCCTCCTTAGGTTTGCGCCAGACTTTTCCTCTGCCATCTGAGCCGAACACGTACAATTTGCTCTCGTCCGAAAACAAAACTCGATTTGAAAAGGTAGCATCCTTATTTTCCTGGATTTTTGCAAAATGTAATTGCTTCTTTCGATTAACTTTTGAAACAAAAGGCTTACGCCTAGGTTTTTGACCATGGAAGTTATTCTCTCGTAGAACATTCCTGGTGGTTTCATCACTAATTGTTAGGTTGAATTCCTTTCGTACCTCGTCTGCTATTTTAGATGCGCTGGTTCTTGGATTCTCCTTAATTTTAAGCACTATTGACCGTCGGGCTGTAGCACTTAAAATTTTTGGACGTAATAAACGAGGCTTTCTTTTCAAGGATCCAGTTTCTCCGTACTGCTTGATGATATAATGCGCACTAGACTTCGGTTTTCCAATTATTTTCGCTTTTTCGCCCATTGACTTTCCTTGGCAATACAGCTTAACGATGATTTTGCGCGTATCTAAACTGATTTCCTTACCAATAGCCGATGGTTATGTTTTCTGAACTTGACTCAAATTTTCACAAGGCTATAACTATACTAGCTGTATGCTAAGAGAAATGCTCAAATTTGTATGAAGTTGACGCGCGTCTAGCACTGCACATGTTTGAATAGCACGGTGTTGCCATTTATTCGTACGGAGACTTTTTTGATATAAAACTTGGAACAATTTACTTTAATGAATTACTATATCATTATGAATGGATAAATTTGAAAAAAAATTTCTGATATTTGTAATTAAAGAGTTGTAGAAAGCATATAATTTTTTAAACTAATAATATTTTGTAACATCCCAATGTTATTCTTGTAAATCAAGAAAAAACAGCATCGTACGGAGACTTTTTTGTCTGACTGTATATATATATATATATATATATATATATATATATATATATATATATATATATATATATATATATATATATATATATATATATATATATATATATATATATATATATATATATATATATATATATATATATATATAAAGAAATATGAATTTTCAGCGAAACGAGTTTAATACTAATTTTCTTCGAAAATCAGTAACAAGTAAACGGCCTATATTTATACATTTAATCGTTATGAGTGGAAGGCATATTATCAACGAGTTGCACAGACCCGCTCGTAAAATTTTTAAACGACGTCGGGTCACTATCAGAGGAATTGATGATTTATGGCAGGCGGATTTGGTTGATATGAGTGCATACTCATCAGAGAATCGAGGCTACAAATTTCTTCTTACAATAATTGAAACTTTTTCCAAGTACGCTTGGGCATTACCAGTCAAAAATAAAAGCGCTAATGAAGTGACGCAGGCAATGGAAACAATTCTCGAACAAAGACGTATTTCCAGAAATCTACAAACAGATGACGGAAAGGAATTTTTCAATAAAAGATTTCAACATATTATGAAAAAGTATGAAATTAACCACTATTCAACATTTAGTGCTTTGAAAGCATCGATTGCTGAGCGCTTCAATCGAACTCTAAAAGGGATAATGTGGAAAGAATTCAGCATGAATGGAAATTATCATTGGGTTAGTTTACTCCAAAAATTAATTGACCGTTACAATCGGACAAAAAATCGGGTTATTAAGATGCGCCCAATAGATGTCAACACCACAAATGAGGTGAATTTACTTTCAAACTTATACAGAAAAGTTAAAGTAACATCAAAACCCAAATTTAAAGCTGGAGATCATGTACGTATAAGTAAGCATAAACACATATTTGAAAAAGGCTACACACCAAACTGGTCTACAGAAATATTTACGATAAAAGAAGTAAAAAAAAACACAACCACGAACATATTCACTTGAGGACTATCAAGGAAATTTAATTCAAGGGGGGTTCTATGAGCCAGAGTTAGCTTCAGTAAAACACCCCGACACATATCTTGTTGAGAAAATTATAAGAAGAAAGGGGAATAAAGTTTTTGTAAAATGGCTTGGCTTTCCATCTCAGCACAATACATGGATCAGTATAAAAGACGTGCTGTAACCTCTGAAGATTTTAGTGAAAATGTTAGATTTAAAGCGTGAATATCTTAATCTGCTTTTTTAAAGAGCAAAACAAAAATGAAATGCAAGAAATAACCATATCAATATTATCAAATGTAAAAAAATATCAATATATTCACATCACAATAAAAATATCTTAGTCTGCTTGTACATACAAACCGCTTTTCATTTCGAAATTAGACCGGAGTTCATTAGCATTGCCGCCCCAATTCAATGAAATTGAAATTCTATTCTTATCCACATTTCAGCTTGTTTTCAGTTTGTTTACATTCCACTTTCGCTTTCATGAATGCATTGTTATTGCTCCGTAATCAATTCAAATGTATTCAAACATTCATCGATGTCTGTTATCTGTTTTACAAATGACTAAGCTCATAACTGGTTCAGCACGCGAGCTCATTCATTTCTCATTGATATCAATTTCAAAAATTATACAAACTAAATTCATCGTAGTAGTACTACGAGACAAGTTATTTTGATTACTATGAAGCGAACTTGATCAGCATTTCTCACAAGTTTAAATTATGCAATTTTAAAAAATCAAACAATCGCATTAAGCAGCGGGGCATCCTAAAACCAAAGAGCACGGAAACAAGCACCAATACTACGAGTTCTAAGATCATCAGGCCAACGCTCCAAACACCAATACCCAATGCACCATGCACCAAATATCAAGGTCACAACTACCAGCAACTAAACTGCTACACCAAACCAAACCGAAAACCAATAGCAATCCTTCTCCCTGTCAACCCAACAAACAACAACGCGTCAAACGAAAAATTTTTGTCTACAAAACTAAAAAAACCCTCGATTTTTGTATGAAGAACCTGTCCTATTTGGCGGCGAAAAACTTTTAAAAAAGCACTACGATTTAGACAACTTTAACTCGTTTGCCCCATGTATTTCTTATGGCGATTCAAATGAAAAATCAGCGTAAATCTAAACGAGCAACAAAACATCAACAAAGCACACCTTCAAAATCTTATATATCTCCTCTCCTCGAACAACGTACACCATCAATGTACCCTCCCGCTCCCACGGAAATTTTGCAACGATTCTAAACAAACAAAAGGAATTATTTTTATATGAAGAACCGGCAAGTGGTCCACTCTTACTACTTATATGGTAGGCAATATGGTATGGCATTTGCTTGGCCATCTGCCTGGCAATATTTTGACAATTCTTGATTTTCAGAATGCCGTTGAAAATTGGTCATGCTCCGTTTCTTAGAAGAAAATTCATAGCGATTTCAAGATCTCGTTCAGCAATCAAAATAGTCTACAGAATTTGAAACTGTGGCAAATTGCGAAATAATTTGATCCGCTCATACAAAAAGTTATACATCCTACACGTAAAGTATTCATCAGCAGCAGAATATCTTCATCCTACACTTAAAATAAATCCTTAATCCTAACGCTCAGCTACAGTGCACGTGCTTTCTGCTCAGAGGCATTTTCGGAATAATATTGCATTCCGATGCATCTTGTTTGGTGGATGAAACTGTTCGACGAAGTCAACAGCGGCCGCTAGAAGCCACGATATTAGAAATTTCCCTTTTGGACACGCCCTATTGAAAACAAATCACAATCTATGTGTTTGTAAACCAAATCACCGCTCAAATTTGTATAGGTACACGAAATCGGGATTTAAAACCGGTTTTAATCCGATCTTCGTGAAGCCATACAAGTTTATCCGGCACACAATCATATAAACGCTTCGTACAAAACCGGTATTCGCAAATCAAGCTCATGAGGAGCTTCCGTGCACGTACACAGTATGCGCACACATCCATGGAAATCGGGCGAAAGCTCACGAATTACGGTATATTCCCAATCCCGAATTGGGAACTGCTGTAAAATGAATCTTCCGTCAGGGCGAATAGCGCTGAAAACAAAATGGGTGTTTCAGAAAAAGCGCGACGAAAATGGAAAAAAAATATAACGTTTTAAAGCTCGATTAGTAGCCAAAGGCTGGTCTCAGATGTATGGAATTGACTTCACGGAAACGTTTTCACCAGTCATTAGATGTAATTCGATTCGTTTAATAATAGCGATTGCTGCTAAATATAGATTCAAGATGGATCAAATGGATGCCATTACTGCTTTCCTCTTAGGAAACTTAGATGAAGGTATTTTTTGTATCAACATGAAGGAGCAAGTGACGGTACTTTGCGTGTGTGTAAGTTAAATAAAGCCATGCATGGCCTTAAACAAAGTAGCCGTCAATGGAATCTCAAACTAGATGATAATTTAACAATTTTTGGTTGGTTCGTTCCAAAACTGATCCTTGTGTTTACATTAAAAGGTCGTTTGGTGTGCCTTCTTTAATTGTCGCCGTTTACGTTGACGATTTGTTAATAATATTTAAAAATGAGTCGGAAAAACTAAAACTAAAGAATTATCTTTGTGAAAAATTAAAAATGAAAGACTTAAAAAGAAAGACGTGCAAAAAGCTGTATCAGTCTTCGAATCATCTACGATGAGTCAAATGGGGACTATTATTTAGGTCAGGAACAGTATAACTTAATCGATTTCAAGTAAAAATCGTGTTTTTAAAAAATTACAACTTTATTGATCCGTCGGTGGATACTTATCAACTAACTTAAAATCTATCGTTAACTAACCAGGTAAACTGCGCCCACGTTTTTGTTTACCTTGCAGAACGTGCCCAGGTGTCCATTCGCGGCATGTGTGCTGATCGGCGGATGTTAATGGGTCGATCAGGTGGTCAGCATTTTCTTGATTTCGGGAAACTGGTGTTGACTTCGCGGCATGTGCGCTGATCGGCGGATGTTAATAGGTCGATCAGGTTAGGTGGTCAGCATTTTCGTTGAGCGTGTTGATGGGCTGATGTTTTATGAGTTATACGGGGAACTGGTGTTAACTCTTCCCCTCTTACGTTGAACGTCCTCGTTTAACTAAAAGTACGGTACATCGTTAAGGCTCCTTGAATGTTGATTTCCACCAGGTGGGTATAAGGGAAGATTCTGTACCACGGATGCTGAGTCTTCTATCGTCGAAGTGGGTCGTTTAGACGCTGTTTCGATTATGACCCTGGATTCAGCTTTCTTTTTGGGTTGGTTTAGAATAGCTATGAGCATCAAAACTATGAATAAGGATGTAAATAGGCTGTAGTTGATGCGTTCGGCCGTAGATCTCTGGCTGTTGATGAGATTTATTCACTTTGTGTTGTTAATATGAAGCTCTTTCATCATTTCGAGCGATAATACTTCAACAAATTCGTCCTTCTGGTTCCCTATTTGTAACAGTGGTGGTAATAACTGAATGCCCGTCATCACTGATGAAGTGAAAGTCCTATTGGCGATCTTTACTGACTCGTTATAGAACTTAATGAGATGCGTGCCTATTAATTGCATGGTAGTGCCGTTTATGTTGGTTTCGCCGCTAAAATCGTTGAGAAGAATAACTCCTGGTGCAAGCTCTTCCACTGTTGGTACATGATGAGCGTTCGTCGTGGTGCAACTTGGTGTTTTCCCTTCAAGCAGGTGTGGGATGCAGTTTGTCGAGCTAATATTCTTAATGCTATTCCTATTACAAATTGATAAATCAAAGTATGATTGACATTCATTTATGAGGCCATAATAGTTTCCATTTTCTCTTAGAATTTGCTTATATTCTACCTTGGTAATTACATTATCTTTTTTCACTGGTTTGACAAGAAATTTTTCAAAGGTTGTAGCTTCTGTTGTTGGAAAATTTATCATGTACAAAATGTGTGTAGAATTTTGAGCAATTTTGACATTAGCAAAATCCAATATTTCGTCAATGGTTTTATAATTAAGGTGGTTTTCATCTAAGTTACTAATGATTGTTTTGATTTCGGCTCTTGAGAGTACGTTAAGGTTTACAATATTCGCTTTAGCTAACTGAATTGACTCTATTATATTCAAAACTCCTTCTTTTACAATCTTAATTCTGTATTGGGTGCTAAGAGCTAAAGTATTTTCAAATACCTTATCTTTTTTTATAAGATTCAATATCTCATTCGTAACATTAGTAATTTTATTTATTCTATCATTATATTCTTTATTAATTATAACTTGTTTGTTATTATTGTTTGTAATTTCTTCAATTTTCCTTTTTAGCAGTATCAAATCGTCGTGGTCAGGGCTTCCTGCTACAAATTTCCACGCGGATCCTAAAAAGTTGAGGGATCGTCTTCGTCTACTAATTCCGATGTTCTCAATCAAATTTTTTATCTGGGATAGTTCGTGGGTTAGGAGAGGATAAAAAGGATTTCCTGATGGTATGTGCGTGGCGATTAATGTTGATGTTTCGGAGAGGAACTCATAATACTGTGTGACCTGGAACATATGGATTAACTTTAGGTTCCCGTTTAGAATTTTTGCTGTTCCAGTTTTCATGAAGATGAGCTGAGAGTTAGTGTAATCGAATATATGCACCTCCGCTTTGACTAATGCGATGAGGATCCTGAAATGAGTTTAATTGCGTATATCACTTTTGTGTATTGTTCTCCCTGTTTCAGTTATAACGAAAGTATGTTTGTTTTCCCTAACAGTTTCTTTCTTGTATCTAGCTGTTAATTTTGTACCTCGCCTTTTATTAACTTTCACGAATATCTCTTCACCTACTGCATACTCTTATAAATTTTCCCTGTGTTTATTATGAAAGTCTAAATCTCTCTGTTGTTTCTTTTTTAGCATCTCTATATTATCCTTCCTTGATTTTTCTAGCTGTTCTGGACTCGTCGAGACTATCCTACCATAAAATACTTCTAGTGGTTTTTTTCCTGTAACAGAGTGCACCGAAAAATTGTATTCATATACTGATCGTTCAAGAAGCTCTTCGGGTGTTCTGTGTAGCCCATCGGCCTTCAAACACCTCATTATTTCAGTTAAAGTACTGTGAAAACGTTCGATTTGCCCGTTTACTTCGCTTTTGTTGGAGGGTGTCTTATAGACAGTAATATCGAGCTGGTCTTGTATCATGAATAAAATAGATGATGAATTTAGAGATTTTTCTCCGTTGATAACCACATGTTTCGGTACCCCAAAAAAGAATAGTATTTCACGTAGCGGTTGGCGAACATCTTCAATGGCTCTTGACTTGACAACTCTGGCTTGGGCAAGTTTGGAGAATTTGTCTATTGCGGTTAGTATCAATAGACCTTCTGTAGAATATATGTCTATCTGGACAATATCCCCTGGAAATTGCGGAATGGGTGTAGGTTTTAGAATAGGGTGGTTTGGATGCCTATCGTACTTATGCAGCTTGCAAGTGGAACATTGTTTAACCTTTTGTTTTATCTTTGCACTCATCTTCGGAAAATAGTATTGCTCTAAGATCTGAATTTTATTTTCTGCTGCATTTCTGTGGGCTCTATTATGGGTTTTTATTATTAACTCATCCTGTTCCGTGTCGTTTGTGACATCTCGAACCTCAAGTTGAGTAAATCTAATACGAAAACTAGAAAAGTGTAGTCGATAGAGTTCCTGAATTAGGCCCATAGTCCTCTCGTCAGTTTTAATCCCATTAACAACGCATGGGTTAAGGTATCTACGGAAAATTCCGATGAGATTTTGATTAGTATATTCAGGTTCAGTAAAGACATGCTTCCAGTAGTTTGGAAATGGTTTTACCAACATATAGCTTGACTCTTCTCCAACTTTAAGATGAAGTTGATTGCGAAACGCATTAATTGGGGTATCAACAGATGGAATCAAGTTATGCGAAGAACTGTCTCCGCTGTGCATGCTAGATGTCATACTATAAACGTTAGACTCTTGGAGTGGAGCAGGATTCTCTTTCTGCGGAGGTCTTGACAGAGCGTCATCCACGATATTGGCTTTCCCAGGTTTATACTGGAGTTCATAATTATATTCTTCCAGTAAAGCCTTCCATCGTTTCATCTTCATGTTAGTATTTTTGTTGCTCAATGCATAAGTGAGCGGCTGATGGTCTGTATATATTGTGACCTTCCTGGGACCATAAAGGAAGTTTCGGCAGGATTTTAATGCCCAAATTATGGCCAGCATCTCTTTTTCGTTAGTCGCAAAGTCTTCCTCGCTCCTGTTTAGGGTCCTCGATAAGAAAGTGATCGGCCTCTTGTCTTGAGACAAGACAGCTCCAATTGCATATTGCGATGCATCCGTAGTCAACTCAAAATCTTTTTCGAAATTAGGGAAGGATAACATCACATCTTGTGAAACCAGAGAATTTTTTATCTTCTGGAAAGCCTTGAGTGCCTCCTCGTCCAGGTGGATTTTGACTTTGCTTGAAGCTGTTTTCGATACGCGACCTTCTTCCCCTCTTAAGATTGATGTCAATGGCCTCGCGATTTTAGCGTAGTCAAGAATAAATCGGCGGTAATAGCCGGCCAAGCCCAAGAATGATCTTAATTCCTTCAACGTGGTAGGAGGAGGATATTCTGCAATTGCTTTAACCTTTTGGGGATTCGTCGTGATACCATGTTCTGAAACGACGAAACCAAGGAATTCTACCGAAGTCTTCATGAACTCGCATTTATCAATCTGGACTTTCAGGTTGGCTCGTTCCAATGTATCGAATACCAGTTCAATGTTTCGCAAATGTTCTTCCTCATTTTTACCATAGATGACTATGTCATCTATGTAAACAAGGCACCTAACCCCGATGTGCTCTCAGTATGTCATCTAAGGCACGCTGGAAAGTGGCAGGCGCGTTCATCAACCCAAAGGGTAAACGAGTGAACTCATATTTTCCGTTGTTGACGGAAAATGCTGTTTTTTCTGTATGAGATTCGTTTAAGAGGATTTGGTGAAATCCACTTTTAAGATCTACAACGGTAAAATACTTATTCTTCCCTAGGTTGGCCAGAATTTCATTGATTTCTGGTATAGGATAGCGATCAGGGATGGTGATCGAATTAAGCTTCCTATAGTCTATTACGAGGCGATACTTCTTTTCCCCTGATGCGTCCATTTTTTTGGGTACCACCCAAACTGGTGCGTTGTACAGGGATCTTGATGGACGTAATATACCGTCTTGTAATAGTTTCTGAATTTCTTGTTCGACTACAGGTTTGAGAGCCATGGGATATTGGTAGCACTTCGAGTAGACTGGATTGTTGTCCTTCGTGCGAATTTCGGCTTTAACGTTAGTCGTAAAAGTGAGTTTCTGGTCTGGCTCGCAGAATAATTTGGGATGTACTTTGATAATGCTTAAGAGTTTTGAAGCATGGTCTTCAGAGAGGTGATTTATCCTGATGTTAATTTTATTTACGGTTTGAGAAACTTGTTGCTTTAAAGGTATGCGTCTTTCGTTTTGGATAATAAGGTAGCTTTCCGCCGTGTAGATAACTGCGCCTAATTCTTTTAAGCTATCGTTACCTACGATCGCATGGAATGACTTGAGACTAGGGAGTATAAAGAATTTTAAGCCTGGTACTGATGGGCCGAAAGGTTTCAAGATTGCATGATGCGTTATTTCGACGTTTCCCCTTACAGAAGTTACGGTGAAAGGATTGGTATTTGTTTCTTAACGCATTCTGGCTGTATATAATTTTTGTTCGCTCCGGTGTCTACAAGGAATTTCAAAATTTTGCCGCTCTTCGCTCGACATTCAAAGTATGGTAGCGAAGAGCCACTTAACCTAAAAAATGTATATCCTCAAATTCAGAATGGAAGTCTCCTGGGGTCTCAGGATAAGTTCCTGAGCCTGGTTCTGGTGTGAATGACTCGTTACCAAAGTCATCTGTATTAAGATAATCCGTCAAAGTCTGCTCACAATTATCATCTTCAGCGTTCATAGCCTGGCCATATTGGTCGAAATCAGGTTGGAACTCGTTTGCTTCAGTATGGAAATTACGCTGCTGTTTATTGGAGATCTGGGGTTGGAATGGGGTTAATCTTTTAGGAGCGGCTCTTGGTTGTGGACGATTCTGATAATTAATGACATGTGAGCTTATTGATCGGTCTACCTCCATTGGTTCCGGTCTGGGTTGAGGTTTTGGAGGGAGCTGGTTATGTTGGAAATAGTTGGGCTGAAATTGATAAGGATTTTGCTGGGAAGAATGCTGTTAAAAGTGCTTAGGCTGTGGGTGGAAGGGACGATGTTGTATTTGATTTGGAATATTATTTTGGAATTGATTGTAATGTGGCTGCGGGTGTTTCCGTGGATATGATGTTGGATACGTGAGTTCAGGATAGAATTGGTTCCTGGGTGCAGGAGTTGGTTTTTGCTTTGGAGGCAAGGGAGGTGGTGTGTTTTTCGAAGCTCGCAGATTATTATATGAACTGCTAATGGCGTGCTGTGTGCGAAAATTAACATTTTCCAATTTTAAGCACAGGTGCAGTGCCTGGGGTAAATCGACAGGCTCTTTCATGCTAAGCAGCCTTGGTAGATCTCCATTAAGCCCACGAATGAACGTATCGAGAGCCTTGTCTCTATATGCTCTCACCATGATCTCTGTGGCATCGGGGCTTAATTTCATGCATGCTATTTTATTTAATATTAACGACAGGTGATTGTAGACTACCTGGTAAAAGTATTGTATGGAATTACTCCCTTGAACTAAGCACGTCATTTGATATTCTCAAATGTCCCTTTTGTCACCATAATGCAGGGTAAGGCAACGACATATTCTATCCCAATTGAGAGGCGTGTTGTACGACTCGAGGGCTATGTCTGCCTGGCCGGTTACCTTGTTCCGTATCACGTTAAGGATACCAAAGTATTTTGGCGTGCCTTTAAGGTGAGCATAAATGTCTAAAATTCGCTCGACGCTTTTGCGCCACGAACTGAACTCTCCGGGATTCCCTGAGAATTCCCGCAGAATTTTCACTACGTCGGGTATTCTCTCCATATCGGCGAGATTTCCCAACTGGTCTGCATTAATTCCCTGATCCATTTCGGCATCTATGTCTGCATTTGGATTTAGTATAAAATTCACTATGCGAGGGCATTCCCTACGCAATAGCCTAGTGATTACTTCTTCCAGGCCGTCCTGGTCGAGTCTCTGAATATTGAGAACTGGGGGTCGAATGAGGTTTTCATTTCTTGCCATTTTGTATGAGATTGGATAGGACAGTTAAGGAGTGGGTTACGGAGTGAAAATTTGATTGGAAAATAGAGCGAAAAATATAAATAAATGAATTTTAACACTAATATGTGCCGAAAATTGTATTTTATTAATTTAGATGTGGAAATTGTCGGGTATACTTGCTAAGGAAAATTGAAAAAAATTTAGTTACGTTTTGCTGGTTTCAATTTTAAATTCTTACACTAACACTTTAACTCTTGCATTTGCTTTTCAATATATTTCCTACACTTGCTACACTTTTATATACTTTTCAATTATCAATTTTCTTTTGCTTTGATTTCTTTTACTTCACTTTACTTTCTTTATATTTGCTTCTTGCACAACTTTTACTTATATCACTAAACCTTACACTAAAAATAATGCTCTTGGCATCGCGAAGCGGCTGTCGACGTTATCGACTCCTTTTCTTCCTCCTTGAAGGCTACTGAGGGGCCTCTTTTCTTCGCGTTGTTTTTGGCGAACCACCGCGATCCAGTAGTCGACCTTTTGTACTTCTTTTTTTAAACGGACTCACGTTCCGGCACCGGACTTTCAGAATTTCCTAACTCGTACGCGGTAGCTTTAACGGACGTAAAATCTCGCGAAGTTACTTTCGGACTTAGACTGTTTTATTCGCGATGGTCCCTGCTCGGGCGCCACTTAATCGATTTCAAGTAAAAATCGTGTTTTTAAAAAATTACAACTTTATTGATCCGTCGATGGATACTTATCAACTAACTTAAAATCTATCGCTAACTAACCAGGTAAACTGCGCCCACGTTTTTGTTTACCTTGCAGAACGTGCCCAGGTGTCCATTCGCGGCATGTGTGCTGATCGGCGGATGTTAATGGGTCGATCAGGTGGTCAGCATTTTCTTGATTTCGGAAAACTGGTGTTGACTTCGCGGCATGTGCGCTGATCGGCGGATGTTAATAGGTCGATCAAGTTAGGTGGTCAGCATTTTCGTTGCGCGTGTTGATGGAGTGATGTTTTATGAGTTATACGGGGAACTGGTGTTAACTTATACTAAAGAAATTTTGGATAGGTTCAATATGTCAAATTGTAATGGCATATCAACTCCCTCGGATCCAAATCAACGTTTATCGAATCAAATGTCGCAAAAACCTGAGGAAGAAAAGGAAACAATAGCGAAAGTTCCTTAACAAGCTGCTGTTGGTTCTTTACTCTATCTCCTGTAAGGGACTCGGTCAGATATCGCCTTCGCCGTAGGAGACGTAAGCAGATACAACAACTGCTACGGGGCTGCACATTGGAGTGCAGTGAAACGAATCATGAGGTTGTTGAAATCTACTATTAATTATAAATTAAAGCTTTGCAGTAACGGAAATACCGATATAATTTTTATACTTATGCGGACTGGGCAAGCAATGTCGACAGCAGAAAATCATGTACGGGCTATGTTTTCAACATATGTGACGGGGCTTTTTCCTGGAGAAGTCATCGTCAGCATGCTGTGGCTCCATCAACCTGTAAAGCTGAGTACATGGCACTAACGAAAGCAGTGTAAGAAGCGACATGGCTAACAAAATTCGGGCGAGAGCTAGGAATATGTTTCAAACAGCCAATTATCGTCAAATGCGATAACAAGTCAGTAGTTTACTTGGCACAAAATAATGTCTACAACTCTCGAGCAAAACACATCGATATACGGTATCATTATGTTCGCAAGTGCTTGGCATCATCGCTCATTAACATCGAATATGTTTCTACGAAGTATATGGTAGCAGATGCACTCACAAAAGCTGTTCCAGGACTGAAACATCACTTTTGTACAGCTTGAATGGGACTAATTTCAAATTTAACTTAAAGTACTGTTACGGAACAGCATTGCCGCCACCACGCACACGCACGCACACCTACAACCATTGCGTATGCAATAGCCGTGTTTATAACGTGGTTTCAAACCGGCTTAGGATTAGTCAAGCCGTGTTGTATACGCGCAGTGGATTGATTTGAGTTAAGTCGATCCGATCACGAAATTTTACAGGATTGGATCAACTTGGGCGTTAAAAGACGCGGATCGAGCGATTGCAGATTGAAAACTCTAGCGCACCTGAACCGCTAGAAACACTAATGTTCGAAGAACAGTAGAAGAATCGTGCAGGTTTTGATTGCATATTCCACCACATGCGCTGCTTATTACGGCCAAATTGTTTCAAATGCCACGTTTTACTTTTGTCTCAAGAATGCATTATAACTCATATGGTAGAAGGTTTCAGATATTACCACTGGCATGAATTTCAACGTTTATGAGAGCAAATCACGGGTTAATTATATTCGTTATCAGTTGCTTATATCACAAAATTTTGAAAGCAGCATCTCATATAACATCAATTAAGAAAATGCTCAGTGCCTGCAGCACTGTAACTGCAATTGGAGTTTGGGGCTGCGATCCGAAAAATTTGCAGAACTTTGGGAATTGAAACATCGGTTATTTATTTTCATTGTAAATGTTTCCGGTATGAATACTAACTGTAAGCATTTATTGATACAAAAGTAGCACAACCGACTCGTGCTGGCAACCTTTCGCCAGTATCAAAGCCAAGAATATATAACATCTGCTTCACGTTGTTATATAACATTTGAAGTTAAAGGAGTATAAAGAAATTTAGGGTTACCTGCAGCGAGTTTTTTCAAATAATCGAAAGCTTAATATTTGCTGTTTATTGTCACTACAATATCATAACCAATTGAAAATTCTACGATAAAACCGCTTAATAAAGATATTGCAATTAGACAAAAAACCAACAATAGCTGGCTGCCCTATCATGGCTTTTCAACCAAATTTGGCTTGAATAATGTTTATAATAGGTTCCAGTAATTGTATGAAATTCGTATTGATTTCATGACTGCACTGGAAGTTATAGGGCAAAAAGTTTTATTTTCCTGAGCGAATTTTCAAAACCACAGACACAAAAATTACCATAGCTGGCAGCACCAATCGAATTTTTCAACCAAATTTCGATCAAACAAAGCTTAGAGTAGGGTGCAGCTACTGTGTCAATTTCATGAAAATCTGGTTACTAATTCACATTTCATAGGGCAAAAAGCATTTTTTTTCTTTGTAATTTTTCAAGATGGCACCACTGGAACAGAGTTGCCTACAATTCAAAATCGCTTCTATCAGATCTGGCTCTTTTTAAGTCCAATGCATTCTGTAAATTTCAATTCTATCTGATTATTGATTCGTGAGTTCCCGTGAACAGAAGTTTTTGAAGCTAAAAATATAGGTTAACTGAGAAAGGGTTACCGTTCTTGTCCGACATGAAATTTCCAAAGTTTTACTTTGACTGTGTAGATTGAGCATAAGATTTGTATACAGATTGGTTTTATTGTAGAAACGGACATTTTTTAGGATATTCGATGGTTTGAATGTTTTCAGTTCCAAATTTTTATTTTTTCAAATTTAAGGCACCAAAATTATCATAGCTGGCAGCTCCAACCGAATTTTTCAACCAAATTTCTACCAAACGTGGTTTGGTATAAGGTGCAGCTACGGTGCGAATTTGGTCTAAATCGAACGATTCAATCAGAACTTATAGGGCTAAAAGCAGTTTTCTTTTTTAGTGATTTTTCAAGATGGCTGGGACAGAATCACCTGCATTTCAAAATCACTTCTATCAGACCTGGTCCTCTTTAAGACCAATACATTCTGCAAATTTCAATAAATTCTGTTCATCGGATCGTGAGTTTCCGTGAACAGAAGTTTTTGATGCTAAAAATATAGGTAACTTGGACAAGGGTTACCAGGCGTGCCCGTTATACCATATCAAATTTTTTTCTTTATATATGTAAACAAAGCACAAGATTTACATATGAGTGGCTTTTTTTGTAAGAAACGACATTTTTTCAAGAGAAACGATGATTTGGAGGTTTTCATTTTCAGTGCCTGCCCTTGCTACAGGGTTGCCAGCACGCTCATTAAAACGTACATTTATCTACAACTAAATAAAACAAACATGTCCTGAAAATTTCGTAATTATTGAATAGCTTTGTCAAAAGTTATTGCAATTTAAAAATTTTCAAATTTTCCCGTTCTCTTTTTAGGCACCCAGCGCACACATGGGGTTAAAAATTCCAAAACGTTATCCGATTCACATGTAAAACTTGTTTGAAATTTATGTCGTCAACTTTATTTTTGCAAAAATTATTTGTGTACGGAATAATAGGTATATTAAAAAAATCACTAAAATGGCCGCCGGCGCCAAAGGGTTAAAGATTATTAACTTTTTGTGAGACCTGGCACTATTCTGCATATACACCAATGTGTCCTGAAAATTTCAGGTCAATCGGATGGCGCGTTCCTGAGATTTTTTCACTGAAATTTTTTGATTATATATATATATATATATATATATATATATATATATATATATATATATATATATATATATATATATATATATATATATATATATATATATATATATTATATAGAAATATGAATTTTTGGCCAAAGTGATTTTAATGCTAATGTTCTTCTTCGAACATTAGTAAAAATTCAAAGCCGACTTCACTTATGTATGTGACTTTCCAATGCGGCATACTTCACCATTGTGGAAGTGAATGAAATTTTTGAATACTTGAAATTTAAGAATCAAGCATGTATGCGTTTTGGATATTTTTTGAGATTCTGAGGAAAATAACATGGAATTTAGAATGAGAATAATATAATTGTTACTGTAGGTATGCTCGCGTATTGGAGCAGCAACATGTTTTTGCAGGAGGCTTCTTTTTGTGGCAACATTTCGCTTGCAGCAAGAGTACAAAATCAACTTGTTGCGAATTTATTTGCATATATTTTAACATGTTATGGTTCAAAATAATTTGAAAATAGGCAAAACTATATGTATATTGTATGCTTCTTGAGAGGAAAAATTTGATTGGAAGTAACTAGCCTTAAGCTATTTAGCAAATGAATATGGAAGAGAACACCCCTTAATTATTGGGAGTGAAAACAATACAATGTAAATGAAATTCGCACCGAAGCCCCAATAATATTATCATGCAGGACTAAATACTTTTTTTGGAACCAGAACGCACGGGGGCTTATAACGTCTCCAGATAATCCCACATGTTGTAAAACCTGGTGCGAAAAAATTTAACTTATACTGTTAGCAGGGCATATTTCTTACGTTTCACAAAATGTGCGATCGTCTGGTTATTACTTACTAATGAAGGAGAGTCGAACCGAGTCTGTAAATACAGTTACAATCAAAAATACCCGAATAATAAATAGCACTGGTGGATGATTTGTTTTGCAACCCGTATGCTAGGTAAAAGTAAGTTAGGTAAGTAATGGAAAAGTGTTTTGTGAAAATACTATTCTTCTCACACAAATGCAAATTTAATAAAGAACTAGAAATGACTGCACTGTAAGCACTGTACCTGCAATTGGAGTTTGGGGCTGCGATCCGAAAAATTTGCAGAACTTTGGGAATTGAAACATCGGTTATTTATTTTCATTGTAAATGTTTCCGGTATGAATACTAACTGTAAGCATTTATTGATACAAAAGTAGCACAACCGACTCGTGCTGGCAACCTTTCGCCAGTATCAAAGCCAAGAATATATAACATCTGCTTCACGTTGTTATATAACATTTGAAGTTAAAGGAGTATAAAGAAATTTAGGGTTACCTGCAGCGAGTTTTTTCAAATAATCGAAAGCTTAATATTTGCTGTTTATTGTCACTACAATATCATAACCAATTGAAAATTCTACGATAAAACCGCTTAATAAAGATATTGCAATTAGACAAAAAACCAACAATAGCTGGCAACCCTATCATGGCTTTTCAACCAAATTTGGCTTGAATAATGTTTATAATAGGTTCCAGTAATTGTATGAAATTCGTATTGATTTCATGACTGCACTGGAAGTTATAGGGCAAAAAGTTTTATTTTCCTGAGCGAATTTTCAAAACCACAGACACAAAAATTACCATAGCTGGCAGCACCAATCAAATTTTTCAACCAAATTTCGATCAAACAGAGCTTAGAGTAGGGTGCAGCTACTGTGTCAATTTCATGAAAATCTGGTTACTAATTCACATTTCATAGGGCAAAAAGCATTTTTTTTCTTTGTAATTTTTCAAGATGGCACCACTGGAACAGAGTTGCCTACAATTCAAAATCGCTTCTATCAGATCTGGCTCTTTTTAAGTCCAATGCATTCTGTAAATTTCAATTCTATCTGATTATTGATTCATGAGTTCCCGTGAACAGAAGTTTTTGAAGCTAAAAATATAGGTTAACTGAGAAAGGGTTACCGTTCTTGTCCGACATGAAATTTCCAAAGTTTTACTTTGACTGTGTAGATTGAGCATAAGATTTGTATACAGATTGGTTTTATTGTAGAAACGGACATTTTTTAGGATATTCGATGGTTTGAATGTTTTCAGTTCCAAATTTTTATTTTTTCAAATTTAAGGCACCAAAATTATCATAGCTGGCAGCTCCAACCGAATTTTTCAACCAAATTTCTACCAAACGTGGTTTGGTATAAGGTGCAGCTACGGTGCGAATTTGGTCTAAATCGAACGATTCAATCAGAACTTATAGGGCTAAAAGCAGTTTTCTTTTTTAGTGATTTTTCAAGATGGCTGGGACAGAATCACCTGCATTTCAAAATCACTTCTATCAGACCTGGTCCTCTTTAAGACCAATACATTCTGCAAATTTCAATAAATTCTGTTCATCGGATCGTGAGTTTCCGTGAACAGAAGTTTTTGATGCTAAAAATATAGGTAACTTGGACAAGGGTTACCAGGCGTGCCCGTTATACCATATCAAATTTTTTTCTTTATATATGTAAACAAAGCACAAGATTTACATATGAGTGGCTTTTTTTGTAAGAAACGACATTTTTTCAAGAGAAACGATGATTTGGAGGTTTTCATTTTCAGTGCCTGCCCTTGCTACAGGGTTGCCAGCACGCTCATTAAAACGTACATTTATCTACAACTAAATAAAATTTCTGAAAATTTCGTAATTATTGAATAGCTTTGTCAAAAGTTATTGCAATTTAAAAATTTTCAAATTTTCCCGTTCTCTTTTTAGGCACCCAGCGCACACATGGGGTTAAAAATTCCAAAACGTTATCCGATTCACATGTAAAACTTGTTTGAAATTTATGTCGTCAACTTTATTTTTGCAAAAATTATTTGTGTACGGAATAATAGGTATATTAAAAAAATCACTAAAATGGCCGCCGGCGCCAAAGGGTTAAAGACTATTAACTTTTTGTGAGACCTGGCACTATTCTGCATATACGCCAATGTGTCCTGAAAATTTCAGGTCAATCGGATGGCGCGTTCCTGAGATTTTTTCACTGAAATTTTTTGATTATATATATATATATATATATATATATATATATATATATATATATATATATATATATATATATATATATATATATATATATATATATATATATATATATATATATATATATATATATATATATATATATATATATATATATATATATATATATATATATATATATATATATATATATATATATATATTATATAGAAATATGAATTTTTGGCCAAAGTGATTTTAATGCTAATGTTCTTCTTCGAACATTAGTAAAAATTCAAAGCCGACTTCACTTATGTATGTGACTTTCCAATGCGGCATACTTCACCATTGTGGAAGTGAATGAAATTTTTGAATACTTGAAATTTAAGAATCAAGCATGTATGCGTTTTGGATATTTTTTGAGATTCTAAGGAAAATAACATGGAATTTAGAATGAGAATAATATAATTGTTACTGTAGGTATGCTCGCGTATTGGAGCAGCAACATGTTTTTGCAGGAGGCTTCTTTTTGTGGCAACATTTCGCTTGCAGCAAGAGTACAAAATCAACTTGTTGCGAATTTATTTGCATATATTTTAACATGTTATGGTTCAAAATAATTTGAAAATAGGCAAAACTATATGTATATTGCATGCTTCTTGAGAGGAAAAATTTGATTGGAAGTAACTAGCCTTAAGCTATTTAGCAAATGAATATGGAAGAGAACACCCCTTAATTATTGGGAGTGAAAACAATACAATGTAAATGAAATTCGCACCGAAGCCCCAATAATATTATCATGCAGGACTAAATACTTTTTTTGGAACCAGAACGCACGGGGGCTTATAACGTCTCCAGATAATCCCACATGTTGTAAAACCTGGTGCGAAAAAATTTAACTTATACTGTTAGCAGGGCATATTTCTTACGTTTCACAAAATGTGCGATCGTCTGGTTATTACTTACTAATGAAGGAGAGTCGAACCGAGTCTGTAAATACAGTTACAATCAAAAATACCCGAATAATAAATAGCACTGGTGGATGATTTGTTTTGCAACCCGTATGCTAGGTAAAAGTAAGTTAGGTAAGTAATGGAAAAGTGTTTTGTGAAAATACTATTCTTCTCACACAAATGCAAATTTAATAAAGAACTAGAAATGAATGCAAGCCTTTCAATTAATTTTGGAGTTTTTCCGTATCTTTTATTAGAGATAGGGCCATAAAATTTAATTCAGGTACATGTGTTGGTCTTATTAATTATTGATTATTCATTATTAATTGACGCTGACATAGAAAATTTATTATTATTGTTGATGTCACAAGCCTTTGATTGTCCATTTTAACAAGCTTTCACATTTTTTTACTTTCAAAAAATTACCGCGTCTATTGTCGCACGAAAACACCCACATGAAATCTAAAACTCAATCGCGTTTCAAGTGACTTGGTCGATCCTGTCACATCGAAGACCTACTTTGACTGGGCAGCCATTTTTATTTCAATCCAAGTCGGTCTGAGCCAGTCTTAGTCCATCTGCATTATAAACGCTGCTAATGCTGCATTTGATGATCAAATGCATTGCATGGCCATCCAAAAACAGGCTTGTATATGCGTTT
Source organism: Nemotelus pantherinus (assembly GCA_963978885.1). Lineage (NCBI taxonomy): Eukaryota > Metazoa > Arthropoda > Insecta > Diptera > Stratiomyidae > Nemotelus > Nemotelus pantherinus. The sequence goes on from OZ022264.1 coordinate 115,041,784, forward strand.
GATTTTCGAATGTTGCAATGCATAGCATAGGGATCACTGGCCTGAGCGCAGCTGGTTTACAACGAAACTTGAATCAGTTGCGTTATCAGGCCAATGAAACTGGTATTGTTGGGTGTTAGCTGCGTGTGCTGTGCATCAGGTGCATAGCTGATAACGGCTGGTCAGCAACGGTACGTGGCGGATCGCTGAGCAATCAAGGGAGATGCTGACTGATCAGCAGTGAGGTTTGAGCTTTTTGGCGTGAGAATTTTTTTAAGAAGGTAGTTTTTTGGCTTTGGCTCGAGAGGGTTTTGGAGATTTACATTGAAGAGTGCATTGAAGTGTTGCTTGGATTAACAGTTTCTACGAACCAACAAGTGTGTGACCCTTGCCACGAAAATAACAAGAAAAAGTTTTTGCGCGAGTTTCTAAAGAAAATATAAATAAAAATGGAAGCCATAACTGCAGTTTGTGCCACAGGTGCATCCGTTACGACAGTTATGAATGGTCGTGTTTCATGACATCGTGACGGCGAAAATGCCGAAGTCCAAATGTATTTGTCAAAACTGAAAGAACTCGTACTGTTTATGCCGAAAAAGCGGAAACTATCCAAGTTGGAGATAATTCAGCATGTGATCGAAACTCATCCGGCTGTTAATAGTTTTGATGCTACAGCAGCTTTCGATGTCGTGAAGTTTGATATGATATGGGAAGCGAATTGAAGAATTGGAAGTGTTCGCCTGTTCGAATTGAGGAGTGGCTTCGCCAATTTGAAATCTGCGTGCATGTGAAATTCTGCCGCAAACATTGGCTAGAAAAGACGATCAGCGTGCTGAAGTTGAGTGAAATTTGAAGGAGTGAATTTCACAGTGTTTGAACAGTGAAGCGGATCCTCGATGTGCTAAAGCGGCTTTTCTCTGTGTTGAGATTTGAAAGTGTTGTGATTGAGGCGTTTTTTTTCAATCACAACAACTCGGTAATTAACTGAGGAGAGTTTTTTATCCATTCCAGATCTGGCTCGATGATTGTGCGTGGTACCGACTTGGGACAGTTTTCGGAGGTACAATTTACCCCGGATTCATGATAATGTCGGCCTTTCTATAGCAATAAAGTTGCTGCTGAGCATAACGATCAACATATGTTTTTTTTGCTCCGTTTTTCTCGTCGCTTGCTACGGTAGTTATTCACTTACTGACAAAGAAGATGCATAGTGCTGATGATGTATTGGTTCGTGCCGCTATGATAACTTTTACACCAATTTATATTTTGCGATCTGTTGGTGGATCGTATGTATATATCTATGCGTATATTTGGAGAAGCGATAGGAGTATTGTGACGATTGCGGCACTTTCGATAGCGTCAACAAAATAGATATTTTGGAACAATTTACAGAATTGGTGCCTGTAGATTTGACGAGTATTTAGATTGCGGAAATGAGTTGGATATTAAAATTCGTTACTAATTTCCTATATAATATTAATTCGAATAAAAATGAATTGTGTTAATTTAAAAAACAAAACAACAAAAAAATAGCTTAACAGTGGTTCCAGCAACGGTACCGTCGTCTGGATTCCCCTGGTAAGTAAGTTTATTCTTTATTATTTTAATATTTTGTTTATAATTTTTTATTGTATTTATTTAAATTTGAATTTCATTTAGTATTATTTAAAGGAATCATTATAATTTTAATTTTCACGTTTACATAAAATGTTTTTTTTTTATTTTTATCTCTTCTTTGTATTACTTTAATTTGGGAATTTTATCTTAAAGTAGATTATTTGTATTTGGATTTGCAGGGATTTACATTTGCATATTAGATTGAATTATTTTATTCCTGTAAACTTTTGTTTTTATTTTTTATTTGTATGGATATTGAGGTAGTATCAGATTTGTAGTCCCCAACAGTTATATAGGTTCAGTGGAGCCATGATGAAGTAGGCTTCTTTATTTCTGTCCTGATAATTTCTATGTTCGTCCGCGTCCGCAATGCGTGACCCAACTAGGGCTTGGCCTGCCCCTATATTAACCCACGAAACCGGTGACTAGCCGGCACAATTAGTAGCAGGCCAAACGAATTTGAAATATGTTTGAGTTTAACTTTTGAGTAACTTTTGGAGAAGTTTATTTTGAATTTGATGTACTACATTACTGGATTTGATATACTCGTTAAGATAAATATTAATTAAATCTCATATCAATTTGTAATTAAAATCTACCATATTTTAATTGAGTGGAAGTGTTGAAATGAAATGACCGCCTATATACTATAACTATGTTTATACACTAATTCAACTTGTTAGTAAAACTGGTTTTTCTTAAATATTGTTCCGTTGGATTGAATAAATCGCTCTGTTTTGCTGGTTGATCGTAGAACAATACGGACGTATTAATTGGGTACCTGCAGCAGAATTTCACCCGAATCAACTCAGAAATGTCCTCATGCTTGACTAAAATAAAAAAAGTCTAGCGCATCAGAACCGCTAGAAAACTAATTTTCGAAGAAATTGTCTTTGAGTGACAAAAAAATGTGGAAAGACGTAATACACTTTTTTGTAGAATCAAATCAACCATTCTTTATCCCAAGCAACAAAACTCAACTAAAACACAGATTATGAAAATGTTCAGTGCTGGCAACACTTTCCCAACGAAGCAGCACTAAGTTCACCTTAACACGCTCATACTTAAATCAACTTATCTTTTGAATTTCGTTCTCATCGGAGGATTTCATCGAAAGTTTCAGCGGTTAAACGTTGTTTGAGGCTGCCATCCGAAAAATGTTTGGAAAATTTAAAATTTGGTTTCTTATATTTATCGCAAATGCTTTGCATATGAGTACGTAATTTGAAGCATCTGTTGGTGCAATGTCTACGAAAATGGCTAATGCTGCTTACCCTCTGTCAGCAGCAGAGCAAAATAAATACCAAATTTGCCTCACGTTAAGTTAAACCCAACCAGTAAAATTCGTTTCGATTGAATCACTGCGCTGGAAGGTATGTGGGTGAAAAGAATTTTAGGGTTACCACCCTCAAAACTTTTCAAATTTTTGACGCAATAGTATTTGTTGTTAGTTTTCATTGCAGGATCATTCCCATTTACAAATCTAATGACATAATCGCTGGTGATGGTAGACTGGTGAGTAAGGTCGGCGAAGAATACAAGGATAATTTTTTTTTAAATTTTTTTTTTTGGATCTTTCAGAGTAGCGAGAAGGAAATCCGGTTATAATTGTCGCTTGGCTGATATTTTTCCCCAAGGAGAGTTTCGAGGAGTATTAGAAAAAGACGCGGTGGAAGCCAATCTCGAGGTTTCAGCTATGCTATTCGCATATACAACACAGTCTTTTGCATAATAAAAGGACGGAGGTAATCAAAGACGCCAGAGAAAAAGGACCATTCCAATAACTCCGTGGCAGAGAAAAATATATGTCGATAAAAAAGGCATCAGGAGCTACAGAAAAGCGAAAGAGTGTTCTTCCAGACATTGCGTGGCAGGCAAATACATATACATTATTCAAAAACTCCTATACTATCTTGGCATATATATTTTAGTACATTAGTGTTGATATTTTTAGTTAATATTATAAAGAATATTTTTAGTAAATAAAGAAATGGATGTAAGACAAATCATTTGCACTTTAGATAATGCTTTAAGCTTAGATTTTACTTTATTTCGTACTAATCTTAAGAGCCTGTTAAATATTATAAGTGAGAGAAAAGCTGTGTTCTCCCGTGAGGAGAACAATTTTCTTTCTTCAAACTTGTTAATGCCGATGAAGTCTACCAAAGGTGTCGCAACCTCTCATATCAAGGAATTGTTCACTGCCATCGAGAATCACTAAGCTGTTATTTAACAAAAAACTCTATCTGAACCTCCCAAGAATGATTCCCATAAAACTATTTTTAAATTTGGCACTTACTGGTCGGAAGATGATTGGCTGAGACGTATCTAAAAAATCAGAAGCTGCGATTTAATTAATGACGATTTTCAACCCCCTCACAAAGTTTCGACCAATAAGAAGATCCCGTTTTTTGTAAAAGGAGTACCAGATTCAACAGATAAATTTTGGCTTAACAGGATCTTAAAGGAAAAACTTTCTATCGGTGATTTTAGAGCTGAGATCTTATCTCAACGTAATAAACATGCAAGCAGGTGCTTCAAAGTTTTAATTCCTGAAAAGTATGCCTGGCCTTTTACTCACGTGATTGGAAGCAATAATAGCTATAAATGGAATGGCATCATATTTCGTCGTTGGAGGACCATCATCGCTGGCAGCAACATCAAAAGTAGAACTAAGGACTCAACTGTGACTTGTTATAGTACTTCATCTGTATCTACTAACCAGATAGCTCCTTCAAATCTTCTGACTATAGACTTCCCCAGCTTTAATCGAAATTCTACCGTCAGGTGTTCCCATCCTGAGACCCATGCTATAGCATATCCAACTCAAGCCTCCTCTCCATCTCAGGCCTCTCATCCCCGTAAGGTATGTTCCAACTTAATCGCAACTCGTAATTCAAATTCATCCAGTCGAACATCAACTATTGACACTGCTCTTGCTACGAATTCTGCTAATTTTAATTCTTTACGTAAAACCTATAACCGTATCGGGTATCGCTCCTAACAAGATATCCTCAATCAAAAGCCCCAGAATTTATTACAACACTTGTGGTGGTATGAGGGGTAAAATAAATAAACTCTTTCTTGACACCAAACCTTGCCATTTCATTGTGCTTGGCTTCACTGAAACATGGCTAAATGACTCGCATATCAATGAAAAAATCCTTGACAGTACCTATTTAGATAATCTTTAGAAATGACCGAGACTATGTTTCCACTGGTCAATCAAGAGGTGGTGGTGTCTTACTCGCAGTTAAGAACACTCACGCAAGTGAACTTGTAAGCTCTGCCTCGCACAAATTGTTCAAGGATATATTTATCCGCGTTTCAATTGACAAAACCTCGGTTTATATTGGTTTATTTTACGTCCCACCGAGATCTGACGAATCAGTGTACAATTATATATGTGAGTAAATATCTTCTTTTATGGCTTCTCGTAGTGCTGAGGATAAAGTTATATTCGTGGGTGATTTTAATCGCTCGAATTTGCGTTTTGTTTCTGATAAGTCTGATGATGGTTTAATACCAGAAAACCTACTTAAGTCTTCTGATTTTAACCTTGTGAGTACGTTGTATGGCCATGATTTGCAGTAGGTTGTTCCGACTCCCAACCAAAATGGTAATTGGTTAGACTTAATCTTTACAAATGTTTACGACGATGTAGTGGTTAGCCCAGCTAATGACGCAGAGAATCTCTTTTCTAATAGTCTTCACCATTCCGCTCTTATAGTTGAACTTTCCACTACAGATTGGAACATGTTAAGTACGTACAATAATACGATTGTATATGATTTCCATTATGCTCATTATGATAGCATTCACAATTTCCTTGACAATGTCGATTGGACAAATGTGTTTATGTGCCATTCCCTTGACGTTGATGTAGCCATGTTCTATTTTGACACGGTAGATTAGTTTGTACTCAATATTAGGAAAAAAGATAAACTCTTTGAACCTTGGCTTGACAAGACCCTTCGATGTCTGGGAAACCACAGCAATAAACTTTACAGACTAATGAATAATCAAGTCGACGTTAACCACTGCATTAAAAAAGAATACGATTTAATTGCTCAGGAGTTCTATACCAAATCTCACGAAGCGTATAACAGATGCATTTAAACTACTGGGGAGGATATAATCCGCGACCCTAAATTTTTTTTTGATTTTGTTTATATGAAGCGGAAAACAAGCGGCGACCCCTTTTCAATGTCCACTGAAAATTCAATGTTGTCTTCTTCTCCTAAAGAGATATGCAACTTTTTTGCTGACCATTTTCAAGAAGTTTTAGCCCAGTTAGCATTCCAACATTGTATCAATTCCCGGGTGCGAGTCAAACAATTTTTGCTGAGGATATGACCATATCGAGGAGTGAAATATTTACTGCCATTATGGAGCTTGACAGTAACAAGGGCCCTGGACCTGACCTCCTCCCTCCTATTTTTCTGATCATGTGTGTAAAACAACTGATCTCGCCCCTTCATACTATATTCAATAATTCTCTCTCCTCTGGACTATTTTCTTCGTATTGGAAATCTTCTTATATTACACCTATTTATAAAAGTGGCGATAGACGTCTTATTCAAAGTTATAGAGGCATCGCCATTCTAACTGCTATTCCCAAACTATTTGAAAAAATCATCTACTGCAAAATTTCTCCTATGGTCGACGCTCAACTGAACGAGCAGCAGCATGGATTTAGGAAAGGTCGTTCTACTACAACTAATCTGATGGTCCTTGTTGCTGATGTTTTTTGTAAAATGGAGAAAGGTGATCAAATTGACGCTGTCTATACAGACTTTAACAAAGCATTCGACCGAGTTGATCACTCCATTTTGATCCCGAAGTTGAACTAATTCGGAATTGCAGGATCCTTACTAAAGTGACTTGGCTCCTACCTACACGACCACTTGCAATTCGTGGGTCTCATTTCTAAGAAAGTCGTCGTTAAATCCGGTGTACCTCAAGGAAGTCATCTTGGCCCTCTTCTTTTTAATATCTTTATATCTGACATATCGGAGGTTTTATCTGATATTCCTCATTTACTATATGCAGACGACCTCAAAATCTTTGATGTCATCAGATCACAATCTGACGCGGCCTTTTTTCAGTCTAAACTGTATTCTCTAGACCATTGGTGCTTGGCGAACAAACTCCCTCTTAACATTGCCAAATGCCGCACAATCAGCTTCTCTCGCAAAACTGCACGCGTTCATTATACGTACAGCCTCAACAGCACGGCACTCAGCAGGGTTGACAACATATTAGATCTCGGTGTCACCCTGGATGAAAAGCTCTGATTCAATCTACATTACGATAGAGTGCTTTCCCGAGCAAGTAAACAACTTGGTTTCATCAAGCGACGAGCCAAAGTGTTTAAGAATCTCTGGGTTACTAAACCCTTATATATTTCACTTGTTTGCCCTCTTCTTGAATATGCGTGCACTATCTGGAACCCGGCTTTCGAAATTCACAGCCAAAGATTTGAGTCTGTTCAGAAGCAGTTTTTACTGTTCGCTCTGAGAGATCTTTTCAACCCTTATGATTTCAGTAATCTACCACCATACGAACATCGCCTTAAATGTATTAACTTGTTACCATTTGCATCGAGAAGATTAATGTTATCTGCCAGCTTCAGCTTCGATGTCATTAGAGACGTGGTTAATGTCGTCTACTTGAAAGAAAAGTTTGTGTTCAATCAGCCCTTGAGAGTCACTAGATCCCGACGATTGCTTATTGAATACCAACACAACACAACATATGCAGCAAATGAACCAATAAATAGGTGCTGCAGGCTATTCAATAGCATGAACGAGAACTTTTCCCCTACGATATCTAAAGCAACTTTTAAAAAAAATATTATGAAGGCTCTCTCTTCATAGTCTCTCCTTTTCGCCCGCCATACTAATATATATATGTATTGTAAATTTAAATTCATTTAGTTATTTGTCATTTGTTATTCATTTAGTAATTTGTCATTTAGCTATTACTTTATTTGTTATCTATTGTAACTAATTTATTTTTGCGTTATTTATTAGTCTTGTATTCATATAAAGTATTGCTTTTTACTTTGTTTCGTATATTATTTTATTTTATTTTGTTTTGTAATTTTATCCATTTACTATATTATTTATTCTTCTGTACGTGTACACCTTGCTTGGTGAATAAATAAATAAAATTTCTTTAAATATTACAGTCGGTGTGATTCCTTTGAGGCATTCAAGGAATGTATTAATTTCTTCGATATCAAGAATACGGGCGATATCCATACTTGTGAAGTGCCATTAACTGGAATAGAATCTCAAAACGCTAACATAGTAAGCTCAAGTGTGAATCAAGCTCATACAACACACGAAGTGGTTTAGTGTGGTGCTGGAGTGAAAAGTGGGTATGAAGTGTTAGGTAAAATAAGGTTTAACTGGCTGGCACAGGGCCACACGTAGATCCATTGGTCCGTAGCGATACCAGATAAATGGACCCGAAGAAGGTTCAGAAAATTCAGTCCAAACGGCCATCGAAGGCCCTGGACTTTTTTTGCGAACTGAGGTATATCCTTCAGCCTTTGCTCTGCTACATGTGAGGGATCCATCAGCCAGTGCTCACCAAAGCAGCGCTGCCTGTTTTTTCCAAGTGCCGGGCAGTGGCACAGAAGGTTTTGGATTGTTTCTGAGACTCCCGGCTCTTGATGCTTCTTACAGGTGTCACTGGTTAGATGACCCATTTTCATGGCATGTGTTGCTACAAAACAGTGGCTAGTAAGGATGCCGACCAGCCGTTTGCAGTCAGCTCACATTAATTCGAGCAGGTACTTAGTCGCCACTAGATTTTATGACCCCCACATGATTTTGGTTACCTTGCAGATCTGAGTTGCACGCCATCTGCACATCGCACCTTGCATCATATTAGAGTCGATTGAGTATTTGATTGTTTGGATGGGAGTTGGAATGTCAGCCGATCCTGACCAGTGAAGCCTAGTCCCATGCTTTGCTAACGCGTCCGCCCTCTCGTTTCTTTCAATGCCCTTGTGACCAAGAACCCAGAAAATGCTGACCCTTCAGTTGTTTCCTAGTTTGTTCAGGGCCTGAATGCAGTTAACTACATACTTCAATTTGTATGTACAAGACATCGGAGCTTTAACCGTCGTTTGACTGTCTGTGAAGATGTTGATTTCCTCACTTGTGGTATCTCTGGCATGTACTAGATCTGCGGCTTTACGTATCGCGAACACCTCCGCCTGAAAAATACTGCAGAAAGTGTTGCAGCACCCACTCTGGTAGCCCTTTTAGAGCCATCAGTGTAGATGCTAAGAGTAGCTGCGCCCATTTGCTGATTTCACTCCTGCCCATCCCCACAGTCGCCTGATATCCCCGCTCGAAGCACTGAGTGGGGACCAAGTAGTCGGTGCTATCTGCGTACCCCCGCTCAATTCCGCTGTGGCCGAAGGATCGTAGCTCATAGTGTCCCGATTTCCTAAGCCTGACAGCAGCTTTTGCGGCAGTGCCCCTAACGAAGAGGTCAAGCGGAGAGATGAAGCAGGACATTCAGAGCAGACGAAGGAGAAGAGGCTAAGGCAGCTGTGGTACAGAGAGCTGCCAGCCACTGAACTCTGTTCGTCATGCTGGCAAAGGTAGTCTTATTCACTACTGGCCACCAGACCAAGCATGCGCATGTAACGATAGGCCTGGCTATCGCAAAATACATCGAGTGCGTTAAAGCAGTGCTTAGGCCCCACATTTTACCCAGCTTTCTCCTGCTGACGTAAATTGCATTGCTTGTCCGCTTTACTCTCCCCTCTAAAATCAAATGTCCAAAATAAGACCCAAACACTTAGTTTGTGACTTGGAGCTTAACTTGGGGCCACTCAACATAATTGGGGGTAATTGAGGAATTTTTTACTTCCTTGTGAAAAGTACAGTATCAGTTTTATTGGAGTTGATGAAGAGGCCCACGGTGTTCACCCATTCCTCATTCAGCCCCAGAGCATACTCGATGAGCTGGACGACTGTGTGCAGAAACCTGCCTGACAATAATATTCCAACGTCATCGGCATAGACCACAACTGTGAGTCCTTTGCGTTCCAGTTTATCCAAAACTCTATTTATAACCAGGTTCCATAAGAGATGGGATAGAACTTTTCCTTGCGGTGTGCCTCTATGAAACTTCCCAATGATCTGTGACCTGGCCACTCAGCTGTTATGAGCCTTTGCTTAAGCATATTGCTTATCCAGCTACAAATAGTGGGGTGGGGGTTGGTTGCGTGGAGGCTCTCCATAATGGCTGTTCTGTGCACATTATTGAAGGTGCCTTCAATATCTAGAAAAGCTCCCAAAGCGTATTCTTTGTAGCGGAGAGCCTTATCTATTTCAAGAACTACCCTATTTAGAGCCATTTCAACGGATTTCCCTTTTATGTTCGCGTTTTGGGCTCTCGATAGAGCTTGAGATCCAAATCTTTGTTTGATATAGATATCTAGTAATTTTTCGAAAACTTTAAGGAGAAAGGAAGTCAGGCTAATTGGTCTGTAGTCCTTCGGGTAAGCATGGTTGTTTTAACCTGCCTTGGATATAAATACAATCTTAGCAGTCCTCCAGGCTGCAGGCAGGTGGCTTAGTGCTAGGCAACCTTTTGGAGCATGGCCGGTGCGGCTCTATCCGGAACTGGGGACTTGACGGGCTTAAAGCTGTCGATTACCCAGACACGCCAATATCTTCGATGTCATGCACATCAGATGCTTGCTGACCATTAAAGGGGGTGGATTCATCCAGACAGTCCGGGAAGTGAGTATCTGTGAGGACCCTCAGCGTTTCCAAGCTGTTGCTTGTCCACTCCCCATCTGGCTTACAAACCAGGCTAGTCGTGACAGGGCGTTTAGTCAGCAGTTTTCCTAAGTCTCGTCGTTTCCAATGTGGTATCGATTCTGCCGCATAACTCTTTTCAGGAGCTCAATTTGGTTTTCTTAATTTCTGATTTCTAGAGCTTAAGGATGTGCTGGTATTTGTTCCAGCATTCCCTGCAGTCAGCTGCTTTGGCTAACTTGAACAGCTCACGAACTTGTCCTCGGTGACAACTCAGGTCCCTGTTCCACCAGGGGGGCTTGGCTTTGTGCCTCGGACAGACCTGGGGACAGGACCGTGCAAAATCTTTTACGAGTTTACCCATGAGTGTGTAAGCCGCAGCGTTGAAGTCAGCTACTTTGCCGGTCCTCGGAGGAAGGTCTAAGTCCTAAGTCACTTCTCGTTCGAAGTTTGCCCAAATGGTATTCCTGGGATTGCAAAAAGGTCGGTATCAGTAAGCTACATTGAATTTTAAACGATAACTGATTTAGCAGTGGTCCTAAAATGATGGGTCTTCAAGAAACCTCCAATTCTCTTTTAACTGCTCGTTTGAGTCATTGTGTAGAGTTATATCTAGCACGTTTTCACTACGAGGTCCTCTATGGGACCCCTATCATCGCATTGAACAGGCCTGACTCTGCAGTCTTTCTTTCTCGAGTGACAATTGACCTAAAGAGCTGCTGCGATCGATAAGAGCCACAATGAGGTGCTGTTTTGCCACATCGCTGGCCCTCATGACTTTCTTCGGCTTCGAGCTGGAGGGTTGTTCAACCCCTTGCCATCTGGTCACGTTTTTTGGCCTCTGGGACGCCAGTTTTTTGTCCTCGGTTGACCTCTGCTTTTTCTCTGCCAGCCTCTCAGACAAACTCTGCTCCACTTTGTTGTGGTAAACAGAGCCCTTGAGCACCAGCTTTTCCTTCCCGGTGAAGTGCTCCCGGCCTTTTGTCACCGTCGTCCGAGCCCAACTTGGCCGATCCTTCTCCTCTTCGGAAAGGGTTGGTTTATCGCTGAATTTGGTTTATCGCACCTTTGCCTCGCTCAAGCGATTTGAGAAGCTTTTCCTCCGCTTTTGTCGAAACCATGCTCTCCGAGTGCGAGTCTTCAAGTACTCTGGTACCGGAGCGCATAAGCTTCACGCGACTTGAATGACCCATTTTCATGGCATGTGTTGCTACAAAACAGTGGCTAGTAAGGATGCCGACCAGCCGTTTGCAGTCAGCTCACATTAATTCGAGCAGGTACTTAGTCGCCACTAGATTTTATGACCCCCACATGATTTTGGTTACCTTGCAGATCTGAGTTGCACGCCATCTGCACATCGCACCTTGCATCATATTAGAGTCGATTGAGTATTTGATTGTTTGGATTGGAGTTGGAATGTCAGCCGACCCTGACCGGTGAAGCCTAGTCCCATGCCTTGCTAACGCGTCCGCCCTCTCGTTTCTTTCAATGCCCTTGTGACCAAGAACCCAGAAAATACTGACCCTTCAGTTGTTTCCTAGTTTGTTCAGGGCCTGAATGCAGTTAACTACATACTTCAATTTGTATGTACAAGACATCGGAGCTTTAACCGTCGTTTGACTGTCTGTTAAGATGTTGATTTCCTCACTTGTGGTATCTCTGGCATGAACTAGATCTGCGGCTTTACGTATCGCGAACACCTCCGCCTGAAAAATACTGCAGAAAGTGTTGCAGCACCCACTCTGGTAGCCCTTTTAGAGCCATAAGTGTAGATGCTAAGAGTAGCTGCGCCCATTTGCTGATTTCACTCCTGCCCATCCCCACAGTCGCCTGATATCCCCGCTCGAAGCACAGAGTGGGGACCAAGTAGTCGGTGCTATCTGCGTACCCCCGCTCAATTCCGCTGTGGCCGAAGGATCGTAGCTCATAGTGTCCCGATTTCCTAAGCCTGACAGCAGCTTTTGCGGCAGTGCCCCTAACGAAGAGGTCAAGCGGAGAGATGAAGCAGGACATTCAGAGCAGACGAAGGAGTAGAGGCTAAGGCAGCTGTGGTACAGAGAGCTGCCAGCCACTGAACTCTGTTCGTCATGCTGGCGAAGGTAGTCTTATTCACTACTGGCCACCAGACCAAGCATGCGCATGTAAGGATAGGCCTGGCTATCGCAAAATACATCGAGTGCGTTAAAGCAGTGCTTAGGCCCCACATTTTACCCAGCTTTCTCCTGCTGACGTAAATTGCATTGCTTGTCCGCTTTACTCTCCCCTCTAAAATCAAATGTCCAAAATAAGACCCAAACACTTAGTTTGTGACTTGGAGCTTAACTTGGTGCCACTCAACTTAATTGGGGGTAATTGAGGAATTTTTTACTTCCTTGTGAAAAGTACAGTATCAGTTTTATTGGAGTTGATGAAGAGGCCCACGGTGTTCACCCATTCCTCATTCAGCCCCAGAGCATACTCGATGAGCTGGACGACTGTGTGCAGAAACCTGCCTGACAATAATATTCCAACGTCATCGGCATAGACCACAACTGTGAGTCCTTTGCGTTCCAGTTTATCCAAAACTCTATTTATAACCAGGTTCCATAAGAGATGGGATAGAACTTTTCCTTGCGGTGTGCCTCTATGAAACTTCCCAATGATCTGTGACCTGGCCACTCAGCTGTTATGAGCCTTTGCTTAAGCATATTGCTTATCCAGCTACAAATAGTGGGGTGGGGGTTGGTTGCGTGGAGGCTCTCCATAATGGCTGTTCTGTGCACATTATTGAAGGTGCCTTCAATATCTAGAAAAGCTCCCAAAGCGTATTCTTTGTAGCGGAGAGCCTTATCTATTTCAAGAACTACCCTATTTAGAGCCATTTCAACGGATTTCCCTTTTATGTTCGCGTTTTGGGCTCTCGATAGAGCTTGAGATCCAAATCTTTGTTTGATATAGATATCTAGTAATTTTTCGAAAACTTTAAGGAGAAAGGAAGTCAGGCTAATTGGTCTGTAGTCCTTCGGGTAAGCATGGTTGTTTTAACCTGCCTTGGATATAAATACAATCTTAGCAGTCCTCCAGGCTGCAGGCAGGTGGCTTAGTGCTAGGCAACCTTTTGGAGCATGGCCGGTGCGGCTCTATCCGGAACTGCGGACTTGACGGGCTTAAAGCTGTCGATTACCCAGACACGCCAATATCTTCGATGTCATGCACATCAGATGCTTGCTGACCATTAAAGGGGGTGGATTCATCCAGACAGTCCGGGAAGTGAGTATCTGTGAGGACCCTCAGCGTTTCCAAGCTGTTGCTTGTCCACTCCCCATCTGGCTTACAAACCAGGCTAGTCGTGACAGGGCGTTTAGTCAGCAGTTTTCCTAAGTCTCGTCGTTTCCAATGTGGTATCGATTCTGCCGCATAACTCTTTTCAGGAGCTCAATTTGGTTTTCTTAATTTCTGATTTCTAGAGCTTAAGGATGTGCTGGTATTTGTTCCAGCATTCCCTGCAGTCAGCTGCTTTGGCTAACTTGAACAGCTCACGAACTTGTCCTCGGTGACAACTCAGGTCCCTGTTCCACCAGGGGGGGCTTGGCTTTGTGCCTCGGACTGACCTGGGGACAGGACCGTGCAAAATCTTTTACGAGTTTACCCATGAGTGTGTAAGCCGCAGCGTTGAAGTCAGCTACTTTGCCGGTCCTCGGAGGAAGGTCTAAGTCCTAAGTCACTTCTCGTTCGAAGTTTGCCCAGTTGGTATTCCTGGGATTGCAAAAAGGTCGGTATCAGTAAGCTACATTGAATTTTAACCGATAACAGATTTAGCAGTGGTCCTAAAATGATGGGTCTTCAAGAAACCTCCAATTCTCTTTTAACTGCTCGTTTGAGTCATTGTGCAGAGTTATATCTAGCACGTTTTCACTACGAGGTCCTCTATGGGACCCCTATCATCGCATTGAACAGGCCTGACTCTGCAGTCTTTCTTTCTCGAGTGACAATTGACCTAAAGAGCTGCTGCGATCGATAAGAGCCACAATGAGGTGCTGTTTTGCCACATCGCTAGCCCTCATGACTTTCTTCGGCTTCGAGCTGGAGGGTTGTTCAACCCCTTGCCATCTGGTCACGTTTTTTGGCCTCTGGGACGCCAGTTTTTTGTTCTCGGTTGACCTCTGCTTTTTCTCTGCCAGCCTCTCAGACAAACTCTGCTCCACTTTGTTGTGGTAAACAGAGCCCTTGAGCACCAGCTTTTCCTTCCCGGTGAAGTGCTCCCGGCCTTTTGTTACCGTCGTCCGAGCCCAACTTGGCCGATCCTTCTCCTCTTCGGAAAGGGTTGGTTTATCGCTGAATTTGGTTTATCGCACCTTTGCCTCGCTCAAGCGATTTGAGAAGCTTTTCCTCCGCTTTTGTCGAAACCATGCTCTCCGAGTGCAAGTCTTCAAGTACTCTGGTACCTGAGCGCATAAGCTTCACGCGACTTGAATGACCCATTTTCATGGCATGTGTTGCTACAAAACAGTGGCTAGTAAGGATGCCGACCAGCCGTTTGCAGTCAGCTCACATTAATTCGAGCAGGTACTTAGTCGCCACTAGATTTTATGACCCCCACATGATTTTGGTTACCTTGCAGATCTGAGTTGCACGCCATCTGCACATCGCACCTTGCATCATATTAGAGTCGATTGAGTATTTGATTGTTTGGATTGGAGTTGGAATGTCAGCCGATCCTGACCAGTGAAGCCTAGTCCCATGCTTTGCTAACGCGTCCGCCCTCTCGTTTCTTTCAATGCCCTTGTGACCAAGAACCCAGAAAATGCTGACCCTTCAGTTGTTTCCTAGTTTGTTCAGGGCCTGAATGCAGTTAACTACATACTTCAATTTGTATGTACAAGACATCGGAGCTTTAACCGTCGTTTGACTGTCTGTGAAGATGTTGATTTCCTCACTTGTGGTATCTCTGGCATGTACTAGATCTGCGGCTTTACGTATCGCGAACACCTCCGCCTGAAAAATACTGCAGAAAGTGTTGCAGCACCCACTCTGGTAGCCCTTTTAGAGCCATCAGTGTAGATGCTAAGAGTAGCTGCGCCCATTTGCTGATTTCACTCCTGCCCATCCCCACAGTCGCCTGATATCCCCGCTCGAAGCACAGAGTGGGGACAAAGTAGTCGGTGCTATCTGCGTACCCCCGCTCAATTCGGCTGTCGCCGAAGGATCGTAGCTCATAGTGTCCCGATTTCCTAAGCCTGACAGCAGCTTTTGCGGCAGTGCCCCTAACGAAGAGGTCAAGCGGAGAGATGAAGCAGGACATTCAGAGCAGACAAAGGAGTAGAGGCTAAGGCAGCTGTGGTACAGAGAGCTGCCAGCCACTGAACTCTGTTCGTCATGCTGGCAAAGGTAGTCTTATTCACTGCTGGCCACCAGACCAAGCATGCGCATGTAAGGATAGGCCTGGCTATCGCAAAATACATCCAGTGCGTTAAAGCAATGCTTAGGCCCCACCTTTTACCCAGCTTTCTCCTGCTGACGTAAATTGCATTGCTTGTCCGCTTTACTCTCCCCTCTAAAATCAAATGTCCAAAATAAGACCCAAACATTAGTTTGTGACTTGGAGCTTAACTTGGTGCCACTCAACTTAATTGGGGGTAATTGAGGAATTTTTTACTTCCTTGTGAAAAGTACAGTATCAGTTTTATTGGAGTTGATGAAGAGGCCCACGGTGTTCACCCATTCCTCATTCAGCCCCAGAGCATACTCGATGAGCTGGACGACTGTGTGCAGAAACCTGCCTGACAATAATATTCCAACGTCATCGGCATAGACCACAACTGTGAGTCCTTTGCGTTCCAGTTTATCCAAAACTCTATTTATAACCAGGTTCCATAAGAGATGGGATAGAACTTTTCCTTGCGGTGTGCCTCTATGAAACTTCTCAATGATCTGTGACCTGGCCACTCAGCTGTTATGAGCCTTTGCTTAAGCATATTGCTTATCCAGCTACAAATAGTGGGGTGGGGGTTGGTTGCGTGGAGGCTCTCCATAATGGCTGTTCTGTGCACATTATTGAAGGTGCCTTCAATATCTAGAAAAGCTCCCAAAGCGTATTCTTTGTAGCGGAGAGCCTTATCTATTTCAAGAACTTTCCTATTTAGAGCCATTTCAACGGATTTCCCTTTTATGTTCGCGTTTTGGGCTCTCCATAGAGCTTGAGATCCAAATCTTTGTTTGATATAGATATCTAGTAATTTTTCGAAAACTTTAAGGAGAAAGGAAGTCAGGCTAATTGGTCTGTAGTCCTTCGGGTAAGCATGGTTGTTTTAACCTGCCTTGGATATAAATACAATCTTAGCAGTCCTCCAGGCTGCAGGCAGGTGGCTTAGTGCTAGGCAACCTTTTGGAGCATGGCCGGTGCGGCTCTATCCGGAACTGGGGACTTGACGGGCTTAAAGCTGTCGATTACCCAGACACGCCAATATCTTCGATGTCATGCACATCAGATGCTTGCTGACCATTAAAGGGGGTGGACTCATCCAGACAGTCCGGGAAGTGAGTATCTGTGAGGACCCTCAGCGTTTCCAAGCTGTTGCTTGTCCACTCCCCATCTGGCTTACAAACCAGGCTAATCGTGACAGGGCGTTTAGTCAGCAGTTTTCCTAAGTCTCGTCGTTTCCAATGTGGTATCGATTCTGCCGCATAACTCTTTTCAGGAGCTCAATTTGGTTTTCTTAATTTCTGATTTATAGAGCTTAAGGATGTGCTGGTATTTGTTCCAGCATTCCCTGCAGTCAGCTGCTTTGGCTAACTTAAACAGCTCACGAACTTGTCCTCGGTGACAACTCAGGTCCCTGTTCCACCAGGGGGGCTTGGCTTTGTGCCTCGGACAGACCTGGGGACAGGACCGTGCAAAATCTTTTACGAGTTTACCCATGAGTGTGTAAGCCGCAGCGTTGAAGTCAGCTACTTTGCCGGTCCTCGGAGGAAGGTCTAAGTCCTAAGTCACTTCTCGTTCGAAGTTTGCCCAGTTGGTATTCCTGGGATTGCAAAAAGGTCGGTATCAGTAAGCTACATTGAATTTTAAACGATAACTGATTTAGCAGTGGTCCTTAAATGATGGGTCTTCAAGAAACCTCCAATTCTCTTTTAACTGCTCGTTTGAGTCATTGTGCAGAGTTATATCTAGCACGTTTTCACTACGAGGTCCTCTATGGGACCCCTATCATCGCATTGAACAGGCCTGACTCTGCAGTCTTTCTTTCTCGAGTGACAATTGACCTAAAGAGCTGCTGCGATCGATAAGAGCCACAATGAGGTGCTGTTTTGCCACATCGCTGGCCCTCATGACTTTCTTCGGCTTCGAGCTGGAGGGTTGTTCAACCCCTTGCCATCTGGTCACGTTTTTTGGCCTCTGGGACGCCAGTTTTTTGTCCTCGGTTGACCTCTGCTTTTTCTCTGCCAGCCTCTCAGACAAACTCTGCTCCACTTTGTTGTGGTAAACAGAGCCCTTGAGCACCAGCTTTTCCTTCCCGGTGAAGTGCTCCCGGCCTTTTGTCACCGTCGTCCGAGCCCAACTTGGCCGATCCTTCTCCTCTTCGGAAAGGGTTGGTTTATCGCTGAATTTGGTTTATCGCACCTTTGCCTCGCTCAAGCGATTTGAGAAGCTTTTCCTCCGCTTTTGTCGAAACCATGCTCTCCGAGTGCGAGTCTTCAAGTACTCTGGTACCTGAGCGCATAAGCTTCACGCGACTTGAATGACCCATTTTCATGGCATGTGTTGCTACAAAACAGTGGCTAGTAAGGATGCCGACCAGCCGTTTGCAGTCAGCTCACATTAATTCGAGCAGGTACTTAGTCGCCACTAGATTTTATGACCCCCACATGATTTTGGTTACCTTGCAGATCTGAGTTGCACGCCATCTGCACATCGCACCTTGCATCATATTAGAGTCGATTGGGTATTTGATTGTTTGGATTGGAGTTGGAATGTCAGCCGATCCTGACCAGTGAAGCCTAGTCCCATGCTTTGCTAACGCGTCCGCCCTCTCGTTTCTTTCAATGCCCTTGTGACCAAGAACCCAGAAAATGCTGACCCTTCAGTTGTTTCCTAGTTTGTTCAGGGCCTGAATGCAGTTAACTACATACTTCAATTTGTATGTACAAGACATCGGAGCTTTAACCGTCGTTTGACTGTCTGTGAAGATGTTGATTTCCTCACTTGTGGTATCTCTGGCATGTACTAGATCTGCGGCTTTACGTATCGCGAACACCTCCGCCTGAAAAATACTGCAGAAAGTGTTGCAGCACCCACTCTGGTAGCCCTTTTAGAGCCATCAGTGTAGATGCTAAGAGTAGCTGCGCCCATTTGCTGATTTCACTCCTGCCCATCCCCACAGTCGCCTGATATCCCCGCTCGAAGCACAGAGTGGGGACCAAGTAGTCGGTGCTATCTGCGTACCCCCGCTCAATTCCGCTGTGGCCGAAGGATCGTAGCTCATAGTGTCCCGATTTCCTAAGCCTGACAGCAGCTTTTGCGGCAGTGCCCCTAACGAAGAGGTCAAGCGGAGAGATGAAGCAGGACATTCAGAGCAGACGAAGGAGTAGAGGCTAAGGCAGCTGTGGTACAGAGAGCTGCCAGCCACTGAACTCTGTTCGTCATGCTGGCAAAGGTAGTCTTATTCACTGCTGGCCACCAGACCAAGCATGCGCATGTAAGGATAGGCCTGGCTATCGCAAAATACATCGAGTGCGTTAAAGCAGTGCTTAGGCCCCACATTTTACCCAGCTTTCTCCTGCTGACGTAAATTGCATTGCTTGTCCGCTTTACTCTCCCCTCTAAAATCAAATGTCCAAAATAAGACCCAAACACTTAGTTTGTGACTTGGAGCTTAACTTGGTGCCACTCAACTTAATTGGGGGTAATTGAGGAATTTTTTACTTCCTTGTGAAAAGTACAGTATCAGTTTTATTGGAGTTGATGAAGAGGCCCACGGTGTTCACCCATTCCTCATTCAGCCCCAGAGCATACTCGATGAGCTGGACGACTGTGTGCAGAAACCTGCCTGACAATAATATTCCAACGTCATCGGCATAGACCACAACTGTGAGTCCTTTGCGTTCCAGTTTATCCAAAACTCTATTTATAACCAGGTTCCATAAGAGATGGGATAGAACTTTTCCTTGCGGTGTGCCTCTATGAAACTTCCCAATGATCTGTGACCTGGCCACTCAGCTGTTATGAGCCTTTCCTTAAGCATATTGCTTATCCAGCTACAAATAGTGGGGTGGGGGTTGGTTGCGTGGAGGCTCTCCATAATGGCTGTTCTGTGCACATTATTGAAGGTGCCTTCAATATCTAGAAAAGCTCCCAAAGCGTATTCTTTGTAGCGGAGAGCCTTATCTATTTCAAGAACTACCCTATTTAGAGCCATTTCAACGGATTTCCCTTTTATGTTCGCGTTTTCGGCTCTCGATAGAGCTTGAGATCCAAATCTTTGTTTGATATAGATATCTAGTAATTTTTCGAAAACTTTAAGGAGAAAGGAAGTCAGGCTAATTGGTCTGTAGTCCTTCGGGTAAGCATGGTTGTTTTAACCTGCCTTGGATATAAATACAATCTTAGCAGTCCTCCAGGCTGCAGGCAGGTGGCTTAGTGCTAGGCAACCTTTTGGAGCATGGCCGGTGCGGCTCTATCCGGAACTGGGGACTTGACGGGCTTAAAGCTGTCGATTACCCAGACACGCCAATATCTTCGATGTCATGCACATCAGATGCTTGCTGACCATTAAAGGGGGTGGATTCATCCAGACAGTCCGGGAAGTGAGTATCTGTGAGGACCCTCAGCGTTTCCAAGCTGTTGCTTGTCCACTCCCCATCTGGCTTACAAACCAGGCTAGTCGTGACAGGGCGTTTAGTCAGCAGTTTTCCTAAGTCTCATCGTTTCCAATGTGGTATTGATTCTGCCGCATAACTCTTTTCAGGAGCTCAATTTGGTTTTCTTAATTTCTGATTTATAGAGCTTAAGGATGTGCTGGTATTTGTTCCAGCATTCCCTGCAGTCAGCTGCTTTGGCTAACTTGAACAGCTCACGAACTTGTCCTCGGTGACAACTCAGGTCCCTGTTCCACCAGGGGGGGCTTGGCTTTGTGCCTCGGACTGACCTGGGGACAGGACCGTGCAAAATCTTTTACGAGTTTACCCATGAGTGTGTAAGCCGCAGCGTTGAAGTCAGCTACTTTGCCGGTCCTCGGAGGAAGGTCTAAGTCCTAAGTCACTTCTCGTTCGAAGTTTGCCCAGTTGGTATTCCTGGGATTGCAAAAAGGTCGGTATCAGTAAGCTACATTGAATTTTAAACGATAACTGATTTAGCAGTGGTCCTAAAATGATGGGTCTTCAAGAAACCTCCAATTCTCTTTTAACTGCTCGTTTGAGTCATTGTGTAGAGTTATATCTAGCACGTTTTCACTACGAGGTCCTCTATGGGACCCCTATCATCGCATTGAACAGGCCTGACTCTGCAGTCTTTCTTTCTCGAGTGACAATTGACCTAAAGAGCTGCTGCGATCGATAAGAGCCACAATGAGGTGCTGTTTTGCCACATCGCTGGCCCTCATGACTTTCTTCGGCTTCGAGCTGGAGGGTTGTTCAACCCCTTGCCATCTGGTCACGTTTTTTGGCCTCTGGGACGCCAGTTTTTTGTCCTCGGTCGACCTCTGCTTTTTCTCTGCCAGCCTCTCAGACAAACTCTGCTCCACTTTGTTGTGGTAAACAGAGCCCTTGAGCACCAGCTTTTCCTTCCCGGTGAAGTGCTCCCGGCCTTTTGCCACCGTCGGCCGAGCCCAACTTGGCCGATCCTTCTCCTCTTCGGAAAGGGTTGGTTTATCGCTGAATTTGGTTTATCGCACCTTTGCCTCGCTCAAGCGATTTGAGAAGCTTTTCCTCCGCTTTGGTCGAAACCATGCTCTCCGAGTGCGAGTCTTCAAGTACTCTGGTACCTGAGCGCATAAGCTTCACGCGACTTGAATGACCCATTTTCATGGCATGTGTTGCTACAAAACAGTGGCTAGTAAGGATGCCGACCAGCCGTTTGCAGTCAGCTCACATTAATTCGAGCAGGTACTTAGTCGCCACTAGATTTTATGACCCCCACATGATTTTGGTTACCTTGCAGATCTGAGTTGCACGCCATCTGCACATCGCACCTTGCATCATATTAGAGTCGATTGGGTATTTGATTGTTTGGATTGGAGTTGGAATGTCAGCCGATCCTGACCGGTGAAGCCTAGTCCCATGCTTTGCTAACGCGTCCGCCCTCTCGTTTCTTTCAATGCCCTTGTGACCAAGAACCCAGAAAATGCTGACCCTTCAGTTGTTTCCTAGTTTGTTCAGGGCCTGAATGCAGTTAACTACATACTTCAATTTGTATGTACAAGACATCGGAGCTTTAACCGTCGTTTGACTGTCTGTGAAGATGTTGATTTCCTCACTTGTGGTATCTCTGGCATGTACTAGATCTGCGGCTTTACGTATCGCGAACACCTCCGCCTGAAAAATACTGCAGAAAGTGTTGCAGCACCCACTCTGGTAGCCCTTTTAGAGCCATCAGTGTAGATGCTAAGAGTAGCTGCGCCCATTTGCTGATTTCACTCTTGCCCATCCCCACAGTCGCCTGATATCCCCGCTCGAAGCACAGAGTGGGGACCAAGTAGTCGGTGCTATCTGCGTACCCCCGCTCAATTCGGCTGTGGCCGAAGGATCGTAGCTCATAGTGTCCCGATTTCCTAAGCCTGACAGCAGCTTTTGCGGCAGTGCCCCTAACGAAGAGGTCAAGCGGAGAGATGAAGCAGGACATTCAGAGCAGACGAATGAGTAGAGGCTAAGGCAGCTGTGGTACAGAGAGCTGCCAGCCACTGAACTCTGTTCGTCATGCTGGCAAAGGTAGTCTTATTCACTGCTGGCCACCAGACCAAGCATGCGCATGTAAGGATAGGCCTGGCTATCGCAAAATACATCCAGTGCGTTTAAGCAGTGCTTAGGCCCCACATTTTACCCAACTTTCTCCTGCTGACGTAAATTGCATTGCTTGTCCGCTTTACTCTCCCCTCTAAAATCAAATGTCCAAAATAAGACCCAAACACTTAGTTTGTGACTTGGAGCTTAACTTGGTGCCACTCAACTTAATTGGTGGTAATTGAGGAATTTTTTACTTCCTTGTGAAAAGTACAGTATCAGTTTTATTGGAGTTGATGAAGAGGCCCACGGTGTTCACCCATTCCTCATTCAGCCCCAGAGCATACTCGATGAGCTGGACGACTGTGTGCAGAAACCTGCCTGACAATAATATTCCAACGTCATCGGCATAGACCACAACTGTGAGTCCTTTGCGTTCCAGTTTATCCAAAACTCTATTTATAACCAGGTTCCATAAGAGATGGGATAGAACTTTTCCTTGCGGTGTGCCTCTATGAAACTTCCCAATGATCTGTGACCTGGCCACTCAGCTGTTATGAGCCTTTGCTTAAGCATATTGCTTATCCAGCTACAAATAGTGGGGTGGGGGTTGGTTGCGTGGAGGCTCTCCATAATGGCTGTTCTGTGCACATTATTGAAGGTGCCTTCAATATCTAGAAAAGCTCCCAAAGCGTATTCTTTGTAGCGGAGAGCCTTATCTATTTCAAGAACTACCCTATTTAGAGCCATTTCAACGGATTTCCCTTTTATGTTCGCGTTTTGGGCTCTCGACAGAGCTTGAGATCCAAATCTTTGTTTGATATAGATATCTAGTAATTTTTCGAAAACTTTAAGGAGAAAGGAAGTCAGGCTAATTGGTCTGTAGTCCTTCGGGTAAGCATGGTTGTTTTAACCTGCCTTGGATATAAATACAATCTTAGCAGTCCTCCAGGCTGCAGGCAGGTGGCTTAGTGCTAGGCAACCTTTTGGAGCATGGCCGGTGCGGCTCTATCCGGAACTGGAGACTTGACGGGCTTAAAGCTGTCGATTACACAGACACGCCAATATCTTCGATGTCATGCATATCAGATGCTTGCTGACCATTAAAGGGGGTGGATTCATCCAGACAGCCCGGGAAGTGAGTATCTGTGAGGTCCCTCAGCGTTTCCAAGCTGTTGCTTGTCCACTCCCCATCTGGCTTACAAACCAGGCTAGTCGTGACAGGGCGTTTAGTCAGCAGTTTTCCTAAGTCTCATCGTTTCCAATGCGGTATCGATTCTGCCGCATAACTCTTTTCAGGAGCTCAATTTGGTTTTCTTAATTTCTGTTTTATAGAGCTTAAGGATGTGCTGGTATTTGTTCCAGCATTCCCTGCAGTCAGCTGCTTTGGCTAACTTGAACAGCTCACGAACTTGTCCTCGGTGACAACTCAGGTCCCTGTTCCACCAGGGGGGCTTGGCTTTGTGCCTCGGACAGACCTGGGGACAGGACCGTGCAAAATCTTTTACGAGTTTACCCATGAGTGTGTAAGCCGCAGCGTTGAAGTCAGCTACTTTGCCGGTCCTCGGAGGAAGGTCTAAGTCCTAAGTCACTTCTCGTTCGAAGTTTGCCCAGTTGGTATTCCTGGGATTGCAAAAAGGTCGGTATCAGTAAGCTACATTGAATTTTAAACGATAACTGATTTAGCAGTGGTCCTAAAATGATGGGTCTTCAAAAAACCTCCAATTCTCTTTTAACTGCTCGTTTGAGTCATTGTGCAGAGTTATATCTAGCACGTTTTCACTACGAGGTCCTCTATGGGACCCCTATCATCGCATTGAACAGGCCTGACTCTGCAGTCTTTCTTTCTCGAATGACAATTGACCTAAAGAGCTGCTGCGATCGATAAGAGCCACAATGAGGTGCTGTTTTGCCACATCGCTGGCCCTCATGACTTTCTTCGGCTTCGAGCTGGAGGGTTGTTCAACCCCTTGCCATCTGGTCACGTTTTTTGGCCTCTGGGACGCCAGTTTTTTGTCCTCGGTCGACCTCTGCTTTTTCTCTGCCAGCCTCTCAGACAAACTCTGCTCCACTTTGTTGTGGTAAACAGAGCCCTTGAGCACCAGCTTTTCCTTCCCGGTGAAGTGCTCCCGGCCTTTTGTCACCGTCGCCCGAGCCCAACTTGGCCGATCCTTCTCCTTTTCGGAAAGGGTTGGTTAATCGCTGAATTTGGTTTATCGCACCTTTGCCTCGCTCAAGCGATTTGAGAAGCTTTTCCTCCGCTTTGGTCGAAACCATGCTCTCCGAGTGCGAGTCTTCAAGTACTCTGGTACCTGAGCGCATAAACTTCACGCGACTTGAATGGCAGCCAGCGGAGGTGCTAGCTTCCAAATTGGTTTTTTGTTCAAGGTGGGGATCATTGTAGCTTAGAGCTCCTCCTAAAACGGTCCGCCACCGATTCCATCATCTCTGCGGGTTGTGTGGGGCCACTTGTAATTGGACCAGCTTTGGTGGCCAAGTGGTCAACCTCCATAGCATTGCAGTTCATATATAACGACGACCCGTGGCGTGCTCGCTCACCCCTGATGGCTGCCGGTACTGTGTATCCGATTCTCTGCACCGTAGCTTTTTCTTCTTGATTCTCGTCCATATTTGGTTTTATGTTCGGGTTATCTTTCCCTTAGGTCCCTCTTAGCTAGGCAGCAACGCATCTGGCTTGGTGAGCCACTGCCCTGAGCCCCCTCACCGCGACAAGGTCGGACCGTCGAGGAATGTATGAAGTGTTAGATAGGGATAAAAAAATTCTTTAAGGCGACATAGCACCTTCAAATTGAAAAAAAATGTTATTTTCAAAGGATTGTTTTTAATTGAATAAAAATACATATCTTAATGAAACTTTTTACACATACTTTATATGTCTTAGACTACATAAACAAAGTTGTTAAAAATATTTTGTGGCCCCCTGTCGCCTGTTACAATTTTTTGGAAAATACACCAAAAAAACCTGGCGTGCATGATAACTGCCCTCAGAAAAGTCTGAAAAAAAAACAAAAACGGGGTTTTGACCGGCATCAAAGCGGCCTTGGAATGAACTAAAAAAAAAAAATTTGGTTGAAAAATAACAAAATGGCGGCGTTTTTTCGAAAATCGAGGTTTTTTTTCCCCAGAAATCGGCTATAACTAAAAAAGTTTAATGCCGATTTTTTCATCCGAGGTTCATTCTGAGCATTAACATGTGCAAATTAACGTGTTAAAATTTCAAAACGATTGGATAATATTGTTTTTCTTAATCATGCACGCCAACTTGAAAAACGTTGTTTCGAGAAAATCGCGTTTCAAGTTAAAAATCAATATTTTTTGCAATAAATCTTATCGAAAATTAATCTGCGATGCTTGGACCATACAATACACCTTCTTCTTGCTCATATTCCTCCTCTTCTAAAGATTTTTGCTCCCTTCGAGCAGTTCTGGCCTCTTTAGATGCCTCAGTCGAGTGTTTTTCCGCCTGGTTAATTCTTGCAGCATCTCTATGCTCTGCATGTTCCAGCGCACATTGGCCAATTTTAATTCCCATGACTTGCATTATTTTCAAGATAGCCATAAATCCTTCATTAAATGTACATACAGAAATATTTGCAGCCATATTTAGTACGTTTTTCCCCCAAAAAGTATGTTTGGGGGTCAAATTCCAAACACAAGAATTATAGTTTTCGTTATTATTCTGCGCAAAATTGCCCAAGCAACGCTTTAATAAATCTTCTGATGATAAGTTATCATAAATAGGCTTTAAAATTTCTTGTACCTCATCATCTAAAGGTGAAGGATGCTTGAAATTGTTTAATGCATTATCACCCGCTACCTCCGCCTTGCGCCAGTTACACCAAGCCGTTTCTCCAACAGGACAATAACAGTGTTGAGGGTTCTCATCAGTTGAAATTTTGTGGTAATATGCTGCCCAAATTTCCTTGCGCATATTTTCAACTGAATCAGGATTTCGTCGTATAGTTAGGCCATAATGCGTGGCTAAATTTTTCATTAATTCTAGTGTCAGGTGAACTTTCTTCGGACCTTTTTTTGGAGATTCTACACTTTTTTTAGAAACATCTTTTACAGCTATTTTTTTATTTTTTTTGCCAAGGCTAGCTTATTTTTTGCTTCTTTTAAAGGAGATGACTCATTTATCTTTGCCTACACTTTGGCTTAAGTCGATTTAGCGATATAGCGAAGTGAACGAAAATCATAGAAAAAATAATTTTGGGGCGCTTCGCTATATATACTCATAAAATTTTTTTGTTTTAGAATTTCAATTTTATATTATTAAAATCATGTTTTAAAACCTTCATTCTAACATATTCAATCAAAAAACAAAAATCGATTTTTTAAAAATTTGGAGGTGCTACGTTGCCTTAAGAAATTTAACGTTGAGGGGAGCAAAATTGTATTCCGAATTAAAGGTCTCGGTGCTGAAAATGAAAATCTTCTCCTGGGAATAGAGAAAATTTTTGATTAAACTATTAAAGATATAGGGTCGAAATCTGGAACGGGAACTTAAATCAGCTTCACCATTTCACTCTCAAACTTGGTTGACATAAAACCTATCTGGTCCAGCTTGAGATCAATTGAAGAGGTGAATTGAGGGTATGTACAGAGTCTTTCATTTCGTACTAGAAACTTTATACAGCCTTGTGCTGGCAATCACTTGACATTTTTGTTATCCAAACTATCATATGTTTAGTTGAATGTTTGCCATTTCACAATATGGATCGTTTTAGTATCGCTCAACGCGTTAACATTATGAAAAAATACTACCAAAATAGTGAAAGTTTGACACAAACCCAACGTGCATTACGAAACGATTTCGGTCGTCATTGACGTCCTGTTGTGCAAACAATCGCCAATTTAATGGCTAAATTTGAACCTAATGGGTTCGTGTTAGAAATTGCCAAGCCTACACGTACTACGTACTGTGCGTACAGCTGAAAATATTGCTGCTGTTGCTGCAAGCGTACACGATGACCCAAATTTGCCGATTTCACGGCGTGCGCAGGTATTGGGACTGTCTGCGACTTCGTTGTGGCAAATTTTGCACTTGGACTTGCACTTACATCCATATAAAGTTCAACTTATTCAAAAATTACAGCCTGGTGAACATGGAATGCGTCGGGCATACGCCGATTGAGTGCTGCAACAACAGCGGCAAAATGCTGATTTTTCGCATCAAATTTTTTTATCGATGAAGAATATTTCGAGCTCGGTGGTTCTGTAAATACCCAAAATTTCCGTATATGGGATTCACAAAATCTGTATGAGATTGTTGAGAGGACATAACATCCACTTAAAGTGACTGTATGATGCGCATTATGGTCTCGCGGCGTCATCGGTCCATATTTTTTTGAAAATGAGGAAGGAGAGACTGTTATATTCAATTCCGAGCAATAAATCAGTTTGATAACTCATTACAGGACGGCGCCAAATGCTATACAACACGACCGGTAATGGCAGAATTACGGAAAAAATTCCACATCGCATAGTTTCTCGATGTCGTGAAGTCAATTGGCCATCAAGATCATGTGATCTGAACCCATTTGAATTTTTTTCTGTGGGGCTATGCAAAAGACCGTGTTTATGCAGATCATCCGCAAATTCTTGAATATTCGTGAGGTTTTGGCCTGCTATGTGCAAAAAAGTCGTCGAAAATTATATTCATCGAATCAAAGTCTACAAAGAAGTCCTAGGTGGCCTTTAACATGATGTGGTCTTTCATACATAATGGCGTACTCCAAGCAATAAAATAACAAAAAGTCAAGCGCATCAAAACCGCTAGAAAACGAATTTTCCAAGAAATTGTCTTTGAGTGACAAAAAATGTGGAAAGACGTAATACACTTTTTTGTAGAATCATATCAACCATTCCTAATCCAAAGCAACAAAACTCAACTATAACACAAATGATGAAAATGTTCAGTGCTGGCAACACTTTCCAAACAAAGCAGCAATAAGTTAACCATAACAATTTGTTTGCTTGTTTGAGGCTGCCATCCGAAAAATGTTCAAAACTCAAAAATTTAAAAATTGGTTTTATATTTTTATTGCAAATGCTTTGCATATGAGTATGTAATTTGAAGCATCTGTTGGTGCAATATTTACAAAAATGGCTAATGCTGGTTACCCTGTGTCAGCAGGAAGCAAAATACAAATCTGCTTCACGTTAAGTTAAACCCAACCAGTAAACTTCGTTTCGATTGAATCACTGCGCTGGAAGCTATACGGGTGAAAATAATTTTAGGGTAACCACCCTCAAAACTTTTCAAATTTTTCAAGCGTTAGTATTTGTTGCTAATTTGCATTGGAGGATCATTCCCATTTGCAAATCTAATAACATAAACGCTCATTAAAAAGCCAAATTTTCACCAAATGTTATCGAAAGTAAGATCCAAGTACTGTGTGAATTGCGTTAAAACCTGTTGGCTGAATCGGAAGTTATAGGCCAAAAACCGGTTATTTTCTCAGTGATTTTTCAAGATGATACCACTGCCACAGAGTTGCCTGTATTTCAAAATCACATCTATCAGACCTGGTCCTAGCTAATACCAACATGTCCTGTAAATTTCATATTGATCGCGTTATTCGATCGTCAGTTCTCGTGAACATGACTTTTGAGTGGATGAATGACCAATCCTTTTGGTCATTCATCCGTTCCTTGAAAAATTGTCTTAGTATCCCCAATATTATGCACTTGGGTAATACAGCTGCCTCCACTCCAAAAGAACTGTGTGGGCTTTTCGCTTCTTACTTTTCCTCTTTTTTCTCAGAACAATCTTCTTCTAATTCCTTAAATTTTCCCTCCACATTCTCTCCTGAATTGCACTCATTTCGAGCGAACCCTCTTGAAATTGAACTTCTGTTGAACGATATTGATGCCAATACCAGTAGTGGTTCCGAGTTTATTTCAAATATCCTGGCTAAATCACTTTCATCATCTCTGTGCGTCCCTCTTTCTATCTTGTTCAACTTAAGTATATCTTCTGGCTCTTTTCCTTCTCGCTGGAAAATTGCCAAAATCTTTCCTATACATAAAACCGATGATCGTTTATGCGTTTCAAGCTACCGTACCATTTCCCTTCTTCCTTGCTTTAGCGAAATCCTTGAAAAAGTGGTTAATAAGCGAGTCTACTCCTTTATCCAGCCTACTCTCGCTCATGAGCAGCATGGTTTTGTCAAAGGTAAATCCAATTTCACCAACCTTCTTTCCTTCACACACACGGTCGCATCCGCTCTTGACCATCAAAAGCAGATTGATGTACTTTATACCGACTTTTCCAAAGCCTTCGACTCCGTCAACCATAACCTCTTTCTTCAAAAGTTAAAGTACGATGGCATTGCTGGTCCTCTTCTTTCCTGGTTTAACTCCTACATCCTCGACCGTACCTGTATTGTTACTGTTAATTCCTCCTCTTCAATTCCTTTTTATCCTGCATCAGGTGTTCTGCAAGGGTGTATCCTTGGTCCTCTTCTCTTTTTTTTTGTTTATAAACAATCTCCCTCCTTTAATCCATTCTTCTTGTCTTTTGTATGCCGACGTTTTCAAGATGTTTCGAGTGATTGAGTCACAAGATGTTTCTATGGTTTTACAAAACAATCTCATTAGCCTACAGACTTGGTGCGCTTCCAATGCTCTCACTTTGAACATCGCTAAATGTCACAAAATGTCTTTCTCTTTGAAAATTTCACCTTTGATGTTCTCCTACTCTGTTTGTGGTTATCATCTTAATGTCGTCGATAATTTTTGAGATCTTGCCGTAATGTTTGATCCTAAGCACAAGTTTGATAAGCATATTTCTTATATCACTGCCAGGGCCTCTAAATTATCCGGTTTTATTATTATATCCTCTAAAGCTTTCGTTAATATTTCCACCTGTGTACACCTTTTCCTTTCCTTTGTACATAGTATCTTTGAATATTGCTAAGTTGGAGTCGGTTCAACGCAGATTCACTCGCACCCTGTTTTATAAATTTCCGCTTCCTTACCGTCATTATAGTGATCGTCTGTCGTTCCTTCATCTCCCTTCCCACAAATCACGGAGACTTTTCCTGGATGAGTGCCTACTCTTCAAATTGTTTCATAGGTTGGTAGATTAAGACATCAGCAGCCACGTTTCTGTCCGTGTTGCAGTGCATGGCACCCGCTCTTCGTTTGAGTTTAGTGTTTCTGTTTGCAAGCACTGATATCTTTTTACTAATGTTCGAAGAAGAACATTAGTATTAAAATCACTTTGGCCAAAAATTCATATTTCTATATATACAGCCTTGGCCAAAAATATTAGGCACCCTGTAAATAACTGAATATTTTTTTGTTTAAATAAAAAAACAAAGTTTTTTTTCGAAATTATTATGTATCGATGAAATTAAACTTAATACATTAATATCTTGTGGGCCCACCCTTTGCTTTTATTACAGCAGCAATCCTCTTGGGCATACTCCTAACGAGCTTTGTACAGTCAGCGGTACTTATGGAGTTCCACTCGTGTACCAAAGCTGTTTTTAACGCCACTTTTGATGTGATGGTGTATTTCTGTATGTTACGCTTCAGAATACCCCAGAGGTGTTCAATAGGGTTCAGGTCTGGGGACTGCGCTGGCCAATCTAATAATTCGATATTGTTGTTTCTAAACCAGCGCATCGTAATCGCCGATCCACGTAGTTACTCCACGTAGATTCGTGTCACCAAAAATGCGCGTTAACGAAGTCATTTGTACAGTTTCCAGCACATTTATGTACTTTTCACTGTTTAAACGGTCTTGACAAACGAACATCTCGCCAACTCCATCAGCAGCCATGCCACCCCAAATCATGATACTGCCTCCTCCATGTTTAACTGTAGGCACCACGCAATCTGGACGATATTCCTCATCAACGCGCCGCCTAACAAAGGTCACACCAGGTGTTCCAAATACCTGTTAGAAAATACAAAAAACCTGTTTCATTTTTTTTGAAAAATTTTCTGAAATCAAGGCCTCCGTAAAAAATTACGGTTATTGTTGTTTGAAAAAGGTTATAATTAAGCTTACCTGGAAACTAGATTCATCGGACCACAGAACATTTGCCCAATCCTTTTCTGTGAAATGCTGGTACCGAAGAGCCCATTCCAAGCGATTTTTTTTGTTGGCTGCTGAAAGCCACGGCTTCTTTCTAGCTTTACAACCTTTCAAACCTGCTTCTGTGAGACGCCTTCTTACCGATCGAGCACTTATTACTTTCCCCAAGTTTTCCGACAGGCTAGAAGCAAGCGCAGAAGATGTTTTTTTACGCTCCTTCAAAGAGTCGCGGACAAGTTTTCTCTCCTGGCGTTTTGAAGTTACGCGTTTTCTGCCTGTTCTTGGCTTATTTTCGTGAGAACTGGTCTCCGCAAACCGCATGATTACAGATTGCACTGCGCACCGAGAACATTTCACTAGCTTGGCAATCTCAACTTGAGATTTGCCTTGTTCATGCAGAAACTGAATTCTACAGCGTTTTTCAATACCAAATTCACTCGTTTTAGGCATATTGTATTGCACAGAGTGTCTAGTTTGCAAATTTATCACAAAAACAAGCAACCTTACCCTATAAGTAACAATTGAAGACTGACAAAATATTTTCAACAATTTCTCAAACACCCCATTTCCTGGAATTTGCACGCCAGATGTTTTATGGCTCTTCAAAGAAGATCGTTTATCGCTGTTATTATTGTTTGGACAAACCAGTATCGTAAATAGAAAAAGAAATTATCAATTTTAACACACGTTTCAAATTACATGTGTTTTGAAGGGGTGCCTAATACTTTTGGCCAAGGCTGTATGTATATATATATATATATCATCAAAAAATTTCAGTGAAAAAATCTCAGGAACGCGCCACCCGATTGAGCTGAAATTTTCAGGACACATTGGTGTATATGCAGAATAGTGCCAGGTCTCACAAAAAGTTAATAATCTTTAACCCTTTGGCGCCGGCGGCCATTTTAGTGATTTTTTTAATATACCTATTATTCCGTACACAAATAAGTTTTGCAAAAATAAAGTTGACGACATAAATTCCGAACAATTTTTACATGTAAATCGGATAATATTTTGGAATTTTTTAACCCCATGTGTGCGCTTGGTGCCTAAAAAGAGAACGGGAAAATTTGAAAATTTTTAAATTGCGATAACTTTTGACAGAGCTATTCCATGATTACGAAATTTTCAGGACATGTTTGTTTTATTTAGTTGTAGATTAGTGTAATGAGCGTGCTGGCAACCCTGTAGCTAGGGCAGGCACTGAAAATGAAAACCTGCAAATCATCGTCTCTCTTGAAAAAATGTCGTTTCTTAAAAAAAAGCCACTCATATGTAAATTTTGTGCTTTGTTTACATAAACAAAAAAAAAAAAATTTGATATGGTATAACGGGCACGCCTGGTAACCCTTGCCCAAGTTACCTATATTTTTAGCATCAAAAACTTATGTTCACGGAAACTCACGATCCGATGAACGGAATTTATTGAAATTTGCAGAATGTATTGGTCTTTAATAGGACCAGGTCTGATAGAAGTGATTTTGAAATGCGGGTGATTCTGTGCCAGTGGTGCCATCTTGAAAAATCACTAAAAAAGATAAATGCTTTTAGCCCTATAAATTCTGATTGAATTGTTCGATTTTGACGAAATTCACACGGTAGCTGCAACTTATTTCAAACCAAGTTTGGTAGAAATTTGGTTGAGAAATTCGGTTGGAGCTGCCAGCTATGATAATTTTGGTGTCTTAAATTTGAAAACATAAACATTTGGAAGTGAAAAATTCAAACCATCGAATATCCTAAAAAATGTCCGTTTCAACAATAAAACCAATCCGTATACAAATCTTATGCTTAATCTACACTGTCAAAGTAAAACTTTGGAAATTTCATGTCGGACAAGAACGGTAACCCTTTCTCAGTTAACCTATATTTTTAGCTTCAAAAACTTCTGTTCACGGGAACTCACGAATCAATAATCAGATACCATTGAAATTTACAGAATGCATTGGACTTAAGTAGGGCCAGGTCTGATAGAAGCGAGTTTGAATTGTAGGCAACTCTGTTTCAGTGGTGCCATCTTGAAAAATTACAAAGAAAAAAATATGCTTTTTGCGCTATGAAATGTGAATAAGTTACCAGATTTTAATAAAATTGACATAGTAGCTGAACCTTACTCTAAACTCTGTTTGATAGAAATTTGGTTGAAAAATTCGATTGGTGCTGCCAGCTATGGTAATTTTTGTGTCTTTGGTTTTGAAAATTCGCTCAGGAAAATCAAACTTTTTGCCCTATAGCTTCCAGTGCAGTCATGAAATCAATACGAATTTCATTCAATTGATGGAACCTATTATAAACATTATTCGGGCCAAATTTTGTTGAAAAGCCACGAGATTGTTGCCAGCTATTGTTGGTTTTGTGTTTGTTTGCAATATCTTTATTAAGCGGTTTTATCGTAGAATTTTCAATTGGTTATGATATTGTAGTGACAATAAACAACAAATATTAAGCTTTCGATTATTTGAAAAAACTCGCTGCAGGTAACCCTAAATTTCTTTATACTCCTATAACTTCAAATGTTATATAACAACGTGAAGCAGATGTGATATATTCTTGGCTTTGATACTGGCGAAAGGTTGCCAGCACGAGTCGGTTGTGCTACTTTTGTATCAATAAATGCTTACAGTTAGTATTCATACCGGAAACATTTACAATGAAAATAAATATCCGATGTTTCAATTCCCAAAGTTCTGCAAATTTTTCGGATCGCAGCCCCAAACTCCAACTTCAGTTACAGCGCTGCAGTCACTAAGCATTTTCTTCATTGATATTATATGAGATGCTGCTTTCAAAATTTTGTGATATAAGTTACTGATAACGAATATAATTAACAAGTGCTATGCTCTCATAAACGTTGAAATTCATGCCAGTGGTAATATCTGAAACCTTCTACCATATGAGTTATAATGCATTCTTGAGACAAAAGTAAAACGTGGCATTTGAAACAATTTGGCCGTAATAAGCAGCGCATGTGGTGGAATATGCACTCAAAACCTGCACGATTCTTCTACTGTTCTTCGAACATTAGTGTTTCTAGCGGTTCAGGTGCGCTAGAGTTTTTTATTTTCCGCTGTTGTGATTACTGAGGCAACATAATGATCTACAGTTTGGTCCTCTACCGCCGACATTATATGCCTTTAAAACTTTTCTAAAAACTAATGTTTTGCTTACTACTAACTCAATGTAGTCTTTTTTTCTTTTCTTTTTTTTTCAATTTTTTCTTATTTGTACTTTTCCACTTTGATTTTGAATATTATTTTTCTTTATTTTGTATCATTATCATCTCATAATTATTTTGTTCATTTTTTCATTCTTTCGTTAGTCAATTATATGTATTTTATATTTTTCTATATTCAGTAATTGGATTTGATCTGTTGAATAATAGTTAATCAATTAAAAAATAAATAGAGGTAATTTGATCACGGGTTGCCGTTCTTGTTCACCGCGGAAATTTGGAACTTTTTATTTGTTTTGGTGGACAAAAGTCAAAATTCATCAATAACTTGAATTTATTTTCAAAAATCAACAATTATTCAGGAAGGTCGAAGATTTGAAGGATTTTTTTTCAGGAGCCTGCTATAGCTACAGAAGTCGCACAGTCTTGGAAGTCCTAGTGTGTTAAATTCTAGAAATCTCACGATGATCCATTGTTTTTCTTAGAAGTTATGATAAATCGAAATTTGAAAAAAATCATTGCCTACTTTTGGACACTCAGCACCTACACAAGGCTCAAAATTTCCACTTCTTTATCATAAGCAAACTAAAAATAATATAAGTTTTCATTTCCAATACATTTTTCTAACGAAAATTTACACAGCTTTGAAATATAGGAGTACCTGAAAATTCACTAAAATGCCCGCCGCCGCCAAAAGGTTTAAGATATCTGAATTTTAGCAAAACATAGACCTACCTGTTAATCGGATCGGCCACTCCAGAGATTATCTCCCTTAACCATTTTGCTGATAGATATATATATATATATATATATATATATATATATATATATATATATATATATATATATATATATATATATATATATATATATATATATATATATATATATATATATATATATATATATATATACCACTACTACCACTACTTACTTTTCCTACTTAAAACTAATACAACCTTAGGAATAATAGAATCTTTTTAATTTCGGTGACTTCATCGAAATTTACTGCGATAGAAAAGTGTTTGGGGTTGTCAACTGAGAAATGTGCTGATCTTAGAAAAATTAAACATTGTTTTCTTATTTTCATTGCAAATTTTTCGATGAAAATACTGATTGCAAGTATTTGTTGGAACGCAAATAACAAAAAACCCTAGTGCTGGCAACCTTTTGCTAGCACCGTAGCAAAAAATATGTCGCATCAACCTTACGTTGAAGTCAACCTGCTGTGCGAATTTCGTATTGACCCAATGACTGCATTGGTTATAGGGATGCAAAGGAATTTATTGCAACCATTCGCAAAAGTTTTCAAATTTTCTAGGTCTTAGTGTTTGGTGTTTATTTTCAATATCAGATCACTACGATTTGAAAATTGTATGATGAAATCGCTCACTTAAGGTATGCAAAAAAATACAAAAACGACCATAGCTGGCAACCCTATGATTGTATTGAATTTAAATTTCTACTGAATATTGTCTGCAATAAGTTTTATTTGCCATTTGAATTTCGTTATGATTCAATGACTGTACTGGAAGCTATAGGGCAAATTGCCTTTTTTTCCTCAGGCGTTTTCCATACTTAAGACACCAAAATTACCATAGCTGGCAGCTGCAACCAAAGTTTTCAACGAAATTTCTACCAAACGTGG
The DNA here is from genome assembly GCA_963978885.1 of Nemotelus pantherinus. Taxonomy (NCBI): domain Eukaryota; kingdom Metazoa; phylum Arthropoda; class Insecta; order Diptera; family Stratiomyidae; genus Nemotelus; species Nemotelus pantherinus. The sequence continues at coordinate 115,077,978 of OZ022264.1, forward strand.
TTCAGCTACTGTGTAAATTTCGTCAAAATCGAATGACAGATTCAGAATTTATAGGGCCGAAAGCAGTAATATTTCTTAGCGATTTTTCAACTATTTCTGATTATCGCATCGTGAGTTTCGGTGAACAGAAGTTTTTCGTGCTAAAAATATACGTTAGTTGGGAAAGGGTTAATAGGCTTTCCCTTACTAAAATTTCAAATTTTTTACTATGGCTATATTTATATATGAGTGGCTTTTTTTTCCAAGAAACGACCTTTTTTCCGAAGAGTCTATGTTTTGAAGGTTTTTACATTCAGCGCCTGCCCTAGCTTCAGATCTGCCATCATACTCATTTAAAGCTAAACAATACCAATATGTTCTGAAAGTTTCATTATAATTGAATAGCTCTGTCAAAAGTTATCACAATTTAAAAATGTTTAAATTTCCCCGATCACTTTTAAGGCACCTAGCGCACACATAGGGCTACAAAAATTCAAAACACCATCTGATTCACATTGAGAACACGTTTGAAGTTCACTCAATTACCTTACTATTTGAAAAAATTATATTTGGACCGAACAATATGTATATTACAAAAATAGCTTAAAAGGCTGCCGGCGCCAAAAGACTAAAGAAAATTGATATTTATTGAGACCTGGACCTATTCTGCATATACACCAATGTGTCCTGAAAGTTTCAGCTGAATCAAGTGGCGCGTTTCTGAGAAATAGTCATTGAATTTTTTTGATGATATATATATATATATATATATATATATATATATATATATATATATATATATATATATATATATATATATATATATATATATATATATATATATATATATTTGTATATATATGTATATGGAAATATGAATTAATTTATGAAGTAATAAATTAATGAAGTAATAAATATTAATGAAATTCAATTCTTAAGTGTGTTTAGTTTTAAATTTACCTTTGTAGTTGAAAATACTTTTTCAAACCTAAATCAATCCAATACTGCGTTTCTTTCGGATGAAATAATGCAGTTGAACGCAGAAGTCGTTAAAATTCTTTCTGGAGGAGGAAGAATTAATAATATAATTACAGAGGAATGTGAGATTCTGAAAAGGCGAACATGCGTTTCAGATGTTGGGCTGAACTGTGATGTGAAATGTCTTACTCGCTCTATTTGCTATGCAGTCGAGATGCATTCTTAGTCGATTCGGTACCATGCTTCAGTCCTGAAAAACTTAGAATGTTATGAATGAGTTATTGTTAAAGAAGAAGGCTGCAGTCTAGCATATTTTGATAAATTTCAAGAACTTCTAAGCGATTTCCAGATAGTTGTATTGAATGATTTGAAAAATCCAGATTCGATCATATTCAAAATTTCTGTCAGAAATGATGTTCCGAAGAAAATTTACTTGTACTACTCCAAACGACTTACACATTTCTATGTGATAGATTCATTGAAACGCTCTTTCAATAAACACTGTGATTGTGTTTATTGCGATAAGACGAACAATAATAATCCTGATAAATGTGAGATGAAATGTTCTTATTGCAACACTTACCCACCCTACTAAACCTAATGGTTTACTGTGAAAACTGTAATCGCTCTTTTAGAGGTGAGGGTCGTCGTACTAGTCACCTTACGAATAAGATTCAAAGTATGTACGTTATGCACAAAATTCCTGAATTTCACAAGAAGGGATAAAAATACCCATGAATGTGATGAATACCACTGCCAGATTTATTCAAAAGTTGTTCCTGCCGACCATTGCTGTTACGTCAAAACATACATGGGTAGGAAAGGAATAATTTCTTACTAATTTCCTACGATTGCGAGAGTACTCTATATTCTGATAATAGTTAAACTTGCAGACATGTTCTGAATTTAATTGCTGCTCAGCAAGTTTGCGAAAATGGCTATACTGACCCTGATATGAAGCGTGAATGCAATGTTTGTGGTATAAGGGAGCATATTTTCGAATATAATACTGAAATTGATGTTATGAAAATCTTTGTGGATTATTGTTTAATGCAGAGATTTTTCGCAACGAACGTGTACTGTAAAGCACATAATTTTCAAGGACATGATGAACAGTTTGTCATCTCCGAGCTTTTTACGAGGAAGCTGGATGTAGAACCTATTACGAATGGTTCAAAGATAATGAAATTAAAATGCGGTCAAGCGACGTTCATATACTCTCGAAATTTATTTCCGTATTTGTGTTAAAGGAGTATGCAAAGCGATTTTACCCACACTTCTTCAATACGATAGAGAATATCGATTATGTTGGAAAATATCCTCCATCAAAAATTTACGGACATAATACAATGAAGATTACAGAGAGGGAAGAATTTTTAAAATGGTATGACGTTGTATCAGAGGTTGTGTTTAATAGCAAAAAGACAATATTAACGTATTGTAGAAATGATGTACATATAATACGCTTGGGTTGCATTTTTAAGCATTACACACGTCAATCCTTTTACAGAATCTTTAACCATAGCGTCCGCCTGCATGCTCACCTTTAAGAAAAATTTCTTGCAAGAAAAAACTTTGGGCGTAATGCCTCCTAACGGCTTCTACAGAGGTAAAAACCAATCACTTATTGGCACAAAGTGGATTGCCTGGCAGGGATTTCAAGTGACTGACCGAATTTGACCTGCTTACAACGGGGGTGAGGTGAGGCTGAGCCAAAGCAGCTAGTAAGCAAACGGGTTTGATTCGGAAACAGATACGGTCTTTGAATTTTATGGGTGTTTCCATCATGGATGTCGATTGTTTCAAAATAAAAAAGACGCCTAGTAATAACCTAGTTCAAACGTCATCTCGGAAATATGAAAGTACTCTAAAATGATCTATGATCAAGCGATGTGGATACAGCTTAGAATATACTTGGGAATGCAAGTTTCGTCAGTTAGGTAAGGTAAGGTTGAAATGGCTGCCGATCCCCAGAGACCTGACGACCGGCACACATAGGCACAAGAAAGGCCCGTTGTGATACCAGACTAAATTAGTGACCCTCTCCTACTCACTAAAATCAGGAAACCATCTGCTTCCTTTGATAAAACGGACTATCGCCTTTAAATTGACCGGAGACAGTTCCGTCAGGTTTGAGAGAAAGGGTGCACCAAGTGCCGCTAACCTTCTCCTTGCCAAAGCTGGGCACTGGCACTTGAGATGGAGGACGGTTTCCTCCTCATCCTCAGAGCCACAACTCCGACAGAAATCGTTAAACTCTACGCCCAGCCATTGCGCGTGCCGCTCTATGAAGCAGTGGCCGGTTAGCACACCGACAGTGCAACGCAGAGCGCTTCGAGTTAAGCCTTAAAGCTGCCTGGTGCGATGCGCATCCATGGATAACCAGGACTGCCTTGTTATCGCACAGGTTGATTCCTCTGCCCAGGACTTCCTAGCGTCCTCAATGTATTTTTGCTTAATGGCCAATGTCACCCATGCCATCAGTATTCCTATTGTGGAGCAAGAGACCTCCGGTAACAAGGTTCCAAGCCTTGCTAGCTCATTGGCCTCACAGTTGCCCTGAAAACCCCTATGTCCAGGTACCCAAATCAATTGAACAACCGAATGTCTCGATATCTCCTTAAGAGATGCACGGCATTCAGCAACAATGATGGACACTGTACAAAGACCAACAAGGGGCCTAATAGCCGCTTGGCTATCTGTGAAAATACCAATATTGACCCCAAATGTTCGATTACACAGAAGCCAGTCGATAGCCTGAAAAATAACCGCAACCTCTGCCTGAAAGATACTGCAGTGGTCTGGCAGACGGAGGGACAGCTTAAGATTCAGCTCATCCGAGTATACACCACACCCGACTCTGTTGTTAAACTTAGAGCCGTCGGTGTACACATGGACAAGCCCACTTTCAAGGGTGACGCCATCACGCCATTCATCTCTACCAGGAATGCGAGTTGTGAACTCCAGATCTAGTAGGCATTGCGGTGCGATGTAGTCAACACCCGCTGGAGCGGGAACTCCCTCGGCCAAAATTCTCGCATGGCCGACTTCTGTTCTATTCCATGCCGAGATGCAATTAAGTCTCACAGCAGCAAGATTGGCTTGCTGTAAGATAAGTTGTTTGGTTGGCAGCCAACGAAGCAGCACGAATAGTGCCTTAGTAGGAGTGGATTGGAGGGCTCCAGTTACCAGCAGAGCACCCATCCACCGCACTTTTTCAAGCTGCCGTTTGCAGGTTGCCTTAAGAGCAGCCTGCCACCAGAACGCTACCCCAAACAATAGAATTGGCTCAACCACAGAAGTATAAAGCCAAGCAACAGAACGAGGCTGTAATCCCCAATTCGCTCCTATGGCTCTTTTACAGCAGTAGAGTGCATTGAAAGCCTTCCGCGCTCTTTCTGCTACATTGTAGGTCCACAGTAACTTCGAGTCAAGGATAAGCCCTAAGTACTTGACCTTCTGGCTCAGTCCAATGGAGACCCCATTTAGTTTGGGTAACTCAAATAAGGGAATTATTTACTTTCTTGTAAACAGTACTAGCTCCGTTTTACTAGGATTCACATTCAAGCCGCACTCATGACTTCAACGCGAAAGAATGTCAAGAGAGTGATTTAACCTCTCCGATAGAGTAGATAAAGACTTTTCCGACACTGCCACAGCTATGTCGTCCACATAAGCAATCACTTTGCAGCCGGCACGGTCCAGTTTCATTAAGAGAGTATTCACCGTGATGCTCCACAGCAGGGGAGAGAGGACCCCACCCTGAGGTGTGCCCGTACTGACTTTTCGTCTTACGCTGACATTCCCCAGGGAAGAGATTAAAACTCTACTTTTTAAAAGCTGCACAATAAAAACGATCAGCCGCTCATCGACGTGTAGCACCGAGAGTGCCTCAGCAATTGCGATACACTTTACGTTGTTGATGGCTCCCTCAATCTCCAAAAAGGCAGCAAACGTATATTCCTTTAGAGCAAGAGATTTCTCAGCTTCCTCAATGAAGACGTGAAGAGCAGTCTCAACCGATTTGCCTCTGGTATAAGGGTGCTGAGACTGCAAGATCAGCACAGGATCTATTGATTTTTTTAAATGGTAATCAATGATCCTTTCCAAAATTTTAAGCAATACAGAGTTAAGACCTATTGGATGATAGTCCTTCGGCTTAACATGCGAAACTTTTCCTGCTTTAGGGATAAACACAACTCTAGTTTCCCGCCAGCTGGAGGGAACATACGAGAAGCGTAGGCAAGCTTTGTAGATCTCTCTGAGCCGTGGAAGCGATACTTCCATGGACAGCTAAATGTCAGCCGCAAGGACGCCATCAGGCCCTGGAGATTTAAACGATTAAAAGGAGTTTATAGCCCACCTTAGTTGAGAATTTGATATTCTGAACGGCGTTGTTGAATTGTGGGCTTGCTCCGCTTGATGCACCGCTTCTAGAGGGCAATAACTGCCCGGAAAATGCGCGTCCATAAGAACGTTTAGTGTATCTGCGCCCGAACTAGTTCAAATGCCCTCAGGGTTCATGATGCACCCCATAGCCTTCGGTGTCGTGCTTAAGACCTTGCGAAGGCGATTTGCCTCGCTGAGACTCTCTACGTTTCCACAAAAAGATCTCCACGAGGACCTCTTTGCCTTGCGTACGGCATACTTAAAAGCCTTGAGCTTCGTTTTGTGCATCGACCAGTCATTAGAACTTTTTGAGTTGTTGAACTCCCTCCTACACTCTCTTCGCAAGGTGCGGATCTCCATATTCCACCAGGGAGGCTTGGGATTCCCCCTGACTATGGGTGGTTTACACGCTGCCCTAGACGCGGAATTGAGAGAACTAGTGAGTGTGTCAACCGCCTGATCTTATTCATGGTAGCAGTCAATGCTCTCGGGAGCATTTCACAGTGAGGATCGGACCAGAACTTTAAATAAATTCCAGTCCGTCTTTTTTATGTTAATAAAGGCTACCTGCACATCAGAGCTGTGGCCAGCCACGTTAAACGAAATGTACCTATGGTCGGAGTAAGAGCACTCCTGTAGAACCCTCCAGTCACGGAGAAAATGTGAGTGCACCTGGTATTTTGACCCTTTGCACCTGGTATTTTGAGCAGAATTGTTTTATTTCTAACAGATCACATGGCGAAGGCGTATTGATTGCTATACGCGAACCTCTTCATCGAGTACTCTGTCGTTACTTTCGTCCTTCTCCTTCTATTGAATGCGTGATGGTTCGTACTTGTTTTCTTAATAACTTTCACTTTATAACTCTCTCTATATATGTATGTTCCTTGTAACAGCTCTTGTGTTGTGTACGAAAGTTTTTTTTACCGAGTTATCTTGTAACCTTCATAAATTTATTCCTTTTGACCCATTAATAATCTGTGTCGGTTTCAACATGCCTTTTATTGGCTGTGATTCGGTTTCACATTGTAGCAGATCTAATAATCAGCTCTCCATAGTACTTTCTTCCTTTCTTTCCCTTTACTCCCTGTCGCAGATTAACACTTCGTGTAACTTGAATGGTCGTACTCTTGATCTTATCCTCCTTGGTTCATTCAACGAGTTTTGAGGGCAATTTAACTTCAAAATGTTGCTCGAAAAAAGTTTCGAAGATCAAATTCTGCCTCTGATCTCGCCGTGTTTTGGTCCCTGCAATCCTCCGCTAAAATCGAAATGAAGCAGGCAATGCACGATTACTTTGCTAGTCTAGAGTCTTTTTTTTCTTCTTCCAAAACTTAACACTCGGTTTTTGAAGAAAAATTCTTTCATACCTATTCAAGTAACTTTCAACCTCCTCTCCACAAGATGTATGTGAGTTTTTCGCGAACCTCTTTTCTTCTTTCTTTAAAAGTTCTTCCTCTCTTATACATTCCCTTGTTTTTCTTTCCCTTCCCCCTTCTCTTTTACTTATTCACATTCATCCGATCGAAGTTGAGTATTTATTGCTTCGCTTTGATCGGAACTCCGGTGGTGGCTCTGATTGTATTCCCAATTTTTATGCGTGGTCTATGTCTTCCTCATTGTGCGTCCCCTTCTCTTTCCTCTTCAATTTGAGTATATCATCCGGTATTTTTCCTTCTGCTTCGAAAGTTTCTAATATTTACTCAATTTTCAAAACTGACGATGTTTCCTCCGTCTCCAATTATCGTCCCATTTCTCTTCACCCTTGTTTTAGTAAAATCCTTGAAAAGTTTTAATCTCTAGAATGTATCCCATGACTCCTTCTATTCTAGCTCCAGTACAGCATAGGTTCGTGAGGGGTATGTCTACTTGCACCAACCTTATCGTCTTCTCTAACACAGTTGCCTTTGCCTTAGATCTTCAGAAATAAGTGGACGTAGTGCACACAGATTATTCTAAAGCCTTTGATACTGTTGACTATAGAGTATTACTCAGAAAAGTTTGGTTGTTTTGGGCCACTCTTTTGTTGGTTTTTGTCCTACCCCAGTAACGGTGAGTGCAAAGTTACTATTAACAACCTCTCCTCTTATCCATTTCATCCCTCTTCTGGTGTTCCACAAGGGTCTAACCTTGGTCCTTTACTTTTCTTAATTTTTATTAACGACCTTCCTTTCATTATCGATTCCGCTTGATTATCTATCGATTCCGCTATCGATTATCGCATACAGTAATGCTGACGATCTAAAATTGTTCCGGTGCAACCGCAACTCCTTGTCTTTAAATGTAAGCAAATGTAAACATATGACCTTTTCCTTCAAATGATCTCTCATTTCATTTTCTTATATAGTTTCCACAAACTATATATCGTCCGTTAATCAATTAAGTCTTAATCCGTTAATCAATTAAGTACTTGAGTCTGACTTTTGATCCTAAATTGAAATTTAATTTCCATTTTGCTGAAGTTACCGCTAAAGCCTCCCGAGTCTCTGGATTGGATTGTTCATATCGCAGCAATGTATTATATCTGGCTTCACCGATTCATTCCGCCTTCGCAGCTCGTTACAGGGCAATGAGTTGGGGCTTGGAACTCTGTCACAATCTTTCTATACCGTTGGGGCAGTAGACTATTGAATTGTATTTCCTTTTTGTAAGCATTAATCTCTAGTTTTTTCTTAATCTTTTTTTCTTCATTGCAATAAATGTTATTTGTATTCTGTTGCGATGAATTTTGTAAAAAAATAAATAAATAAATAAGAACACATTGTCTCGGCTTTCGGACCGGAAGTTTTAGGGAAAAAAGCTTTATTTTGCTGAGCAAATTTGCAAGATTTAGGAGGCGAAAATCACCATAGCTGGCAACTCTATTCTAAATTTTCAGCCAAATTTTCACCAATTATTATCTAAAGTAAGATTCAAGTACTACATTTCAAAATCACTTCTATCAGATCTGGTCCTGGCTAATGCAAACATATCCTGTAAATTTCATTATGATCGGCCAATCCGGACGTCAGTTCTCGTGAACAGAACTTTCGAGTGCTGAAAATAGAGGTAATTTGGTGATGGGCTGCCGTTCTTGTGCAAAACAGAATTTTAAAAGTTTCAATTTGACATGGTGGACAAAACTCAAAATTTATCAATGATTTGAATTTTTTGTCAAAAATCAAAAATATTTGAAGAGGGTGAATGATTTGAAGGATTTATTTCATGAGCCTGCCGTAGCTACAAAGTTACCCGCACTATCTTGCAAATCCATGTGTGTAAAATCTTAGCCAACATCAATACGCTCTGCAATTTGCACGATGATCAAATGTTTTTGTCAGAAGAAATGACAAATCAAACTTTGGAAAAAAAATTATTGCCTACTTTTAGACACGCTGCACCCCCACACGGCTCAAAATTTCCAATGTTTTAATATAGGCAAGCTTTAAACATAACAAGTTTTCATTCCCAAACATTTGCTTTAACAAAACTTTACACTGCTTGGAAATATAGGAGTACCTCAAATATCACTAAAACGCTTGCCGCCGCGAAAACGTTTAGGATATCTGAATTCTAGCGAAAAACAGACCTAACTACTATATACATCTACGTTCTCCGAAAATTTTAGCTCAATCGGATCGGCCACTCCAGAGATTATCTCCCTTAATCATTTTGCTGATATATATATGTATATATATATATATATATATATATATATATATATATATATATATATATATATATATATATATATATAAAATTTTCGGCGAAACGAGCCTAATACTTATTTTCGAAGAAAAACTCTAGTGCACCTGAACCGTTAGAAATACTAATGTTCGATGAACTGTCGAAAAATTGTGCAGATTTTGGGTGCATATTCTCCCACACGTGATTTTACTTGTTTCGCGTGCAAAATCACTTTGATCTGAACAATGTACTTAAACTCATTGGGTGGAAAGGATTTCAGGACTTTCAAGATTAAGGAAAGCCAAACACTACAAAACTTTGAAAGCAGCTTAATATAACATACACCAAGAAAATGCTTAGTGCTTGCTATACTTTGCAACTAAAAGTCTTTCACAATTGCTTCATGACAAAATCAAATAACTCTACTGATTTCGGTTTGATTCGATGATTTCAGCGAAAGTTAAAGGGGAAGAAAGATGTTTGGGATCAAGAAATGAAAGTTGGTTCGAACCGGAAAAATTCTAGAACTTAGAAAATATAAACATTGCACAGTGGCCGATTTTCCGGAAAAGCTGGCCAAAATTGGAAAATTTTTTTTTTTAATTGTCAAGTAGCACATGGTAAAGTGTGCCATGGTGCACTTCTCTGTATAGCTGCGGAAGCTAAATGAGCTTTCATGTGTACTTTCCGAGTTAGAGCAGGTTGAACAGACATGTTTCGGAGACACGCCTGTCAGTTGTCTCGAGTCTATAATTTTGCGTAGTTAATAAAGTGTCGGTGCAGTGTTCCAGAGTGATTTTTCTCTACCTAGTCCAATGGAAGGTGTTGTATTGAAGGTGTTTATAACATATTATGTGAATCGTCTGCTTTGAATGAAAGAAATGCCTGTAAATATGCACGACCGGATTTTTTGTCAACATTTTACCTATACCCACGTTGAAAGTTATGAGATTAATGGAGATTAGTGGTCTGCTAACGTTTTTTATAATGTTTACAGTATAATTTATTGATATTTTGCAAGATCCCGTGCCACGAGGCACCACTGCATTTTTGGTGTCTGTTTTATTGCGCGGTGCGTTCGTGGCCCTGCAGTGCGTGCTGAGAGCAAGTTGCAGTAAAATCAAGTTTTTGGTTCATTGGAGACTCCCCGGCGAATACGCCGGAAGTCCCTGAGGAATATGACTTTTTGATATGATTGTATTGTTATTGACTTTTTATATGATTGTGCTTTTCAGGGGCCCATGGATTTTTTTTTTAATTTTCCAATCTCTAATTTTGCTTAGTATTTCAATTTTTTTGTAAACGATTTGAATTATTCCAGAGACCATCAGTGTTGTACAATGTAGTCACCGTAAAATTTTTGATGCATTGTATAAACAGTTGCTTTTGGATCTGGGTGACAAAATAAAGATTCTAGAACAACATCTATTCAAAGATAAAAGGGGATCTTTTACGTTCGGTACAAGCGAGAAAAATGCATTGATGGAATTTATCAACAACGTGAAAATAAAATGGATTAACAGCAAAAGAACGCATGAAAGTTTTGTGACAAAAAACCCAGAGTGGTTGAATGGCACTATAGCCTTCAAAGTGTGTTTAATGAAGACGGAATTATTCATAAACTCATGCTATGTTTAATAAAACGAACTTTTAATTTTTTTAAACCGAAAAAAATAGCACGCTATCATCAGAGGCTCCTATTGAAATTTCGAGTGCAGAGTTGATATCAGATAACTCTGACGCAAGCTCATACGCAGATGATGATTCTGCATCTGATAGTGATTAAGATTAGGCTATTATAATTTTTAATAGCGTTATAACTCGTTAAGGGTTAATTGATTCATTATAATTATAATGACTGACTGCAATAATATTATTTTGTACAATAAAATTCATTAAATGACTTATATATCTCCTCTTTTCTTCTGCGCCTTCCACCGATCTTGCAAATAAATTAAGCTTCAATTGGATGGCCTCTTTTATATTGTAGGCATGTTAAACAATAATTTTGTAACTTTCTTTTTATATTTACCGAAAATATATATTTTTTTTTTGATAATCAACCGAAAAAACCACGTACTTGATGTTTGGCTTCAATTGAAAAACGTAAGTTCAATATTCACAGTACAAGTCCGCCATTTTGAATTTTGAAAAAACAACATCATATTCGAATTGAGCAACTAAAAAAACTACAGTTCTGGAAGTTTTTCTGTGATCGGATAACTTGCTAGCTATAACCAGCTTTTCCGGAAAATCGGCCACTGTGCATTGGTAACTTATTTTCATTGTGAATGTTCAAGATATGAATACCGAATGTAAGCATTTATTGATACGAAAATAACAAAATACGCCTAGCGCTGGCAACCCTTTGCTAGCATGAAAGCCAAAAATATATCACACCTGCCTCACATTTAAATCAACCTACTCAGCGAATTTCGTTTTGATCCGATGACTGCATTGGAATTTATAAGGGTACAAAAAACCAAAGCTTACCAGTCGCAAAAGCATTCTAATTTTCGAAAACTAAATATTTGTTGTCTATTGTTACTACAAGATCATCAGCGTTGAAAGTTGTACGATAAAATTGTGTAATAACATGTTGCAAATAAATACAAAACCAACAATAGCTGGCAGCCCTATTATGGTTTTTTTACCAGATTCTTTCTTACTAATGCCTGTTATAAGTTCCATATATCATATGAAATTCGTTTTGATGTCATGACTGCACTGGAAGTTATACGGCAAAAAAAATTTATTATCCTGTAGTCCGAGGAAATTTAACATGGTGCTTCGGAAAAATTAGGGGAAAGTTGAATTTTGGTGTGATTATGGTATATTTGCCAGATCCCTTGTGAATAATGCCTATAATAAGTTCCATATATCATATGAAATTCGTTTTGATTTCATGACTGCACTGGAAGTTATACGGAAAAAAGCTTTATTTTCCTGAACAAATTTTCAAAACCCAAAACATCAACATTACCATAGCTAGCAACATGGCTTCGAGTAAGGTTCAGCTACTGTATTAATTTCATGCAAATCTGGCAACTGAATCAGAATTCATAGGGCAAAAGGCAGTTTTTTTTTCTCTATAATCAAGATGGCACCACTAGCACAGAGCTGCGCGCATTCCCAAATCGCTTCAATCAGACCTGGTCCTACTCAATACCAATAAATTCTGTGAGTTTCATTTGTATCTGATTATTGGGTCGTGAGTTCTCGTAAACAGAAGTTTTTGATGCTTGGAGGGGGGCTACCGTTTTTGTCCGATGTGTAATTTCAAAGGTTTTGCTTTGGCTGTATAGACAAAGCATTAGATTTCTAAATGAGTTGGTTTTGACTGTAAAATACGAAAATTTTTCAGGACAGTCGATGGCTTGAAGGTTTTCACTTTCAATGCCTGCCATAGCTGCAGAGTTGCTAGTCTACATCTTATAAACAAAAATATTTCCTGTAAGTTTCATAATAATCTGATAATCTGCTCAAAAGTTATCGCAATTTATAAATGTTCAAATTTTCCCAATCTCATTTTAGGCACCTAGCGCACACGTAGGGTTCAAAAATTCAAAAAATATTACCATATTCACATTAAGAAAACGTTAGAAATTCATTCCATAAATTTAAGTTTTGTAAAAGTTATTTGCTGACAGAATAATAGGTATATTTAAAATATCACTAAAATGGCCATCGGCGCCAAAGGGTTAAAAATGATTAATTGTTTGTGAGACCTGGCACTGTTCTGTATATACCTCAACGTTTCCTGAAAATTTCAGTTCAATTGATTAGCGCGTTCCAGAGATTTTTTCACTGAAATTTTCTGAAGATATATATATATATATATATATATATATATATATATATATATATATATATATATAATATATATATATATATATATATATATATATATATATATATATATATATATATATATATATATATATACACTGATGGACAAAAGTATTCGCCAATCCAGGTTTGTTAAAATGAAATGTTCATATAACTCACGTAAAGCGTTATAATGATATATATTTTTATTCAATGATTACTAGGTTTGTTAAAATGAAATGTTCATATAACTCACGTAAAGCAATTCAATTCAAAGTAATTCAATGATTACTATACACATTCGTTATTACAATGCTTAACAGAAAAAGTGAGTTAATTTGTTAAATAAAACACAAAAATATAAATAATAGTGTTTTTTCTATAGCGATGAATACCGCTCGCGAACGATTGTTTAGGTACAATACCTATACAATCCCTTTAACGTTGCCCTGGTACAGAAGCCAGTGCAACTGTGCGAATTGGTTGTAACAAGAAATCCGCGACTGATTGCTTAGGTACAAAACCTATACAATCTTATGGAGAAATGTTACTCTAGTACAAAACCAGTGCAACTATGATTCTTGTTGAAAACGCAACCTCTTGTCAGCCTCAACAAGAGTAATAAAGAAGGCTTAGCTTATTGCTCTCAAAAATACTAATGATTTATTTACCAGAACATTACTTATTTTATAGGTACAAAAGTGTTTACATACTAAAATTGTATTTACAAATATTTCACATTTGGTGGAATCAATATTTGATACAAAAAAAATGCTGAGCACACAGCCTGGCGTAATCGAATAATCATATTTGACTTGATTTTCAATTTAATGTGGATCTGATTACAATGCATTTTACACAAGTTGGAGAATCTAAATTTTTACTAATGTTCGAAGAAGAACATTAGTATTAAAATCACTTTGGCCAAAAATTCATATTTCTATATATATATATTTATATATATATATATATATATATATATATATATATATATATATATATATATATATATATATATATATATATATATATATATATATATATATATATTGTATATATATATTTATATATATCATCAAAAAATTTCAGTGAAAAAATCTCAAGAACGCGCCATCCGATTGAGCTGAAATTTTCAGGATACATTGGTGTATATTAGGGATGCTCGATATATATCGATATTTAAGAAATATCGATATTTGACTCCCGATACATCGAATCAACCCGATATAATCGAATCCTCAAATATCGATTATTATAATATCGATATACTATCCGATACAAGAATATCGTATTGTGCTTGCAAACGAGTTGGTCAACAATTTTTCGTTTTTTGTGTTGCGACGCGAGCTAACCGCTGTTCGAGCAAGAGAAGATAACGAAAAGAAGCAAACCGTTCAAACTAGTCTGTTTGCTTTTGTATTGTTTTCTAATTAATTGGTTTAGTTAATTGGATCGTGCATACCGCGCTGCCCTTCCCCTTGACAAAACTTAGGTTACAGATTGTGAAGGCTTTTCGGTGATTGGGCGGTTTCGGTTTGTTCAGGTAATTGAAAGTACTTTTAATAGTCAATTTAGTTAATTAACTTTACAATAGAGATAGTGAGCCGTGTGTACGCGAGTTTTAGAAGTTACAGCCAAAAGCTTGTAGAACTTAGGTAGCGGAGAAACCATAGGGAATATCTGAATTAGTAAATCTCTCGATTTGTTCTATTTATAGATTTTATCTTTGCATCCGCGATTCAAGGAACATCATTTTGAAGACCAACTGGCTTGTTCGAATGCCATACTTAAAATCAAAGAACTAATGAAAAAAGATCAGCAAGATGAATTATGTATAGGCGGGATCCGACTCGGATGGCTCAGACAAAACTCAGTCCGATTTTAGTCTCTGGAGCGATCATCATCATTTAGTTCAACGAAATTGGAAAACAAATAAAATTGATGAAAGTGACTCAGACGAATTATCTCTTTAATTTCGAGCTCTAGTTAGCAGATTAAATGAAAGCCTTTTGGCAGTATGGATTGATTAAAAAGTACAATTTCCGAAGTTATACAATATTGCATACAAGTACTTGACTATGGTCGCTAGTTCTGTGCCTTCTGAAGGATTATTTTCGAAGGCTACGCAGCGCAGGTCTTAACTCAACACAGAAATTGGTTACAAGCTAAACGGGTGAACAAATTTTTGTTTGTGCAAGGTTTAAGCAAAAAATATTGGGAACTTTGAAAAAATCGTTATATCATGGTTGATTTGTATTCTATTGCCTTTTTACATATAATAAATATAATTGATTATATGAATAAATTCCTTCTTTTGACTATTTATTGTTAATCAAGTCTTACCTTTCCTTATGAATCGCGCTATTTCAGGCTTAGGTTTGTTGCATTAGTTTACTACAGACAACGACTTCGAAGCCGATATGGTCAACTCTTCATTGTGGGTGGGGGTTAGGAAACGTTAAGCTCAGAAATGAATGTATTCGTTATGAGTTTAAGCATAAATATAATTTTTCGCATGTTAAGATGTTGCAAGACTGTAAATATGACCTTATCTTTGTCCCAAAAATTTGAAATTTTCCTTTATAACATTTTGTTATATCATAAAATCTATTTACTTTCTTTATTCCCCTTTAACTTATAATTTGAGATGAGCCAGTCCATCATAAAATAAATATCTTTTCATGAGCAAAATTTGACAGCTGCGAAGAGAAGTCAAAGCAATGATACATGACGTGGACAAATATTTCCCTTTGTTCTTTTTGTTTCAAACGAGAATTCAAAGCAAATTTCAAATTTAACTAATACTATTTTTCAATTATTCTATTTGGATGAATATTGCTCAGTTAAGGAATGTGGAATTCATCCCACGGATATTTTCTGCTTTTTTATCCAGTAGTAGTAGTAAACTTCATATTTTGCCAATATTTGTACTTTTCGAAAATTTTCCAGAAATTTCATAATTTATGTGCTCATTCTTTGGAATAATGACATAATTTATCTGAACGAGCATTTAAAATTTATTGTGGCAGATATTCACGAGAAAAATATACAAAGAAACAATATCAACCCCTTATATTTAGTGAGTAATACCACCTAACCAAACCAACCAAAGCCCCAACGCAATAAAGAAAATAAATTATCCAATATATATTGCTTTTGATTCGATTTCGATATATCGAAAAATCGTTATTTACATTTCGATATATCGCAAACTATCGATAAAGAGTTTCGATATATCATATCGGAAAAAATATCGATATATATTTTAAATGAACATCTCTCGTATATATGCAGAATAGTGCCAGGTCTCACAAAAAGTTAATAATTTTTAACCCTTTGGCGCCGGCGGCCATTTTAGTGATATTTTTAATATACCTATTATTCCGTACACAAATAAGTTTTGCAAAAATAAAGTTGACGAAATAAATTCTGAACGTGTTTTACATGTGAATCGGATAATGTTTTGGAATTTTTTAACCCCATGTGTGCGCTGGGTGCCTAAAAACAGAACGGGAAAACGTGAAAATATTTAAATTGCGATAACTTTTGACAGAGCTATTCAATCATTACGAAATTTTCAGGACATATTTGCATTATTTAGTTGTAGGTTTGAGTAGCTTTTGACAAGCGCGCTGGCAACCCTGTAGCTAATGCAGGCACTGAAAGTGAAAACCTCCAAATCATTGTCTCTCTTGAAAAACTGCCGCTTCTTCAAAAATAAAGCCACTCATATGTAAATCTTGTGCTTTGTTTACATAAACAAAAAAAAAATTTGATATGGTATAACGGGCACGCCTGGTAACCCTCGCCCAATTTACCTATATTTTTAGCATCAAAAACTTCTGTTCGCGGAAACTCACGATCCAATGAGCAGAATTAATTGAAATTTGCAGAATGTATTGGCCTTATATAGGACCAGGTCTGATAGAAGTAATTTTAAAATGCGGGCGATTCTGCGCCAGTGGTGCCGCCTTGAAAAATTACTAAAAAAGAAAACTGCTTTTAGCCCTATAAATTCTGATGAAATCGTTCGATTTTAACCAAATTCACACAGTAGCTGAACCTTATTCAAAACCACGTTTGGTAGAAATTTGGTTGAAAAATTCGGTTGGAGCTGCCAGCTATGATAATTTTGGTGTCTTAAATTTGAAAAAATTAAAATTTAGAAGTGAAAACATTAAACCATCGAATTTCCAAAAACTGTCCGTTTCTTACAATAAAACCAATCTGTATACAAATCTTATGCTTTATCTACACGTTCAAAGAAAAACTTTGGAAATTTCATGTCGGACAAGAACGGTAACCCTTTCCCAGTCAACCTATATTTTTAGCATCAAACACTTCTGTTCACGGGAACTCACGAATCAATAATCAGATACCATTGAAATTTACAGAATGCATTGGACTTAAGTAGAAACAGGTCTGATAGAAGCGATTTTGAATTGTGGGCAACTCTGTGCCAGTGGTGCCATCTTGAAAAATTACAAAGAAAAAAAACTGCTTTTTGCCCTATGAAATTTGAATAAGTAACCAGATTTTCATGAAATTGACCCAGTAGCTGCACCTTACTCTAAACTCTGTTTGATAGAAATTTGGTTGAAAAACTCGATTGGCGCTGCCAGCTATGGTAATTTTTGTGTCTTTGGATTTGAAAATTCGCTCAGGAAAATAAAACTTTTTGCCCTATAACTTCCAGTGTAGTCATGAAATCAATACGAATTTCATACAATTAATGGAACCTACTATAAACATTATTCAGGCCAAATTTGGTTGAAAAGCCACGATAGGGTTGCCAGTTTTGTTGGTTTTGTGTTTGTTTGCAATATCTTTATTAAGCGGTTTTATTGTAGAATTTTCAATTGGTAATGATATTCTAGTGACAATAAACAGCAAATATTAAGCTTTCGATTATTTGAAAAAACTCGCTGCAGGTAATCCTAAATTTCTTTATACTCCTATAACTTCGAATGTAATATAACAACGTGAAGCAGATGTGATATATTTTTGGCTTTGATACTGGCGAAAGGTTGCCAGCACGAGTCGGTTGTGCTACTTTTGTATCAATAAATGCTTACAGTTAGTATTCATACCGGAAACATTTACAATGAAAATAAATATCCGATGTTTCAATTCCCAAAGTTCTGCAAATTTTTCGGATCGCAGCCCCAAACACCAACTTCAGTTACAGTGCTGCAGGCACTGAGCATTTTCTGTTATATGAGATGCTGGTTTCGAAATTTTGTGA
Organism: Nemotelus pantherinus; assembly: GCA_963978885.1. Classification (NCBI taxonomy): domain Eukaryota; kingdom Metazoa; phylum Arthropoda; class Insecta; order Diptera; family Stratiomyidae; genus Nemotelus; species Nemotelus pantherinus. Next base: position 115,096,063 of record OZ022264.1, read on the forward strand.
AATAAGCAACTAAGAACGAATATAATTAACTCGTGTTTTGCTCTCATAAACGTTGAAATTCATGCCAGTGATAATATCTGAAACTTTCCACCATATGAGTTATAATGCATTCTCGAGATCAAAGTAGAACGTGGCGTTTAAAACCGTTTGGCCGTAATTAGCACTCAAAACCTGCACGATTCTTGAAAAAACCTGCACGAATTAGTGTTTCTAGCGGTTCAGGTGCGCTAGAGTTTTTTATGAGTAATTTTTTCATGGTAAATTAATTGGCTAGATATTGAAGGTTGAGTTGCTTTAATGAATGTGCACGTGATGGTTTAGTTGACTCAGCGACCAATTCGGATGGATATTTGCAAAATTTAACATCCTCCTCCTCGTTGAACATTGAGTTCAATAATTCGTTCTGTTTCTGGTGCTATGGTGAATTGTACTCGGGGTTGACTATTGTGTAGACGTGCCGGTACTGGAGGATTGAAGCGTCTTGTTGCGAAGCGTTTCTATATAAGATAAATGAGGAGCATGAGACCGATGAATAGACCTATGTAACCTATGCTGAACTGATGGATATCGTGATGGCTGATGGGGAAAGATGCTTCTGTAGCAAGTAGCTGGTTCACTTGGACCTGCAGGTCCTTGATTTCATGTGAAATCTGGTGAATTTCCTGCGGCTTATACTTGATTTCAGTGGCCTTGAATGGTTTTGCAAGATTAGTCAAGTCACTTGTAGGTGTATAAGATGTTTGCGTTTTGGATGAATAGACAGATCGTGCCAAGAGCGTAGTTGAGTCGTTTTTAATGAGGCAGTCTCCACTGATGTTGAGTATTCCAGATCTTATCAGGGAGTGTTGGGCTATCAAATCTCCACATTCCACGTGTATTAAGGTTTCATTTCTAGCAACGTATATCCAATGATTTGGGCTAGCGAGCTGTATCCATCGAGAGGTATTGTGTTTATCAAATAATTTTTCAGGTGGGTAACCACAGAGAATTAGTGAGGAATCCAACTTCGCAGCTTTCGACTGATGACCCTCTTCGATATAACGGATGAAGTTGCTTGCAGAGGTAGCTGGATGATCTTACGTGAGAGCATTTGGCTAATTCTGGCTCAGACAGGAAGTAGTAGTCAGTGATTCAAACTGATTAATAAAGACTCCAATGAGGGTTCGATTTCCAGAAAAGAGTTGTTCACAAAAACTGGAACAGGAATGATTCGAAATAGATTGAATTTTTTATTCAACAGTAGTGGAATCTTAATTCGAAATATTGTCTGCGCCTTCGTAACTCAAACTTCGATGGACATCAGATTGTATAGTTCTAAAAGATTGGACCCTCCAGTTGGTAGACACAGTGTCGATGGCAGACTATTCTTGATGAGTGTAAGCTGCTGTCGCAACTGCCTTGGTGTTAGTAGCAATGGGTTAATTCGACTATGATGTGTGTCTATTATTGTGCTCAGTATAATTGATTGTATTCGTTGAAAGTTGGCTATTGCTTAGGTTAGTCGTATTGACAATGAATTGTACAGTCCCAAAGCGCGTTGCTCTTCAGCTTCTTTCGTTATTTCATTCAGTTGAAATATTGTTTGATTTAAGTAGTGCTCAAAGTCTTGTAGTTGTTGTTGCATCATTTCTGTGGATCTCTGGACCAGGTTGATAGTTGAATCAACGATCGATGTTTGATTTTGTACTAACTGTTGCACCTGATGCTGATTTTTCTCCAGGTCGCCTATGATGTCAGATAATTTTTCTGCGTAGGATGAATCCAATACTCCGAACAAGGAATGAACGATGTTTCCAACAATGTCCATGGGTGATCGTTTTAGTCTTAGCTCAGAATCATGGGTAAGGAGTTCATTGCGTTTTTCAAGTCCTGACATGGTAATGGAGAAATGTGCTATACTTGGTTGACAGCTTTAACTTTTTCTTGTGGAGTTGCAAATTTTGCTCAATATTTGGATGCCATTTTTTATGTTTAGTAATTCCTTCCAATAGAAATCCATTTCATAATAAACGACTATATTCCAATCGTTAGGAGAAAGGTGAGTTGTCCCTAAATCTTCAAAGTATAATCCAGGGTCAGTTTTAAACGGAGTAATAGTAACTGGATTCATGGAGAATGCTGGTAATATTAAGCCTACCAATAGAAGTAGACTTACTGGAGAAGGTATTCGTCGTGTTCTTTTAGGTGCCTTGTCGTGTGATGATTTTCTTTTTTCGCCGTCGTGGTTTGAGACTTCTTCCACGTCTTGAAGGTTTGAACTAGTATTTATCGAATCAAGCAGATCTGAGTTATCGGTGCTGTGGCTGTCAACAAGTAAAGGTGCCAGTGTATGTATTGCTCTCCTGAGCACTCCGGACCGAGTTTGGACATCTGCCACGCGTACCAAACCATCATTTCCTTTGATGGTTTTGATTAATCGTCCTTAGTTCCATTTCAGTGGTGGAAGATTGTCGTCCTTCATGATAACCATCGTACCGGCTTTTACGTTGTCACAATGCTGGTTCCACTTGAAACGTTGTTGTAACTCACATAGATATTCTCTTGACCACTTTTGCTAGAACTGGCTTCGGAGTTCGGATACTTGTTTCCAGTTTTTATTCAGTGACCCTTTTGCAGAATAGTCGTGAGGGTCTGCCATATTTGTTAGTGGCTCTCCGATCAGAAAGTGGCCTGGCGTCAATGCAGCAAGATTATTTGGATCCTCGGACATTGGGGTAAGTGGCCTTGAGTTGAGGATTACTTCGATTTCTGCCATCACTGTTTGGAGTTGCTCGTAAGTGAGTGACGCAGCTGCGACACCTTTTTGAAATAAGGTCTTTGCTGATTTAACGGTGGCCTCCCATAGCCCACCGAAATGAGGAGACCTAGGTGGAATAAAATGGAAGTCTGTGTGCTTGTTAGTGAAGAAGTGCATAATTTTTTCTTGTGCGTGTTTGCTGTACACTATTCCTTCGATTTCTTTTAATTGGTTTCTAGCACCGACAAAGTTCGTTGCGTTATCGCAATAAATGTTGCGGCATCTGCCTCGTCTACTGATAAACCGCTTTAAAGCTGCTATGAAGGAGTTGGTACTAAGGTGCCATGACACTATTTCTATGTGCACAGCCTTCGTCGCAAAGCAACAAAATATGGCCACATAGCTTTTCTGTGGTCTCTTTCCTCTTGCATTGAAATGGATCCAAAAAGGCCCACAAAAATCGATGCCGGCATTAAAGAATACTTCAGCTTCCTGAACTCTGGGAGGAGGCAGGTTTCCCATGAGCTGTTTTAAAAGCTTTGGCTTGAACCTGGCACAGCGAACGCAGTTTTGAACTATTGATCTGGTGATGGTTTTTCCTTTGATGGGCCAGTATTTCTGCCGCGTCAAGGCCAATAGTGCTTGAGGGCCTATGTGAAGGTTTGTATTATGAATATGTGTAATGATCAAATAAATTATCTGGTGGCTATATGGTAAGAGAATCGGATGCCGGGTGTCGTAAGCTGACTCAGATTCTTGCAGTCTGCCGCTTACTCGAATGATTCCGTCTCTATCCAAAAATGGAGTGAGTGTAAGTAAGTTACTGTTGGCGTTGACATGTCCATGTTTCTTGAGTTGTGCTAATTCTTCGGCGAAACTTTCTTGTTGTACCTCTCTTATGATGACAATTAAAGCATTATTCAACTCGTTGACATTCAGATGATTTCTTTCGCGCTTGCTTGGTTTGAGTCGACAGTTTTTAATATACCTCAGCAAGTAAGCGACCGTTCTTTGCAAGTGATCAAAAATTGCGATGATTGATATTGTCCAGTACAGAACTCGTGGTGGTCGAGGCTAATATCGTTTTTGGTTGTCGTTCTTCTAAATTGGTAGTCAAATTTCAGGTTTTTGTGGCCATGCTCTTTCAGCTCCATGAAGGAAAAGTGATCCATACCACCATAACGCACATTATTTTAATCGTTCGGATGTAGTTCCTCTAGACACTAAATCTGCAGGATTTTGTGCCGAACTGACATGAAACCATTGATCTGTCGTAGTTACTTCTTGTATTGCAGCTATTCGATTCGCGACATATGTATATCGTGAAGAAGACGGAGCATGTAGCCATGCCAACACAATTTGAGAATCCAATCCAATGGAAGCAGCTGTCTTCCAAGCTAGATCCTTCTTAACACGATCCGCTAGAACTGCTGCTAATTTTGCAGCCCATAGCTCTAATCTTGGCATTGTGACGTTCTTCTTCGGGGCAGTTTTGAACTTGGCGCACAGTAATCTCACTATGATACGTCCATCCGGGAACATAGACCTCACATAGATAGCAGCGCCTCAAGCCTGCTCTGAAGCATCCGAAAAGGTATGCAGCTGCATCGACTGCGGAATGTGACCAGCACTCACATGCCGTTGAATTTTTATGCTTGTCAGTTTGCTGAGATTCTGCAAAAAAGCAATCCATTTGGTCGTGTATTCTTCTGGTAACTCGTCATCCCAGTCCAAATGCTGCGCCCATAGCTCTTGCAAGAAAATTTTAGCCTTGACTATAATAGGAGCTATTAACCCAAGTGGATCGAACAAATGAGCAATGTCTGACAACACACGTCGTTTAGTTGTCAGTCGTTTTTCCTTCCACTGAGTTTTGAAACAGAGCTCGTTGGATCGTGGTAACCATCTCAGACCCAAAGTTTTGACATTACAGTTCTCATTTTCAGAAAATTCTAGTTCTGGTGCCCTGTCTTCTGTAGGTATATTTTGCGGTAGAGCTGCATCGTTGGAGCACCATTTTCGTAATTTGAATCCCCGGACTCAAGAATATGAATCAACTGAGCCTGAATTTCCATGGCTTCTTGAAGGTAGTTACTCCCAGTGATGACGTTATCCACATAAAAGTCTCTTTTAAGTGAAGCGGCTCCCAATGGGCGCTCCCCATGTGATTGAATTGCTAATTGTTGCAAACACTTTGTGGCTAGATATGAAGCCGTTCTCAATCCGTAGGTGACGGTGGAGAGTTGATAACATTTAAGCTCCGCAGATGGCTCATCTTGCCTGAAGATTAGTTGATATTTTCTGTCACCAGGATCAAGTTTTATCTGGCGGTACATCTTCTCAATATCCGCAGTGAAAGCGTATTTCGGCAATTGAAATCGTAACAAGATTGAGAAGAGTTCGTCTTGATTTGTAGGTCCAGTATATAAAATTTCGTTGAGCGATACGTCTGACGATGCTTTAAAAACCACACGCAGCTTGGTAGTTGTGCTTTCGGGTTTAATGATGCAATCATGTGGCAGGATGTAATATGAAGCCTCATTTTTTTCTAAATCAACCTCCTCCATATGTCCAAGCTTGAGGTATTCGTTCACGAACTCAACATATAGAGATTTTAGTTCTGGATTTCTCATCAATTTCCTTTCCACTGCATGGAATCGACTGAGAGCAATGTGCCTTGACTCTCCGAGCATTATCTGATCGCTTGAAAAGGGGAGTTTTACTATGAAGCGGCCTGTGCTATCTCTTTTCACGTTTTGCGTGAAGTGCGACTCGCATTTAAGTTCTGATGTCGAAAAGGATGGTTTCACAATATCAGGGTCTTCTTGTCTCCAGAATTTCTCTACTTGCTCATCTAGGCTGCGTGTCTCTTCTGAACATATGCCGCAGGTCGGTGGTGGTTTTATGCTTTTTCCTCCGATAATCCAACCCAACTTGGTATTTTCCAGCACCGGCACGCCATCTCCTAGTTGAATCTGTTCTGATGAGAGTAGCGCAAAGAAATGCTCTGCTCATAGGAGCAAGTCAATCTTTCCTGGACGATGGAAAGAGGGGTCCGCCAGTTGAATCCCATGAGGTATGGACCAGGTTTTGATGTCTGGTGGCTGCGATGGCTGAAGTGTTGTTATTTGCGGCAAAATATGGGCTTGAACTTGAATTGACCAGTTCAGGGTGTTGGATATCAACTCAAAGCTTACCCAATTTTGTGTACGCTGCGGTGCTTGGCCAACGCCTTGAATATTCAAAGGGTCAAAGGTTTCTGATTAATTTAGCTGCCGGGCCATTTGTTGAGTAATGAAATTCAACTGGGATCCTGAATCAAGCACTGCTCGGCACTCGGCCTCAATTCCTTTGCTGCTTTTCAATTTAACGAGGACAGTGCTAAGCAATACGTGCTCATTTCTTGGCCTTTCTGTTCCTGCTGCTAACGTTATAGCTTTCGGGCTGGAGGAAGCCATGGTGGAATCTTTGAAGCTTGGGCTATTTTTGCTGGTGCTTTTTTTATTAGAGTCCAGTTGCTTACTCGGATGGTTGCTATTTACAGATTTTCTCTCAATGCCTTCGAGACGCACCAACGTGTATTGTTTTTCGTGGCATCTCCTGCAGGTTTTTCCGGAACATTGAGAGGAGAAATGCCCTCCTGTCAGACAATTGAAACAAAGTTGATGTTTCTTAAGTATTTCTCGTCTTTGCTGTGGAGTTTGAGATCGGAAATCATTACAATTGTTTAATGAATGATTTCTGTTGCAGAGTACACAGCTCCCTTTGGCTGGAACTGTGACAAGCGACGTTTTCTTATGCTGGCCTGGTTTCTCAATATTTCTCGATTTGTTGGCATTTTTAGTTCCAAGAGCTTCTAATGATTGAAAGCGGTTCTCCAGGAACTTTAGAAACTGCTTCATTGTTGACAACTCCCTTGGATTTTCCAGAGATTGTTCAAACATTGCGTGAGTATTCTAGTCCAGCTTTTTGATCATCAGATGCACTATGAGAGGGTCCCAAGCTTCTATGGACAATCCCAGATTTTTCAATCCAAACATATATTCATTTGTTGTGTCATGTAGATTTTTTATGGCTTGTGCTGATTCGACATGGATTGTCGGCTGTGACAGCAGCTTGTTAAGTTAGGCTGTTACAAGTAATCGTTTATTTTTGTAACGAGCATTCAAAATGTTCCACGCATCTTGGTAGTTTTTTTCAGACGCTTGTAGGTGCTGTACTAGAGCCTTGGCTTCTCCAGTCAAGCTCGTAGTTAAGTAAAACATCTTCTCGATGTTTGTTATTGGCTGATTGTGCACCAGTTGAAGAAACAAGTCATGGAACTGTGTCCATCGCAAATAGTCTCCATCAGATGGTGGAACCGTGATTTTTGGTAGCTTCACGGAACCTCTTGGAGCTATTTCGCTGCTCTGCATTTCGTCAATATGCTGTCGTAATTGTATGATTACATCTTGAGCCCACAATTCCAGAGTGTAGAACAGATTGGCCTCGTAACCTAAGGGTAATGTTTCCGATGAAAGCTCCCAAATATGTTGATTGTTCCCCAGCAATTCTGCGCGATGTTTTTGCAGCGCTTCGATTTTCAGAAGGTAAAAGGACTTCGGGTGTTGTTCTTCACACTTAGATTCGATGCTTTCAAGCTAATAAGTCGTCACTCTCATTAGCGCCTTCTGTTTGCGAACTAATTTGGTAATATCTTCGCTCATGGTTGACTGGTTGGTAATTGAAACCATTCGACCATCATCATAGTTTTCTCGTGGGTTTGGTGCTGTGACTTCGGACCCTAGAGCAGATGATGAAGGCTTGGATGCTTTTAACTGCTGATTTAGTTCATTCTTTTGCTGCAGCAGTAGACCCTTCAAAATGTTATACACCGTCTGTAGTTTTTCGAAGTATTTGTTTTGGAAATACGGCTCCTCAGATAGCTCGTTCTCTAATGGAGCTAGCTTAGCGTGATTTCCCTGGATGATGCACCAGTAGCTCTCTGCAAATTCAAGGCGTTTCGAAACGTATTCTTCTGTTTTACGTTGAATCGAGTCCTTTTTGAAGTTGACTAGCAACCTTTCCAAGTTGTTGCCAACACTTTCTTGCTCGTGTAGTAGTTTTGCAGCCTCCATGATCGAGCAAAACCGACGATTGTTTGTGCCAAGTTACAAACGTTACGAATAAAATCGTTGAATGATTACAAGGTAATCACGTCGGGGTCACCAATGTTTTTTCTATAGCGATGAATACCGCTCGCGAACGATTGTTTAGGTACAATACCTATACAATCCCTTTAACGTTGCCCCGGTACAGAAACCAGTGCAACTGTGCGAATTGGTTGCAACAAGAAATCCGCGAGTGTTTGCTTAGGTACAAAACCTATACAATCATATGGAGAAATGTTACCCTAGTACAAAACCAGTGCAACTATGATTCTTGTTGAAAACGCAACCTCTTGTCAGCCTCAACAAGAGTAATAAAGAAGGCTTAGCTTATTGCTCTCAAAAATACTAATGATTTATTTACCAGAACATTACTTATTTTATAGGTACAAAAGTGTTTACATACTAAAATTGTATTTGCAAATATTTCACATTTGGTGGAATCAATATTTGATACAAAAAAAATGCTGAGCACACAGCCTGGCGTAATCGAGTAATCAAATTTGACTTGATTTTTAATTTAATGTGGATCTGATTACAATGCATTTTACACAAGTTGGAGAATCTAAATTTTTTATGAGTAATTTTTTCATGGGAAATTAATTGGCTAGATATTGAAGGTTGAGTTGCTTTAATGAATGGACACGTGATGGCTTAGTTGACTCAGCGACCAATTCGGATGGATATTTGCGAAATTTAACAAATAGTATTACTTCATATTTTCTTTGGACAAAAGTATTCGCTATTTGTACGAAAACAATTTTAAAATTAATCTTAATGTTTAATTTGAAAAATTTTGCATAATGGTAATTTTCAAAATTACCATTATGCTTCATTACTTCTCGTAATCGAGTTGACATAGAGTACAGTAGATTTTTATTTACATTTGGAGTGATTTTTTTCCATTCTTGCTGTAGCAAATTTCTAAGCTGTTCTTTCGATGCAATGTGATGCCGTCTAATGCGTTTGTGTAACTCATCCCATAAATGCTCGATGGGATTAAGATCTGGTGATTGTGGTGGTGTTTTCATAGTGTGCGAAGTGTTGTGCAGAATCCATAAACGAACGACTTCGGCAGTGTGCTTGTTGGAAGTAGTAGTCATTTCCCAGTTTTAGTTTTTCTGCACTCTTCTTCAAATTTTCTTTGAAGATATTCAAATATTGTTCTTTCTTCATTATTTCGTCCAAATAAACAAAATCACCAACTTCGGAGGCTGCCATACATCCCCACACCATAACCGCACCACCTCCATATTTAACAGTTATTTGAATGTGTTTTTGATCTAATTCAGTGTTTTTCTTACTCCACGTTAGAATTCTTCCATCTGACCAATAAACACTAAGTCTTCTTTCATCAGAAAATAATACTTTATCCCAGAAGTTATTTTTCATGTTCTGGTATTGTTTTGCAAAACTAAACCTTTTGTGTTTATTGACCTTACTAATGTAAGGATTTTTTCTGCCTACTCTGCCGTTATGACCAGCACTTTTTAAAAATCTGCGGGTGGTACGAGGGTGAACTTCTTTTTCACTATCTTCCTTGAACTCTGCTGTAATCTTCGATGAGTATGTTTTTGGTTCCATCTTAATAATTTTAATTATTTATCTGTTATCTCTTACAGTATGCTTCGACGGCCGGCCAGATCTCGGGTGATAATGTCGATCGTTGCTATCGTTGAATCGTTTTATTATGTCCTGGACAGTAGTGCGGCTTTTAGACACAGCACACGCTATTTATTTAACTGGCTTATTTCGTCGAAATAGATTTAAAATATTTCTTTCCGCAACCGTAGTTTCTTTTCCTTTACAACCCATTTTTAAGCTAAAGACGTAAAGCTTCATGTGACAAATCATATGAAACTAAACATAACGAGAAATTACTGAAAAATGTGTGAATACGTAATACACTTTTTGACCACTTCAGAACTTGCTAAAGAACAAACATTATTTTCTGACAGCATTTTCTACAACACAAATGATGAAAATGTGCAATGCTGGCAACATTTGCAGCAGCAAATGTACAGCAGCAAAAAATATACCATAACATGCTTTTGAACTTCGTTTTCATCCAATGATGTCATCGAAACTTTCAGCGATTAAACTATGTCTGGAATTGCCATCCAAAAAATTTCCAAAACTCGGAAAATTTAAATAGCGGTTGCTTATTTTATTGTAAATGCTTTGCTTATGAATACAAAATGGAAGCATCTTTTGGTGCAATATTTACGAAATTGTCTGGTGCTGGCAATCATGCGTTGGCACCATAGCTGCTTCACGTTGAGTAAAATCCACCCTGTGAATTTGCTTTCGATTGAATGGCTGCGCTGGAAGTCACAGGAGTGAATTGAATTTTGTGGTAACCATCCTTAAAATTTTCAAATTTTTGACACCTTAATGTTTGCTGTTAATTATCATTGCAGAATCATTCCCATTCGGAAATTTTATGACAACATCGCTCGATAAAGAAATGTCAGTAAATTACGAAATTCATCATAGCTGGCAGCCCTTTCATGATATTTCAACAAAATTCCTACAGAATTAGAAATGCAGCAAGATCCACTTATCACATAAATTTCGTTTTTATTTCGTTACTGCATCGAAAGTTAGAGGGAAAAAAATCCTTTATTTTCCCGAGCAAATTTACAATATTTAGGAGACTAAAATTGCTATAGCTAGCAACCCTATACTAATTTTTCAACCATATTTCTATGTTATCTACCTTAGAAAAAGGTTCACCTACTGCGTGAATTTGGTTGAAATCTGGGGGCTTAATCGGAAGCTATAGGCCAGTGTTTTCTTCGGCAATTTTTCAAAAGTCAAAATTTATCAATAATTTGAATTTATTTTCAAAAACCAAAAATTTTTCAAGAGGGTCGATGATTTGAAGGATTTTTGTTCAGGGGCCTGTTGTAGGCACAAATTTGCTTGCACTGTCTTGAAAGTCCATGTGTGTTAAATTTTAGTCCACATCAATACGCTCTGCAAATTTCACGATAATCCATCGTTTTGCTTAGATGGCCATTTTGAACATTTACTGTAGCTCAAAAATTTTGATATAAAAATCATAAAAAAGAAGGCATAAAAATCATTATTAAATTCTTTCAGTTCAAGCAAAGAGTGTAGCTCGAAAACCAGGGCCACCCTATGTCAAACAGTTTTTAAGCGATATGTATTTTCGCTTACTACTTGCGAAATTGTAAAATCTAAGTCATAAATATACATGCAACTTTTGTAGCCAACAATATGGCCTACAAAAGAAAAAAAAATTAAAATGGCATCTTTTATGAGATTTTCTGAGAAAAACGACATTGAACACAGAATTTGCGGTTAAGAAGTGCAAAAATTTTGTGTTTTCAAGTAAATATCTCAAAATCAGGTACAGTTACAATTTAGGATGTTACATCAAATTAAAGGTAGTTTGATTTCATAAAAAAAACTATGCGCTATGATTATTAATTTTCAAGATATAATGATTTAAGTGAGTCAGAAAACACTTTTATTGGCCACCCTGTAACTCCGTAGATTTTGAAAACCGGACCACCCTGTAGAACAATTTTTTGCTCAAAATATATCAAGGAATGCCTCCTTATAAAAGTGTCCACCGAGTACCAAACACCCTGCATATATATATATATATATATATATATATATATATATATATATATATATATATATATATATATATATATATATATATATAAATATGTATATATATATCATATTTTTATATATATATATATATATATATATATATATATATATATATATATATATATATATATAAATATATATATATATATATATATATATATATATATATATATATATATATATACATATTTATATTTTTATATATATATATATATATATATATATATATATATATATATATATGTATATATATATATATATATATATATATAAATATATATATATATATATATAAATATATATATATATATATATATATATATATATATATATATATATATATATATATATATATATATATATATATATATATATATATATATATATTTATATATATATAAATATGTATTTATATATATATATACATATTTATATATATATAAATATATATATATATATATATATATATATATATATATATATATATATATATATATATTTATATATCTATATATATATATATATATATATATATATATATATATATATATATATATATATATATATATATAGGTATATATATATACCTATATATATATATATATATATATATATATATATATATATATATATATATATATATATATATATATATATATATATAAATATATATATATATATATATATATATATATATATATATAGGTATATATATATATATATATATATATATATATATATATATATATATATATATATATATATATATATATATATATATATATAAGATTAAGATATCGCAATAAGATAATGGAACCATCTAGAAATTCCACGTTTGAGTAGCATATCCTAGTAGATTATATTGAGTGCGATATTGTTGATAAAAGAAAGTGGATTTATTCGGTAAATTTTAAGTGAAATACATGACAATGTAAGAATAATATCGCGAGTTTTCACTTTCATGAAATTTAATTAGCGAGCGCCAAATCAAAATAAGTTGGTTAAGTTTTGGTTAATTTTGGTAAAGGTGGAAAAAAATGTTGAGTAAATATTTTGAAAAATACCTTAAAAGTAATTTCTATTGGATAAACATATATTTATTTAGCTTATTTATTACAGCGACGAAAAGCAAATTGACTTTGCTGAACAGCTTGAATCTGTCGCATATGTTGCTTGTGGGGACCGGAAAATTGGATTCGAAGAATTTTGTCAAGTTTGGAATGCACCCGGAGTACGACTTTTTTTATTATTTTGCAAAGGAAACTTGTTCTCAAATTTGTTTAATTGTGTTACAAATCAGGTACTAGAGCAGCTTCACCGTGTAATTAATGACGATGCTACACATCAGATATCTACCAGTCAAGTAATGGAATTCATTACTCATTTAACAAAGTCCGGGTAAGTATTTTATTTACAAGTACAAATTACTATAGCAACACACTGATTATTTTCTACACAAAGATTGCAATAGTATTTTCGTTCACTATTTCTTTTGAATTTACTTGAAGTGTCTGAACTAAAAAAGAAATAAGCCTCCAAAAGCAGAATCAAATGGAACTGTTCTTGTGGGATTATTAAAATTGAAATTTATTTTTAGCTAAATGGTTTTGAAAGTGTGCACTGATTCTCACCAGACATCAGCTCGTTGTGCATAACTGGCTTATGTGACCACCTTTGATGCTCATTGCAAACGTTGTAGTTTGATGATTTTGAAGACTTGCAGCTCATCGTACAGTTCGTACAACTCATTGAAAATCCGCCGTAAAACTTTCCTTTGGAATGTGTCAATCATATTTTCGGAGGCTTGGGTCATGGTTATTGTTTCACAGCCATAGCACAGCACATGTCTTATTATAGTTTTATAACCGCGGAACTTAGTTTTTCTGTGCACATATTTCGATTTCATAATAGGGAGGACCGAGAAAAACGTCTTATTTGCTAGTTGTATCCGTCGCTTGATTTTGTCAGTTTCGTTGGCGTCATTCGCTAGGTCTCTACCTAGGTAAACGAAGTTGCCCACCAGTTTGATGCTTAGGTTCCCTTTCTTGACGGTTGAGTTTTATGGCGTCCTTGTCCTAAATAACATCATTGCTTTCATTTTGTCTTCGTTGATTTGTAGTCGAACCTCCTTTGCTGTGGTATCAAGTTTAAGTAGAAGTTCTTCTATATGGGTCAGTTTTCAAGCCAAGATGTTAATGTTGTGCGCGTGTGCTGCCAATTGTGTTGACTTAAAGAGTAGCTTGCCGCAGGTGGTCGAACTCAAGCGTTACGTTGAAGAACCTCGGCACTGTTCCATCACTCTGTTTCATGCGAATAGGAGTTTCAAAAAAATCCGTCAATCTATTCTGGATCCGGACCTGCGAGACGTAGTTGGTCATCGCCATATTTACGAGTCTCACTAACTGGGCCAGCTTACCAAATTGCAGTATGATGCTACATAGTGCGCCTCGGTCGATGCTCTCATATACTTGTTTAAAGTCGACAAAGAGTTGATATACGTCGACATTGTATTCTCAGCACTTTTGCAAAATTAACTTGACAGTGAAGAGCTGGTCGATTGTGGAGCGACCAGATCTGAAACTGCTTTGATACTTGCCATTGATTTCTTCAGCACACGGTTTAATTCTACTGTCCAAGATTTTTGTCAGAATTTGGTAGGCCGTACAGACTAAGGAAATGCCTCTGTTATTATCACGCCGCAGTTTATCTTCCTTTTTATATATGGGACAGATGATGCTTCTGCGCCTATTGTCTGGGATCAGCTCAATCTTCCATATTTGCAGCAGTAGTTGGAAAAGCGCATTTAATAAACCCGCCCCACCAGGTCTCAGTAACTCAGCTGATACTTCGTCAGCGCGCGGTGCTTTGTTCTTTTTCAGTGATCGCAGGGCGAGACCAACTTCTTCTACTGTTGGGGGTTGTGTGAATTGGCTTACTCAGCGATATCATCACGGAGCTCAGCTTTTGTCCTTACAAAAGCTTGTTTTATTTAGGTTGTTAGATATTTTTTATTATATTTTATAGTCTGTACGCTTGCTTAGTGTTCTAGCTAGCTAGGTTTACATTTATATTCATTAACTGCTTGTCAAAGTATTTCTGTTTCTCACGCCTAATCATTCTATTGGATTTTTGCCGTTGCTCATCATATTTTTCCTTTTTGGCTCTGGTTGCACGTTGGATCCATTGTCTGTAGGCCTCATTTTTTGCGTCAAGTGAGTTTGTGAATTGTTCCACAAACTATTAATTTTGCGCTCGTTGAGCTTTGTATCCCACGACATTTTCTGCAACATCCTTAATTGGATTTTTGAGTCCGTCCCAGAACCCGCGAAAATCTGCATTGTTGGAGTCGCGCAGCATTGGTGAGATCCTTTCTTTAAGCGTGGTAGTATTGACGTTGACGCTCATCTCTTGCTGATAAGGACTTGGTCAATTGGGTTGACGGTATTCTTGTCTGGAGATGTCCAGGTTTGTTTATGAATACCACGGTGCGGAAAGCAAGTAGAGCTTACAACAAGGTTCCTGCTGCAGGCTAAATCGATTATACGTTGGCCGTTATCGTTGTATTCTTCGTGGAGTCTGTGTCCTCTAGTGGTCCATTGATGCCAACTCTCATTCCCGACTTTTGCATTGAAATCTTTCAGCAGCATTTTTACAACGTTTGATAGAAATGGGTCGAAGAGAGTTTCAAGGCAGGCATAAAACTCGTCTTTTACTTAGTTTTCTTCAACTTCAGTGGGAGCGTGCAAATTGATGTGTCATAGGTTGAAAAATCGCGCCCTAATGCGAATCGCACACAGCTTTGAATTCAATAACGTGCTGCTTGACCTACTTATTTACTATGAACGCTCTTCCAAACTCCTTGTAACCCGACGGTTTGCCGCTTGTGAAAACGGTGTGCCTTTCCTTGTTGTCGATCTCGCAGCCTAGTCAATTTGTTTCCTGGACTTCAGTAATGCTCAGTTTGTACTGTTCGACCTGATAAAGGAGGGTCTTCCCGGCCCCCGGTTTGTTCAAGGAGCAAAAATTTCAGGACAGAGCTACCTCGTTGCCTCAAACCCTATGATTTATTCAAAAAAATTTACTTCCTTTATATACCAAAAAGGGAACAGTGATCACAAATTCATATCATTTGCTCATAAAGAATATTAATTTGTGATCACGGTTCTCTTCTTATGTATAAATTAGCAAAGACGACGTAGATTACGCTTATCAAAGCAGAAAATATTTGATACGAGAGCAAGATCGTTTTGCGGAATAAGCCTTTGAAACCAGAATCATGTGGAGTTTTTTTTTTGTGATAGGATTAAAAATAAAAATAAAAAATTTCTTTACTAATAAGGATTCATCACAATATGTCACAGCGTTTGAATTTATGTCCTTTTGTAGCATTGTAGGCCTTACAAAAGCCAGTAGTAGTTAAACTTGTGTAGCCTGAACAAAAGCCAGTAGTAGCCAGTGTAGCCTGAACAAAAATTTACAAGAAAATCGCCTTAAAAGTTGACAATTATGGATAAAATCGGTTTTTTATTTGATCGTTTTAATTGGCTAAAAATTAATATTGGAGGGTTGTCGAAATGGATAAATCTGAATATGGCATTATTTTGGCAATAAAACGAAACCTTAGGTGACCTTTCAAGCAAAAATCAGTTTCAAAAATAAGTCTGCTATATCCAAATAGCGATATCAAAATAATTCAATTGTGGTATACTTCATTAATTTTATTTTTATTTCTGGTCTTATATTTTTAATCTCTTTTAATTTTTGACCGTATAAAATGCAAAGTACATACAACATCAAACCGATGTTTTACGCGTCCGTTCAAATTGTGATTCCGATTTGAAGTCCAGCACTTTTCATGTGATCTTGCCCTACGATCAGAAAAATCACATGTGAATTTGATATTGTTTTTTGAAACACATGAAAATTTGACTCTACTTTTGAAATACTAAGATCCAATGCTCAATTTCAATAAATAAATATTCTCGTCTTTTGTCGGTTAAATTTAGAGTTTTCTTTTCGGTACTTTCCTGGTATGAGGGATAGGGCCATAAAATGTCGCCCATACCATAAATATGTAACCTGGCTCCGATTCTTTCCACATTGAACTGGGCAATAAAATCCCGAAAATTTGTAGGCAGGAAAGAATGTTGAAGAATGAAAATTACATGTTGGATTTGTTTTTAATCTGTTAAGGATATACATATTTTCGATTTTAGCATCAGCAAGAATTCAGTCTTCAGATACTGTGTCATAGCAATCGTAGAAGCTAAGTATCAGTACAGTTTTCAGAGACAGTGGTATAGTAATTGAATAAATTAAGTAGGTAGTGCAAGTAATTCGAACAATATCATTCTAGTATGAGCGAAAAATCTTTCAGGAGAGTGAACCAATGATTGTAATTTCAAAAGTTACGAGTAGCATTGGTTTTTCGGGATGACTAATGTGAGTGAATGGTTTCGTAAGTAAGTTCCGTAATTTGTAATTGAATTTGATAACGGTTCCCTTCTTGTCTATAAATCAGCATAGACAACGTATATCATTTCTACAGCATCGAAGCCGAGCATATTGAAACGGGAAACTCGATCGTTTTGCGGAATCAGCCTCCGAAAGCAGAATCAAATTGGAATTGTTTTTGCGGGATGATTAAAATTGAACAACTTTTTATTAACATTAAAAATTTTTAATCTACATTGAAAATTATATTTTGACAAAGTGGTTTCGAAAGTATGCACTGCTTCTCATCAGACATCAGCACACAGTGCATACTTGACTGGCGTGACCACTTGCAGGTGGAAATCATTACATTTTTATTTATGCTAGTTGTGACAAATTTTAACATCTCCGACTTATATCCATGGATATAATTTTACTTAGTAAAGGTAATTGAATTTGATCACGGTTTTCAATTCAATTTAATTGTAATTTGTAATTCAATTTAACACTTTTTCAAAACAATTTAACACTTTTGCAATTCAATTTAACACCTTTTCAAAACAATTTAACACTTTTGCAATTCAATTTCACATTTTTGCAATTCAATTTAATTTTTTTGCAAATCAGTTTAACACTTTAGGAATGATGATATTAGTTATTTTCGAGTGTGCCAAATGAGTAGAAGAAATGACGAATGTGAGTGATTGTTTAATTAAAATCGGAAGAGTAGTATTAAAAAAATAAGTGAATATTATATATTTACTAATTCGTAAATTACGTATGATAACACTATTGCTATTATAGCAATTGAATTTCATCATTAATAATAAAAATATTTGTTACTGTTTGTACTTATCAAAAATATTTTCGAATGATAAAAAAAATCAAGTAAAAATTATCAAATAATTTCATTCTGACTTCATGTGAATGAAATGATACGCAAGTCCTAGTAAAAATTGAAAAAATCGAATAGTCATTACCATGATAATGACTGTTAGAAAGCTTAATATTGCGTTGCGTGTAACCGTATCATCTTACTGTTATAATATACGGTTATTTTCGAACAATATCTATGGATGTGAATATCAGCCAATTATTTATGTACTCATTTACTGTACACTAATTCGACCTGTAACGCTGGGTGATTCTGTTGTTTCATACGGGAATTGATGGTGAATCTTGGCACTTCTTGGCAAGCTTCATTAATTATAATGGATAATGCTAAGATCCACAAGCGTCGAGAGGTCCAAGACATTGTGCAGTCGGCGGGATTGCTTCTGGTGTTTCTGCCGCCATATTTTCCGATGCTCAGCCCAATTGAAAAAGTATTCTCAAAAGTAAAGGGCTTTGTGCGGGAACCTCTAGGCAATGATTCACAGGAGCTTTCCCTGCCAAATTTAATTGCTGCAGGTGTCAATAATATCATACCATCAGACTGCACAAACTACTTCCTGGACATGATGCTACAACTTCCATCTGCTGAACAATCACTCACATTCGTCGTTTCTTAATTTTCTCTATGTTCATTTGATACACTCGAAGTTTACTAATATCATCATTTTTAAAACGTTAAACTGATTTGCGAAAATGTAAAATTGAGTTGCAAAATTGTTAAATTGAATTGCAAAAGTGTGAAATTGAATTTTAAAAGTGTTAAAATGACTTGCAAAATGGTAAATGTGACTTGCAAATGGTATATATTCGAGCTACTTTTTACCAATGAGAGCCAATTCATTTTGCAAAGATCCGATGGCCGAAGATATGCAAAAAAATACTACGGCTAAACTAAAGCATGGAGGAAGCTCGGTAATAGTCTTGGGCTGTATTTCTGCTTTAGGAACAGGAAATCTCTATTTTACTCAAGATATAATGGGTCGAATTCAGTACGTAGGCATTTTAAAAGCGAATGTGGAAACTTCGTGCAATAATTTGGGTATTTCGGCTAACTTTGACTAATTTTCACATAATATTAGTATTAAAAACAATTTGGCCACAAATTCACATATCCATATAAATGAGCATTTTGTAAGATCGGGAACTGTCCTGCATATAATCCAATGTACCCTAAACGAATGCAGCTTAATCGGATGGTGCGTTTCCCAGAATAGTCTCTGAATTTTTTTCAAGAACTATATATATATATATATATATATATATATATATATATATATATATATATATATATATATATATATATATATATATATATACATATATATATATATATATATATATATATATATATATATATATATATATATATATATATATATATATATATATACATATATATATATATATATATATATATATATATATATATATATATATATATATATATATATATATATATATATATCTATATATATATATATATATATATATATATATATATATATATATATACGTTGTGTACGACTTAAGACGAAACGTCAAAACTGACAAACGTCAATAATCAATTCCACGTGTTGACATCAGCGACAACCTCTCTAAGCGGGTGAAACGCAAACCCGCATGAAAAATAATGAATTATTTTTGAATTCAAAACCGATCCATACACTTAATCGATTCGCATGAAATGTATGATATATAAATGAGAAGAAGGATTCAATAAACGGAGTCTGACGTGGTTAGCCATATTGAATAAAGACGCTTACAGAAAAACTAAATATATTTTATTTTTTGTTGTATCAAATACTTCCGAGCTAATGCTTAAGAGGCGGCTAAAACGCCACGCGAAAGCGTCGAATGAATTTGTGCTGCTTGATATTAAAATTAAATAATGTTCGAAGAACAGTAGAAGAATCGTGCAGGTTTTGAGTGCATAATCCACCACATGAGCTGCTTATTACGGCCAAACTGTTTCAAACGCCACGTTCTACTTTGGGCTCAAGAATGCATTATAACTCATATGGTGGAAGGTTTCAGATATTACCACTGGCATGAATTTCAACGTTTATGAGAGCAAAACACGGGTTAATTATATTCATTATCAGTTGCTTATTTCACAAAATTTCGAAAGCAGCATCTCATATAACATCAATGAAGAAAATGCTCAGTGCCTGCAGCACTGTAACTGAAGTTGGAGTTTGGGGCTGCGATCCGAAAAATTTGTAGAACTTTGGGAATTGAAACATCGGTTATTTATTTTCATTGCAAATGTTTCCGGTATGAATACTAACTGTAAGCATTTATTGATACAAAAGTAGCACAACCGACTCGTGCTGGCAACCTTTCGCCAGTATCAAAGCCAAAAATATATCACATCTGCTTCACGTTCTTATATTACATTCGAAGTTATAGAAGTATAAAAAAATTTAGGATTACCTGCAGCGAGTTTTTTCAAATAATGGAAAGCTAATTATTTGCTGTTTATTGTCAGTACAATATCATTACCAATTGAAAACTCTACGAAAAAACCGCTTAATAAAGATATTGCAAACAAACACAAAACCAACAATAGCTGGCAACCCCATCGTGCCTTTTCAACCAAATTTGGCCTGAATAATGCTTATAGTAGGTTCCATTAATTGTATGAAATTCGTATTGATTTCATGACTGCACTGGAAGTTATAGGGCAAAAAGTTTTATTTTCCTGAGCGAATTTTCAAATCCAAAGACACAAAAATTACCATAGCTGGCAGCGCCAATCGAATTTTTGAACCAAATTTCTATCAAACAGAGTTTAGAGTAAGGTTCAGCTACTGTGTCAATTTCATGAAAATTTGGTTACTTATTCAAATTTCATAGGGCAAAAAGCAGTTTTTTTTCTTTGTAATTTTTCAAGATGGCACCACTGGCACAGAGTTGCCCACAATTCAAAATCGCTTCTATCAGACCTGGTCCTACTTAAGTCCAATGCATTCTGTAAATTTCAATGGTATCTGATTATTGATTCGTGAGTTCCCGTAAACAGAAGTTTTTGATACTAAAAATATAGGTTGACTGGGAAAGGGTTACCGTTCTTGTCCGACATGAAATTTCCAAAGTTTTACTTTGAACGTGTAGATAAAGCATAAGATTTGTATACAGATTGGTTTAATTGTAAGAAACGGACATTTTTAGGATATTCGATGTTTTGAATGTTTTCACATCCAAATTTTTATTTTTCAAATTTAAGACACCAAAATTATCATAGCTGGCAGCTCCAACCGAATTTTTCAACCAAATTTCTACCAAACGTGGTTAAAAGTAAGATCCAGCTACTGTGTGAATTTCGTCAAAATCGAACGATTCAATCAGAATTTATAGGGCTAAAAGCAGTTATCTCTTTCAGTGATTTTTCAAGATGGCACCACTGGCACAGAATCACCCGCATTTCAAAATCACTTCTATCAGATCTGGTCCTATATAGGACCAATACATTCTGCAAATTTCAATTGATTCTGCTCATTATATCGTGAGTTTCCGTGAACAGAAGTTTTTGATGCTAAAAAAATAGGTAAATTGGGCAAGGGTTACCAGGCGTGCCCGTTCTACCATATCAAATTTTTTTTTTGTTTATGTAAACAAAGCACAAGTTTTACATATGAGTGGCTTTTTTTTGAAGAAACGGCAGTTTTTCAAGAGAAACGATGGTTTGAAGGTTTTCATTTTCAGTGCCTGCCCTAGCTACAGGGTTGCCAGCACGCTCATTTAAAGCTACACAAGTCTACAACTAAATAATATCAATATGTCCTGAAAATTTCGTAATGATTGAATAACCTTGTCAAAAGTTATCGCAATTTAAAAATTTTCAAGTTTTCCCGTTCTGTTTTTAGGCACCCAGCGCACACATGGGGTTAAAAAATTCCAAAATATTATCCGATTCACATGTAAAACACGTTCAGAATTTATTTCGTCAAATTAATTTTTGCAAAACTTATTTGTGTACGGAATAATAGGTATATTAAAAATATCACTTAAATGGCCGCCGGCGCCAAAGGGTTAAAGATTATTAACTTTTTGTGAGACCTGGCACTATTTTGCATATACATCAATGTGTCCTGAAAATTTCAGCTCAATCAGATGGCGCGTTCCTGAGATTTTTTCACTGAAATTTTTTGATGATATATATATATATATATATATATATATATAGAAATATGAATTTTTGGCCAAAGTGATTTTAATACTAATGTTCTTCTTCGAACATTAGTAAAAAAATTAGGTTGCTCAGTCCTTGCACTGACCAAGGAATAAGAAGCGAACTATCCTGTTCCGTTACTTTTCATGGCAATCTTGCCTCCTAAAAAATTGGGTCTACCAAAAGTAGGTGGACCACAACCAAGGATCCACCCGGGAATGCCAGAAGCCTGTAAACAAGTGGCGTTGCGGACAGCAATACCTAAAGTAGACACGAAAAGAAAAAAACTCTAGCGCACCTTAACCGCTAGAAAACTAATTTTCGAAGAAATTGTCTTTGAGTGACAAAAAAGTTTGGAAAGACGTAATACACTGTTTTTAGAATCATATCAACCATTCCTTATCCAAAGCAATAAAACTCAACTATAACACATATAATTCATTGCTGGCAACACTTTCCGAACGAAGTAGTAATAAGTTTACCAAAACAAGCTTATACTCAAATCAACGTATCCTTTGAATTTCGTTCTCTTCGCAGGATTTCATCAAAGGTTTCAGCGGTTAAACGTTGTTTGGGGATGCCATTCGAAAAATGTTCAAAACTCGGAAAATTTAAAAAAGAATTCCTTATTTTTATTGCAAATGCTTTGCATATGAGAACGTTGTTTGGTGCAATATTTACGGAAATGGCTAATGGTGGTTAGCCTGTATCAACAGCAAAGCATAATACATACCAATTCTGCTTCACGTTAAGTTTAACCCAACCAGTAAATTTCGTTTCGATTGAATCACTGCGCTGGAAGTTATACGGGTGAAAAGAATTTTAGGGTTGCTACCCTCAAAACTTATCAAATTTTTAAAGGGTTATTTTTGTTGTTAATTTTCATTGCAGGATCACTTCCATTTGGAAATCTAATGACAAAATCGCTCAGTAAGAAATTAAACAAAATTACACAAATGGTCATAGCTGGCAGCCCTTTCATGATTTTGGTACGAAATTTCTATGACATTTGGTTCACATTAAAGTCCATTTACTGCGTGAACTTCGTTCTGATTTTTACACTGGACCGGAAGTTATAGGGAAAAAAGCTTTATTTTGCTGAGCAAAATCTGATGGCTGAATCGGAAGTTATAGGCCAAAAACCAGTTTTTTTTCTGGGTGATTTTTCAAGATGGTACCACTGGCACAGGATTCCCCGCATTTCAAAATCACTTCTATCAGACCTGGTCCTAGCTAATACCAACATGTCCTGTAAATTTCACTATGATCGAATAATCCGGTTGTCAGTTCTCGTGAACAGAACTTTCGAGTGCTGTAAATAGAGGTAATTTGGTGATGGGCTGCCGTTCTTGTGCAAATAGGAATTGTGAAAATTTTAATTTGACATGATGGACAACGGTTAAAATTTATCAGTGATCTGATTTTTTTGTCAAAAATAAAAAATTTTTCAGGAAGGTCAATGATTTGAAGGTTTTTTATTCAGGAGCTTGCCGTAGCTACAGGGTTACCCACACTATCTTAAAAATCCACATGTGCTAAATTTTAGTCAGCACTAATACGCTCTGCAAATTTCACGATGATCCATTGTTTTTCTTAGAAGTAATGACAAATCAAAATTTGAAAAAAAATCCTTGCCTACTTTTAGGCACCCTGCACCCACACACGGCTCACAATTTCCAATTTTTTATAAAAAACGAGCTTAGAACATAATTAATTTTCATTCCCAATAGTTTTCTTTAACAAACCTTTACACTGCTTGGAAATATAGGAGTACCTCAAAATTCACTAAAACGCTCGCCGCCGCCAAAAGGTTTAGAATATCTAAATTTGAGACCTACCTACTATATACATCTACGTTCTCCGAAAATTTCAGCTCAATCGAATCGGCCACTCCAGAGATTATCTCCCTTAATCATTTTGCTGATATATATATATATATATATATATATATATATATATATATATATATATATATATATATATATATATATATATATATATATATATATATATATATATAAGAAATATGAATTTTCGGTGAAACGAGTTTAATACTATTGTTCTTCGAACATTAGTAAAAACGCGGCGGCAGCCATGTCTACCTGAGAAAAAATTCAACACTCAGGCGCTTTGCGACGGTCGTCGAAAATCCTTCAGCATGGGAAACACAGACCAAACTTTACCAGCGAATTGATGATCTGAAGAACCAAATCAAACACCGCGGAACAGCAACAACAACAATTAATCCGACAATAACAGAAGATCACCAACCACACACATCAAGATTGAGTACGACACAGAAAACACATGACGACAGACTAACTATATTGAAGGAAGAAATCGCAGCGCTCAAACGATTAGCTTTGGACGAAAGCAATCCACCACCTTGAGAAATCCAACAGAGAATGTACGAACGGACTGAATAACTGCGAACGCAAATACAACAAATAATACAATAACTGGATGGACTAAAACTATTTTATTGAAAATCAAAATGAATTCGAACTTATATTAATGTGTAAAATGAATCTAATATACAATTCAAAAATCAAAAAGACAACACATATGTTTTCCTACTTAGAAAACTTTTGAAATAAGCTTAAAAGCACTTAGTTCTTTCTATTTTTGACAGTTACACTTTGTTGCACTTGGCGTCACAAGCGACACCTATGACCTTATAGTGGAAGTAAAATTTAAATAACAATTTAAATGTGTACATTTGTACAATTATTGTTATTAATTTGAATATTTACAATATGTACAATTGCCAGAGTACAAATAAGAAGTAGGAAGATTTCATATGGTCCAAAGTAAATCACTATAAATGGAAGAAAAAATTAATATTCTTACAAAAATAATAGTTAACCTAAAGAAAACTCCAAACAGACTGTATAAAAGAGAATATATAATATAATAGAAGAAATTCAAAAAGAAAGAATTAACACAGAAGGTACTCAGGATTTTATAAGTACAGTGTAACAAAAACACAAAGAAGCGAAAGAATTATTATTAGAAAAACTAGAAAGCTCAATAGACAGTAAAATGAATAATTTTAATATTGAGTTAGCTATAAAATCCATACCGGTTTTTAACGGAAATCCTAAAGAACTAGAAGCGTTCCTTACCATAGTCAGTTTACTAAACGAAACCCTTAACGATGATGGAAAGAACAATTTATTGAATTTAACAAAAAACGTGAAATTAGGAATAGCGGTCAAAACCCAGCTCTTAACGGTAGATATAAAAACCTATGAAGAATTAGAAAGAAGTCTTAGAAATCGATACAAAAGTAAAAAAAGTCCACAGCGAATTCATACTCAATTAGCACAATTAAGTCAACGCGGAACAGTTGAAAAATTTGGTGAAAAAATATCTGAGCTCATTAACGAATTAAGTGAGTTTCAACTAAGTAGTTTAGGCAAAAACCCATCTCAAGCAGAGAAAAGTGCGATACAGAAGTCAAACGACTCATATGCATTTAAGAATGGGTTAATCGAAACACTCAAACCCACAATTTTTCCCACACAGCCTAATACGTTTATAGAAGCAATTCAAATTGCAACTGAATTTGAATCAACCAGCAATGTTACAGAAAACATTATGTACGTAAATCAAAGAAATGCTATAGGTCAGCGGTTGAATTATAACGTTAGGAATAGACCAAATAATTACAACAACAATTACAGAAATAACAATTTAAATCAAAACCATATCGGTAATAACAGAGATAGCAATAGGAATAAAAGAAATAACTTAAGCACAAGACATAATGTACTAAACCATAACAGCAACCAAAGCAACAATTACAGAAATAACTATAGATATGGTTACAACCCCAGATATGAAGAAATAAACCATAGAAATAATTACAATAACAGATATCATGAAGTAAACTGAAATTCATATCAACCTCCCAACACAAATAATAGAAACAACGGGGGAACACACAGGAACTACGGAAGTAACAGAGAGAACAGAATAAACATAGTGCAGGGAAACGCAATTGGCCCGGAGGCCAGCAGCAACGAAGAATAAAAGTTGACCCCGGGATACAGGAAGAAAAAAATCACCTACTAAACACACAATTAAAAAACTACGTAACGTTATATTGCGAGAAGTCAAGAAAAAATTTGAAGCTACTGATAGATACAGGAGCCGATATATCAATATGCAAAATAATTGCAATTTCAGAAAACGAATATATAGAAGAAGATAAACGATGCAAGTTCTCTGGCACAACAAACCAGGAAATATATTCAATAGGTACCGCTAGTCTAGGCTTAAGCATTGGCGAAAAACACATACGTTACCCCTTCCAAATTGTAGAACCTAATTTTCCCACCCTTACGGACGGAATGCTAGGAAGAGACTTTTTTGTACCAAAATTGGCAAAAATTGACTACGAAACCTATACGATAACGATTAATGTCGACGATGAAGGTTGTACTATGCCGATCAGTAAGAATTGCGAAATTCATAAGTTAACGATACCCGCACGGTGTGAATACATATGCCCAGTCGACTTTACCATCGAAAAAGATAGCGTAGTGATTAACAAAGAAATAACACCAGGAGTCTATATAGGTAGCACAATAATACCAGCAGAAGGCATCAAACATATAAAGCTAGTAAACACAATTCAAAAATTTAAAGTAGAAACAAGACCATTACTAAATACAAAATAAATAAAAATAACATTCCGATAAATAAAAACAACAGAGGAAAACAAAGATATCAAGAGTTATTAAAATACATTAAACTTAACCACTTGAACCCAAAAGATCAGGAATCAATATTCGAAATTATCAAAAATTACCAGAATATTTTTTACCTAGAACATGATATTCTTACTGCAAATAACTTTTACAAACAAGATATACACGTTACGGATAATACACCGACGTATATCAAAAACTATAGATTGCTCCATACACATAATGATGAAACAAATCGACAAGTTAACCAATTGCTACAAGACAAAATTATCGAAAACTCTACTAGTCCATATAACTCACCACTACTTTTAACACCAAAGAAAAGTGAGACTTGAAAAAATGGAGACTTGTAGTGGATTTCAGGGCACTCAACAAAAAAATTGTTAACAACAGTTTTCCACTCACAAGGCTAGAAGATGTTTTAGACAGGCAAGGACGAACAAAATACTTCTCCACCCTGGACATGACAAGCTCCTTTCACCAGATGGAGTTGACAAAAGAATCAAGACCATAAACAGCCTTTTCGACAAATAAAGGACATTACCAGTTCAAACGATTACCTTTTGGTCTAATAATTTCATCAAAAAGCTTCCAATGCATGCTTACAGTCGCCTTAAGTGGATAAGACTCAGCAGCATTCTTATATGTCGATGACATAATTGTCTTTGGTTGCAGCCTCGCACACCATAATAGCAATTAAGTAAAAATATTTGATAGGCTACAAAAATACAACCTCAAGCTCAACCCTGAAAAATGCAATTTTTTGAGAAGTGAAGTAGTGTATTTGGGACACCTAATCACAAAAGACGGAGTCCGCACAGACGCTGCAAAATTTAATACCATTAGAAACTCTCCAATACCTTTAAACGCAGATGAAATCCGAAGATTCGTTGCATTTGCGAATTACTATCGCCGATTTATTCCACACTTCGCCAAAATCACAAAAAGCCTGAATGATTTGTTAAAAAAGAATACGAAATTCTTATGGACGGAAAAAAGTCAATCAACATTTGAAATACTGAAGAATAAACTGATAAATGCACCAATATTACAATACCCAGATTTCAATAAACCATTTGTTGTCACAACCGATGCATCAGAATACGCATTAGGTGCAGTACTCTCACAGGGCGAAATAGGGCACGACCTACTCATTTCTTATGCAAGTAGATCCTTAACAAAACATGAACTAAACAAACCAATAATCGAAAAGGAATTATTGGCAATCCATTGGGCGATAAATTTTTTCAAACTCTATTTATTTGGAAACAAATTTACAGTCATTACAGACCACAGGCCGCTTATATCATTAATTAAACATAAAAGCCCATCATCAAGGATGAAACGCATAAGACTCGATCTATGCGATTACAACTTCGTTATAATATATCGAAAGGGCAAAATGAATGTTAATGCGGATGCATTATCACGCATCAAATTAAAATCAGACACGTTAAAAAATATGATACCAAAGCAGAAAATATTACCGAAGAAAAGAAAGTATTACCCCTGACAAGAAATATGGTAAAAAACTTAGAAAACACTAAAAAAAAAAGTGCAAACAAGAAGAATAAGCAAACCAAAACAAAATGAAATCCACATATGGGACAGTGATTCCCCAGTTGATATAAAAAATCTAGTAAAATTAAAATTCGAAATAGGGAGCATTCCAAAAATCATGTTTGAGAACAATCAACTCCTAGTTAGGTTAGGTTATGTTAAAGTGGCTGCCGGTCTACAGGGGTCTGTCGTCCGACACACGTAGGCACAAAAGAGGCCCGTTGTGATGCCACACTAATTAGTGACTCTCTCCTACTCACTAAACTCGGGAAACCATCTGTTTCCCTTGACAAATCGCGTTATCCCTTTTAAATCAACCAGGGATAATTCGGTCAGGTTTGAGAGAGAGAGAGAGAGAGAGAGAGAGTGCCAATTGCCGCCAGCCTTCTCCTTGCCAACGCCGGGCACTGACACAAGAGGTGGAGGACGGACTCCTCCTCATCATCAGAGCCGCAACTCCGACAGAAATCGTTAAACTGCACTCCCAATCGTTGTGCATGTCGTCCTATGAGGCAATGGCCCGTAAGAACTCCCACTGTGCAGCGTAGAGCGCTTCGAGTTAAGCCTAAAAGCTGCCTGGTGTGATGCGCATCCATGGATACCCAGGACTGCCTTGCTATTGCACAGGATGATTCATCTGCCCAGGACGTCTTAGCTTCCTCGAGATATTTTTGCCTAATGGCCAGTTTGACCGATGACATCGGTATACCTATTGAGAGGGAGCAGAGGACCTCCGGTAACAAGGTTCCAAGCCTTGCTAGCTCATCGGCCTCACAGTTGCCCTGAAAACCCCTATGTCCAGGTACCCAAATCAATTGAACCACTGAATGTCTCGACATCTCCCTGAGAGATGCACGGCATTCAGCAACAATCATGGAAACTGTACAAGGACCAGCAAGGGATTTAATAGCCGCCTGGCTATCTGTGAAAATGCCAATATTAGCCCCGAATATTCGATTACACAGAAGCCAGTCGATTGCCTGTAAAATAGCCGCAACCTCCGCCTGAAAGACACTACAAAGGTCTGGTAGACGGAAGGACAGCTTGAGATTCAGCTCATCTGAGTATACACCACTTCCGACTCTACTGTTTAGCTTTGAGCCGTCAGTGTACACATGGATAAGCCCACTTTCGAGGGTGACACCATCACGCCATTCATCCCTACCAGGAATGCGAGTTGTGAACTCCAAATCTAGTAGGCACTGCGGAGCGATGTAGTCAACACCCGCTGGAGCGGGAATTCCCTCGACCAAAATCCTCGCATGGCCGAAATCTGTTCTATTCCAAGCCGAGATACAATTTAGTCTCACAGCGGCAAGATTAGCTTGCTGTAAGATAAGTTGTTTGGTTGGCAGCCAATGAAGTAACACGAAGAGTGTCTTAGTAGGGGTGGAGCGGAGCGCACCAGTTACAAGTAGTGCAGCCATTCTCTGCACTTTTTCAATCTGCTGTTTGCACGTAGCCTTAATACCACCCTGCCACCAGAACACCACCCCAAACAATAGAATTGGCTCAACCACAGCAGTGTAAAGCCAAGCAACAGTACGAGGTTGTAATCCTCAATTCGCTCCTATGGCCCTTTTACAGCAGTAAAGTGCATTGAAAGCCTTCCGAGCTCTTTCTGCTACATTGTAGGTCCATAGTTACTTCGAGTCAAGGATCAGCCCTAAGTACCTGACCCTCTGGCTCAAGTTAATGGAGACCCAATTCAACTTGGGTAACTCAAAAGACGGAACTTTGTACTTCCTTGTAAACAGCACTAGTTCCAATTTGTTAGGATTCACATTCAAGCCGCACTCACGACTCCAACGTAAAAGTATGTCAAGAGAGTGATTTAGCCTCTCCGATAGCGTAGATAAATACTTTCCCGACACTGCCACAGCTATGTCGTCTGCATAAGCAATCACTTTGCAGCCAGCGCGGTCCAATCTCATTAGAAGAGTATTCACCGTGATGTTCCACAGCAGGGGAGAGAGGACTCCACCCTGAGGTGTGCCCGTACTGACTCTTCGTCTTACGCTGGCATCCCCCAGGGAAGAGATAACCACTCTACTTTTGAGAAGCTGCGCAATAAAAGCAATCAGCCGCTCGTTCATATGAAGCACCGAGAGAGCCTCAACAATAGCGCTAGAATTCACGTTGTTGAAGGCCCCCTCGATGTCCAAGAAGGCGGCAAGCGTATATTCCTTAAGCACAAGAGATTTTTCCACTTGTTTAATTAGGACATGAAGAGCAGTCTCAACAGATTTACCTTTGGTATAAGCGTGTTGTGACTGCGAGATCAACATAGGATCAATTGATCCTTTAATATGGTAATCAAAGATCCTTTCCAAAATCTTAAGCAGGACTGAGTTAAGACTTATTGGACGGTAGTCCTTTGGCCTAACATGAGAAACTTTTCCTGCTTTGGGGATAAATACAACTCTAGTTTCCCGCCAGCTGGTGGGAACATACGAGAAGCGTAGGCAAGCGTTATAAATCTCTCTGAGCCATGGTAGCGATACTTCCATGGACTGCTGAACGTCAGCCGCAAGCACGCCATCAGGGCCCGGAGATTTAAACGGCTCGAAGGAGTTAATAGCCCACCTCAGCTGAGAGTATGATATTCTAAACGGCGGGGCTCTACCGTAATTTAGTTCCGTTTGGTGCACTGTCCCTATAGGGCAATAATTGCCCGGGAAATGTGCGTCCGTGAGAACGTTTAGAGTATCTGCGCTCGAACTAGTCCAAATGCCCGCCGGATTCATGATGCACCCCATAGCCTTTGGTGTCGTGCTTAATACCTTACGAAGGCGATTCGCCTCGCTGAGACTCTCTACGTTTCCACAGAAAGATCTCCATGAGGACCTCTTAGCCTTGCGTATGGCATACTTAAACGCCTTCAGCTTCGTTTTATACGCCGACCAGTCATTAGATCTTTTCGAGCTATTACACTCCTTCCTACATTCTCTCCGCAGGATGCTGATTTCCATACTCCACCAGGGAGGCTTAGGATTGCCCCTGGCCGAGGGTGGCTTACATTCTTCCCTAGACGCGGAATTGAGAGAATAATTAAGGATGTCAACCGCCCGATCCAATTCATGGTAGCAGTCAATGCTCCCAGGAGCAGTTTCCAGTCAGGATCGTACCAGAGAATGAAATAGTTTCCAGCCTGTCCTCTTTCTATTGATAAAGGCTACCTGCACAGCAGAGCTGCGGCCAGCCACGTTATACGATATGTACCTATGATCAGAGAATGAGCACTCTTGTAGAACCCTCCAGTCACGGAGTAGATGCGAGTGCCGCCCACTAATCAAGGTAACATCAAGAACCTCCCTGCGGTTTGAGGTAAGGAAGGTTGGATCGCTACCAGTGTTGGCGATGAAAAGGTCGTGGGCCAAGATGAAGTCAAAAAGTTCCTCACCTCGGCCATTAGTGTTGGAGCTACCCCATACTTCATTATGAGCGTTGGAGTCAGCCCCTAGAATAAGACAATGTGGCAAGGTGGGCTGTCGTCATGATCGTGTGGCATGTAGCAAGAAACAAACTAGTATGATATCTGGTCAATTTCCACTGCAATAGCCATGTTATCCCTGTCACTGAAATTGTGTAGTACAAGGACATTTATGGTTTTCTTGACAAGAATGCAGACACGTGGTTCATGTAAGCCGTCGGGTACCACTAGTCTGTATTTATCGGTGCGTAACCCGCAAACCCGGTTTTTGGCAACCCATGGTTCTTGGATTAGAATCAGCTCCTCCTCTGTCCCAGACAGTCGGAAGAGCAGGGTAGCTAATGCTACTTTGGAATGGTGAAGGTTGATCTGCAATACCTTCACCATCATTTGTTTTCGACGATGGTTAGATCCAGGTCCTCCCCGTCTGACATAGATGTCTGCCCAGCCTCTTCCTCTGTTTCCAGAGTCATGAGGTCGAGGCAGCCACCCAACTCGGAGGTAGTCCCGAATCTAACCCCGTCTGCATAAAGGAATTCCACCTCGGATTCATCCTCAGATGTCACCCTCGAAGATGTGTCCAACCCCTTTTTAGGTGGGTCCTCCGTTTTGTGAGTCACCTGTTGAGGGTGAGGTTTCTCGGGTGTTGGATCTCCCGCAGCAGAGCTCTTTGGCCTGTCGCTTCGGTAGATCCGTAGGGCTAGTTTTTCGACCCCATACCTGATAATACCCTTTCGGGCATCTAAGATCGGGAGTGCCGCCTCATTTATGATGAAGAGAGCCTCCCGCCGATTGTCTACCGGCTCTCCAATCTTCGCAACCCTCCAATTTTCCGTTGGAAGATCCGGATTGAAAAGCCGGACTATTTCCAGGACTTCCACTGGATCCGAGTGGAAACTTGGAATCCAAGTCCTGCATCTAGGCCGGCTGGGAATCTCATCCTTGTGCACCACCTTAATCTTGGCGCCTGGCCAGAGTTCCCCCAGCTCGGAGATTGCCTGCTTATAGAAATCGGCTGATCGTTGGTCTCCACACGCAACTAGCCGAATTCCTTTATGCCAGCCCGCCTCGTTCACCGTAGGTGGTGGACCCGAGCTGGCCTTCTGCAGCCTGCAGCAGATTCCAAACAAAGCCTGCCTTATCTTAAGCCAGTTTTCGGGGGAGATGGTTCCATCTCCCTTGCTGGCATCAATCACGGCACAAACCAGGCACTCTTTGGCCATTTCGCTAAATGGCCGAGTTATCCCTGTAGGAGCCGTCACTATTTTCTGCTTTTTGCAGTCTTGCATGCCCTGATTCATCTGCTCAGCCGACCTTTGTCGTTTCTGAGCTGAAGCTCCAGGGTGTAGAGGGAGCGGATAAGGGTGCTCCCCAATGAATGACTTTGCCCACTGAAGGGACTTTTTGTCCTTGTCGGACATAGTGTCGGGGGGCCATTTTCAAACTTCCTCAGAACTTTGAAGGCTGCCCTTCTAGTTCCATAAGCCCGAGATTTTTTGGCGGAGGTGCTTTGTGTGCCTGAAGAGGAGGAAGCGGCACCGGAGGTAGCGCTTGTTGATGGTCCGGCTGGCTCATTCACCGAAACCTTCCCATCACACTGGCCACAAACGGACTTCATGGCATTCGCAGGGCCAGGCTTGGTGACCTCAGCCCCGGAACCGCCTGAGACAGGGGTTGAGGAAGATTTTGAAGGCACTTGAGCTGACCCACTCGTCATGTCTCCACTACCCTGCTTAGGCGCTGTGCCAGGCACTGGAGCTGGCCCACTCGTCATGTCTCCAGAACCCTGCTTAGCCGCTGTGCCAGTAGTCAGTGGAGCTGACTCAATCGCCATGTCTCCACGAACCCCTGCAGCCTTAACCTCAGTCCGCAGAGCTGGCTTATTCAGCAGGTCTGCACTTCCTGAGGCTTCAGCTGCAGCCGACGGCGCAGCTTTTTTAGCCCCCCCCCCCCCCCCTCTACATTAGAGGGTGAGTTTGATTTGTTGCCAGGCTTTTGCCTGACGAGTTTGTTTTTATTATTATTTTTCTTCATGTAATAAGGGTCCCCACTCAGAGCCGCTATCTCAAGTCCGAATGTGTAGTCACCTTAATGATCCCATGGTTATCTATGCAAAGCAGGGAGGCCATGCGAGGGTTGCCACAAGCCCTTATGGGGACAAGTAGTCAGAGCCAGATCGGTGTTAATCAGCAGTCCACCTCAACTGAACCTACACCACCAACTTAATGGCGACGAGACTGAGAACGTACTCTGAGGCCTGCCAGGGTTTTAACGGGACGGAGATGATCGTATTAACCCGGAGCCGTTCACGAAGCGGATTTCACTCCGTCGCTACCGCGCCTGAAGACGACTAGGTCCGGAATGCTACGATCACCAGCCCATGTGCAACAAACGTATGTCGAGAGAGGTCCGAGGACGAAAGCAGTGGTAAAGAGAGTCTAGATCATTAAACGTTACCCAGGATGCACCGCGAGGAGGCGATCTAGTTACATCCCAACTCCTAGTTAGATGCAACAACAATCCATCGGAATTAGTTCCAGCATTGGAGAAACTGACATCACAAGCAACTCGAAGAAATATTACGAAAATATACATAGAAGAAAGAGACGAGATATATTACATGATAAATAAAGAAGAATTTAAAAACAAATTTAATCAACTACAGAATAGTATCCTAACAAATAACAAAGAACCCCTAAAAATAATATTATACAAACACCAAAACGAATAACTGATAAAATAATACAATTCAAACTAATAAATAATTACCACACAACTAAAATAATACAATTCAAACTAATAAATAATTACCACACAACACCGATAGGAGGCCACTTGGGTGTAAGAAAGACATTACTTAAACTAAAACAAAAATTTATATGGAAAGATATGAACAAGGTGATGAAAAAATTCATTAAAAACTGTGAAACTTGTACGAAAAATAAACAAACAAAACATATAAAAGAAAAGCAAACAATAACTGACACACAGAAAAATACATTCGAAACAATTGCTATAGATACAGTAGGACCACTTAGAATATCCAACGGTTATAGATATATCCTTACAATGCAATGCGAATTATCTAAATACGTTATTGCCTACCCAATAGAAATAAAAGGCGCTAAAATCATCGCTAAGACATTAGTAGAACAATAAATATTAAAGCACGGTATTTTCAAAATATTGAAATCAGACAATGGAACTGAATCTGTGAATGAGCTTATGGAAAACATTTGTAATTTATTAAAAATTCAACAAATCTTCTCAGCACCATATCACCACAAAACACTCGGCACTGTGGAACGTAACCACAGAGTGCTAAATGAATGTTTGCTTAATTTTGCTAATGACTACGAATGGGACAAATGGATACCGTACTATACTTTCGCGTATAATACAACCCCACATATAGACACGCAATATTCTCCATTTGAACTTATCTATGGAAAATTACCCCAATCACCTGACGATATTGTAGAAGAAAACGAACTAATAAACAATTTAGACAATTTCGCTAATGAACTGAAAATTAGACTCAAAAATAGCATTAGTTTGGCTCGAAAATTAATTGAGAAAGAAAGATAGAAAAAATAGATTATGTACTCATAGTAACAAAAATCCAGCACACTTCAAAGTAAGAGATCTAGTTTTAGTCAGAAACATTAATAAAAAAAATTTACAGAGTACATATCACGGACCATATGAAATAGTAAAAACTCTAGCGCACCTGAGCCGCTAGAAAACTAATTTTCGAAGAAATTGTCTTTGAGTGACAAAAAAATGTGGAAAGATGTAATACACTTTTTGGTAGAATCATATCAACCATTCCTTATTCAAAGCAACAGAACTCAACTATAACACAAATGATGAAAATGTTCAGTGCTGGCAACATTTTCTTAACGAAGCAGCAATAAGTTTACCTTAACAAGCTCATACTTAAATCAACTTACGCTTTGAATTTCGTTCTCATCGGAGGATTTCGTCGAAAGCTTTAGCGGTTAACGTTGTTTGAGGCTGCCATCAAAAAAATATTCAAAACTCGGAAAATTTATAAATTGGTTTCTTAGTTTTATTGCAAATATTTTGCACATGAGTATATAATTTGAAGCATCTGTTGATGCAATAGTTACGAAAATGGCTAAAGCTGGTTATCCTGTGTCAGCAGCAAAGCAAAATATATACCAAATCTGCTTAACGTTAAACTAAACCCAACCAATAAATTTCTTTCGATTTAATCACTGCGCTAGAAGTTATGCGGGTGAAAAATTTTTAGGAAAACCTAACTCAAAACTTTTCAAATTTTTAAAACGTTAATATTTGTTGTTAATTTTTATTGCAGGATCGTTCCCATTTGCAAATCTAATGACATAATCGCGCAGTAAAGAAATTCCAAAAAATTACATAAATGGTCATAGCTGGCAACCTTTTCATGATTTTTGTACGAAATTTGGATGACACTTGGCTCACATTAAAATCTATTTACAGCATTAATTTGATTTTGATATCATGACTGCACCGGAAGTTATAGGGAAAAAAGCTTTATTTTGCTGAGCAAACACACTATAGCTGGCAACTCTATTCTAATTTTTCAGCCAAATGTTACCTTAAGTAAGATTTAAATATTGTGTGAATTTTGTTTAAATCTGATGGCTGAATCGGAAGCTATAGGCCAAAAAGCTGTTTATTTTCTTAGTGATTTTTCAAGATTGCACCACTGCCACAGGGTTGCCCGCATTCCATAATTACTTCAACCAGACCTGGTCCTAGTTGATACCAACACGTCCTGTGAATTTCATTATGATCGGATAATCCGATCGTCAGTTCTCGTGAACAGAACTTTCGAGTGCTGAAAATAGAAGTAATTTAGTGATGGGTTGCCGTTCTTGTGCAAATCGGAATTTGAATTTATCTATATATATATATATATATATATATATATATATATATATATATATATATATATATATATATATATATATACATATATATATATATATATATATATATATATATATATATATATATATATATATATATATATATGTATATATATATATATATATATATATATATGTACGGAAACTTTATAATTAAGCGGAATTTTAATTTATTATTAAATTAACAAATCTAATGACAAAATCGCTCAGTAAAGAAATTCCAAAACATTACAAAAATGGTCATAGCTGGCAGCCCTTTCATGATTTTTGTACATAATTTGAATAATATTTGGCTTACATCAAAATCTATTTACTGCATAAACTTGATTTTGATATCATGACTGCACCGGAAACTACGTTCTCTGAAAGTTTCAGCTCAATCGGATCATCCACTCCAGAGATTATCTCCCTTAATCATTTTGATGATATATATATGATATAAAATGATTAAGGGAGATCAATTTAATGA
The DNA here is from genome assembly GCA_963978885.1 of Nemotelus pantherinus. NCBI lineage: Eukaryota > Metazoa > Arthropoda > Insecta > Diptera > Stratiomyidae > Nemotelus > Nemotelus pantherinus. The sequence goes on from OZ022264.1 coordinate 115,133,213, forward strand.
TATATATATATATATATATATATATATATATATATATATATATATATATATATATATATATATATATATATATATATATATATATATATCATCAAAATGATTAAGGGAGATAATCTCTGGAGTGGATGATCCGATTGAGCTGAAACTTTCAGAGAACGTAGTTTCCGGTGCAGTCATGATATCAAAATCAAGTTTATGCAGTAAATAGATTTTGATGTATGCCAAATATCATCCAAATTTTGTACAAAAATCATGAAAGGGCTGCCAGCTATGACCATTTTTTGTAATTTTTGAAATTTCTTTACTGAGCGATTTTGTCATTAGATTTGTTAATTTAATAATAAATTAAAATTCCGCTTAGTTATAAAGTTTTCGTACATATATATATATATATATATATATATATATATATATATATATATATATATATATATATATATATATATATATATATATATTTATATATATATATATATATATATATATATATATATATATATATATATATAGATAAATTCAAATTCTGATTTGCACAAGAACGGCAACCCATCACTAAATTACTTCTATTTTCAGCACTCGAAAGTTCTGTTCACGAGAACTGACGACCGGATTATCCGATCATAATGAAATTCACAGGACGTGTTGGTATTAGCTAGGACCAGGTCTGGTTGAAGTAATAATGGAATGCGGGCAACCCTGTGGCAGTGGTGCAATCTTGAAAAATCACTAAGAAAATAAACAGCTTTTTGGCCTATAGCTTCCGATTCAGCCATCAGATTTAAACAAAATTCACACAATATTTAAATCTTACTTAAGGTAACATTTGGCTGAAAAATTAGAATAGAGTTGCCAGCTATGGTGGTTTTGCTCAGCAGAATAAAGCTTTTTTCCCTATAACTTCCGGTGCAGTCATGATATCAAAATCAAATTAATGCTGTAAATAGATTTTAGTGTGGGCCAAGTGTCATTCAAATTTCGTACAAAAATCATGAAAAGGTTGCCAGCTATGACCATTTATGTAATTTTTTGGAATTTCTTTACTGCGCAATTATGTCATTAGATTTGCAAATGGGAACGATCCTGCAATAAAAATTAACAACAAATATTAACGTTTTAAAAATTTGAAAAGTTTTGAGTTAGGTTATTATTAAAATCTTCCACCCGCATAACTTCTAGCGCAGTGATTAAATCGAAAGAAATTTATTGGTTGGGTTTAGTTTAACGTTAAGCAGATTTGGTATATATTTTGCTTTGCTGCTGACACAGGATAACCAGCTTTAGACTAAAGACAGACGACACAAGTCAATGATCATTAACACAATGATCATTGAACGCTAATGATAATTTGTTTGGAGAGTGACACACGGTTATTTGAATGAGGTTTTTTAACAGCTGTAGGTTGTTTGAATTTAAATGGTATTATTTTGACAGTTATTGTTTATCTAAACTCATCAAAAAATCAGAAATTAGTACAAGTTTTACTGCGAATGAGCCTTTGTGTAAAATTATGGATATTTTACACACAAAAAAAGTTTAATCACGATAAGGAAGAAAATATAAAATGTTCAGGTATTGAAGAAGAGAATACGAAGAAATGTGCAAAAAATGAAACATTGCATGCCATATTGTAATATATTCGAAATAATATGTTTATGTTTTTGACAGTTAGAAACTACATTTCAAATGGAATTTCCCCAGTAAATTTCATAATCTTAACTGTAGATGGTGCGCCAATCGATAAGAGCAAATGAGCATTAGCTTCCAAATGATAATTCGTAGAACCTCATTGATGATGTTATAAATGATGATTAACCATGACACACGTAATGGATAATGATCATTGGGCTCGAAATGATAATTAACTTGTGTCGTCTGTCTAGGCTCTTAGCCATTTTCGTAACTATTGCATCAACAGATGCTTCAAATTATATACTCATATGCAAAACATTTGCAATAAAACTAATTAACCAATTTATAAATTTTCCGAGTTTTGAACATTTTTTTGATGGCAGCCTCAAACAACGTTAACCGCTAAAGCTTTCGACGAAATCCTCCGATGAGAACGAAATTCAAAGGGTAAGTTGATTTAAGTATGAGCTTGTTAAGGTAAACTTATTGCTGCTTCGTTAAGAAAATGTTGCCAACACTGAACATTTTCATCATTTGTGTTATAGTTGAGTTCTGTTGCTTTGAACAAGGAATGGTTGATATGATTCTACCAAAAAGTGTATTACATCTTTCCACATTTTTTTGTCACTCAAAGACAATTTCTTCGAAAATTAGTTTTCTAGCGGCTCAGGTGCGCTAGAGTTTTTACTATTTCATATGGTCCGTGATATGTACTCTGTAAATTTTTTTTATTAATGTTTCTGACTAAAACTAGATCTCTTACTTTGAAGTGTGCTGGATTTTTGTTACTATGAGTATATAATCTATTTTTTCTTTCTTTCATTCTCAATTAATTTTCGAGCCAAACTAATGCTATTTTTGAGTCTAATTTTCAGTTCATTAGCGAAATTGTCTAAATTGTTTATTAGTTCGTTTTCTTCTATAATATCGTCAGGTGATTGGGGTAATTTTCCATAGATAAGTTCAAATGGAGAATATTGCGTGTCTATATGTGGGGTTGTATTATACGCAAAAGTATAGTACGGTATCCATTTGTCCCATTCGTAGTCATTAGCAAAATTAAGCAAACATTCATTTAGCACTCTGTGGTTACGTTCCACAGTGCCGAGTGTTTTGTGGTGATATGGTGCTGAGAAGATTTGTTGAATTTTTAATAAATTACAAATGTTTTCCATAAGCTCATTCTATGGATATGTCTATAACCGTTGGATATTCTAAGTGGTCCTACTGTATTTATAGCAATTGTTTCGAATGTATTTTTCTGTGTGTCAGTTATTGTTTGCTTTTCTTTTATATGTTTTGTTTGTTTATTTTTCGTACAAGTTTCACAGTTTTTAATGAATTTTTTCATCACCTTGTTCATATCTTTCCATATAAATTTTTGTTTTAGTTTAAGTAATGTCTTTCTTACACCCAAGTGTCCTCCTATCGGTGTTGTGTGGTAATTATTTATTAGTTTGAATTGTATTATTTTAGTTGTGTGGTAATTATTTATTAGTTTGAATTGTATTATTTTATCAGTTATTCGTTTTGGTGTTTGTATAATATTATTTTTAGGGGTTCTTTGTTATTTGTTAGGATACTATTCTGTAGTTGATTAAATTTGTTTTTAAATTCTTCTTTATTTATCATGTAATATATCTCGTCTCTTTCTTCTATGTATATTTTCGTAATATTTCTTCGAGTTGCTTGTGATGTCAGTTTCTCCAATGCTGGAACTAATTCCGATGGATTGTTGCTGCATCTAACTAGTAGTTGATTGTTCTCAAACATGATTTTTGGAATGCTCCCTATTTCGAATTTTAATTTTACTAGATTTTTTATATCAGCTGGGGAATCACTGTCCCATATGTGGATTTCATTTTGTTTTGGTTTGCTTATTCTTCTTGTTTGCACTTTTTTTTTAGTGTTTTTTACCATATTTCTTGTCAGGGGTAATACTTTCTTTTCTTCGGTAATATTTTCTGCTTTGGTATCATATTTTTTAACGTGTCTGATTTTAATTTGATGCGTGATAATGCATCCGCATTAACATTCATTTTACCCTTTCGATATATTATAACGAAGTTGATCGCATAGATCGAGTCTTATGCGTTTCATCCTTGATGATGGGCTTTTATGTTTAATTAATGATATAAGTGGTCTGTGGTCTGTAATGACTGTAAATTTGTTTCCAAATAAATAGGGTTTGAAAAAATTTATCGCCCAATGGATTGCCAATAATTCCTTTTCGATTATTGGTTTGTTTAGTTCATGTTTTGTTAAGGATCTACTTGCATAAGAAATGAGTAGGTCGTGCCCTATTTCGCCCTGTGAGAGTACTGCACCTAATACGTATTCTGATGCATCGGTTATGACAACAAATGGTTTATTGAAATCTGGGTATTGTAATATTGGTGCATTTATCAGTTTATTCTTCAGTATTTCAAATGTTGATTGACTTTTTTCCGTCCATAAGAATTTCGTATTCTTTTTTAACAAATCATTCAGGCTTTTTGTGATTTTGGCGAAGTGTGGAATAAATCGGCAATAGTAATTCGCAAATGCAACGAATCTTCGGATTTCATCTGCGTTTAAAGGTATTGGAGAGTTTTTAATGGTATTAAATTTTGCAGGGTCTGTGCGGACTCCGTCTTTTGTGATTAGGTGTCCCAAATACACTACTTCACTTCTCAAAAAATTGCATTTTTCAGGGTTGAGCTTGAGGTTGTATTTTTGTAGCCTATCAAATATTTTTACTAAATAGCTATTATGGTGTGCGAGGCTGCAACCAAAGACAATTATGTCATCGACATATAAGAATGCTGCTGAGTCTTATCCACTTAAAGCGGCTGTTAGCATGCGTTGGAAGCTTTTTGATGATATTATTAGACCAAAAGGTAATCGTTTGAACTGGTAATGTCCTTTATTTGTCGAAAAGGCTGTTTATGGTCTTGATTCTTTTGTCAACTCCATCTGGTGAAAGGAGCTTGTCATGTCCAGGGTGGAGAAGTATTTTGCTCGTCCTTGCCTGTCTAAAACATCTTCTAGCCTTGTGAGTGGAAAACTGTTGTTAACAATTTTTTTGTTGAGTGCCCTGAAATCCACTACATGTCTCCATTTTTTCAAGTCTCACTTTTCTTTGGTGTTAAAAGTAGTGGTGAGTTATATGGACTAGTAGAGTTTTCGATAATTTTGTCTTGTAGCAATTGGTTAACTTGTCGATTTATTTCATCAATATGTGTATGGGGCAATCTATAGTTTTTGATATACGTCGGTGTATTATCCGTAACGTGTATATCTTGTTTGTAAAAGTTATTTGCAGTAAGAATATCATGTTCTAGGTAAAAAATATTCTGGTAATTTTTGATAATTTCGAATATTGATTCCTGATCTTTTGGGTTCAAGTGGTTAAGTTTAATGTATTTTAATAACTCTTGATATCTTTGTTTTCCTCTGTTGTTTTTATTTATCGGAATGTTATTTTTATTTATTTTGTATTAAGTAATGGTCCTGTTTCTACTTTAAATGTTTGAATTGTGTTTAGTAGCTTAATATGTTTGATGCCTTCTGCTGGTATTATTGTGCTACCTATATAGACTCCTGGTGTGATTTCTTTGTTAATCACTACGCTATCTTCTTCGATGGTAAAGTCGACTGGGCATATGTATTCACACCGTGCGGGTATCGTTAACTTATGTATTTCGCAATTCTTACTGATCGGCATAGTACAACCTTCATCGTCGACATTAATCGTTATCGTATAGGTTTCGTAGTCAATTTTTGCCAATTTTGGTACAAAAAAGTCTCTTCCTAGCATTCCGTCCGTAAGGGTGGGAAAATTAGGTTCTACAATTTGGAAGGGGTAACGTATGTGTTTTTCGTCAATGCTTAAGCCTAGACTAGCGGTACCTATTGAATATATTTCCTGGTTTGTTATGCCAGAGAACTTGCGTCGTTTATCTTCTTCTATATATTCGTTTTCTGAATTTGCAATTATTTTGCATATTGATATATCGGCTCCTGTATCTATCAGTAGCTTCAAATTTTTTCTTGACTTCTCGCAATATAACGTTACGTAGTTTTTTAATTGTGTGTTTAGTAGGTGATTTTTTTCTTCCTGAAACCCGGGGTCAACTTTTATTATTCGTTGCTGCTGGCCTCCAGGCCAATTGCGTTTCCCTGCTTTATGTTTATTCTGTTCTCTCTGTTACTTCCGTAGTTCCTGTGTGTTCCCCTGTTGTTTCTATAATTTGTGTTGGGAGGTTGATATGAATTTCAGTTTACTTCATGATATCTGTTATTGTAATTATTTCTATGGTTTATTTCTTCATATCTGGGGTTGTAACCATATCTATAGTTATTTCTGTAATTGTTGCTTTGGTTGTTGTTATGGTTTAGTACATTATTTCTTGTGCTAAAGTTATTTCTATTATTCCTATTGCTATCTCTGTTATTACCGATATGGTTTTGATTTAAATTGTTATTTCTGTAATTGTTGTTGTAATTATTTGGTCTATTCCTAACGTTATAATTCAACCGCTGACCTATAGCATTTCTTTGATTTACGTACATAATGTTTTCCGTAGCATTGCTGCTTGATTCAAATTCAAAAATGGTCATAGCTGGCAGCTGAAACTTTCAGGATACATTGATGTATGCAGACTGAGGATAAGTTTCACTAAATATTAATTATAATTAACCATTTGGCGCTGGTGGCCATTTTAGTGATATTTTTAATATACATATTATTCCGTCCACAAATAATTTTTGCAAAAATTAAGGCAGCGAAATAAATTTTGAACGTGTTTTAAATGTGAATCAGATAATGCTGTGGAACTTTTTGCCGCATGTGTAAGCTAGTGAAATGGTAAAGCAAGTAGTTCTTCTTAGCCTAGTTGTTCTTCTTAGCCAAGTTGTTCTTCTAAGCCAAGTTGTTCTTTTTTACTAATGTTCGAAGAAGAACATTAGTATTTAAATCACGTTGGCCAAAAATTCATATATCTATATACATATACATATATATATATATATATATATATATATATATATATATATATATATATATATATATATATATATATATATATATAGATATATATATATATATATATATATATATATATATAAATATATATATATATATATATATATATATATATATATATATATATATATATATATACATATATATATATATATATATATATATATATATATATATATAAATATATATATATATATATATAAATATATATATATATATATATATATATATATATATATATATATATATATACATATATATATATATATATATATATATATATATATATATATATACATATATATATATATATATATATATATATATATATATATATATATATATATATATATATATATAATCAAAAAATTTCAGTGAAAAAATCTCAGGAACGCGCCATCCGATTGAACTAAAATTTTCATGACACATTGGTGTAGCTAGTGAACTGTTAAAGCAAGTAGTTCTTCTAAGCCAAGTTTTTCTTTTTTACTAATGTTTGAAGAAGAACATTAGTATTAAAATCACTTTGGCCAAAAATTCATATTTCTATATACATATGTATATATATATATATATATTTATATATATATATATATATATATATATATATATATATATATATATATATATATATAAATATATATATATATATATATATATATATATATATATATATATACATACATATATATATATATAAATATATATATATATATATATATATATATATATATATATATACATATAATCAAAAAATTTCAGTGAAAAAATCTCAGGAACGCGCCATCCGATTGAACTAAAATTTTCATGACACATTGGTGTATATGCAGAATATTGCCAGGTCTCACAAAAATTTAATAATCTTTAACCCTTTGGCGCCGGTGGCGATTTGAGTGATATTTTTATTATACCTATTATTCCGTACACAAATAATTTTTGCAAAAATATAAAAAATATAGTTGACGGAATAAATTTCGAACGTGTTTTTCATGTGAATTGGATGTTTTGGAATTTTTTGACTCCATGTTTGCGATGGGTGCCTAAAAAGAGAACGGGAAAACTTGAAAATTTTTAAATTGCTATAACTTTTGACAGAGCTTTTCAATCATTACGAAATTTTCAGAATATATTGGTATTATGTAATTGTAGCTTTTAATGTGCGTAACCGTACGAAACCCTGTCAGTCAGAACAGGCACTGAAAGTGAAAACCTCCAAATGATCGTCCATCTTGAAAAAAAGCCGCTTCTTCAAAAGAAAGCCACTCAAATGTAAATCTTGTATAGACAAAAAAAAAATTTGATATGGTACAACGGGTACACCTGGTAACCCTTGCCCAATTTACCTATATTTTTAGCATCAAAAACTTCTGTTCACGGAAACTTACGATCCGATAAGCAGAATTTATTGAAATTTGCAGAATATATTGGCTTTAAATAGGACCAAATCTGGTAGAAGTGATTTTGAAATGCGGGTGATTCTGTGCCAGTGGTGCCATCTTGAAAAATCACCAAAAAAGATAACTGCTTTTAGCCCTATAAATTCTGATTGAATCGTTCGATTTTCCTTGTTTGGACCTTACTTTAAACCACGTTCGGTTGGTTGAAAAATTCGGTTGGAACTGCCAGCTATGATAATTTTGGTGTCTTAAATTTGAAAAAATAAAAATTTGGAAGTGAAAACATTCAAACCATCGAATATTCTAAAAAATGTCCGTTTCTTACAATAAAACGAATCTGTATACAAATCTAATGCTTTATCTACACGTTCAAAGTAAAACTTTGAAAATTTCATGTCGGACAAGAACGGTAACACTTTCCCAGTTAACCTATAATTTTAGCATCAAAAACTTATGTTCAGAGGAACTCACGAATCAATAATCAGATACAAAAGAAATTTACAAAATGCATTGGACTTAAGTAGGACCAGTTCTGAAAGAAGCGATTTTGAATTGTAGGCAACTCTGTGCCAGTGGTGCCATCTTGAAAAATTACGAAGAAAAAAAAAACTGCTTTTTGTCCTATGAAATGTAAATAAGTTACCAGATTTTCATGAAATTGACACAGTAGCTGAACCTTACTCTAAACTCAGTTTGATAGAAATTTTGGTTAAAAAAGTCGATTGATGCTGCCAGCTTTGGTAACTTTTGTGTATTTGATTTTGAAAATTCGCTCATGAAAATAAAACTTTTTGCCCTATAACCTCCAGTGCTGTCATGAAATCAGACCGAATTTCATACAATTAATGAAATCTTTTATGGATATTATTCAGGCCAAATTGGGTTGCACAGCCACGATAGGGTTGCCAGCTATTTTTGGTTATGTGTTTGTTTGCAATATCTTTATTAAGCGGTTTTATCGTAGAATTTTCAATTGGTAATGATATTCTAGTGACAATAAACAGCAAATATTAAGCTTTCAATTATTTGAAAAAACTCGCTGCAGGTAACCCTTAATTTCTATATACTCCTATAACTTCGAATGCAATATAACAACGTGAAGCAGATGTGATATATTCTTTGCTTTGATACTGGCGAAAGGTTGCCAGCACGAGTCGGTTGTTCTACTTTTGTATCAATAAATGCTTACAGTTAGTATTCATACCGGAAACATTTACAATGAAAATTAATAACCGATGTTTCAATTCCCAAAGTTCTGCAAGTTTTTCGGATCGCAGCCCCAAACACCAACTTCAGTTACAGTGCTGCAGGCACTGAGCATTTTCTTCATCGATGTCATATGAGATGCTGCTTTCAAAATTTTGTGAAATAAGCAGCTGATAACGAATATAATTAACCCGTGTTTTGCTCTCATAAACGTTGAAATTCATGCCATTGGTAATATCTGAAACCGTCTACCATATGAGTTATAATGCATTCTTCAGACCAAAGTTGTAGTAAGGATCGGAGTTTCCTATACTTTTAGCATTACGCGAGTAAGGGACAGGGGATCAAAAGTCCATGGTTTTGTTGCCATCCACCCGCGTGCTTTAGACATGGAAAGTGTCATAGTCTGGAATTAAGTGGTTTTTTCATTTTTTACCGCCGTGTATGTATGAAAAATCAAGCTAGCTACAGGAGTGAGGGAGCAAACCTGACTGCCATTCTGCATCTTCGATGTAGGAGCCAATCATACGCAGCTGTAGGAGCTTGTTTGTTTAGGTGTGTTTTATGTGTTTATATTTTCGCCGCCGAAGAGGACAGGTTCTTAATACAAAAATCGAGTTTTTGTAGACAAAAATTTTTCGTTTGAGGCGTTTGTTGGGTTGACAGGTTTTTGGTGTAGCAGTTTGGTTGCTGGTAGTTGTGACCTTGATATCTGGTGCATGGTGCATTGGATATTGGTGTTTGGAGCGTTGGCCTCATGATCTTAGAACTCGTAGTATTGGTGCTTGTTTCCGTGCTCTTTGGTTTTTGGATGCCCTGTTGCTTAATGCGATTGTTTGATTTTCTAAAAACTGCATAATTTAAACTTGTGAGAAATGCTGATCAGGTTCGCTTCATAGTAAAAAAACTTGTCTCGTAGTACTACTACGATGAATTTAGTTTGCATAATTTTTGAAATCGATATAAATGAGTAATGAATGAACTCGCGTGCTGAACCAGTTATGAGCTTAGTCATTTGTAAAACAGATAACAGACATGAAGATATTTATATCTTCGATGAATGTTTGAATACATTTGAATTGATTACAGAGCAATAACAATGCATTCATGAAGGCGAAAGTGGAATGTAAACAAACTGAAAACAAGCTGAAAGGTGGATAATAATAGAATTTCAATTTCATTGAATTGGGGCGGCAATGCTAATGAACTCCGGTCTAATTTCGAAATGAAAAGCGGTTTGTATGTACAAGCAGACTAAGATATTTTTATTGTGATGTGAATATATTGATATTTTTTTACATTTGATAATATTGATATTGTTATTTCTTACATTTTATATTTGGTTTGCTCTTTAAAAAGCAGATGAAGATGTTTAAATTGTGGTGTGAAATATAATTTTTTGCATATGTTTTTTTTTTACATGGAAAAATAATTGTAAAGAGAAACAGCTTCACATATGACTCCTCCGAAAATTATTCCGAATCCAACGCATTTTAATATGTTTAAAAGATAGTATTCTGTTTTTGAATAATTTTGTGATGTAATAAGTTTATTGTTGGGTCCGCAGACGTCTTTACCGTTGGCATTGAAATATTCTGGTAACAATCGTAGATGTTCACTATCGACAGGATCTGTTGGTGTATTTAAAGCACTCATTGTTAGGGAACAAAAGTAGCATTTGACGTGATCTTTAACATTGGTGTAGAAAAATCCACTTTGTGCAAGCTTCAGAGCCTTCCTTTCATAGATCTTTAACTTAGAAAAAGTTTTGAGGCGGTCGTATTCACGCTTTAAATCTAACATTTTCACTAAAATCTTCAGAGGTTACAGCACGTCTTTTATACTGATCCATGTATTGTGCTGAGATGGAAAGCCAAGCCATTTTACAAAAACTTCATCCCCTTTTTTTCTTAGAATTTTCTCAACAAGATATGTTTAGGGGTATTTTACTGAAGCTAACTCTGGCTTATAGAACCCTCCTTGAATTAAATTTCCTTGATAGTCCTCAAGTGAATATGTTCGTGGTTGTGTTTTATTTACTTCTTTTATCGTAAATATTTCTGTAGACCAGTTTGGTGTGTAGCCTTTTTCAAATATGAGTTTATACTTACTTATACGTACATGATCTCCAGCTTTAAATTTGGGTTTTGATGTTACTTTTGCTTTTCTGTATAAGTTTGAAAGAAAATTCACCTCATTTGTGGTGTTGACATCTATTAGACGCATCTTGATAACTCGGTGTTTTGTCCCATTGTAACGGTCAATTAATTTTTGGAGTAAACTAACCCAATGATAATTTCCATTCATGCTGAATCCTTTCCACATTATCCCTTTTAGAGTTCGATTGAAGCGCTCAGCAATCGATGCTTTCAAAGCACTAAATGTTGAATAGTGGTCAATTTCATACTTTTTCATAATATGTTGAAATCTTTTATTGAAAAATTCCTTTCCGTCATCTGTTTGTAGATTTCTGGGAATACGTCTTTGTTCGAGAATTGTTTCCATTGCCCGCGTCACTTCATTAGCGCTTTTATTTTTGACTGGTAATGCCCAAGCGTACTTGGAAAAAGTTTCAATTATTGTAAGAAGAAATTTGTAGCATCGATTCTCTGATGAGTATGCACTCATATCAACCAAGTCCGCCTGCCGTATCTCATTAATAACTCTGATAGTGACCCGACGTCGTTTAAAATTTTTACGAGCAGGTCTGTGTAACTCGTTGACAATTTGCCTTCTACTCGTAACGATTAAATGTATAAATATAGACCGTTTACTTGTTACTAATGTTCGAAGAAGAACATTAGTATTAAAATCACTTTGGCCAAAAATTCATATTTCTATATATATATATATATATATATATATATCATCAAAAAATTTCAGTGAAAAAATCTCAGGAACGCGCCATCCGATTGAGCTGAAATTTTCAGGACACATTGGTGTATATGCAGAATAGTGCCAGGTCTCAGAAAAAGTTAAAAATCTTTAACCCTTTGGCGCCGGCGGCCATTTTAGTGATATTTTTAATATACCTATTATTCCGTACACAAATAAGTTTTGCAAAAATAAAGTTAACAAAATAAATTTCGAACGTGTTTTACATGTGAATCGGATAATGTTTTGGAATTTTTTAACCCCATGTGTGCGCTGGGTGCCTAAAAAGAGATCGGGAAAAATTGAAAATTTTTAAATTGCGATAACTTTTGACAGAGCTATTCAATCATTACCAAATTTTCAGAACATATTGGTATTATTTAGTTGTAAATTCGTGTAGCTTTTGATGAGCGTGCTGGCAACCCTGAAGCTAGGGCAAGCACTGAAAGTGAAAACTTCCAAATTATCGTCTCTCTTGAAAAAATGCCGTTTCTTCAAAAACAAGCCACTCATATGTAAATTAGGTGCTTTGTTTACATAGACAAAAAATAAAATTTGATATGGTATAACGGGCACGCCTGGTAACCCTTGCCCAATTTACCTATTTTTAGCATCAAAAACTTCTGTTCACGGAAACTCACGATCCGATGAGCAGAATTAATTGAAATTTGCAGACTGTATTGGTTTTAACTAGGACCAGGTCTGATAGAAGTGATTTTGAAATGGGGGATATTCTGTGCCAGTGGTGCCATCTTGAAAAATCACTAAAAAAGATAACTGTTTTTAGCCCTATAAATTCTGATTGAATCGTTCGATTTTGACGAAATTCACACAATTGCTGGACCTTACTTTAAGCCACGTTTGGTAGAAATTTGGTCGAAAAATTCGGTTGGAGCTGCCAGCTATGATAATTTTGGTGTCTTAAATTTGAAAAAATAAAAATTTGGAAGTGAAAACATTCAAATCATCGAATATCCTAAAAATGTCCGTTTCTTACAATAAAACCAATTTGCATACAAATCTTATGCTTTATCTACACGTTCAAAGTAAAACTTTGGAAATCTCATGTCGGACAAGAACGGTAACCCTCTCCCAGTTAACCTATATTTTTAGCATCAAAAACTTCTGTTCACGGGAATTCACGAACCAATAATCAGAAACCATTGAAATTTACAGAATGCATTGGACTTAAGTAGAACCAGGTCTGATAGAAGCGATTTTGAATTGGGGGCAACTCTGTGCCAGTGGTGCCATCTTGAAAAATTACAAAGAAAAAAAAACTGCTTTTTGCCCTATGAAATGTGAATTAGTTACCAGATTTTCATGAAATTGACACAGTAGCTGCACCTTACTCTAAACTCTGTTTGATAGAAATTTGGTTGAAAAATTCGATTGGTGCTGCCAGCTATGGTAATTTTTGTGTCTTTGGTTTTGAGAATTTGCTCAGGAAAATAAAACTTTTTGCCCTATAGCTGCCAGTGCAGTCATGAAATCAATACGAATTTCATACAATTAATGGAACCTATTATAAGCATTATTCAGGCCAAATTTGGTTGAAAAGCCATGATAGGGTTGCCAGCTATTGTTGGTTTTGTGTTTGTTTGCAATATCTTTATTAAGCGGTTTTATCGTAGAATTTTCAATTGGTAATGATATTGTAGTGACAATAAACAGCAAATATTAAGCTTTCGATTATTGGAAAAAACTTCCTGTAGGTAACCCTAAATTTCTTTACACTCCTAGAACTTCGAATGTAATATAACAACGTGAAGCAGATGTGATATATTCTTTGCTTTGATACTGGCAGAAGGTTTCCAGCACGAGTCGGTTGTGCTACTTTTGTCTCAATAAATGCTTACAGTTAGTATTCATACCGGAAACATTTACCATGAAAATAAATAACCAATGTTTCAATTCCCAAAGTTCTGCAAATTTTTCGGATCGCAGCCCCAAACACCAACTTCAGTTACAGTGCTGCAGATACTGAGCATTTTCTTCATTGATGTTATATGAGATGCTGCTTTCAAAGTTTGGTGAAATAAGCAACTGATAACGAATATAATTAACAAGTGTTTTTCTTTCATAAAATTTGAAACCCATGCCAGTGGTAATATCTGAAACCTTCTACCATATGAGTTATAATGCATTCTTGAGACCAAAGTAAAACGTGCCATTTGAAACAGTTTGGCCGTAATAAGCAGCTCATGTGGTGGAATATGCACTCAAAACCTGCACGATTCTTCTACTGTTCTTCGAACATTAGTGTTTCTAGTTTTTATGTTAAAATCTGTGAAAATTTGCAAAAATGACGCACTTTATTCACCCCTTCACAATTATGGTTGCCGGTCAATCGGGATGTGGTAAGACGAGTTTTTTAGAGACACTTCTTAGAAATGACTCTATGATAAAGCCTCGGGTGAAGAATGTTTTTCGGTGTAATGCTGAAACTCAAGCTGTTCCAACAAAAGTAAGTTTTAAAAATATCGAATTCTTAGGTACGATTCCAGAAGAGTTTGTGAATAATACAAATGAGCCGACACTTAATATTTTGGATGTTAAACGCGTTTTCAAGACAAGTTTGCGAGCTGGTCACTAAAGGATCACATCATAGGAATTTTTCGGTGATATTGGTAACACAAAATGTATTTCATTAGGGAAAATTTTGCCGTGATATATCATTGAACTGTAAATATCTGGTATGCTTCAAGAAAACGCGTGATAAAAGTCAATTTCATCATCTTGCTGAACAGATTTTTCCTGAAAATAGCAAGGAGCTTGTAAGAATATATAAAGAAATCACTCAGGCACCACACAGCTATTTATTAATAGACCTGACTCAGAATACGAATGATATATTACGTTTCCATACTGATTTATTTAACAAAAACTTTGTAACGTGTTGTGGCTCAAAAGATAGTTTAAAACAAGAGAATGGTGTCACGAATGGACCGATTAAAGGACAACAAGCATATGTTATACGTGCTTAGACATGCTCGACCGGGTTTGAGAAACGATATACCTAAGAATGCCGATCCAGAGGTAATTAAAACACTTTGCGAAATCACATTGAATACGTTGAATGGTAACCACAGACCTCGTGGAAAGATATATAACCGTCTCTGTATATATAAAAAGTGTATGCGCAAATTCGTAGATGCTAAACGGTCAGTTCCGCGACAACGTAAAGTATTAATTCAACAAGGCGGATTTCTACCTGTATTACTGCGCAGTGTACTTTCACGGGTGATTGGTTCACTAATTGAGAAATATGTATAGGAACAGTAATCTGAATAAAATGCTACTTCTGTCTCCTGAAGTATATGCAAATTTGAAAGACACTATTGAAAGTTCTAATAACCAGAGCTTGTTCGATAAGGCAATGAATAAGATATTGAAAAGTGAAAAATTCAGCGATAAAGACAAATGGTATCATTATCGAAACGAACTTATAAAATTTTTAAACACACGTCGTAGAAGTAAAGGATTTC
Organism: Nemotelus pantherinus; assembly: GCA_963978885.1. Taxonomy (NCBI): domain Eukaryota; kingdom Metazoa; phylum Arthropoda; class Insecta; order Diptera; family Stratiomyidae; genus Nemotelus; species Nemotelus pantherinus. Next base: position 115,148,833 of record OZ022264.1, read on the forward strand.
TAGAAAGAAAAATTCAAATGCCTTCATCGAGCGAGCATGTACGCAAGAAACAGAAAAGCTTGCGAGACAACACGACACAAACTAAATATGTTTTTAGAGATGAGAAACCTACGCAAACTTCACCTGTGCGAGTGGAAAAGTGGTTTGAATCATTAGGTGAAATCACACCTCCAAGAAGTGTATTATTGGCTGCTGCTAAGCGTCGTCTATCGGCAAGTGGAACAGCGAAAAGTCTGAAGCCACCATCGAAATTTAGGAAAACTTCAACTGACAAAGATTATAGGATAATAACTGGTGATGACGGAGTAACACAATACACAGTACCTGCTGATATGAGTCCTGATGAAGTAGAAGACGTTCTAGGTGAGATAGACAATCTTGATGATGAGGGCTTCAATATCTTTAAAACGGAGAAAGAAGGTGAAGAAGATTCTGAAAGTATCGCGGATGTGGAAATGCAAGAGCTGCCTAGTTACTCTATATTAAGGCCCTCTCGGTTCGATCCTAATCAATACACGTCTGATCAACCCGTCGGAAAACATCCTGTTCGACAGAGTGAGACACTAAAAGAAAAAAAGTGTGCAGTTCAAGTGTACCAGACCTGGCGTGGGAAAGAATTTGATATGCCTGTAACAGTAACAGATGATGAATTCTACGTATGCCTTTTAAGCAATAGCTCTCTGAGCATTTACCCTGAAAACACACTATCATCTTTCGAAAATAAACTGCCAACGTCCTGCAAGCTTGAAAGTGGTTGGCGTGTTGGAATAACAGAGATAATGTTATCAAAGCGGGGAAGAGAAAAACCTGTGCCAACTAGCAGTGTTTTTAAACGTTCCATAGGCAGTACCGAAGAAGAAAAAACTAGTATGATGAAAAGAAGTCGACGATCAACTGCAGCAGAATCCAGCAAGTCTGAAGTAACAGAAATAGTTGTAAAAACCATGTCTTTGAAAAAAAATCTTGTTCTCTTAAGATGGAGTGATGCTACTTTACGGAGACTTTGCTGTGAAAAAAATGATATCAGTTTTTCAAGATTCCTATCATCATTTTTCTAGGTTATTAAACCTGACTTCTATAACTACTATTTGACATCAATTAAGGCACTAATTTTCAAACATATCGAAAAAGATCAAAATGAAGGGAGTATTCCCGACATCAGTGGTTCTAAGAAGATTGAAGATTTCTGCTTACATGTTTACCAAGGCGAAAAAATCGCCGAAAAAGTTTATTTAAAATCAAACAAATAGTTTAACTCTCTTCAGGACTTTATTGATTATATAATTTGACAGATTCCGAGGTCAAAATGAAATCATGTAGAGCTACTAAGAATGATTGATGAATACATATATCCTGCACATAGCTTAAGACGAGAGCGAGAAAGAAAAGCGGGGATCAAGCCTACCTCGCATACATTTCATCTAAAAGACTATGGTGTGGAAATAAATGTGGAACTGCCAATAACTTCGCCGATTAACATTACGGATTTTGTGTCACTTTTGCTGAGTGGAATAGAGTTTTCAGACAAAGATTTAAAAAAGAAAGCTAAAATTTCCGGCAGAACAGTGTACCAGGTACGAAAACAATTATTTTACCGAATTGGTCAATCAATTCATCAATCCATAAGTGCTGCAGCTAAAGAATCCGGTACCGGTATATTACCTGATGAATGGGCAAAAACTGAATCAGATACAATACTAAACATTCCATACAAAAGGAGTGATGGAACAACGGGTACAATACCAGTACCGATTGAAGTGTCTAAAACTGAAAATATTGCTGGCCTATTCATTGATGCATTTTTAAAAACACCTGTTGATAAACGCAATCCAGATCTGATTGATGTCTCGATAAAAGAATCTTTCGATAAGTCAATATTTCTTGACAGTCTAAGTCGGTTGGAAGAAAACGTGCATGAGCTTGATAAAAGAACGCGTCGTGCTACGGCATCCAAGACCGTCAGCGATTGTGAAAGTCCCAATTTAATTCACGTTTACACAGACATTATCAAACCTAGAATATTAGCTGATAAATTGGTGCGAAATCTTCCTACGATTCCTTTGCAAGATTGCGACAGTATTTTCAGATTCAAACATGTAGAGTACTGTGCTGTGGAAAAAACTTTTTTCCAAAGCATTTCTATTAAAGTCACAGATCAACAAGGTGACCCAGTAGACTTTGAACCAAGTTTTACTCCCACATATATAATGCTTCACTTCAAACGTCGGTAAGAAAAAGTATAAATATTCACATACATTGATCTAAAGATTATAGTGTTAATATTCAATACCGATGTTAACGACATGAACTCGCACTACACACGCTATTATTCGGTCCAGAGTGGTGGAAATTTATCAGATATTGGAGACCTCTATCGAGCCCTAATTATCTATCAGCGCGGTAGAGGTATAGGAAGTTTTTTCAGTGGTTTATTACGTTATCTAAAACCTTTGGCTGCGTCAGGTGTAAAAGCTATAAAACGACAAGCGGTCACGACCGGTAACGCTATTATACAGGAGGTTGGGAACAAACCTTCTAAAGAACTCTTAAGAGAACACGGACAAACTGCAGCACAGGAGTTAGCTCGAAAAGGTATAAACAAACTTTTTGATAAGATGGATGGTGCTGGTAATCGAATGGCTATAAAAAGAGCTAACCCGTTTACAACAATTCAATTCAAATCTTCTCCTAAACGACGTAAAGCTGGTGAATTGAAAAAAACTGTAAAAAGAGCCTCACGTAAAAAGATTAAGAGGGTGAAAAGTAAACGAAAAGTTATCAAAAAATGTGTGCTGGACATATTTGATAAGTAATTAACATGACCTCCTACAAAAAATGCATGAAATCCGAATTGGAAATTTTCTCCACATCACCGATTCAAAGCAACATTTTGAAAACAGAAGAAGTTGCATACAAACCGATAGCTTCATTGGATAACTCATATGTACTGGAATTCATCTCTCTCGGTCATGGTGATACGTATCGTGATTTATCCAGTATATATCTTCGTCTCAAAGTGCAGATGGTTAATATAAAGAATGATAAAGAGGAGTTATTCACAGGGACTGAAACAATTAAGGGTGCTGATGGAAGAGAAGTCTAAGCTGATTCAATTGGCGTCGCAAATAATTTGATGCATTCGCGTTTTAGACAATGTACAGTTCAGTTGAATGGGAAGAATATAGCTCAAACAGACAACAACTACCAGTATAGGGCATACATTGAAAATCTATTGAATTACGGGAAAGATGCAGCAACAGGTCATCTCGAATCGGGTGGATGGTATCTTGACCAGAATGAAATGGAAATGATTGAAGGCGCTGGTCCAAAGTCTGAGAAGAAAGGTTATCTTAGTAGATCAGCACTTTTAGAGAAAAGTAATGTCGTCGAGTTAATGGGAAAGATCCATAGCGACATATTTAACCAAGAAAAACTATTGATAAATGGTGTGGATTTGCGCGTCATATTATCCTTAGAGAAACCTGAATTTTACCTGTACTCGAAAGATGATAAGTTCTCGCCTCGAATTAAAATACTGGAAGCAACAATGTACATGAATCATGTTAGCGTCAATCCCAATATTCTCCTGGCACATGAAACAGTACTGCAACGTTCAAATGCAGTATACCCGTACAAACGATTCGGAGTGAAAACATACACGTTACCAACAAATACATTCACACTATCGCTGGACAATATAGTGGTTGGTCAATTACCGAACTTGCTCATATTCAGGATGGTAGACAACGACGCCTACACCGGAAAACGTACTAATTTGAAACACAATTTCAAACACAATAACAAATAATTTCAAACACAATAACATCACGAGATTTAATTTGTCAGTTAATGGCGTACAAGTACCAAATCAACCTATAGAATTCGATTATTCAAAAGAAAATCCACTCAGCACCCGGGGCTACTTGAGCTTTTTCAAGGGTACTGGTATCAATTATTTCGATAAAGGTCATCAGATATCCAAACAATTCTTCGACAATGGTTGCTTTTTGCTAGCATTTGACTTGACAGCAGATAATTCATACGAATCAGCTTGTGGCAGTTTATTGAATCAAGGTGTTGTGAGAATCGAGGGAAGGTTCAAAGAGGCATTAAAAAATAGTGTGACATGCATTGTATATGCAGAGTATGATACGAATATTGAAATCGATAAAAATCGGAAAGTTTACTCGAGTCTATAAAAAGGTATATAAAGAGGTTCAACACTTCGATATTTATTATTTATCTGAACATTGGCTAGAGATAACTACAGTACCATGACTAATTGTCTAGTAAATACCGAGTATTTTTCAGAAGGGCACTTTACCTTCTTTAAAAAAATTGCGTTTGCAGGCTTTATTTCACCAGATAAAGTGTATACAAAGGAGATCGTTTACAAATATCCTACATCAGCAGCTAGCACAACAGATCATACTGGTGTGTCTGGAAACCTTGAACTTAAGCGTCTGGATGAGGATCTTATAAAAACCCTAGCAAAGTTTTCAACTATTTGCGTACATGGGGAGCCAACAAAAGAATTCCTTCAGAGCTACGTTACGCCTCGTACTAGGATCATTAACCTTGAAGCAATCACCTCTAAAGAACAGGAATGAACACGATCGAACTTGATAGTTCACTAAAGCGAGATCATGTTACTAAAAGATTTTTCAAGGGCGTTTTTCCAAGCGATCACTTACCCCGTCAAATGAAGAAACCTGCTTGTATTATTGCGATTACAGATCCAGCTCATAAAATTGGCCCGCATTGGGTGGCCTTTTACATTCCTAGAAAAGGGCCTATCGAGTACTTTGACTCTTTCGGCAAATATCCTACTTACAAGTACTTCAAAAGATTTCTTCGGCACAATGGTAAAGTTTTCGTAAATAATAAGCAGAGGCTACAGAGTGCGTTCTCAATCATATGTGGACAGTATTGCGGTGTTTTTCTTTATTTTCGTTGCAGTGGCAGGAGCTTCAAAACATTTTTGAACCGGTTCTCCTCTACAGATTATAATTTCAATGATGGTGAAATAGTTGATCTATTCCGGAAAATTTATTTGAAGACCTCTTTGCAAAATGGTGGGGAGTACTTCAATCAGACCTGCAGACAGGAGGTCGGAGATATAAAAGCAGCGTGATCAAACCATCGAAACCATAGTTGTGTCTTTTACAATTTAAAAGGATGTCGTCAGTTGCTGAAAAGTCCGCTAGTAAGCAAACACAAACTTCTAAGAAGAAACTTGTTCAGAAGAAGAAAAAAGCTCTGAAATCATCTCAAATCGAACCTTCTAGCAACTTTGAGAACATCATATCAAACTGCAAGGAGAAGAAGTCAAGAACGAAAACGATTCCCAAATCACAAGTTCCGTGGAATGAAGACGCCTTACTGAACTACACTTACTACCTGGATGGATGCCATAACCGTAGGGTCACTCTCGGATTTGACTCGCAGACATTTCAGGTGAAGGCAATCTTCCACTACCATGGACGTTTCCCACTGGCAATTGACTACAGTCAATGGATTTCGCTCTACAATTACCTCAACGATTTGAAAACTTCAGCAGGCGAAGAATATCCGGAGATCAATTGGGCCTTTTAAAACGGTATCAGATACCTGTAGGTGGTGGCAACATAACACTCAAACATCTGGAGCTATTCAAGCTGTTTGACATGATGGAATTTTTAACATGATCATGCACCACAAACACCTGGCCTTGGAATATGTGAAGGAGTATTACGAGCAGTACTGTAATAGATGCAGGGAGAAAGATCTATTGAAGCTGAAAAATGAGGACTTTTTTATACCACCTCGTACATCTTATTAATTATTCTAGGCTTTTTTATGAAATTCCAATACTGTGTAGCTGTAACCTTATTTTTAATGTAATGAAATAAATTGACGTAATAAGACAAAAACAAGTTTTTATTTCAATAATATTTAGTATTCATTAGAAAATACATGTAAAGATTTATACAATTTTGCGCAGCACATCGTGTCCCCGGAAGTGCATCATGCATTTTACAGATGGTCTTGAAATTCTTGAGATCTCGTAGTTTCGGTATCTCCAGATGAACTATGTTTGTGGAAGGTAGATACCTCTTTAGAAATTTGACTTTTGCATCACCTTTTACATAGATCGTAGCTTCACTGAATGGCATTAGAATGTTTGGAAGATTGTTGTAGCTAACCTCACCGTCATCCCATCGCAATCCGTTGACATTCTTTGCTTCGAACTCGTTTTGCCTCCGTGTTTTTCCGCTCAACTCCTGGTAAGGATAAGGGGGTCTGAAGTAGTAAATTGTAGGTACAGTTGAATCGTACGGAAGTATGGCCAACTCTTTCGCAAAATAGTGCCCCTGATTTCCACAAACAAATTGGATGTCAAAAATGAACTCGGACATGCTTTCAGTAAGATGATAAGTGATTCAATAAGAAACATTTTTCATTTTAATAGGCATTTATATACAGTTTATTTCGTGATGTATGGCAAGTTTCCTAAATATACAATGAATAATTATTCTATTATAGATATTTAGATGTTAGCTTAACTTAGGTTTTTTATCTCCGTAAGGAAGATAAAACAGTATTTTCAGATTCAAACATGTAGAGTACTGTGCTGTGGAAAAAACTTTTTTCCAAAGCATTTCTATTAAAGTCACAGATCAACAAGGTGACCCAGTAGACTTTGAACCAAGTTTTACTCCCACATATATAATGCTTCACTTCAAACGTCGGTAAGAAAAAGTATAAATATTCACATACATTGATCTAAAGATTATAGTGTTAATATTCAATACCGATGTTAACGACATGAACTCGCACTACACACGCTATTATTTGGTCCAGAGTGGTGGAAATTTATCAGATATTGGAGACCTCTATCGAGCCCTAATTATCTATCAGCGCGGTAGAGGTATAGGAAGTTTTTTCAGTGGTTTATTACGTTATCTAAAACCTTTGGCTGCGTCAGGTGTAAAAGCTATAAAACGACAAGCGGTCACGACCGGTAACGCTATTATACAGGAGGTTGGGAACAAACCTTCTAAAGAACTCTTAAGAGAACACGGACAAACTGCAGCACAGGAGTTAGCTCGGAAAGGTATAAACAAACTTTTTGATAAGATGGATGGTGCTGGTAATCGAATGGCTATAAAAAGAGCTAACCCGTTTACAACAATTCAATTCAAATCTTCTCCTAAACGACGTAAAGCTGGTGAATTGAAAAAAACTGTAAAAAGAGCCTCACGTAAAAAGATTAAGAGGGTGAAAAGTAAACGAAAAGTTATCAAAAAATGTGTGCTGGACATATTTGATAAGTAATTAACATGACCTCCTACAAAAAATGCATGAAATCCGAATTGGAAATTTTCTCCACATCACCGATTCAAAGCAACATTTTGAAAACAGAAGAAGTTGCATACAAACCGATAGCTTCATTGGATAACTCATATGTACTGGAATTCATCTCTCTCGGTCATGGTGATACGTATCGTGATTTATCCAGTATATATCTTCGTCTCAAAGTGCAGATGGTTAATATAAAGAATGATAAAGAGGAGTTATTCACAGGGACTGAAACAATTAAGGGTGCTGATGGAAGAGAAGTCTAAGCTGATTCAATTGGCGTCGCAAATAATTTGATGCATTCGCGTTTTAGACAATGTACAGTTCAGTTGAATGGGAAGAATATAGCTCAAACAGACAACAACTACCAGTATAGGGCATACATTGAAAATCTATTGAATTACGGGAAAGATGCAGCAACAGGTCATCTCGAATCGGGTGGATGGTATCTTGACCAGAATGAAATGGAAATGATTGAAGGCGCTGGTCCAAAGTCTGAGAAGAAAGGTTATCTTAGTAGATCAGCACTTTTAGAGAAAAGTAATGTCGTCGAGTTAATGGGAAAGATCCATAGCGACATATTTAACCAAGAAAAACTATTGATAAATGGTGTGGATTTGCGCGTCATATTATCCTTAGAGAAACCTGAATTTTACCTGTACTCGAAAGATGATAAGTTCTCGCCTCGAATTAAAATACTGGAAGCAACAATGTACATGAATCATGTTAGCGTCAATCCCAATATTCTCCTGGCACATGAAACAGTACTGCAACGTTCAAATGCAGTATACCCGTACAAACGATTCGGAGTGAAAACATACACGTTACCAACAAATACATTCACACTATCGCTGGACAATATAGTGGTTGGTCAATTACCGAACTTGCTCATATTCAGGATGGTAGACAACGACGCCTACACCGGAAAACGTACTAATTTGAAACACAATTTCAAACACAATAACAAATAATTTCAAACACAATAACATCACGAGATTTAATTTGTCAGTTAATGGCGTACAAGTACCAAATCAACCTATAGAATTCGATTATTCAAAAGAAAATCCACTCAGCACCCGGGGCTACTTGAGCTTTTTCAAGGGTACTGGTATCAATTATTTCGATAAAGGTCATCAGATATCCAAACAATTCTTCGACAATGGTTGCTTTTTGCTAGCATTTGACTTGACAGCAGATAATTCATACGAATCAGCTTGTGGCAGTTTATTGAATCAAGGTGTTGTGAGAATCGAGGGAAGGTTCAAAGAGGCATTAAAAAATAGTGTGACATGCATTGTATATGCAGAGTATGATACGAATATTGAAATCGATAAAAATCGGAAAGTTTACTCGAGTCTATAAAAAGGTATATAAAGAGGTTCAACACTTCGATATTTATTATTTATCTGAACATTGGCTAGAGATAACTACAGTACCATGACTAATTGTCTAGTAAATACCGAGTATTTTTCAGAAGGGCGCTTTACCTTCTTTAAAAAAATTGCGTTTGCAGGCTTTATTTCACCAGATAAAGTGTATACAAAGGAGATCGTTTACAAATATCCTACATCAGCAGCTAGCACAACAGATCATACTGGTGTGTCTGGAAACCTTGAACTTAAGCGTCTGGATGAGGATCTTATAAAAACCCTAGCAAAGTTTTCAACTATTTGCGTACATGGGGAGCCAACAAAAGAATTCCTTCAGAGCTACGTTACGCCTCGTACTAGGATCATTAACCTTGAAGCAATCACCTCTAAAGAACAGGAATGAACACGATCGAACTTGATAGTTCACTAAAGCGAGATCATGTTACTAAAAGATTTTTCAAGGGCGTTTTTCCAAGCGATCACTTACCCCGTCAAATGAAGAAACCTGCTTGTATTATTGCGATTACAGATCCAGCTCATAAAATTGGCCCGCATTGGGTGGCCTTTTACATTCCTAGAAAAGGGCCTATCGAGTACTTTGACTCTTTCGGCAAATATCCTACTTACAAGTACTTCAAAAGATTTCTTCGGCACAATGGTAAAGTTTTCGTAAATAATAAGCAGAGGCTACAGAGTGCGTTCTCAATCATATGTGGACAGTATTGCGGTGTTTTTCTTTATTTTCGTTGCAGTGGCAGGAGCTTCAAAACATTTTTGAACCGGTTCTCCTCTACAGATTATAATTTCAATGATGGTGAAATAGTTGATCTATTCCGGAAAATTTATTTGAAGACCTCTTTGCAAAATGGTGGGGAGTACTTCAATCAGACCTGCAGACAGGAGGTCGGAGATATAAAAGCAGCGTGATCAAACCATCGAAACCATAGTTGTGTCTTTTACAATTTAAAAGGATGTCGTCAGTTGCTGAAAAGTCCGCTAGTAAGCAAACACAAACTTCTAAGAAGAAACTTGTTCAGAAGAAGAAAAAAGCTCTGAAATCATCTCAAATCGAACCTTCTAGCAACTTTGAGAACATCATATCAAACTGCAAGGAGAAGAAGTCAAGAACGAAAACGATTCCCAAATCACAAGTTCCGTGGAATGAAGACGCCTTACTGAACTACACTTACTACCTGGATGGATGCCATAACCGTAGGGTCACTCTCGGATTTGACTCGCAGACATTTCAGGTGAAGGCAATCTTCCACTACCATGGACGTTTCCCACTGGCAATTGACTACAGTCAATGGATTTCGCTCTACAATTACCTCAACGATTTGAAAACTTCAGCAGGCGAAGAATATCCGGAGATCAATTGGGCCTTTTAAAACGGTATCAGATACCTGTAGGTGGTGGCAACATAACACTCAAACATCTGGAGCTATTCAAGCTGTTTGACATGATGGAATTTTTAACATGATCATGCACCACAAACACCTGGCCTTGGAATATGTGAAGGAGTATTACGAGCAGTACTGTAATAGATGCAGGGAGAAAGATCTATTGAAGCTGAAAAATGAGGACTTTTTTATACCACCTCGTACATCTTATTAATTATTCTAGGCTTTTTTATGAAATTCCAATACTGTGTAGCTGTAACCTTATTTTTAATGTAATGAAATAAATTGACGTAATAAGACAAAAACAAGTTTTTATTTCAATAATATTTAGTATTCATTAGAAAATACATGTAAAGATTTATACAATTTTGCGCAGCACATCGTGTCCCCGGAAGTGCATCATGCATTTTACAGATGGTCTTGAAATTCTTGAGATCTCGTAGTTTCGGTATCTCCAGATGAACTATGTTTGTGGAAGGTAGATACCTCTTTAGAAATTTGACTTTTGCATCACCTTTTACATAGATCGTAGCTTCACTGAATGGCATTAGAATGTTTGGAAGATTGTTGTAGCTAACCTCACCGTCATCCCATCGCAATCCGTTGACATTCTTTGCTTCGAACTCGTTTTGCCTCCGTGTTTTTCCGCTCAACTCCTGGTAAGGATAAGGGGGTCTGAAGTAGTAAATTGTAGGTACAGTTGAATCGTACGGAAGTATGGCCAACTCTTTCGCAAAATAGTGCCCCTGATTTCCACAAACAAATTGGATGTCAAAAATGAACTCGGACATGCTTTCAGTAAGATGATAAGTGATTCAATAAGAAACATTTTTCATTTTAATAGGCATTTATATACAGTTTATTTCGTGATGTATGGCAAGTTTCCTAAATATACAATGAATAATTATTCTATTATAGATATTTAGATGTTAGCTTAACTTAGGTTTTTTATCTCCGTAAGGAAGAGAAAAATTTTCTTTCGTAACTACTCTTTTATCAATGGTAAATTGTAAATGTTTCCTCTCGGGGGCAGAAATAACCACTCCCGGTCGTTTTCGTTTTATTTTTCGCTCATTCAAAATACAAATTGGTTTTTCCTCATCTGGACCGATTACTAGTGATTTAAGTCTTTCGAAATTAACAATTTTAGAATTTTCAAAGTTTAATGTTATTCCTGTACATTTAATTATATGGTCCATAATGCGCTCAGTTTCTACTTTGAGACCGTAAGTTTTTGGTCCCGTACTAACATATTCCGAAATATATGCCTCGGGTCCGAAACTTTCAATTTCGTTAGTTAAGTCACCCAAAAAGTCAAAAATCTCGAAGGGGATTGGACTGAACTTATCATCAACAAAGATTAAACTATCCGTATCACAATAAAGAATTCTCTCTCTTACCTTCTCCAAAGCTGCGTAAAGTTTAAGTCTGGCAAATGCTGTTGTATATGCAGCAATGGGTATATTTACATGAGGAAGCGTATTCAGTTGTTTTTCAAGATATTTCCATGTAACCCACATTGTTTCTTCATTGATAGTTTAAAGTGAGCAGATTTCTATCCCAGGGGAATGAATAAAATCAGAAAATTCTTTATAACTTGTAAGAACTTTGGTGCGCGTTTTGTCTTCTCTTTGCGCGAACTTGCTCCAAAACGAGTTTAAACAAATTTTTTTCGGTATTACGCCTACCAGGATTTTTCTTAATCAATTCTTTCTCTAAACAGATGTCTTCTCTTTCTTTGTAAGATTTTATAAACGCATCTTTTTCTTTCTCACCTGTACAATTAGCACTCCAACCACTAGACTCTTCCTTTATTTTTAAGAATGTATTTACATATTCAGAAAACAATCCTCCACTCTTGGTTGCAGGATCATACTGAGTATGGTTGTATTCCCAAACTTCATAAATGTGTCTAATTTTATACCCTTTTTCAACAGCTAAAGACACTTCGGGTATTGTCCATGTACCGGTGATCTGACGCTCCTCATCTGTATGAATACAGTCAGATATTCGATTTAAATCGGCACATTTTTGACAGAGTGTAAAATACAGTTTTGAATTTGTTCTGAATGGTAGTACAGGTAGGTATAAACTAGTTGGCGGAATGATAGAACAAGTGATGAATCCGTGCATCAAGAGTATTTCTGAAGATGGGGGAACATCGTTCCCACGATAGACTTTTGGATGTCCTATAGGATATGGAGAGTACTTGTTAATGTATGGGTACAAACTAGTAAAATCAAGATATCGTATGACTTGGTTCTTTTGCACTTCATGGTACAGTTTGAAAACTTCGGTACGTCCTCCGAAAACCGCATCTCGAGGATTAAGCGGTAGTATAATATTCGATACAGCCTTAATTAACTCTTGATCCACTACAGGGTTTTCCTTCAGTAACTTACGGAACTTGCATTCCCAAGTGTATTCTAAGTTGTATCCACTTTGCTTGATCATTTCAATTCGTCTTAGAGTACTCTCATATTTCCGAGATGACGTCTGAACTAGGTTATTATTAGACGTCTCTTTTATTTTGAAACAATCTGGACACCCATGATGGAAACACCCGTAAAATTCATTGACCGTATCTGTTTCCGAATCAAACCCGTCAACTAACAAGCCGCTTCTTCTTAGCCTCACCTCACCACCGTTGTTAGCAGATGCAATTCGGCCAGTCACTTGAGATCCCTGCCACGCAATCCACTTTGCTCCAATAAGTGATTGATTTTTACCTTTGTAGTAGCCGTTAGGAGGCATTACGCCCAAAGTGTTTCCTTGTAAGAAATTTTTCTTAAAGGTGAGCATGCAGGCGGACGCTATGGTTATAGACTCTGTGAAAGGGTTAACCTGAGTAATACGTAAAAATTCACGCATAAATTGGGTACAACCCAAGCGTAATATATCCACATCATTTCTGCAATACATTAACATTGCTTCTCTGTTATTAAACACACCCTCTGATACAATGTCATACCATTTTAAAAATTCTTCCCTTTCTTTAATCTTCATTGCATTATGTCCGTACATTTCTGGTAGAGGATATTTTCCAACATAATCGATATTCTCTATCGTATTGAAGAGGTATGGGTAATATCCCTTTGCATACTCCTTTAAACCAAATACGGATGGAAATTTCGAGAGTGGGAATGCTAGGAAATTTAAAGAGTCTATGAACGTCACTTGTCCACATTTTAACTTCATTATCTTTGAGCCGTTCATAACAGGCTCTACATTTAGCTTTCTCGTAAAAAGCTCGGAGATGATAAACTGACCATCATACCCTTGAAAATTATGTGCTATACAGTAAACGTTCGTGGCAAAAGATCTCTGCATTAAACAATAATCCACAAAGATTTTCATAACATCAATTTCGGTATTATATTCAAAGATATGCTCTCTTATTCCACAAACACTGCATTCACGCTTCATATCAGGGTCAGTTTAGCAATTTTCGCAAATTTACTGGGCAACAATTAAATTCACAACGTGTCTGTAGGTTTCACCACTCTCAAAGGTTGTATTTTGAGTGCTTTCGCAATCGAAGAAGATCAGTAAGAAATTATCCCTCTTCCTACTCCTGTATGATTTAATGTAACAACAGTGATCTGCAGGAACAACTTTTGAACAAATCTGGCAGTGGTATTCATCACATTCATGTGTACTTTTATCCCTTCTCACAAAGTTCAGAAATTTATTGCATAACGTACATACTTTTAATGCTTTGCATATACTTTTGATCCCAATTTTGTTCATAAGGTGCCTAATACGACAATCTTCACCTCTAAAAGACCGATTGCAGCGTTCACAGTAAACCATCTCGTCAACAAATATACAGGGTGGATAAGAGCTACAATAAGAACATTTTAGTGCACATTTATGGGGATTATTGTTGTACACCTTATCGCAATGAACACAGTTATAGTTTTTATTGAAAAAGGTTTTCACCGATTTAATCACATTGAAATGTTTAAAGCTCTTGGAGTAGTACAGGTATATTTTCTTCGGGAGATCGTTTCTTACAAAAACCTTAAAAATGATCGAATCTGAATTTTTTAAATCATTAAACACAACTATCTGGAAATCGCTTAAAACTTGTTGAAATTTATAAAGATCTGCTAGATTGCAGCCTTCCTCTTTAACGATAACTCCGGCATTTTCACATAACCACCTGGTCCTGCATTCTAAGTTTTTCAAGACTGGAGAATGGTACCGCGTCTGAAACAAATGTGAATATTTCATTAATTTCACATAACCACTTGGTCCTGCATTCTAAGTTTTTCAAGACTGGAGAATGGTACCGCGTCTGAAACAAATGTGAATACATCTCGACTGCATAGCAAATAGATCGAGGAAGATATTTCACATCACCCTCCAACCCTACAACTACAACACATTATCGCCTTTTTAGAATCTCGGATTCGTCTTTAGTTAAAATATTAATTCTTCCACCCCCAGAAAGAATATTAACGACTTCGGTGTTCAGCTGCAGTATTTCATCCGAAAGAAACGCAGTATTGGATTGATTAACGTTTGAAATCAAATCAAGTATATACATCCCATTCACCTCTTCAACAGACTTCAAACTAGACCAGATAGGTTTTATATCAGGCGCATTTGGGAGTGAAATAATAAAGCTGATTTTAGATCCCCTTCCAGATTTCGACACTATATCTTTAATAATATCATCAAAAATTTTCTCTATTCCCAGGAGAGGATTTTCATTTTCAGTACTGAGACCTTTGATTTGGAATACAATTTTGTTTCCCTCAACGTTAAATTTCTTAAAGAATTTTCTATCCCTAGCCAACACTTCATACCCACTTTCCACTCCAGCACCACACTGAACCACTTTGTGTGTTGAATGAGCTTGATTCACACTTGTGCTTGCTATGTTAGCGTTCCGATTTTCTTTATCAGTTAATGATACTTCACGAAACTGGATACTACCCGTATTCTCAATGTTGAAGAAATAAATACATTCCTTCAATACCACAAATGAATCGCACTGACTGTAATATTTAAAAACTCTAGCGCACCTGAACCGCTAGAAACACTAATGTTCGCAGAACAGTAGAAGAATCGTGCAGGTTTTGAGTGCATATTCCACCACATGTGCTGCTTATTACGGCCAAACTGTTTCAAATGCCACGTTTTACTTTCGTCTCAAGAATGCATTATAACTCATATGGTGGATGCCTGCAGCACTGTAACTGAAGTTGGTGTTTGGGGCTGCGATCCGAAAAATTTGCAGAGCTTTGCGAATTGTTACATCGGTTATTTATTTTCATTTTAAATGTTTCCGGTATGTATACTAACTGTAAGTATTTATTGATACGAAAGTAGCACAACCGACTCGTGCTGGCAGCCTTTCGCCAGTATCAAAGCCAAGAATATATCAAATTTGCTTCACGTTGTTTAATTACATTCGAAGTTATGGGAGTATAAAGAAATTTAGGGTTACCTGCAGCGAGTTTTTTCAAATGACCGAAAGCTTAATATTTACTGTTTATTCTCACTACAATATCATTACCATTTGAAAATTCTACGATAAAACCGCTTAATAAAGATATTGCAATTAAACACAAAACCAACAATAGCTGGCAACCCTATCGAGGCTTTTCAACCAAATTTGACCTGAATGATGTTTATGACAGGTTTCATTAATTGTATGAAATTCGTATTGATTTCATGAGTGCACTGGAAGTTATAGTGCAAAAAGTTTTATTTTCCTGAATTTTCAAAACCAAAAAAAAAAAAGAATTTTCAAAACCAAAGACACAAAAATTACCATAGCTGGCAGCACAAATCAAATTTTTCAACCAAATTTCCACCAAACAGAGATTAGAGTTAGGTTTAGCTATTGTGTCAATTTCATGAAAATCTGGTAACTTATTCACATTTCATAGGGCAAAAAGCAGTTTTTTTTCTTTGTAATTTTTCAAGATGGCACCACTGGCACAGACTTGCTCACAACTCAAAATCGCTTCTATCAAATCTGGTCTAAATTAAGTCCAATGCATTCTGTAAATTTTAGCTGTATCTGATTATTGGTTCGTGAGTTTCCGTGAACAGAAGTTTTTGATGCTAAAAATATAGGTTAACTGGGAGAGGGTTACCGTTCTCGTCCGACATGAAATTTCCAAAGTTTTACTTTGAACGTGTAGATATAACATAAGATTTATATACAGATTGGTTTTATTGTAAGAAACGGACATTTTTTTGAATATTCGATGGTTTGAATGTTTTCACTTCCAAATTTTTTTTTTCAAAATGAAGACACCAATATTATCATAGCTGTCAGCTCCAACCGAATTTTTCGACCAAGTTTCTACCAAACGTGGCTTGAAGTAAGGTCCAGCAATTGTGTGAGTTTCGTCAAAATCGAACGATTCAATCAGAATTTATAGGGCTAAAAGCAGTTATCTTTTTTAGTGGTTTTTCAAGATGGCACCACTGGCACAGAATCGCCCGCATTTCAAAATCACTTCTATCAGACCTGGTCCTATTTAAGACCAATACATTCTGTGAATTTCAAATAATTCTGCCCATTGGATCGTGAGTTTCCGTGAACAGAAGTTTTCGATGCTAAAAATATAGGTAAATTGGACAAGGGTTACCAGGCGTGCCCGTTATACCATATCTTTTTTTTTTTGGTTATGTAAACAAAGCAAAAGATTTACATATGAATGGCTTTTTTTTGAAGAAACGGCATTTTTTCAAGAGAGACGATGATTTGGAGGTTTTCACTTTCAGTGCCTGCCCTGGCTACAGGGCTGCCAGCACGCTCATTAAAAGCTACACAAATCTACAACTAAATAATATTAATATGTCCTGAAAATTCCGTAATGATTGAATAGCTCTGTCAAAAGTTATCGCAATTTAAAAATTTTCCAATTTTCCCGTCCTCTTTTTAGGCACCCAGCGCACACATAGGGTTAAAAAAATCCAAAGCATTATCCGATTCATATGTAAAACACGTTAGAAATTTATTTCGCTAACTTTATTTTTGCGAAAATTATTTGTGCACGAAATAATAGGTATATTAAAAATATCACTTAAATGGCCGCCGGCGCCAAAAGGTTTACAATAACTGACATTTAAAGAGACCTGGACCTATTCTGCATATACACCAATGTATCCTGAAAGTTTCAGCTCAATCGGATGGCGCGTTCCCGAGATTATCTCACTGAAATTTTTTGATGTTATATATATATATATATATATATATAGATATATATATATATATATATATATATATATATATATATATATATATATATATATATATAGATATATATATATATATATAAATATATATATATATATATATATATATATATATATATATATATATGTATATATATATATATATATATATATATATATATATATATATATATATATATATATTAGGTGCGCAACTAAGTTCTCGCTGTTTGTCAGTAGATGGCGCTAGCAGTAAGAGTTGGTCGATTTTGACATATCCAAAACGTCACGAACCAAGCTTAGACATATGGTAAACAAACTGCTGCGACACATGAGTGATTTCGTTTTCGCATTATATACTTCTGGTTAAGTAAAAATGTCTAATTTTGTGCCAAACAATCGTCATTTGCGGGAAGTGTTGATTTTCTTCTTCCATTCGAAAAAAACGGCAGCTCAAGCGCATCGAGAGCTCCAAAAAGTGTACGGAAATGCTGCTCTGAGCGAAACAACATGCCGTGATTGGTTTCGTCGCTTCAAAGACGGTGATTTTGATGTTGACGACCGTCCTCGTGAAGGAAGGCCCAAAACCTTCGAAGA
>OZ022264.1:115169243-115179243 GCA_963978885.1 Nemotelus pantherinus
AATCTGTATACAAATCTTATGCTTAATCTACACAGTCAAAGTATTTATTGATACAAAAGTAGCACAACCGACTCGTGCTGGCAACCTTTCGCCAGTATCAAAGCCAAGAATATATCACATCTGCTTCACGTTGTTATATAACATTTGAAGTTACAGGAGTATAAAGAAATTTAGGGTTACCTGCAGCGAGTTTTTTCAAATAATCGAAAGCTTAATATTTGCTGTTTATTGTCACTACAATATCATAACCAATTGAAAATTCTACGATAAAACCGCTTAATAAAGATATTGCGAACAAACACAAAACCAACAATAGCTGGCAACAATATCGTGGCTTTTCAACAAAATTTGGCCTGAATAATGTTTATAATAGGTTCCATCAATTGAATGAAATTCGTATTGATTTCATGACTGCACTGGAAGCTATAGGGCAAAAAGTTTTATTTTCCTGAGCGAATTTTCAAAACCAAAGACACAAAAATTACCATAGCTGGCAGCACCAATCGAATTTTTCAACCAAATGTCTATCAAGCAGAGTTTAAAGTAAGGTGCAGCTACTGTGTCAATTTTATTAAAATCTGGTAACTTATTCACATTTCATAGGGCAAAAAGCATATTTTTTTCTTTGTAATTTTCAAGATGGCACCACTGGAATAGAGTTGCCTACAATTCAAAATCGCTTCTATCAGACCTGGCCCTACTTAAGTCCAATGCATTCTGTAAATTTCAATTCTATCTGATTATTGATTCGTAAGTTCCCGTGAACAAAAGTTTTTGAAGCTAAAAATATAGGTTAACTGAGAAAGGGTTACCGTTCTTGTCCGACATGAAATTTCCAAAGTATCAATAAATGCTTACAGTTAGTATTCATACCGGAAACATTTACAATGAAAATAAATAACCGATGTTTCAATTCCCAAAGTTCTGCAAATTTTTCGGATCGCAGCCCCAAACTCCAACTTCAGTTACAGCGCTGCAGGCACTAAGCATTTTCTTCATTGATATTATATGAGATGCTGCTTTCAAAATTTTGTGATATAAGCAACTGATAACGAATATAATTAACAAGTGCTATGCTCTCATAAACGTTGAAATTCATGCCAGTGGTAATATCTGAAACCTTCTACCATATGAGTTATAATGCATTCTTGAGACAAAAGTAAAACGTGGCATTTGAAACAATTTTGCCGTAATAAGCAGCGCATGTGGTGGAATATGCACTCAAAACCTGCACAATTCTTCTACTGTTCATCGAACATTAGTGTTTCTAGCGGTTCAGTTGCGCTAGAGTTTTTTTTATGTATAAATCTATATTTGCCTGCCACGCAATGTCTGGAAGAGCTCTCTTTTGCTTTTCTATAGCTCTTGGTACCTGTTTTCTCAACAGATATTTTTCTCTGCCACGGAATTATTGCAACGGGCCTTGCTCTCTGGCGTCTTTTATTTCACCCGACCTTTTTTTTGCAAAAGACTGTGTTGTCAATGTGAATAGCACAGGTGAAACCTCAGATTTGGCCTCCACGTCGTCTTCTTTTCAGACTTCTCTAAATTCTCCTTGGGACAAAAATATCTGCCAAACGAACACTGTAGCAGGATTTCGTCCACGTTTATCTGAAAGAGCCGAAAAAAATTATTATTAAAAAATTTATCCTTGTATTCTTCGTCCGACCTTACTCACCAGTCGATTTTTCCTGATGTAGAAGACGTTCCTCTATTCTAGTCTTCGATTTCAAAAATCTGATGGTTCTACCATTCTCAACCAAGTATTTTATATTCATTCGCAAGGTCAGTACAGCTATTTTTCTAACCAGACCACCTTTCACTTCTCTACATCTTATGCAACAACTACAAAAATCATCAAAATGGTATTGCATCATATTATACAAAAATTGTATGCCTGCATAGTTGCATATTCCTGTTTTAAGAACAGCTTATCGATCTCCACAACAACATGTCATCTGATTTTTGTATGAGATAGAACTGATTTGTCATGAAATATGTATACAGATTCTAGATTTAAAATGAAATTTGGCAATCCCGACAAGAAGGATTTCATCATATCATCTTATTTTTTTTTTGTGAGTTGAATTTGATCTGTGATAAAACATGTATACTGCAATTTCGTATTATTTGAAAAATAGACTTGAATTCGATCTGCATAATGTATGATATGATGGTTGATGGCTGATGGTTGATCTGCATAATGTATGAAACTGCATATTCCTATTTTTAAGTGAAGATAAGCGATCTCTACAACAACATGCCATCTGATTTTTGTATGAAATGGATTTGACTTGTCATGAAATATGTATACAGATTCTAGTTTTAACAACTTTGTCGTATTTTACCTGTTTTAAGTGGAGAATGTCGATCTCAACAAAAAGTAGTTCAACATATCATCTGATTTTTATAAACAGGATTTGACTTATCATACCCTCTACATTTTTTCAACTTTGTATTAATTGATAAATAAGCTTGAATTTGAGTTCTGATAGCTGGTATGTATTCTGTATAAAATATGTATACAGCTCTATACTTTTAACAACTTGGTATTCTTGAACTTTAGTTCTGGTATTTCACAACCATCTAGTATATAAGATCGCAGTCCGCCGTATGGACATCAGAGTCTTCTTCGAAAGTCTATCAAGACAATATGGTAAGTACCTCAGTACTGCAACTTACTGTATGTTTAAAAAAGAAATGAATAATTTACATTGTTTCTATTTTTCTAGAGTGCGTTTGAGCTTCTGAATTCAGCAGTTGGTGGAGATGGTGATAAAATGACTTCAGTTAGCTCCTTAGAGATCGGGAAGGAGCACCATGTAAAATTCTTCCGCATGCTGAAGACAAAGTACGGTCTTCGACTGGCGGTACATTTGGATGGAGGGATTTTTTTGCTTCCTGCCCCCTCGATTTTCAGACAAAATAAAAACTCAGCGTCAGGTGGAAGACCTGAACCAGGCAACAGATCAATTCTATATATCTGATGGCGTGGATTACTCACGGGGTGAATTCCTCAAAATAAGATTCCATAAAAAATAAAAGATTTGTAATTTTTATTTCAATATAAAAACTTTGTAGCTTTTATATCAATATAAAAACTTTGTAATTTTTGTATCAATATTTTCACATCACAATTAAAATATCTTAGTCTGCTTGTCCGCTTTTCATTTCGAAATTAGACCGGAGTTCATTAGCATTGCCGCCCCAATTCAATGAAATTGATATTCTATTCTTATCCACATTTCAGCTTGTTTTCAGTTTGTTTACATTCCACTTTCGCCTTCATGAATGCATTGTTATTGCTCATTCAAATGTATTCAAACATTCATCGAAGATATAAATATCTTCATGTCTGTTATCTGTTTTACAAATGACTAAGCTCATAACTGGTTCAGCACGCGAGTTCATTCATTACTCATTTATATCGATTTCAAAAATTATGCAAACTAAATTCATCGTAGTAGTACTACGAGACAAGTTTTTTTACTATGAAGCGAACCTGATCAGCATTTCTCACAAGTTTAAATTATGCAGTTTTTAGAAAATCAAACAATCGCATTAAGCAACAGGGCATCCAAAAACCAAAGAGCACGGAAACAAGCACCAATACTACGAGTTCTAAGATCATGAGGCCAACGCTCCAAACACCAATATCCAATGCACCATGCACCAGATATCAAGGTCACAACTACCAGCAACCAAACTGCTACACCAAAAACCTGTCAACCCAACAAACGCCTCAAACGAAAAATTTTTGTCTACAAAAACTCGATTTTTGTATTAAGAACCTGTCCTCTTTGGCGGCGAAAAAATAAACACAAAAACACACCCAAACAAACAAACTCCTACAGCTGCGTATGATTTGCTCCTACATCGAAGATGCAGAATGGCAGTCAGGTTTGCTCCCTCACTCCTGTAGCTAGCCTGATTTTTCATACATACACGGCGGTAAAAAATGAAAAAACTCTAGCGCACCTGAACCGCTAGAATCACTAATGTTCGAAGAACAGTAGAAGAATCGTGCAGGTTTTGAGTGCATATTCCACCACATGCGCTGCTTATTACGGCCAAATTGTTTGAAATGCCACGTTTTACTTTTGCCTCAAGAATGCATTATAACTCATATGGTAGAAGGTTTCAGATATTACCACTGGCATGAATTTCAACGTTTATGAGAGCAAAACACGGGTTAATTATATTCGTTATCAGTTGCTTATTTCACAAAATTTTGAAAGCAGCATCTCATATAACATTAATCAAGAAAATGCTCAGTGCCTGCAGCACTGTAACTGAAGTTGGAGTTTGGGGCTGCGATCCGAAAAATTTGCAGAACTTTGGGAATTGAAACATCGGTTATTTATTTTCATTGTAAATGTTTCCGGTATGAATACTAACTGTAAGCATTTATTGATACAAAAGTAGCACAACCGACTCGTGCTGGCAACCTTCTGCCAGTATCAAAACCAAGAATATATCACATCTGCTTCACGTTGTTATATTGCATTCGAAGTTATAGGAGTATAAAGAAATTTAGGGTTACCTGCAGCGAGTTTTTTCAAACAATCGAAAGCTTAATATTTGCTGTTTATTGTCACTACAATATCATTACCAATTGAAAATTCTACGATAAAACCGCTTAATAAAGATATTGCAAGCAAACACAAAACCAACAATAGCTGGCAACACTATCATGGCTTTTCAACCAAATTTGGCTTGAATAATGTTTATAATAGGTTCCAGTAATTGTATGAAATTCGTATTGATTTCATGACTGCACTGGAAGTTATAGGGCAAAAAGTTTTATTTTCCTGAGCGAATTTTCACAAAAAGACACAAAAATTACCATAGCTGGCAGCACCAATCGAATTTTTCAATCAAATTTCTATCAAACAGATGTTTGAAATTGTTTGAAATGCCACGTTTTACTTTTGCCTCAAGAATGCATTATAACTCATATGGTAGAAGGTTTCAGATATTACCACTGGCATGAATTTCAACGTTTATGAGAGCAAAACACGGGTTAATTATATTCGTTATCAGTTGCTTATTTCACAAAATTTTGAAAGCAGCATCTCATATAACATTAATCAAGAAAATGCTCAGTGAAAAATTTGCAGAACTTTGGGAATTGAAACATCGGTTATTTATTTTCATTGTAAATGTTTCCGGTATGAATACTAACTGTAAGCATTTATTGATACAAAAGTAGCACAACCGACTCGTGCTGGCAACCTTCTGCCAGTATCAAAACCAAGAATATATCACATCTGCTTCACGTTGTTATATTGCATTCGAAGTTATAGGAGTATAAAGAAATTTAGGGTTACCTGCAGCGAGTTTTTTCAAACAATCGAAAGCTTAATATTTGCTGTTTATTGTCACTACAATATCATTACCAATTGAAAATTCTACGATAAAACCGCTTAATAAAGATATTGCAAGCAAACACAAAACCAACAATAGCTGGCAACGCTATCATGGCTTTTCAACCAAATTTGGCTTGAATAATGTTTATAATAGGTTCCAGTAATTGTATGAAATTCGTCTTGATTTCATGACTGCACTGGAAGTTATAGGGCAAAAAGTTTTATTTTCCTGAGCGAATTTTCACAAAAAGACACAAAAATTACCATAGCTGGCAGCACCAATCGAATTTTTCAATCAAATTTCTATCAAACAGAGTTTAGAGTAAGGTTCAGCTACTGTGTCAATTTCATGAAAATCTGGTAACTTATTCACATTTCATAGGGCAAAAAGCAGTTTTTTTTCTTTGTAATTTTTCAAGATGGCACCACTGGAACAGAGTTGCCCACAATTCAAAATCGCTTCTATCAGACCTGGCCCTACTTAAGTTCAATGCATTCTGTAAATTTCAATTCTATCTGATTATTGATTCGTGAGTTCCCGTGAACAGAAGTTTTTGAAGCTAAAAATATAGGTTAACTGAGAAAGGGTTACCGTTCTTGTCCGACATGAAATTTCCAAAGTTTTACTTTGACTGTGTAGATTAAGCATAAGATTTGTATACAGATTGGTTTTATTGTAGAAACGGACATTTTTTAGGATATTCGATGGTTTGAATGTTTTCACTTTCAAATTTTTATTTTTTCAAATTTAAGACACCAAAATTATCATAGCTGGCAGCTATGTATATATATATATATATATATATATATATATATATATATATATATATAGATATATATATATATATATATATATATATATATATATATATATATATATATATATATATATATATATATATATATATATATATATATATATATATATATATATATATATATATATATATATATATATATATATATATATATATATATATATATATATATATATATATATATATATATATATATATATATATATATATATATATATATATATAGAAATATGAATTTTTGGCCAAAGTGATTTTAATACTAATGTTCTTCTTCGAACATTAGTAAAAAACGCTTAATTCCAGACTATGACACTTTTCATGTCTAAAGCACGCGGGTGGGTGGCAATAAAACCATGGACTTTTGATCCCCTGTCCCTTACTCGCGTAATGCTAAAAGTATAGGAAAGTCCGATCCTTACTACTCAAAGTAAAACGTGGCAATTGAAACAGTTTGGCTTTAATAAGCAGCTCATGTGGTGGAATATGAACTCAAAACCTGCACGATTCTTCTACTGTTCTTCGAACATTAGTGTTTCTAGCGGTTCAGGTGCGCTAGAGTGTTTGATATTAAAGAAGATTCTTGAGTCAAAGATAATCTTCTTTCAGCTTCAGAGATTTGTCAAACGAATTTCCACCACAAATCAGAGACGTGGTAGAAAATATTAAAACAAATATCGTTCTTATAAACGCAAGTGATTTTAGCTTCGGCGTGGCGAATCTAACCGCCCCTACTAGCCTCAGCTTGAAATACACTCGTCAAATGAAACAATTATTTATGTTCAAAATAAATGAAACACTCGTTTCTTTTTCGATATTAAATATTTGCCTCGTCGCCGACCGATTTTGGCTAACCAAAACAGACTGATTTATTGATGTGAATTTCTCCTATATATATATAGTACATTTGAATTAGACAGTGTGTGGATCGGTTTTTCAAAAAATGAAAATTAATTTAATGTGTCTTGCGTTTCGCCCGCTCAGAGGGGGATGTCGCTGTTGTCGGTGAGTGGAATCAATTGTTGACATTTGTCAGTTTGACATGTCAACAATCGTGCACAACACTAGGTGCCTAAAAAGAGAAGGGGAAAATTTGAAAATGTTTAAGTTGTGATAACGTTTGACAGAGCTATTTAATTATTATGAAACTTTCAAAACAGATTAGTATTTCTTAGTTGTATATTTGTGTAGCTTTTAATGAGCATATTGGTAACCCTGTAGTTAAGGCAGGCGCTGAAAGTGAAAACCTTCAAATGATCGATTCTCCTGCAAATGTTGCTTCTTTAAAAAAGCCACTCATATATAAATGTCATGCTTTGTCTACATAGTCAAAGTAAAAAATTTGAAATTTTACAACGGCCACGCTTGGTTACCCTTTTCCAATTTACTTATCTTTTACGCATCAAAAACTTGTGTTCACGGAAACTCAACGATCCCACAATCAAATTTAGTTGAAATTTAGAGAATGTATTGCTCTTAAGTAGGACCAGGTCTGATAGAAACGATTTTGCCATGCGGGCAATTTTGTGCCAGTGGTGCCATTTTGAAAAATAACTTAGAAAAATAACTGCTTTTGGCCCTATAAATTTTGATTCAGTCATTCGATTTCGACGAAATTCACACAGTAGCTGAAGCTTCCTTACTAGATATTTGGTTTAAAAATTCGGTTGGAATTGCCAGCTTTGGTAACTTTAGTGTCTTAAATTTTGAAAATTCCTGAGGAAAATAAAGCTATTTGCCCTATAGCTTCCAGTACAGTCATTGAATCATAACGAAATTAAAATGGCAAATTAAACTTATTGTAGATTGTATTCAGCAGAAATTCAAATTCAATAGAATGATAGAGTTGCCAGCTTTGGTTGTTTTTGTATTTTTTCGGCATACCTTAAGTAAGCGATTTTAGTAAAGAATTTTATAGAGAAAATAAATACCAAATTTTAAGATCTAGAAAATTTTTGCGAATGGTAACCCTAAATTTCTTCGCATCCCTATAACTTCCAATGCAGTCATCCGATCAATACGAAATTCGCAAAGCAGGTTGATTTCAACGTTAGGCAGATGCGATATATTTTAAAAGAGTTTGCAAAAAAATCTGAACATTTTTCGGATGACAACCCCAAACATCTTTCTATCGCTTTAACTTTCGATGAGGTAACCGAGATTTAAATAAACTTAAATTCTATTATTACTTAGGGTATACTAGTTTTAAGTAGGAAAAGTAAGTAGTGGTAGAATACACACTCAAAACCTGCACAAATCCTCTACTAATCTTTGAACATTAGTGTTTCTAGCGGTTCTGATGCGCTAGGGTTTTTTTTCTTTGTGATTTTTCAAGATGGCACAGAGTTGCCCACATTCCCAAATTGCTTCTACCAGACCTAGTTCTACTTAATACCAACACATTGTGTGAATTTCAGATGTATCTGAAAATCGGGTCTCGAGTTCTCATGAACAGAAGTTCCTGAGGCTTAAAATATAGCTTAACTGGAGGAGGGTTAACGTACTTGTCCGCTGTGCAATTTCAGAATTTTGCTTTGGTTATGTAAACATAGCATACGATTTCTATAAGAGTTTGCTTTCTTAGTAAAAGACGAAAGCTTTTAGGAGAGTCGATGGTTTGAAGATTTTCACTTTCAATGCCTGCCGTAGTCGCAGGGTGGCCAGCACGTGTCTACAAATTAGTAAATCAAATATTTCCTTTAAATTTTGGAGTTATCTAACAATCTTATCAAAAGCTATTACCATTCAAATATTGTCAAATTTTTCGAATCTCATATTAGGTGCCTAGCGCTTACATAGGGTTAAACATTTCAAAAATATTATCATATTCATATTTGAAAGACGTCCAAAATTAATTGAATAACCTTTTATTTTTGCAAAGAAAATATTTTCTGATAGAATAATAGGTATATTTTAAAGAACACTCAAATGGCTGCCAGGCCCAAAAGGTTAAAGGTTCTTAGCTTTTGCTGAGACCTGGCACTATTCTGAATTTACACTAATTCATCCGGAAAATATCAGTTCAATTGGATGGTGTCTTCCTGAGATTTGTCCACTGAAATTTTTTAATGATATATATATATATATATATATATATATATATATATATATATATATATATATATATATATATATACATATATATATATATATATATATATATATATATATATATATATATATATATATATATATATATATATATATATATATATATATATATATATATATATATATATATATATATATATATATATATATATATATATATATATATATATCGCGTTTTAACATGTTTAAAAATATAGATGCCAATTATCGAGAAGATTTACTTGTATTTGTTACCTCAGGATACTTATATTCGTTCTCAGAGTTGAAAATTTAGTATAGTCGTTGGAAAATCACCATTTTTCATTACGGAAAGTGACTTATGCCACTTTCAAAATAAATAGTTTAGAAAAATTACTGACTTGTATTAATTTTGTTCGATGTATTTTACCAAAGTGATGTTATGAAAAGACAGTGATTGAAGATTTTTGATGAATAAATCAAATAAATAATAATAATAATAATAAATTATATTATGTTTTTCATATAAAGGTTTATTCAACAAAAAAAATTATTTTAAGATTCATAATACATAAAAACAATTAGTACATTTCAAAACATAAGTAAAAGTTATTCATAACTATAACGTTTTTCATATGAAATTGCATCAGTTCAATTTAACCGTCGTCATTAATATGGGTGATAAAGTCCTCGGAAATCATATTTTATTTCAGATTTTTAAAACAACTGTGGTATATTGGGGGTACA
>OZ022264.1:115184243-115211743 GCA_963978885.1 Nemotelus pantherinus
TGAAGTTTCATAATGATTTAAAAATTAAGTAAAAAGTTATCGCAATTAAAAAATTTTCCTAATATCCCAATCATATTTTAGGCACCTAGCGCACACATAGGGTTAAAAATTTCAAAAACATTACCTAATTCACATTTAAAGCACGATCAGAATTCATTCCATAAACTTTATTTTTGCAAAAAATATTTTTTTACAGAATACTAGGTATATATAAAATATCACTAAAATGGCCGCCGGCGCAAAAAGTTAAAGATTATTGACTTTTTAAGAAACTTGGCACTATTCTGCATATACACTAATGTATGTATATATACACTAATGTATAATTTCAGTTCAATCGGATCGCGCGTTCCTGAGATTTTTCCACTGAAATTTTTTGATGACATATATATATATATATATATATATATATATATATATATATATATATATATATATATATATATATATATATATATATATATATATATATATATATATATATATATATAAATATATATATATATATATCTATATATATATATGTATATATATATATATATATATATATATATATATATATATATATATATATATATATATATATATATATATAGATATATATGTATATATATATATATATATATATATATATATATATATATATTTTTATATATATATATATTTATATATATATATTTATATATATATATATATATATTTATATATATATATATATATATATATATATATATATATATATATATGTATATATATATATATATATATATATATATATATATATATATATATATATATATATATATATATATATATATGTATATATATATATATATATATATATATATATATATATATATATATATATATATGTATATATATATATATATATATATATATATATATATATATATATATATATATATATATATATATATATAGATATATATAAAAATATGAAATTTTGGCCAAAGTGATTTAAATACTAATGTTCTTCTTCGAACATAAGTAAAAATTTTAATAATGGTAATGATGTATACTATATTAGATGTCACTTTAATATAACTGCAAAACTACACTATCCTTTCTCACGTATGAAATTGTGTCAACTGATCAAAACTTTTTCTTTCTCTTCTCCACCAAGCCCCGCAATTCGTTACCTGAGTACAGTGACTTGCGCCACTTTCAAAATAAACATGTTTGTTATACCATTAATTAGCGTAATGTAATTTCAAGCATCTGTTGGTGCAATATTTACGAGAATGGCTAATGCTGGTTAGCCTGTGTCAGCAGCAAAGCAAAATATATACCAAATCTGCTTCACGTTAAGTTAAACCCAACCAGTAAATTTCGTTTCGATTGAATCACTGCGCTGGAAGGTATACGGGTGAAAAGAATTTTAGGACTACCACCTTCAAAACTTTTCAAATTTTTAAAACGTTAATATTTGTTGTTAATTTTCATTGCAAGATCGTTCCCATTTGCAAATCTAATGACCTAATCGCTCAGTAAAGAAATTCCACGAAAATACATAAATGATCATAGCTGGCAGCCCTTTCATGATTTTTGTACGAAATTCCTACGACATTTACTTCACATTAAGGTCCATTTACTGCATGAACTTCGATTTGATCTCTGTCCTGGACCGGAAGCTATAGTGAAAAAAGCTTTATTTTGCTGAGCAAATTTGCAAGATTTATGAGACAAAAATCACCATAGCTGGCAGCCCTTTTCTAATTTTTCAACCAAATTATTACCAAATGTTGCATAGACAAAAACTCATGTACTGTGTGAGTTTCGTTTAAATCTGATGGCTAAATCGGAAGTTATAGGCCAAGAAGCTGTTTTTTTTCTCAGTGATTTTTCAAGATGGTACCACTGCCACTTGGTTGCCCGCATTTCAAAATAACTTCTATCAGACTTGGTCCTGGCTGATACCAACATGTCCTATGAATTTCATTATGATCGGATAATCCCGTCGTCAGTTCTCGTGAACAGAACTTTCGAGTGCTGAAAATAGGGGTAATTTGGTGATGGGTTGCCGTTCTTGTGCAAACCGAAATTTTCAAAATTTCAATTTGACATGACGGACAAAGGTCAAAATTCATCAATGATTTGAAATGTTTGCCAAAAGTCAAAATTTTTTGAGGAGGGTCAATGATTTGAAGGATTTTTTTTCAGGAGCCTGCCGTAGCTACAGGGTTACCCGTACAACATTGAAAACCCACATATGCTAAGTTCTAATCAACATCAATACGCTCTGCAATTTTCACGATAATTCAATGTTTTGATCACAAGTAATGACAAATCAAAATTTGAAAAAAAAATCCTTGCCTACTTTTAGGCACTAAGCACCCACACACGGCTCAAAAATTTCAATTCTTTATCATAAACAAGCTTAGAACATAATTAGTTTTCATTCCCAATACTTTTTTTCAACGAAAATTTACACTGCTTGGAAAAATTCACTAAAACGCTAGCCGCCGCCAAAATGTTTAGAATATCTGAATTTGAGAAAGTCGTGGACCTTCCTACTATATACATCTACGTTCTCCGAAAGTTTCAGCTCAATCGAATCAGTCACTCCAGAGATTATCTCGGAAAATCATTTTGCTGATATATACACATATATATATACAGGGTGTTTGGTACTAAATGAACACTATTTTAAGGAGGCGTTCTTTGACATGTTTTGAGTAAAAAATCGTTCTACAGGATGGTCCGAATTTCAAAACCTACGGAGTTACAGGGTGTTCAAAAAAACTTGTTCGGACCGGTACCCTGACTCACTTGAATCGTTTAGTTTTTCAGCAATATTCATTTTCGCTTAATACTTGTGAAATGGTAGAATCTAAGTCATTGAAATGTATGCAACTTTTGTAGCCAGTAATATGGCTTATCAAAATATTTAAATGAAAGTGGCACATTATAATGAGGTTTTCTAAGGAAAACGACCTGGAACACAGAATTTTCGGGGTTAAAATTAAAAAATTTTGTGTTTCGAAAAAAATATCTCAAAACTCGGTACAACTGCAATCAAGAGCAATACATTAAATAAAAGGTAATTTAATTGTCTAATAAACGCGGTATAAAACTTTGAGTTGTTATAATTAGTTTTCAAGATATAACGATTCAAGTGAGTCAGGGTACCGGTCCGAACAAGTTTTTTTGAACACCCTGTAACTCCGTAGGTTTTGAAATCCGCACCATCTTGTAGAACGATTTTTTACTCAAAATATGTCAAAGAACGCCTCCTTAAAATAGTGTTCATTTAGTACCAAACACCCTGTATATATATATATATATATATATATATATATATATATATATATATATATATATATATATATATATAGATATTATATATATATATATATATATATATATATATATATATATATATATATATATATATATATAGATATATATATATATATATATATATATATATATATATATATATATATATATATATATATATATATATATATATATATATATATATATATATATATATATATATATATATATATATATATATATATATATATATATATATATATATATATATATATATATAAAGAAATATGATTTCCGGCGAAAAGAGTTTAATACTAATGTTCTTCGAACTTTAGTAAAAACTTGTACCATTATGCACAATATGAACGAAATCCAGAACCTCGACTTTTTTCGGTGTCCGCTTCATGTGAAATGCCCCATACCTTATTCCCTTAATGGAGATGATCGCGAAGTAAGCCTGATCATTGAGTTTGAATCTGATGCACTTTTTCTCCAATCAAAACTTGTTTCACTTTATCATTGGTACTTTGTAAACAAGCTATCTCCCAACATTGATAAGTGCCAAGTTTTAGTTTTAACTGAAAATGCACGATCATATAAAATACGTACTTCCTCGGCAATCATCAGTTGGTATTAGCTCCAATTGGTATCCTCAGTATTATCGGGTTTCCCTTTGGGTTCCAGCGTCACCGTGCACATGGTCGTTTTCTTTGCCTCGCTCCTCCTGGAACATTGGGCATTTTGCTGCTTCTCGTTTGTGAGATCAGTTGCCGTCACCTTTACAGTGGACTGCAAACCTTTGAAGGCACCACTTCCAGTTCCAGTTACAGCTCTGCTAAGTGGCTTAGCTGCCGCTTCCTTCTCGGTGACCTGCGAGCCTTTTCGCTTGCTGCCTCCATTCTTGGTCACTGCGCTTCTTAGTGCCGACTCAACCGCCGCTTCCGTTGGACTGGCCAGTGACTCCATAAACCTGCTGCCAGACTACTGGGTATCTGCTCTGCTAACGGGTACCGCTACGTCCATCAGACTCACAATACCTCCCGGAACGGGTTATTAATCCAGCTGCGAGGCCCGCAATCTCTCGATTGCTCGACCCCATCGTTCGCGATTGCATCAACTTCGAACTCCTTAAAAAGGGGTGCTTTTCTAGTTACTTCTTTCCGTTACTACTGGCGGAGTGTCCGATATTCTTTTCGTCTTTCGTTTGATTTATAGATTTAGTTTAATTAATGTTTCAGGTTTGGATTTCGCAATTTTCAGACCATAGCCAAGACAATCGCAATTATTTTGCCTCCCACTACTCCCACCTCCATAGAAACAACGTATTGCTCCGACCGTGCACGCCCCCCCCCCCCCCCATCCTTCTTGGGTTTTGAAGCAGGCTCCCCCACTACCTTTAGAGGGTTCCGTAGGCTTTCACAATACGTTGAACCTGCGAACCTTGTTGCCAATGCAACTAAAGTGTCTCCCTAGTCTAACAGTTCACTACATTGTAGACTGTGGTTCGCCAGATTCCAGAGCCGGTCAAATTGAAGTGTTTGATCCAAAGCCTCGCAGGTGAACTTTTCCCCAAGTCGCCAGCCCAGATCCATCCCCAGTCCTCCGTGTCACCCCTGCGGAGAGAAACAAGAACACATCTTCGCCAGTGACGGGCAAGGTCTCTATTTACAAAGCCCATGCAACGGGCGTGTCGCATAACCAAAAACTTTTAACGGAAGAGGGATTTCTTACCAGTTTCGCTTAGAAGCGACTAGTCTGATCCAATTAGTCAATCTTCCCTTCTGGGGTATTGCTACCAGCGGCCACTGCAAGGAGGCTAAAGATCACACTTTCACCAGTCTGAATAGTTACGGCACGTGTAAATTTACAAACACTACATGTTCCTCCTCCTATTCAGCTGACGGTTGACCGCCAACTGTGCTTAGAAAAATGATTAAAAATTAAAGCTCTCATTTTCTTTAAATAACTGTTCATGAGTTAGCACATGCATTAAACAAAATCACTTTATGCTCCTAGAACTTGAGATGAAAGTTCCTTGGTTTCATGTATGCTGGTTAAAAATCAAATTTCGCATTTCTGGTACCATCCGGGATATTTAGACAGCACAAGAGCTGCTGAAAAACGAATTGGATGAAAAGTTTACATCTGTTCACATTAAGCCTTTTCAGGTGTTTGGACCTGCCACTATTATGGGGTTTTTCCAAAACCCGTTGTATTTTTGTATTAATGCACTCCTATTAACAATCGCTCATTGCACCTTGATATGTGCCTATACTTTAGCGGCAATATTTTTACTTCGTTGAAGGGTCGAGCATTCCGAATAAGCAATTTACTTGTTATGCTTCAAACTGCTTGTGAGTCTCATTTCACTAAAAAAGCAATCTAAAATCCCGCAAAGGATGACATATAACAAGGCTTGAGCCTGTTATTAGAAACATTGATGGATCTATTTCGTATGTCAAGTGTTATATAATATGTATATGAATGGACCGTCGTACGGTGGAATGAGTGGTGGACGAATAGAATCGGCTCTAACAATGTGAGAACATGAGTCGAGTTGCTTGAAGATGAATATCTGCGGCATTGTGTTGTGTTTGGCATCAAACGGTCAAAGTTTTGCCATTGTAGCCGAAAGTTCGGAGGCAAAGTCTGTTTGGCTAATCTTCCTAGTATTTCCTTGAAGAAAATCACTAGGAAGACGCAGGTTTTCTCCGTATAGGAATTGTGCCGATGATGCTCAAAATTTTTCTCGGATAAGGGATCTTAAGCCAAGAAGAATTAATGAAAGTGTTCTAATCTAGGACGCATTGTTGTGAGCCATGAAAGCCGATTTTGGAGTACGATGCCATCTTTCTAGGGAAATGTTGGCCTGAGGGTGGTACGATTGAGTTCGAAGCCCAAGAGTCGACCAAGCTTAGCATGAAACGCTAACTTGAATTGTTTGCCGTGGTCGATGACAATGTATTGGGGTACTCCAAATCTAGCAATTCAGGTGTTTAATAAAGCAGTTGCACAGTTATTGGCAGTAATGCTGGCTAAAGGAATTGCTTTAGGCCATCACGTGAAACGGCCGATAATGGTGAGACAATAAGTCTATTCCTGCGAGTGTTTTCGGCGACCAACTATGTCGGTGTGTATAATAACTTTAAAACGTTCGGAGACCGTAGGAAAGGTCGATATAGGTTTGCTCACATGTATGGTTATCTTGCATTTTTGACAAGATAGACATTCTCGGACCTAAGTGACAATGTCCATGTTCATCAAAGACAAGAAGAATTTGGTTGCAATGTGCTTCCGTGAAGCACGAGTACCAGAATGAGTAATATTGTGTGCTGAGTTGAACACCTGTTTCCTGAACGAAAGAAGAATAAAATAGAAAATGGTCGGGCCATACACTTCACGAAAAATGCCGACTTTGGTGCCAAAGATTGGTTGTTTTCGTAAAACGAATTTTGAGTCCTTTTGAACCTTCTGAAACTCTGCGTCCGCTGCTTAAGACGAAGCAATTGCGTCAAAGTCAAGAGTACTGGAAAGAATGATTTTTTCTAGATGAGAGAAAAACTCACTTATGTAACTAAGATGCCTAAAATGATGAGGTGTGGCTTTTTCTGGCTATTGTCTGAAAGCTAAAGTCAATGGATTGTGTAAAGTGTGAACCTTTTGGTCTCCAAAAAGTATCGGAAGAAGCGAATGCCCTGAAAAGCCGCTAAGAGTTTGTGGTCGTATGCACTATACTTTCTCTAGGCGTCGCTTAGTTTTGCCTAGTAAAAACCAAGGGGTTGCCAAGAGGCTTGACATTTTTGCTGCCAAGCAGCCCCGATGGTGGTATCTGATGCGTCTACAACTAAACCAAGCTCAGCGTTTGAGTCCGGGAAGGACATTAGAATGGCTTCTGATAAACGAGTCTTGACTTGGTCGAAAGTTTTGCTAGCTTCTAGTAACTAGTCGACTGTCCTAGTGGCATCTTTCTTGGAGCCACAAAGATAGGCGTTGAGTGGTTGCTGCATCTCAGCTGTGTGAGGAAGAAACCGACGATAAAAGTTGACCATCCCCAAAAATACCCTTAGGTCTTTAACCATCTTGGGAAGTTAAGCTGAAGATATTGCCTCAACCCAATCTGAAGAGGGCTTAATGCCTTTTGAAGAAACCTCATGACATAAGAATTTAACAAATGGTCGAAGGAAAGCATTTTTCCAAATTAATTATAAGATTATGGTCCGCAAATCGTTTGAAAATTGATTCTAAGTGACCAAGATGCTCCTTTTCAGAAATCGAAGCTACCAAAATGTCGTCGAGGTACATGAAACAGAATTTTCGTCCGTGTAGGACTTCATGGATAAAACGTTAGAACAATTGTGCCACATTGCAAAGTCCTTAAGTCATTTGGGTGAACCCAAAGAGTCCGAAAGGTGTGCAGATGGCGGTCTTAGGAATATTGTTCGGTTCGACTGGAATGTATGGTAGGCCTTGATTAAGTGTTTGGTGGTAAAAATAATTTTGCCATGTAGTTCATGACAGAAGTCCTGGATAATGGGATCGGATATCTATCCGGGACGGTTATGGCGGCAAGGCGTCTGTAATCACCGTAAAAGCACCATTCTCCATCAGCTTTGCTTACCATATGTAGTGGAGAAGACTAGCTGCTGTTTGAGGGGCGGCATATACCCTGTTCTAGCGGGAAATCGAATTCGTTTTGGCCTCCGTGAGCTAATCTGGTCCAAGTCGACGTAGTCTCAACACTATTGGAGGGCATATGGTAAATATGTGATTGGTCATCTTGTGTTTACAGGGCTGTCAGACCTCTGTGCTGATCGTGATGGCATGGTATATGGTGAGAAGGGCATATAACCGTGGATTATTGGATTTCCTAACCAAAACACTCAGTTTTGGACATTTGTACGAAATGTACGTGCCTTTTGATGAAAGCAAAGTAAGAAGATTGAATAGAATAGTATTTGCTAAGTTGACAACTAGCCTATAGTGGCAGAGGAAGTCTGCGTCTAAAATGGGTCTTGAGACATCGGCAATTAGAAGGTCTCATGAAAACTCACCACGGAGTCCCAGTTCTAGTTAAGTCACCGTTCGTCTAGTCGCAGACCAGAAAGTGGGAGTTTTCCGGCTGCAAAAGCTGGAGACACCGAAACATCTGTGCCCGTATCTACAAGGTAGTTTTCATGAGTTATTAAACGACGACTAGGTGGTAAGTCGCGTATTTTTACCGTCTGAAGAGAACGGCAACTTAGTTTTTTTGATTCAGATGAACCGGCCTTGTAGGCACATGGAGAAATGCACTTAACTGCCTTTCAATCAAATTCGTTGTGATACCAACAAACATCAGATCTTCGTGATTGGCTTTGGCGACGTGTGTGCGAGCGAGATCTCTCGTGTAACCTCACCTCGTTGACGAGCTTTGTGAGAGCAGCAACCTGCTTTGTCAATACGGCCACTTCTGACTGCTGGGGGGAAACGGCGACTAAGTTGACTTGTGGCTGGACAAAAACTTCAGCAATTTTGTCTACCGTTTCCGCCAATTGGTTCAGACTGGCTTCCGGAGAGCAGGTTAAAGTAGTCTGAATCTGTTCTGTAAACCGCTGTAGCAAGAGAGCCCTAAATAGGTCCTCTTCAACTGCGGAGCCTCCAACCTGCATCATATCACGAAGCCGTTGGGAGGACTGCCTATCACCAAGCAAGAGACTCCCCAAGAGATTTTTATTATAATAAAATAGTTATATTATAATATATAACATTTATTACATTTATTAAATAACATTTATTTTATAGAGTATTACTTGAACCGCGAAACACTGCACATCGAGCTGATAATCATGAACAACAACAATGAAACGGATAACGATCTTCGCCGTTCTCTTGAGGATTACAAAAAATTTTTCTACGCTAACGAAGAATACATTTCTGAGGAACACTTTGACGAATTTACGAGCAACTATATGTTTTTGAAGCCTTACACTGTTATGGAGCAGAAAGTCAGCAAATTTGGAAAACATTATATGAGCTGCCCTTGGGCTTATGATGATGCAATATCCGGACCAGATACTTGTGAATGGTAAAGTGTTCTTAAGACAATATGTGAAATGAAAAAGCGTGTTCGAATTTACATGTGATTTATTAAAAATGAAAAAAAATTCCTCAACTTTACGTACGCTTAATTAATAAATAATTTTCTTTTCATTCAAACTATACGCTTTTTTTGTATAAATTTTCTTAAAATCATATCCTTAAAATTTTACCAGGAATTGTGTTTTTCTGAAATCCCAACCACTTGACAAACGCTCGGTTTCCACTCCGTTTCAATACTTTTTCAACGAACAAGAGTGACGGATACTCCGCCGATCACAAGTCTAACTTGTGATATGCCGGTCCCAAGCCCAGAGAAAGGAGGAGGGTTTGAGGCAACGAGGTAACTCTATCCTCAGTAAAATGTGAATAGTTGCAGCCTGATGGCTGTAGTAATCATGAGGATGAAACCTATGAATTGTATCTTTGCAGGTGGCAGCCAGACTGAGTCTGGAAATCCACCCGTGCTGGGCGTGCTCAGCACGGCAGGAGCTCAGATTCTGCAGGCCCCAACCTCATGTATGACTGTAATGAAGGACCCTGGTTGCAGTGGAAGCTCACAGGTTACCATCGTGGAAGACTCCATGGCCAGCAAGTGTTTGGACTTGCTGATAGCATCGAACCTGATCACAGGCTCCGGAAAGGCGAGTACAGCGTCAGCTGGAAGTCCGACTACGGCCGTACCAGGGGAAAAGATGTTTCTTCCCGAATCCTCACATAAGAAGAGAAGGGATGCATTAGAGGAAGCAACTCTGGCTAGTACAAATGAGACGCCTACAGTCAGTACAGATAGTAAGAGTGTTCATTCCTCAGAACTCTGAAAACCTGTGGAGGTTCTCAGTCGCAGACAACGTAGGAAACTGTGCAAAAGGGGCAAGCTGCCGGCAAAGGCTGACAGAGAGACAAATGCAGTATTAACTGTAGGTGTTTCCCTGGAGACTGGATGTCAGGCAGCGAAACCTCTGAGCCGACCTGGGGTAGCGAAAGAAAGGTTGGCTGGTGATGCTAAGGTCGCATTTAAGGAGTAGAAATGTTCTGGATCGGTGGCTGGGTGCAAAGCTCCGCCGACTGGACTTTGTGAACCAGGGAAAGCTCTCAGCCGTCGACAGAAGAGGACTCTGTTCAAGAAATCGATGATTCCTGATGCAAATCGGGATTTAACGATGACGCTGAAAGGTAAGGAGGAACCGGTTACACCAAAGATCTCCCAGCCGGCCAGCACCGATGCCAAATCTGCCAGCGGTGGCGCACAAAAGAAACGCAAGGTTGAGATGCCTGCATCTCTGAGTGCAAGGTGCCGAAAGGTGTCAAAATCTGCAAGAGAGATCTAGCAAAGGCTGGCCCTCCTGGCACAAACACACCATCCGCCAAAGTAGGGAAGAAAACGTACGCAGAAGCTGCGACTTCTTTGGTCGTTGTTGTGATAGGTGTGTCTGCTAAGGGTGGCAACCTGACCGAAGGTCAGTACGCTATCGTTAAGAACGAACTGTGGTGAGAGATAGCGGAGTCGGGACCAGTTTACAGCTTCACGCAAGCGAGGTTTGTGGACGGTCACCTCCAAGTTGCCTGCTCCAATCAAACATCTAAGGATTGGCTCACACAGATCGTTCTTAAATTGGGTACTAATTTACCATTTTGGACTCCGACCTGGCCTAACCCTATTATGTCAGTTTTTGGATCCCTGGTCCTCGCAAGAGCGCAGGTGACATCACTGGCATGTTCGGCAAACTGAATCCGGGCATCAATACTAAACACTGGATCATCAAGTACATAAATCCCAGGAAGAATCCCACCACAGGTGAAGATGGTTTTAACCTGGTGATCGTACTTGACCAGAGAAGTTTCTCGATGCTTAGATACAGGTAGCGGATGGTGCTAAGCTACTTCTTGTATGCGGTTAAATTTAGCCAAATCAGGAAGTGGTGAGGAACCAGCTTTTGTGACTTTCTATGGACAGATCTCCAGAGCAAAATGCAAAGATCCAGTGGAAATTTTCTCCTATAGAGTTTCTTTCACTGAAGGCACGCGGAAATTGGCTAAGGGTCCCTGCAAAGGGATTCAAAGGGATCAACTCCGGACGTTTCTGTGCCTGAAGGTATAAGATTTGTCCAAATCAACTTGCGGCGTGCCAAGGCTTCCTCTTATTTTTTGAGCAAAAATTTGACAAAACTGGAAGCTTCTCATCACATTGCACTTGTACAGGAACCGTGGGCTTGAGGCAGTAGGATCTACGGACTCAGTCCAACCACGGGGGCCAAAATTTTTATGATGAAAGATAAATACGGCTGAGGACTTATGTTCTGGCTTCCAATCTGCTTGATGCCACCATGCTCAGACAGATTTCAAGCTCGGACCAGTCAGCAGTCGTCATACAATACCGAGAAAATGGTAGGTTTAAGTGCACGATAGTTGCCTGTACGCTGAATCGGAGAGACTGGAACTTGTGGTGCCAACTCCCAGCATACCAGCTGGGGCAGCAAAAAATGCAACGCCATGGGTAACAGTCTCATTGATTTTATTACTTCTGCCGGGCTGATGATTTTAAACACTGGGACTACTCCCATATTTGTCACCCGAAACAGAAGGGTGGTCATTGATGTATCGCTATGAACACGTGGAATAGTTGGATCAATGACTGGATGGAATTTATCAGATGAGGAGTCACTCTCTGATCATTGCTACTTGGTGTTCTCTTTAGCCACGGATCTAACACCCGTGGTGAAAAGAATCGGCTTCTTGCAGACAGAGCGCGTCCTAGTGGCCGTATCAAATCGCCAAAGTTAATAGAATCCCGGTTGAGCACTCTGAATACAGACTTAATAAGTAGCTATGAAGAGGCCTGCCCGATCAGTAAGAGCAGATGTGGCAAGGCGGTTCCCTGGTGGAATCGGGAACTACAGAAGCTAAGGAAAAGTACCAAGAAAATTCTCAACAGAGCTTGTAAGAGCAACACTGAGGATGACTGGATCGCCTACAGAACTTTGCAGAGAACGTATAAGAAGCTGGTGAGGACCTCCAAGAAAGAATGATTCAGCTCTTACTGTGAGATACTGAAAGGCGCACGGGAGACGTATAGGTTTTGCAAAGTCCTAGAGAAGGATCAATCAGCTAAGCAAGACTCTCTTAAACGCTCGGATGGTGACTTTACCAAGTCCAAAAAGGAGTCTTTGCAAACTTTTCTTGGGACTGACTTCCCGGGACCTCCGGTGATTGAGTCGCAAAAGGCAACTGCGTCTGTGACCAAAATCCCTGCTCTTCGCAGCAGTAACGGGTACACAACTAAATCTGTGGTCACTAGTGAAAAGATCAGGGATGCAATCATGTATTTTGACAATTTCAAATCGCCGGGCCTGGATGGTATCTATCCGGCTATGCTTAGGGAGGGAATTGACCACTTGGGGGCAGACCTGAGAGAAATCTTCTGGGCCTGCCTTTCCTTGGGGTATGTTCCGTCACCTTGGCGAGAGGTTAAGGTAGTTTTTATTCCATCAGAGATGACTATTCCGATCCAAGGAACTTTAGACCGATCAGCTAAACTTC
Source organism: Nemotelus pantherinus (assembly GCA_963978885.1). Lineage (NCBI taxonomy): Eukaryota > Metazoa > Arthropoda > Insecta > Diptera > Stratiomyidae > Nemotelus > Nemotelus pantherinus. Next base: position 115,197,159 of record OZ022264.1, read on the forward strand.
GTTTATGTTGAAATGCCTAGAGAGACTTGTCGAACGACACATACGTACTACGACGCTACGGTTTAACCCTTTGAATGATGAGGAACATGCATACCAGCGAAGAAAATCATGCGAGTCGGCCCTTCATTCTTTGGTGGCCAGAGTTGAAGGAGCGATCTCAAATGGTCAATATGCGTTGGGAGTATTTGTGTACATTGAAGGGGCCTTTGATTGTGCGCCCTTTGTGGAACTATGTGATGCTGCGAAAGGTCATGGCGTAGAGGATGTCTTAGTTAAGTAGATACATGCCATGCTGACGCAGAGATGGTTGCTGGTGGAAGCTGGATCCGACTGCTACTTAAGAACAGAGGCAACAAATAGATGCCCTCAAGCAGGAGACCTATCACCACTCCTGTGGAGTATGCTAGTCGACTCCCTGCTAAACGAACCGCAACGAGAAATGCTTCACACGCAGGCTTATGTTGATGACGTGGCCGCATTGGCTGTCGGTAAAGATCTGAGTGTGTTATGTAGAAATACACAGCGTGCATTCGATCTGATTGACAACTAGTGTTCGAGGCACGACCTAACAGTGAATCCTGGTAAGACAAAAATTGTTTCGTTTACCAGGAAAAAAAACTGGAAGGTTTAGTGCTTCCAAACATGAAGGGTGTAACACTACAAATTTCAGATGAAGTCAAATATCTTGGAGTAATCTTGGACAAAAAACTTCTCTGGAAGAAACATGTGGAAGTGAAGCTTACTCGTGCTATAAAAGCTTTCGGGCAGTGCAAGAGAGCTTTTGCTACCACATGGGATCTAAAGCCTCATGTAGTGATGTGGATTTACACAAAAATAATTAGGCCGATGTTCACGTACGCATCCGTGGTGTCGTGAGCTATCGTGAAGCTATTGTATGCTCGAAAAAAGTTAAACACGCTGCAAAAGACGGTGTATCTGGGTATCTGTGGTGCCATGAGCACTACTCCGGGTGCGGCCCTTGATGCGCTTCTCAATCTGTCTCCTCTTGACATTCAAGTTCAGAGTGTGGCAATGAGCTCTGCCCATAGACTAGCTCAGCTTGGCTTATGGGTAGGTGGGGACGATGTGGGGCACTGCTCTATTAGGGGTTTGATGCGTGGGATATCTCCGATTCTCACTATGCCTTCGGACGCTCGGGTGCCCTTCCTCGACTTCGGAAGAAGGTACGAAGTAATCCTCTTGAGCAGAAGTAACTGGGACGATCCAGATTTATGTACGAGGAGATATTCTGAGAACTTCTTCACGGACGGCTCGAGGTCAGATGGTAGATCTGGAGCTGGTGTCTATCTACATTTCATTGAATGGCAGGAGGGCTTTTTTTCTTGGAGAGCACGTTTCGGTTTTTCAAGCAGAAATATTTGCTATCATGAGGGCAGCCTGTTGGGCAATTGAAGAAAGATGGAGGGGAAAAGGCATTGCTATTTGCAGTGACAGTCAAGCTGGGGCACTGTGGTGTAGAGGGAAATGAAATTGCTAACGTCATTGCGAAGCAAGGTTCGGGACTTCCACGGGCCTGGCCACACCAGCAGTCGTCCATCTATCTTTGTGAGCATCATCTACCCACTTTCGAAGAATGGCACGTGCATATGCGGTTGGCACATTCAAGGCGGGTTCAGGGCCGCAATGAAGTCATCAATTTCGCAATGAAGTCATCAATTTCATTTCCCTCAACACCACAGAGCCTCGGTACCCAGAGCAGATGCACCCTATTGAATCTGGCGACAGAGTTCAATCGTGCTCTGAGCTCTTTGACAATTTACGAGTTTTGAAGGTCTTCCTTTCAGAACCCAACCATGTGACTGCAGAATTCTTGCTCAATAAGATCAGGAAAGTTTGCAGGGCCATGATAGGCATTCTTACTGGACACAACTGCTTAGGAGGAATAGGTGTCTCCTCTGTTCATCCTGCCTAACAGAAGCTGACTCTGCGGAGCATTTGCTCTGTGAATGCCCAGCGTTTGCGCGTCTCAGATATTAATGCTTTGGCTGGGATATTGTACGCATGCAGAGGATAGCCTCATTTTTCCTATCAGTGATCCTTGACTTTATCAAGAAGTCTGGGAAACTATGGTAGCCACGGAGAAATGACTACAATGGGTCCTTTGGCCTGACTGCTTAGAGATGCCAATGCGCCTCTCTCCCAACCCACACACACACACACACACCTAGCTTTCAGTAGTTCGGACTAGTAAAAGCCACCTTCGATGATGTTTTCTTCATAATCTTCCAGTAGGTATGTGACGGGGTTGGTTATTCGAATTTAACAAATCCTGAAAATCTCCAGGCCCTAGTTTGATATATAGTCCTATTCAAACACATATTTGTATTTACTGATTTGCACATGATCACCCACTTTATACTAAGATGGGCCCATCACCTTAATGTTGTTGTGTACGGTAGACAGAAGCAATTTGTCATTGGAACTATTGACAGCAGACGGAGCCATTCTTATTGTTCTGTGTTTTTACTAATGTTCGAAGAAGAACATTAGTATTAAAATCACTTTGGCCAAAAATTCATATTTCTATATTTATATATATATATATATATATATATATATATATATATATATATATATATATATATATATATATATCATCAAAAAATTTCAGTAAAAAAATCTCAGGAACGCGCCATCCGATTGAACTGAAATTTTCAGGACACATTGGTGTATATGCAGAATAGTGCCAGGTTTCAGAAAAAGTTAAAAATCTTTAACCCTTTGGCGCCGGCGGCCATTTTAGTGATATTTTTAATATACCTATTATTCCGTACACAATTAAGTTTTGCAAAAATAAAGTTTACAAAATAAATTTCGAACGTGTTTTACATGTGAATCGGATAATGTTTTGGAATTTTTTAGCCCCATGTGTGTGCTGGGTGCCTAAAAAGAGAACGGGAAATACTGAAAATTTTTAAATTGCGATAACTTTTGACAGAGCTATTCAATCATTACCAAATTTTCAGAACATATTGGTATTATTTAGTTGTAAATTCGTGTAGCTTTTGATGAGCGTGCTGGTAACCCTGAAGCTAGGGCAAGCACTGAAAGTGAAAACCTCCAAATTATCGTTTCTCTTGAAAAAATGCCGTTTCTTCAAAAAAAAGCCACTCATATGTAAATTTTGTGCTTTTTTTACATAGACCAAAAAAAAAATTTGATATGGTATAACGGGCACGCCTGGTAACCCTTGCCCAATTCACCTATATTTTTAGCATCAAAAACTTCTGTTCACGGAAACTCACGATCCAATGAGCAGAACTAATTGAAATTTGCAGACTGTATTGGCCTTAAATAGGACCAGGTCTGATAGAAGTGATTTTGAAATGCGGGCGATTCTGTGCCAGTGGTGCCATCTTGAAAAATCACTCAAAAAGATAATTGGTTTTAGCCCTATAAATTCTGATTGAATCGTTCGATTTTAACGAAATTCACACAGTAGCTGGACCTTACTTCAAACCAAGTTTGGTAGAAACTTGGTTGAAAAATTCGGTTGGAGCTGCCAGCTATGATAATTTTGGTGTCTTAAATTTGAAAAAATAAAAATTTGGAAGTGAAAACAGTCAAAGCATCGAATATCCTAAAAATGTCCGTTTCTTACAATAAAACCAATCTGTATATAAATCTTATGTTTAATCTACACGTTCAAAATAAAACTTTGGAAAAATCATGTCGGACAAGAACGGTAACCCTCTCCCAGTTAACCTATATTTTTAGCATCAAAAACTTCTGTTCACGGGAATTCATGAACCAATAATCTGATACAATTGAAATTTACAGAATGCATTGGACTTAAGTAGGACCAGGTCTGATAGAAGCGATTTTGAATTGTGGGCAACTCTGTGCCAGTGGTGCCATCTTGAAAAATTACAAAGAAAAAAAAACTGCTTTTTGTCCTATGAAATGTGAATTAGTTACCAGAATTTCATGAAATTGACACAGTAGCTGCATCTTATTCTAAACTCTGTTTGATAGAAAATTGGTTGAAAAATTCGATTGGTGCTGCCAGCTATGGTAATTTTTGTGTCTTTGGTTTTGAAAATTCGCTCAGGAAAATAAAACTTTTTGCCCTATAACTTCCAGTGCAGTCATGGAATCAATACGAATTTCATACAACTAATGGAACCTATTATAAGCATTATTCAGGCCAAATCTGGTGGAAAAGCCTCGATAGGGTTGCCAGCTATTGTTGGTTTTGTGTTTGTTTGCAATATCTGTATTAAACGGTTTTATCGTAGAATTTTCAAATGGTAATGATATTGTAGTGACAATAAACAACAAATATTAAGCTTTCGATTATTTGAAAAAACTCGCTGCAGGTAACCCTAAATTTCTTTATACTCCTATAACTTCGAATGTAATATAACAACGTGAAGCAGATGTGATATATTCTTGGCTTTGATACTGGCGAAAGGTTGCCAGCACGAGTCGGTTGTGCTACTTTTGTATCAATAAATGCTTACAGTTAGTATTCATACCGGAAACATTTACAACGAAAATAAATAACCGATGTTTCAATTCCCTAAGTTCTGCAAATTTTTCGGATCGCAGCCCCAAACACCAACTTCAGTTACAGTGCTGCAGGCACTGAGTATTTTCTTCATTGATGTTATATGTTTTGCTGCTTTCAAAGTTTGGTGAAATAAGCAACTGATAACGAATATAATTAACAAGTGTTTTTCTTTCATAAACTTTGAAACCCATGCCAGTGGTTATATCTGAAACCTTCCACCATATGAGTTATAATGCATTCTTGAGACCAAAGTAAAACGTGGCATTTGAAACAGTTTGGCCGTAATAAGCAGCTCATGTGGTGGAATATGCACTCAAAACCTGCACGATTCTTCTACTGTTCTTCGAACATTAGTGTTTCTAGCGGTTCAGGTGCGCTAGAGTTTTTTTTATTATTGTACAACTTACCCATATCATCAACTAAACGAATCCATTTGTAATTTCCATTTGGACTAAACTCCTTCCACATCATATTCCTAAGGATACGATTGAATCGTTCAACAATTGACTATTAAAAACCCTAGCGCATCAAAACTACTGGAAACACTAATGTTCGAAGAACAGTAGAGGATTAGTGCAGATTTTGAGTGTGTATTCTACCACTACTTACTTTTTCTTCTTAAAACGAATACGTCTTAAGTAATAATAGAATCTAAGTTTGTTTTAATTTCGGTGACTTCATCAAAACTTACAACGATTGGAAGGTGCTTGGGGCTGTCATCCAAAAAAAATGTGCAGATCTTAGAAAATTCAAACATTGCCTACTTATTTTCATTGCAAATGCGTGCGATGAAAATACTTAATGTAATCATTTATTGGAACGAAAATAACAAAAAGGCTTAGTGCTGGCAGCCACTTGCTAGCACCGAAGCAAAACATAAGTCGCATTTGCCTTACGTTGAAGTCAACTCGGCCTTACGTTGAAGTCAACAACAACGAATTTCGTATTGATCCGATGACTGCATTGGAAGTTATAGGGATGCAAATAAATTAAAGGTTACCATTTGCAAAAGTTTTCAAATTTTCTAGATTTTAATATTTGGTGTTCATTTTCACTATAAGATCACTACGATTTGAAAATTCTTTGCTAATATCGCTTACTAAAGGTGTGCCAAAAAACCCAAAAAACAATATACCTGGCAACAATATCATTGCTTTGAAATTAAATTTCTGCTGAATACTGCCTACAATAGGATTAGTTTGCCATTTGAATTTCATTATGATTCAATGACTGTACTGGAAACCATAGGGCAAAAAGCTTTATTTTCCTCAGGAATTTTCAACATTTAAGACACCGTAGTTACCATAGTTGGCAGTTCCAACCGAATTTTGCAATCAAATATCTACCAAACGTGGCTTAAAGTAAGGTTCAGCTACTGTGTAAATTTCATCATTATCAAATGGCTGGAACAAAATTGCTCACATTTCTAAATCACTGGCACAAAATTGCCCGCATTTCTGAATCACTAATATCAAATTTGGTCCTTCTTACAACAATACGTTCTGTAAATTAAAACTAATTTTGATTATCGGATCGTGAGTTTCCGTGAACAAAAATTTTTGATGCTTAAAATATAGGTAAGATGGGAAAGGGGATTTTTGTTTTTGTGTAGACTGAAGTCTTTGTTTCAAAAGCATCTTACTAGCTACGACTACTACTATAACTGCTACTACTACTACAATTAAATTCTGTATTCTCTGTGTATTACAATAGTTTTATTGTATTCTGTGCACAGTAAGAGAATCAAACATTACATATCCCTCTTTTTAAGTATTTTACTAATCGTTACTTCATCAATCAAATTCATACATACATAGTTTCTAATCTCGTTACTTAATGATACATTTTCATGAATTCAAACATATTTTTTTTCCTGGTGCAATATATAACAATTCTTATTTGTTATTTACTTGAGCTTTTATTCTTTCAGACCTTCTCACAAACTGTGGTGATTTGGATTGAGGCATTTGCATTGGACCATTAGTTTTGCATTCTAAATTGACATTTTTACATAATTCCTCTGCTTCGATGCGGCCTTTCATCGAGTGTATTCCTAAATGGTTGTTGCTCTTAACCTAGTTTATTTGGCTGATTATTTTTAGTCTGAACACTGTTTGTAACTATTATACCTCTGGATTGGACATAAGAAGTTCTCTTTCTCAACTGGTTTGCATGACGTTTTATCACCTCACCATTAGATCTTTCGCAGGTGTTATTTCGTGGGCCTAGGACTTTCACGATTTTACCACTATCCCAAACTGAATTATTTTCTTTGTAATCCCTTACCCAGACCTTTTCCCTTTTTTTGAAATCGACTTTTCTCTTTCTCCTGTAATTTTCGCACTGTACACTTTGCCTGTCTTGGACTGTTTCTTGAAGACTGTGAGATTTGAGTCTATGAAGACGGGTTTTTAACTCTCTTCACGTTTGTAACTGTGTGTGCTGTAGAACGATAATCGAACAAGAATCTATTCACCATTTGTTTCGTGAAGCATATTAAGTACCAAAGTTCGCAATTTCGTTAGCACTACTATGCGATAGCCCCACATTATAATACAATTTTCTGTATATAATTCATCCATCTTGCACTTATAATCGATAAACTCGGAATCTCCCTTCAAACTGTGTACGATACCTAATGAAATATGTTCTCTAAGCTTTGCTAAAATCCTATCCCTATCCGTTTCCCTCTTTATCGTTTCAAAATCTACATTAAACCCCGTTTCAGTTTGAATGTAGTTCACGTAAGTTACTCCGCGACCTTTTTGAGTTTGTTTACGTGAGGATAACGTTGGTAACCTGGATAAACTATCTGCGCGATTGCTTTCCCCTTTGACGTATTCGATATTAAAATTGAAACCTGATAAAAATAACGCCCACCTTTGAATTCTTGCTGCGGCCATTTGAGGAATGCCTTTCTTGTCCCCGACCAATGTAACAAGTGGCTTATGGTCTGTGCGCAAAACAAAATTTACTCCAATTAAGTATTGGTAAAACTTTTTGCAAGCCAAAATAATGGATAAAGCTTTCTTCTCTATCATGCTGTAATTCTGTTCAGCATCACTTAATTTTCTCGAAGCGAACGCAATGGGCCTTTCCATACCTCCCATTTTATGTGCTAATATGGCACCAATGCCCTTTTGAGAGGCATCACAAGTTACAACAATCGGCAGATTTGGGTTATAATGTGCAAGCGCAGCATCTGAAGTGACTTCTTCTTTGATTTGAACAAAAGCAGCTTGACACTCTGGATTCCCTACAAGTGCATTGTTTTTCTTTAAAAGCCATAACCGTAGAGAAATTTTTGATAAATTTCCTATAATAATTGACTAAACCTATAAAAGATCTTAATTGTGTAATATTTTTCGGGACGGGAGCTTTTCCTGTAGCTTCTATATTGTCATTCAATTTAGCTAAGCCTTCTTTGCTAATTTGGTATCCCAAATATTGCACACTATTGTGGAAAAATTTACACTTCTGTTGTTCGAGCCTGAGACCTGCTTCAGTTAATCTTTTTAGAACCAGTTCTAAGTTTTGCAAATGTTCCTTTTCATTTCTACCTGAGACAACAATGTCATCAATAAATACAACTACGAATGGTATTCCCTGCAAAACTTTTTCAATTGCTTCCTGAAATATACTTGACGCTGGCTTAATGCCAAATGGCATACGGTTCAAACGAAAAACACCTTTGTGCATGCTTAGGGCACACAATTCGGCTGATACTTCATCTAACTCGAGTTGATTATATGCTTTCGAAAGATCCAATTTAATGAAATGCTCACTCTTTTGCAATTTCGTAAAAATTTCTTCTATTCTCGGGATCGGATATCTATTGTATGGGGCATTTCACGTGAAGCGGACATCGAAAAAAAATCGAGGTTCTGGATTTCGTTCATATTGTGCATAATGGTACTTCTAGAAGATATGAATGTGGATGCAAAAGTTTTTGTTTCTATGAGGTATAGTTGCCGAGTTATGGGCTGCTGAATAATTGACGAAATTGATAAAAGGTTTTTTTGAAAGCGGATTCTGAGATTCAAAACAAAATCTAAAAAACATTAAAAATAATGATTAGTATGGAAAATTAGCTGTTTTTTTAATTTTGAAATTAGATTTGAAAGCCGGAAGTAAAAATTTGTGTGAAACCGGAAGTAACAATTTCAACTCGTTTTTTGAATAATTTGGACCAGGTTAATTTTATTTATTTTGGTAACAAAACAAAGCTTGAAGTATACTTATTTGATCATAAAAGTTTTAGAATGGGATGGCCAGTAGTTTAGGAGGTAGGTGAATTTCAATACATGCAAGTCGCATGGAACGTACTACCGGGAGCTTGATTATGATAGCTAGTGAATGTGAAAGCAAAATATTTTTAGTAAAACTGTTATATATCACTTGTATCACTTGTATATAGAAGATAAAATGTTAAAAATTGCTAAGGCTGATTTACTTAGTGAAAAAAAGTTCGCGTAATATATTTTAATTAGGTTTCTATGGGAAAATAAAACGTTTTTCAAATAAGAGACGGCGCTATTAATCACATTTCGAATCAATTTTTGTTTTCGAGCCAACTAGTTGTCCTAAGGAAGCTCTCGGTACCACGCCCCATTCGACTTGTATATATTGAAATTTACCTACCTCCTAAACTACTGGCCATCCCATTCTAAAACTTTTATGATCAAATAAGTATACTTCAAGCTTTGTTTTGTTATCAAAATAAACAAAATTAACCTGGTCCAAATTATCCAAATTACGAGTTGAAGTGTCTACTTCCGGTTTCACATAGGAAAAAAAAAAATTTTTTAAATCTAATTTCAAAATTAAAAAGAACAGCTAATTTTCTACACCAATCAATATGTTTACTGTTTTTTAAATTTTGTTTTGAATCTCAGAATCCGCTTTCAAAAATACCTTTTATCAATTTCGTCAATTATTCAGAAGCGCATAACTCGGCAACTAAACCTCATAGAAACAAAAACTTGTGCATCCACATTCACATCTTTTAGAAGTACCATTATGCACAATATGAACGAAATCCAGAACCTCGATTTTTTTTCGTTGTCCGCTTCACGTGAAATGCCCCGTATACTAAATACCTATTGACGGTTAATTTATAGTCCCCACAAATTCTTATGGATGCATTTGATTTCGGAATAGGTACAATCGGAGTACCCCATTTCGAAGATTGCATTCGTGAGATTATACCTAAACTCTTCATATTTTCTAATTCTTTTTCTACTCCTTCCTTGAAACAATAGGGTACGACTCTCAGCCTGTGAAATATCGGTTTCGGATTCAAATCTGTTAACTCTAAGTGAACTTGCAAATTTTTCAAGCACCCTAACCCGTGCTTAAAGAGATTTGAATACCGTTTCAACAAACAAATCAAATTGCTTTCAGTGCTTACTTCATTCACCGCTAAAGTATGTTCTCTTACGTAAACAGGCACACCGAAATCAAATGCTTTCATAATACTCCTACCAAGCAAAATTGGACCGTTTGCATCTACTATTATGAACCGTAAAATTTTTGAACATTTTCTGAAATCAACACTCGCGTAAAAGTATCCGAAAACAACAATTTCATTGCCACCGTATCCCGTTAGGTTTTGCTTTGCCATACTGACTTTCGCTTTCGCAAAATATTTTCTAAAAACTTTCAGCAGCATAATGCAATGACCACAACCCGAATCCAACTCACCACTAAGTTGCACCTTATCAATAGACAACTTAATTATAAACGGGGCATCATAATTACAATTTTTCATATTATACATAGTTACATTGCCAAAAACAATATTCATCATCCGAGCTTGCATAACTAGAACTGGACACTTCTAAATTATTTACTTTATTTCTGTGAAGTTTAATGTTTTTACTTGTATTCTGCTTACTATTGCACATAATTTGAATGTGTCCGGTTCTATTAAACTAATTGCAAGTAGCAAATTTGAACTTACAATTGTCTGCGGTATGGTTGTTTATCACATCAGTAGCATACTTCTCCGCTCTCTCCAACATCAAGAAACCTCGACTTTGTGCTCCTGTTCCTGCTGGATGGATGTGGTTGATTAGCGTTGCCCTTGTAAGTATTGCCCGTATTATGTAACTGTTTTCGCTTATTACTAATGTTCAAAGAACAATAGTATTAAACTCGTTTCGCCGAAAATTCATATTTCTTTATATATATATATATATATATATATATATATATATATATATATATATATATATATATATATATATATATATATATATATATATATATATATATATATATATATATATATATATATATATATATATATATATATATATATATATATATATATATATATATATCAGCAAAATGATTAAGGGAGATAATCTCTGGAGTGGCCGATCCGATTGAGCTGAAATTTTCGGAGAACGTAGATGTATATAGTAGGTAGGTCCATGACTTTCTGAAATTCAGATATCCTAAACCTTTTGGCAGCGGCGGGCGTTTTAGTGAATTTTGAGGAACTCCTATATTTCCAAGCAGTGTAAATTTTTGTTTAAGAAAAGTATTGAAAATGAAAACAAATTATGTTCTTAGCTTGTCTATGATAAAGAATTGGAGATTTTGAGCCGTGTGTGGGTGCAGGATGCCTAAAAGTAGGCAAGGAATTTTTTTCAAATTTTGATTTGTCATTACTTGTAAGAAAAACAATGGATCATCGTGAAAATTACAGAGCGTATGGATGTTGACTAAAATTTGGCACATATAGATTTTCAGCATAAAGCGGGTAACCCTGTAGCTGAAACAGGCTGCTGCAAAAAATCCTTCAAATCATTGACATTCCTGAAAAGTTTTTGATTTTTGACAAAAATTTCAAATCTTTGATAAATTTTATCCTTTGTCCTTCATCTCAAGGTAAAATTTTCAAAATTCCGATTTGCATAAGAACGGCAACCCATCACCAAATTACCTCTATTTTCAGCACTCGAAAGTTCTGTTCACGAAAACTGACGACCGGATAATCCGATCATAATGAAATTTACAGGATATGTTGGTATTAGCTAGGACCAGGTCTGATAGAAGTGATTTTGAAATGCGGGCAACCCTGTGGCAGTGGCACCATCTTGAAAAACTACTGAAAAAAAAACTCTAGCGCACCTGAACCACTAGAAACACTAATGTTCGAAGAACAGTAGAAAAATCGTGCTGGTTTTGAGTGCATATTCCACCACATGTGCTGCTTATTACGGCCAAACTGTTTCAAATGCCATGTTTTACTTTGGTCTCGAGAATGCATTATAACTCATATGGTGGAACGTTTCAGATATTACCACTGGTATGAATTTCAAAGTTTATGAGAGCAAAACACGGGTTAATTATATTCGTTATCAGTTGCTTATTTCACATAATTTTGAAAGCAGCATCTCAAATAACATCAATGAAGAAAACGCTCAGTGCCTGCAGCACTGTAACAAAAGTTGGTGTTTGGGGCTGCGATCCGAAAAATTTGCAGAGCTTTGGGAATCGAAACATCGGTTATTTATTTTAATTGTAAATGTTTCCGGTATGAATACTTACTGTAAGCATTTATTGATACAAAAGTAGCACAACCGACTCGTGCTGGCAACCTTCTGCCAGTTTCAAAGCCAAGAATATATCACATCTGCTTCACGTTGTTATATTTTATTCGAAGTTATAGGAGTATAAAGAAATTTGGGGTTACCTGCAGCGAGTTTTTTTCAAATAATCGAAAACTTAATATTTGCTGTTTATTGTCACTACAATATCATTACCATTTGAAAATTCTACGATAAAACCGCTTGATAAACATATTGCAAACAAACACAAAACCAACAATAGCTGGCAACCCTATGGTGGCTTTTCAACCAAATTTGGCCTGAAAAATGTTTAAGATAGGTTCCATTAGTTGTATGAATTTCGTATTGATTTCATGACTGCACTGGAAGTTATAGGGCAAAAAGTTTTATTTTCCTGAGCGAATTTTCAAAACAAAAGACACAAAAATTACCATAGCTGGCAGCACCAATCAAATTTTACAACCAAACTTCCACCAAACAGAGATTAAAGTAAGGTTCAGCTACTGTGTCAATTCCATGAAAATCTGGTAACTTATTCACATTTCATAGGGCAAAAGGCAGTTTTTTTTTCTTTGTAATTTTTCAAGATGGCACCACTGGCACAGAGTTGCCCATATTCAAAATTGCTTGTATCAAATCTGGTCTTACTTAATTCCAATGCATTCTTTAAATTTCAGCTGTATCTGATTATTGGTTCGTGAGTTCCCGTGAACAGAAGTTTTTGATGCTAAAAATATAGGTTAAATGGGAGAGGGTTACCGTTCTTGTCCGACATTAAATTTTCAAAGTTTTACTTTGAACGTGTATATAAAACATTAGATTTGTATACAGATTGGTTTTATTGTAAGAAACGGACATTTTTTTGAATATTCGATGGTTTGAATGTTTCACTTCCGAATTTTTTTTTTCAAATTTATGACACCAAAATTATCACAGCTGGCAGCTCCAACCGAATTTTTCGACCAAATTTCTACCGAACGTGGCTTAAAGTAAGATTCAGCTACTGTGTGAATTTCGTTTAAATCAAACGATTCAATTAGAATTTGTAGGGCTAACAGCAGTTATCTTTTTTAATGATTTTTCAAGATGGCACCACCGGCACAGAATCGCCTGCATTTTCAAATCACTTCTATCGGATCTGGTCCTATTTAAGACTAATACATTTTGCAAATTTCAATTAATTCTGCTCATCGAATCGTGAGTTTCCGTGAACAGAAGTTTTTGATGCTAAAAATATAGGTAAATTGGGCAAGGGTTACCAGGCGTGCCCGTTATACCATATCAAATTTTTTTTATTGTTGATGTAAAAAAGCACAAAGTTGACATATGAGTGGCTTTTTTTTGAAGAAGCGGCAATTTTTCAAGAAAGACGATGATTTGGAGGTTTTCATTTTCAGTGCCTGCGTTTGCTACAGGGTTGCCAGCACGCTCATTAAAAGCTAGACAAATCTACAACTAAATAATACAAATATGTTTTGAAAATTTCGTAATGATTGAATAGCTCTGTCAACAGTTATCGCAATTAAAAATTTCAATATTTCCCGTTCTCTTTTTAGGCACTCAGCGCACACATCGGGTTAAAAAATTCCAAAACATTATTCGATTCACATGTAAAACACGTTCGAAATTTATTTCGTCAACTTTACTTTTGCGAAAATTATTTGTGTACGAAATAAAAGGTACATTAAAAATATCACTTAAATGGCCGCCGGTGCCAAAAGGTTAACAATAACTGACATTTAGTGAGACTTATACCTAGTCTGCAAATACACCAATGTATCCTGAAAGTTTCAGCTCAATCGGATGGCGCGTTCCCGAGATTATCTCACTGAAATTTTTTGAAGATATATTTTTATATATATATATATATATATATATATATATATATATATATATTTATATATATATATATATATAAATATATATATATATATATATATATATATATATATATATATATATATATATATATCTATATATATATATATATATATATATATATATATATATATATATATATATATATGTATATATATATATATATATATATATATATATATATATATATATATATATATATATATATATATATATATATATATCTATATATATATATATATATATATAGATATATATATATATATATATATATATATATATATATATATATATACATAGATATATATATATATATATGTATATATATATGTATATATATATATATATATATATATATATATATATATATATATATATATATATATATATATATATATATATATATATATATATATATATATATGTATATATATATATATATATATATATATATATATATATATATATATATATATATATGTATATATATATATATATATATATATATATATATTCATATATATATATATATATATATATATATATATATATATATATATATATATTTATAGATATATATATATATATATATA
>OZ022264.1:115216743-115239243 GCA_963978885.1 Nemotelus pantherinus
TATATATATATATATATATATATATATATATATATATATATATTGTTGTATGATCTACTGGTGTTCTCTATTTCAAAGTCGTAGCTCTACAATATTACAGTGACTTACTAACTAGTTTTACTAATTATACTGAGAAAACACATGGCGCCAGACGTCATAATTTATAGACTTCTGGCGCCATGTACATAGTCGATTTAGGGATTGTGATAAAATATAGCGCCACACGCCATAATACATGGCGAAAAGGACATAGGCCTACACGCCATGTACTATGGTGCATGGCGTGGAGGACTATACTGCATGGCGTGGAGGACTATAGTACATGGCGTGGAGGGCTATAAGCATAGCGTCTGCTCCTATGTACTATGGCGTGTGGCGCTATATTTTATCACAAATCGACCATGTACATGGCGCCAGAAGTCTATAAATTATGGCGTCTGGCGCTATGTGTTTTTTCAGTGAACCTGATATTTAAAATACATATTTGCCAAGCCCAGGCAAAAGCTGGCGAGCCCGATTATGGGGACGGTCCCGCCGGCGCTCGTGCGACTTCCAATCGGAGAGGGTTTTGAGCACGAGTCAACTCGATTTCATTACGAGATGTCAAATGTCGTCCACATGTTGGCGGGCTCGTTTGACTTCGGCTCGCTGGGCCTCGGCCAATATGTATTTTCTACATGAAGATGATCCAGCCAACAAAAGGCCACGAGTCTTCTAACTTCTGAGCATCTGAAGATATCATCAACTGCGTCAAAGACCATATCATATCCTCTTCTATACTCAAGAAGCTTGCTGATATTTATACATCTCCTCACACAGCATGGCTGCAAGTTATAATTGTGGTGCCATAAGCCATATTACATGGCTCATGGCACTATGTAATATGGCGTGTGGGGCCATAATTTCTGCGCCATGTAATTATGGCGCTGGGAGCTATACTGCATGGCTCAGGGTACTATGTACATAGCGTGTGGCACCATAAATGCTGCGCCATGTAACATGGGACCACGCGCTATGTAGATTCTGACATTATGGCGCTGGGAGCCATATTGCATGGCTCAGAGTACAACGTACATGGCGTATGGGGCCATAAATAATGGGCTATGTTACATGGCTCTGGGCGCTATGTGGATTTTTCGCAGTATAATACAACCTTATTTCATGTCTATACAACATCTCCCTTCATCAAACATTGGATGCTGTTGCCTAATGAATAATTTACAAATACGTCATTGTTATGATGCAATACTGAATATGTATATCTTATTTAAATTAGAATTCATATTTAAGTTATTTAAAACAACAAATCATTTTTAGCTAAATTTCAAAAGTTAATACATAAATTCATTTTATAGTTCATTTTGTTTCAAACTACTCCAACGAAATCTTCAAATTGAACATATCACAACATTTCATATATTTGAATATGCAGAATTATTAGTAGAAACATAGTATTTGTTTTTCAATTTCAACTTTTAACAACTGTACATTGTAAGTACATTGAATTTTAATATATCTCTGCCCTCTTCTTCGCCAAAAGTTCATATTTCCTTATATATATATATATATATATATATATATATATATATATATATATATATATATATATATATATATATATATATATATATATATATATACATATATATATATATATATATATCAGCAAAATGATTAAGGGAGATAATCTCTTGAGTGGCCGATCCGATTGAGCTGGAATTTTCGGGGAACGCAGATGTATATAGTAGGTAGATTCAGATATCCTAAACCTTTTGGCGGCGGTGAGCGTTTTAGTGAATTTTGAGGAGCTTCTATATTTCCAAGCAGTGTAAATTTTTGTTAAAGAAAAGTATTGGGAATGAAAACTTATTATGTTCTAAGCTTGTCGATGATAATGAATTGAAAATTTTGAGCTGTGTGGCTGCAAAGTGCCTAAACGTAGGCAAGGAATTTTTTTCAAATTTTGATTTGTCATTACTTGTAAGAAAAACAATGGATCATCATGAAAATTACAGAGCGTATTGACGTTGACTAAAATTTGGCACATATAGATTTTCAGCATAAAGCGGGTTACCCTCTAGCTCTGGCAGGCTGCTGAAAAAAAATCCTTCAAATCATTGACTTTCCTGAAAAATTTTTGATTTTTGACAAAAATTTCAAATCTTTGATAAATTTTATCCTTTGTCCTTCATCTCAAGGTAAAATTTTCAAAACTCCGATTTGCACAAGAACGGCAACCCATCACCAAATTACCTCTATTTTCAGCACTCGAAAGTTCTGTTCACGAGAACTGACTACCGGATAATCCAATCATAATGAAACTTACAGGATAGTTGGTATTAGCTAGGACGAGGTCTGATAGAAGTGATTTTGAAATGCGGGCAACCCTGTGGCAGTGGTACCATCTTGAAAAACTACTGGGAAAAAAAAACATCTTTTTGGCCTATAACTTCCGATTCAACCATCAGATTTTAACAAAATTTACACAATACTTGGATGTTACTCTATGTAACATTTACAACTTCCGGTCCAGTGTAGAAATCAAAACGAAGTTCATGCAGTAATTGGACCTTAATGTGTAGTAAATGTCGTAGGAATTTCATACAAAAATCATGAAAGGGCTGCCAGCTATGACCATTTTTGTAATTTCATGAAATTTCTTTACTGAGCCATTATGTCATTAGATTTCCAATTGAGAATGATCCTGCAATGAAAATTAACAACAAATATTAACGTTTTAAAAATTTGAAAAGTATTGAGAGTGGTAACCCTAAAATTCTTTTCACCCGTATACCTTCCAGCGCAGTGATTCAATCGAAACGAAATTTACTGGTTGGGTTTAACTTAACGTGAAGCAGATTTGGTATGTATTTTGTTCTGCTGCTGACACAGGCTAACCAGCAATGTGCCATTTCCGTTAATATTGCACCAACAGATGCTTCAAATTACGTTCTCATATGCAAAGCATTTACAATAAAAATAAGGAATCAATTTTTAAATTTTCCGAGTTTTGAACATTTTTCGGATGGCAGCCTCAAACAACGTTTAACCGCTGAAACTTTCGATGAAATTCTGCGATGAGAACGAAATTCAAAGGATAAGTTGATTTAAGTATGAGCTTGTTATGGTAAACTTATTGCTGCTTTGTTCGGAAAGTGCTACCAGCACTGAACATTTTCATCATTTGTGTTATAGTTGAGTTTTGTTGCTTTGGATAAGGAATGGTTGATATGATTCTACAAAACAGTGTATTACGTCTTTCCACACTTTTTTGTCACTCAAAGACAGTTTCTTCGAAAAATAGTTTTCAAGCGGTTCAGGTGCGCTAGAGTTTTTTTATATTATATTTTAATGTAAATACTATGTGTGCTTTGATCTATTTGCAAGTGAACCTATTGGACTCTCTAACTAAACGGCCATAGCGTATTCGATATGCACCATTTGATACTTCTTTTTCAGATAGTTTTTGAGAGTCGGATGGTGATATCGAGTGAATACTTTCATTACTGTTGACAGTTTCATTGTGCGCCATAGACATATTATTATTCTGACTAGTTTCTTTGCTGTATTTACCATTGCTTCATTGGGAATCCTCATTACTATCCCTTAAACTTGGTTCATTTAGGGATTTTCTAAGATGATAAGTGTTTCGTCGCAAAATTGTGTTACCCTCAGTTCGAATAACATATGAGCGAGGATTGGAGTGCTTCTCAACTACTTGAGCTGGTTTTCAACGTTTATTCTCGCGGTAGACAACGTTTTCTCCTGGTTTAAAATTTATTTCTTTCCTAACTTTATACGAATCGTGGTGAAACTTTTGTTCCTCTTGTATGGATATGAGTTTTTCACGTACACTTTTAGGAATTTTGGGTTTCAATAGATTTGTCGATATTGGAAGCTTTGTTCTCAATTGACGATTCATTAATATTTCACAAGGTGCTAAACCTAGTTTAGAAACCATGGTATATCTTTGTTCCAATAATGCACTACATAAGTCCGAATTATTTTCTCTTGTTTTCATTACTATCTTTTTTGCTATATCTACGCCATTCTCCGCCATTCCATTAGATTTGGGATATCTCGGGCTAGAATAGCTAAAGTTAAAATTCCATTCTTTTGCGAAATTTTTCAATTCATACGAATTAAACGGTTGGTTATCAGCCACTATTGTTTGTGGTATTCCATGAGTTAAGAATATTTCTTTTAATGCTCTCATTACCTCACCTGCTCTTTAACTTTTCAGTTATTTTACTTCTATCCATTTTGAGTAAAAATCTATTGCGGATAAAAAACTGTCTTTACCATATTCAAATATATCGACCCCTAACTTTTGGAATGGTGTCTCTGGGACTTCATGTGATATTAGTGAATGCTTTACATTCGAGGGCTTAAATATTTCACATGTTCGACATTTTGCTAGCATAACGCAAATGTATCTATTCATAAGAGGCCAAAATAATAAAGTTTTTGTTCTATGCACTGTTTTGGTGATATCTAAATGCGATTCATGCAATAAATTTAACATTTCTTTTATCAACGACTTCGGGACTAAAACTCTATTTTCATAAAAAAGTAAACCATCTTCATAGTAAATTTTATCCTTAATGCTCCAATCAAATTTTATGCTGTCAGCCAATTTATCTTTGGATGACGGCCATCCCTTCATAATGACCTCCATTAATTTTTGAAAAGTTTCATCGTCTTTGGTGTGCTTTACAAATAATTCATGTTTATAATCACTCATATTTATTGAATGAACCAGATCGGTTAATATATGATCAACATCAACATTTTCATCAACAACGGCACTTCTTGAAAGCGAATCTGCTACATGTAAAAATTTTATTAATTCAATTTTTAAATTTTTTTTTTTATTCAAGTTTATATTTTTGCAATCTTATGCACATTCGTTGTAATCTTGTGGAGTGTATTTCACTAAGAGGCTTCTTAATAATTGCAAGAAGCGGCTTATGGTCAGTATGCACCGTAAAATTATACCCATATATGTAGTTATGAAATTTTTGAACTGCATATACAACTGCCAACAGTTCTTTTTCAATCTGTGCATAATTAACTTCTGTATTTGTGAGGCTTTTAGAAGCATTAGCAATAGGCTTTCCTTCTTGAAACAGACAACATCCTAACCCGTTTTTCGATGCATCCGTTTGTATAACAGTTTCTTTTTTAGAATCAAATGAATACAACACTGTTGATTTTCAAAGTTGGTCTTTTATCGCGTTGAACACTTCTGAATGATATTGTTGCGAACGATAGCTATATTTGAATTATTCTATTTCCCGCCAAGGACCTTGTCCATGCTAAGAACATTTTATACTAGTAGGCTCTGAACGAGCTGTCATTTTAGTGAAAAATAAAAGAAGTTTAGTAGTCAGTTATTTGCTGTTGTGAAAACATTGGCTCGTCTAAGAGAGACGATAATTAGAAAATAAATTCGGTTGTATTTTTAGATCCATCGTAGTTTCGGGTATCGAATTCAACATTAGTGGCGACCGTGACAGGATCCGGCAACGATGGATCGTCTAAAAAAAAAATCGTTCTGTGCTCAGAGGAACATTCACAAAAACAGTTGGCGATTTGGAAACCTTGCTGCAGAGTCAGCAACCGGATAAAGGGAAGCTTTTTGCGGTCTGGGAAGTAACTGAAAGAAGATATGAAAAATTGCTTGACGGCAACCAGCAGCTCTACGAGGCGCTTTTGGACGAGGCCACCGAAGAGGAGTTACAGGCAGAACTGAATAGCTGTCTCTCGTATGATACGAGATACTTTGAAGTAAAAGGACAAATTTAAGGTCGTCAGACGGACGCACACAGTGCCGCGGAGTCGGCATGTGAAGGTGATGGTGCAAGCCAGGCATCGAGTACTGTTAGACGGCGGAAATATAAGCTGCCCACCATTGAATTGAAACGTTTTGGTGGCAATGTGAAAGATTGGCTGCCATTTTGGAGCCAATTTGCCAAAATTGACGCTGATCCTGAAATTGACGATTGTGACAAGGTACATTATCTACTACAAGCGACGATCATTGAAAGTAGAGTTCGACGGCTGGTTGAGAGTTTTCCCGTGACTGGTGAAAATTATCCTAAAATTGTGGAGAGTTTGAAGGCTCGTTTCGGTCGCGAAGATCTTTAGATAGAGGTTTATGTACGTGAATTATTGAATATTATTCTACAGAATTCAATGACAAAAACCAATTTTGATTTAATGTCGTTGTACGACAAGTTGGAGGCGCATATGCGAGCTTTTGACACGTTAGGTGTTACCGCGGACAAATGTGCAGCAATGCTTTTCCCATTGATTGAATCCTGCATCCCAAGTCAACTACTGCGTGTGTGGCAGCGATCTGTCGATTTTACAAAATCAGATGTTGATAATTCCGCGCCAATGGAACATCGGCTGTTGAGCTTGATGGCGTTTATCAAGCGGGAAGTAGACAACGAGCAACATCTTGCTTTAGCCTCAGATACGTTCCAAAATAATCAGCCGAAAGAGCGGAATATTAAACCTTATAGGAGGGAAATTGTTACGAGAACAGCAGCTGATTTGGTGAATTATCAATCTCAGCAATGTATATTTTGTAGTGGTAGCCATCTCAAGACAGATTGCAGGAAAACAGATATTTGGACGTTGCAACATAAAAGAAGAAAGCTGGCCAATCAGGGAGCTTGTTTTCGATGCTGTCAAGTTGGGCATCGTGCAAATATATGCAAACTTGATTTGAAATGTGTGAGATGTCACCAAGCGCATTGTAGATCAATGTGCACAACATCGTCGAATACCATCGCCGAAACGTTGCAAAGTGCGCAAAGTCAAGCACTTTCGTCGCAAGGAAATACTCAAGTGTTTTTGCAAACCCTACAGATAAGGTTAAAAGGTGTCAAGTCAGACCAGATTGTTTGAGCTTTGATTGGTACGGGATCCCAGAGATCCTATGTTTTGAGTGATGTTATCACAGCCCTTGGATTGAAATCGAAGAGAAGAGAAAAACTTATACATTCTCTCTTTGGTGGTATGAACTCTGCTGAGTAGTGGCATAATGTGTACGATTTAAATGCTGTTTATGGCAATTCACTGCATAAGTTTGAAGCTTTGGAGCAGTCCACAGTATGCAGCGACATTCGATTGGCGAAGAATGGACCCTGGGAAGAAGAGATTGAGGAGCTGGGTATTACCCTTAGTGACAGCAATAATTCAGGACCAGTGGAGCTTCTGTTTGGAGCTGATATAGCAGGGAAGTTATATACAGGCAAGAGATTTGTTCTGAATTGTGGCTTAGTGGCTATGGAAACAATATTTGGATGGTCGTTGATGGGTAAAGTGAGGTATCCGGATGATCCGGAGGTATGCAATGTGACGATGAGTGTGTGTTCTCTTTTGGATAAAGATGCTACCATCACTCATTTATGGGAACTAGATGTCTTGGGCATAACTGATCCACATGAAAAGAAGACGGCAGAGCAAAGAGCTCTTGATGCTTTGGACTTTTTTAAACAAACAGTTACCATTGACCACGACAACAGATATGTAGTTAGATTTCCTTGGATAAAAGGTCATCCACCTCTACCAAGTAACTTTGAGATAGCGAAAAAGAGGTTGGAGAGCACTATTGAGAAGTTGCGAAGAAATAACTTGTTAAAGAGTTATGATGAAGTTTTCCAAGAATGGGAAAAAGTGGAATTATTGAGCAGATCACAGTGGATCATGATCATTCAAATGCACACTACCTTCCGCATAGACCAGTTATAAAAGAGAACAGTACAACAAGAATTCATCCTGTGTTCGATGCTTCCGCCAGAGAGAAGAACAAACCTGCGTTGAATGATTGTTTGGAGAAGGGAATGAATCTTATCGAATTGATTCCTGTCATTTTGTTGCGATTTAGAAAATTCCGAATCGGAGTAGTTTCAGATATACGCAAAGCGTTTCTGCAGATTGGTGTCCATGAAAAGGATAGAGATTTTTTGAGATTCTTTTGGATAGACAAGAACGGTGCAACTAAAATTTACCGACATCGTCGCGTAGTATTCGGAGTTAATTGTATTCCCTTTTTACTTGGCGCAACAATTAATTATCATTTGGAGAAATGTGCAGGTATTAGCTTTGACGAAACTATTTTGAGGCTTCGTAGTAGTTTCTTTGTAGATAACTGCGTTACAAGTTTGCCAGATGAGTCTTCACTACATCTTTTTAAAAAGGAATCTATAAAAATACTGTCTACTGCTGCATTTGAATTGCGAGGGTGGGAGTCTACACAACTTAGTGGAAAGGGAGGCGTGTGCATTCCTGTACTAGGTCTTATGAGGGATTCGAGACGAGACACATTGTTCTTGAATCGAGATAATCTAAATGGCATTGTTAAACAAGCGGATGTTGTCATGTCGAAACGGACAATTCTTTCGGCAGCTCAACGTGTTTTTGATCCTATTGGCTTTACTTGCCCGGTATCGTTGGAGCCGAAATTGTTATTGCAGCGCCTTTGGAAATGTGGTTTAAAGTGGGATGAGCCTGTTGATGACGAGATTGGACTTTTGTTTCGAAAATGGCTTGAAGGATTGCGGTACCTGTTCGACATTGAAATACCCAGGTGGTTGGACATCGATATGGGTAAAACGGAATACAGTTTTCATGTATTCTGTGATGCGAGCTCGGCTGCATATGCTGCAGTAATATTTCTTCGAAGCATTAAGGATGGTAACGTGTCAGTGCGATTGATTGCAGCGAAAGCAAGAGTTGCACCAGTGAAATCAATCACGATACCTCGTTTGGAGTTACTGGCTGCTACGATTGAAGCTAGACTTTTTGCAGTGGTTAAAGAATGTTTTACCAGTAAACAAATAGAGTGATATTTCTGGTCAGACTCCTCTACAGTCCTGGCATGGATTCGACGTGAAGAACCTTGGGCAGTATTCGTAGGAAATTGAGTTAAAGAGATTATGACACTTACGGCAGTTGAGTCTTGGCATTACGTTCCGGGGACACAGAATTCAGTAGATCTGGCATCACGTGGGTGTTCTGGAATCACTTTTTTGAATAGTAGATGGTGGGAGGGACCGCAATGGCTGTATGATGCTCCTGCTTTATGGCCTGCAGAGGTTTGCGAGCACAACGAAACGGAAATAGACGGAGAAAGACAAAAGTGTTTTGTCATGATATCGGTATCGAGTGAATTGGATTATTGGCATTTGTTGTATTTTCCAAAATATCTTAAAACCGTTCGTATGATTGCGTGGATGAATCGGTTTATATATAATATACGTAACCCGAAAGATAAACGTTGTGGTGAATTAACTACTGAAGAAACTGAATAATCTGAAATATTTGTGTTGAAAATGTTACAAAGTGCGTGTTTTCATGACGAAAAATGTAAAGACTTATCTTCATTACACCCTTTTAGGGACGAGCATGGATTGATTCGTACTAAAAGTCGTATTTCAAACCGTGATGATATCCATGACTTTTTGTATCCAATAATATTACCGAAAAAACATTTATTAGTTTCGCGATTAATTCATGATACACATGTTAGATCTTGTCACGCTGGAGAATATTATTGAGCTTACTTAGAGAAAGATATTGGATACTCGGTGGAAGAAGATCGGTGCGGTCAGTGATATCTCATTGTGTTGTGTGTAAAAGGTTCGCTTTGAAGCCTATAAGACTCGAGGCTCCGTGTTTGCCAATCGATCGCGTGAGTGATGTTGTCCCTTTCGAAGTAACAGGAGTTGACTTTGCCGGACCTGTATACTTAAACAATGGCGAGAAAGCGTGGATATGTTTGTTCACTTGTGCAGTTTATCGGGCGGTGCATTTGGAGCTTGCCACATCTTTATCTGCCTTGTGTTTTATGAAAGCTTTGCGATGATTTATTAGCCGTCGTGGACGACCGAAAATAATCTATTCGGACAATGGAACGAATTTTTCCGGTGCGGCAAATGCGTTATCGAAAGTTGATTGGAATCGTGTGTTGGAGTACGGAACCGTTGAGCGTATTGTATGGAAATTTAATCCGCCTGCAGCACCCTGGTGGGGTGGCTTCTGGGAGCGACTGGTAGGGCTTCTAAAAACTTTATTGAGGCGCACCCTAATGCGATCAACACTTTGTTATGAAGATTTGCAAACTATTTTGTGTGATTGTTTGGCGAATATTAATGCCCGGCCGTTAACTTATATGCCAAGCGATGATGCTGAGTTTGTTACTTTGACACCTGCCATGCTCTTGGGACAGAGAAGAAGTCATGGAGTATTTGATTGTGACCGATTGGGGGAATCTTTCAACCCCTTGCTGACTGATCATCAACAAGCACTAAGTGCAACCTTTCGAAGATGATTTCGAAGCGAATATCTGGGTCGTATGACATGGCCTGCAACTAGTAGGTGACACGGGTCTTACGAGCCCAATATCAGGGAGGTTGTTTTAGTTGGGAAGGACAACAAGAAGCGATTGGATTGGAGTTTAGGCCGCATTAAAGAAGTAATACGTGGCAGAGATGGTGTGATTCGACTTGTGCGATTAGATATAGAAAAGGGATCAATCGTGCGACCTTTGCAGCGTATTTATCCTTTAAAGTGTAACCCAGCTTCTGAAGAACAAATTAGTACCGAAGATTTGAGGAATGATGACAAACAGGAAGTCAACGATATAGAGGATATTGATGTCTAGACGCGGTCGAACGGTAAAGCAGCCAGCAAGATTGATTGATTTTGTACCTAAATGAAAACTTTGTAAAAGTTCTCAGGTGGGAGGATGTTGCGAACGATAGCTATATTTGAATTATTCTATGATATTTCCCGCCTGGGACCTTGTCCATGCTAAGAACATTTTATACTAGTAGGCTCTGAACGAGCTGCCATTTTTGTGAAAAATAAAAGAAGTTTAGTAGTCAGTTATTTGCTGTTGTGAAAACATTGCCTCGTCTAAGAGAGACGATAATTAGAAAATAAATTCGGTTGTATTTTTAAATCCATCGTAGTTTTGGGTATCGAATTCAACAGATATGGTGTCCATTGGTACGCAATATTTTTTTTAAGTAGCGCCCTTAAAGGAGCATTCAATTCTGAAAAATTTGGAATGAGCTCTGTAAGATAATTTAGCATTCCCAAAACCCGTTCTAATTCCTTCCGACATGAAGGATCTTTCAAACTTTTAAGAGTGTTGATGCGTTCTGGATCAGGGGATATTCCCTGCCTAGAAAACAAATGGCCTAAATAACTCACTTTTGTTCCCTGGTATTGAAATTTTATTGGATTAAACTTGATCCCTACCTCTCTTGCCATATTCAAAACACCCTGCAGGTTAATATTATGCTCATCAATTGTTCTTCTCCCCACAATTAAGTCATCAATATACACAAAACAGCCAGGAAGATTACCAAAATATTTTGCGTTTAACTTTTGAAATTTTTCAGGAACTGTACTTACACCAAATGGAAGTACATTATATCGATACATGCCAAACGGCGTGCTAAAAACAGTTAAATCCTTCGATTCTTCTGAAAGTGGTAATTGCCAAAAACCTTCTTTCAAATCCAGCACTGAAAAGTACCGATAATCCTTCATAGCTAACCGAAAATCTTCAAGCGAAGGAATTAAAAAATGTTCAAAAATAATGTTTTCGTTTAATTCCTTGGGATCTAAGCAAAGATGCAACGACCCATCTTTCTTCTCCATTATCACCAGATTATGCGCCCATGGTGACGGACCTACCTTTTTTTCAATTATTTTACGTGCCTCCAATTCACTTAAGGTTCTCCTTAATTGTTCGCGTAGTCCGACAGGAATTCTGCGTGGTGGTTTGTGCACAGGAACAGCACCATCTTTCAACTTCAATACACATTCCTCTGGAAATCTTCCAGATCCAGTAAACACATCATTATTTTCTTTAATGAACGCTTCTTTACCGACGCGATTTTCAATCTCACTCACAACACTACGTTCAATCAGACCTAGCTTTACACACGACTGCAAACTTAATAAACGTTTACATTGCACATCATATGTATCACAAATGGGGCAAGAATTGAATTTTTATTTTTGTAACATGTAATATGTAAAATCACCCGTCCCATCGGAATCAACCTTTGACCACCGAATGCTTCCAAATGACCAACAACTGGTTTCAATTTCTGACCCGAGCCAATTTTATCAAATATATACTTAGGTAAAACGTTCACCTCTGCACCACTATCTAATTTGAATGTGATTTGTTTACCGCTTATCTCTAATTGCTCAAACCAACAACTTTCAATATGCTTTGCACAATGCAAACTATCAACATAGGTATAATGTTTCGCTCTCAATACTTGCAATATCGTTATCACGATAACTGTTATTGCGAATAGAACATGTTATGTCGCTTACCTTTGATTTATGTTTCCTCTTGCACATGGTCGAAAAATGATTTTTGAAATTACATGTAAAACAAGTTTTGCCATATGCCGGGCATTCTCCTTTTTTATGCCTTTTTCCACAGTATTTACATTGCACACTCGTCGAATAACATTGTTTTGAGTTATTTTGTTTTCTAAAATTACCATTTAAATATGTATTTTTACTTTCCTGCTTCTTGTTACGGATTTCATCAATAGAAACTCCTTGCATCTGTTTCGCCTGCTCTTTAGCTATTTCTGCTACTCTGCCAAATTCCTTGGCTTTGTCCAGCGTTAGGTCTTCCATTTTCACCAACTTGCTCTGGATGTTTCGATCCGCAACATCAATTACGATCCGATCTCGAAGCATTTTGTCCCGTTGATCCGCAAAATTACAGTTTTCAACTAGCTTCATTATGTCTGCGAAAAACGAATGGTTCTCCATCTCGCTGCCGCCGACTATAAAATCTGAACCTTTCGTAAACCTCGTTTGTCCTGGGATCACAATATTCTTTAAACGCCTTTGTCACTTCTGCAATATCAGATCTTTGCTCCTCCGTAAGATTCAGTGTATGAAAAAGTTCCACGGCAGCCTCTCCGGCACAACTTAAAAAACGTGCAACTTGCACCGCTTCTGTTTCATTCAGTGTTTTCGTAGCCACCGCGTAAATTTTGTAATTTCTCATAAATTTTACGAAATTTTCTTTCAAGCTGCCCTCTAACACTAATGGTGGCGTTTTTTTCAAATCAATTTTGCTCTGATTCACTCACTGTTTCTTCAACTTTGTTTTCAAAATATTCAACTTTACTTCAGGAAACTATGTACCGGTTGCGCCATGTTGTATGATCTACTGGTATTCTTTATTTCATAGTCGTACCTCTACAATATTACAGTGATTTACTAACTAGTTTTACTAACTAATGCAACCTTATTTCATGTCTATACAACATAAATATATATATATATATATATATATATATATATATATATATATATATATATATATATATATATATATATATATATATATATATATATATTAATATATATATATATATATATATATATATATATATATATATATATATATATATATATATATATATATAAATAAATAAACATATATATATATATATATTTATATAAAGAGATATATATATATATTTATATAAAGAGATATATATATATATATATATATATATATATATATATATATATATATATATATATATATATATATATATATATATATATATGTATATATACATATTTATATATATATATATATATATATATATATATATATATATATATAAATATACCATATGCACATATATATATATATATATATATATATATATATATATCTATATATACCATATGTATAAATATATTTATATATACCATATGTACATATAGATAGATATATATATATATATATATATATATATATATATATATATATATATATATATATATATATATATATACATATATATATATATATATATATATAAATATATATATATATATATATATATATATATATATATATATATATATACATATATATATATGTATATATATATATATATATATATATATATATATATATATATATATATATATATATATATATATATATATATATATACCATATGTATATATATATATATATATATATATATATATATATATATATATATATATATATATATAAATATATATATTTATATATTTATATATATATATATATATATATATATATATATATATATATATATATATATATCTATATATATATATATACATATATATATATATATATATATATATATATATATATATATATATATATATATATATATATATATATATTGTTGCGATGCTGAAACATATAAAATTATAGTGAAGGAAAAACTAAAAGAAAATTCAAATATACCATCACTCAGCACGTCGGGTATTCTCCGCAGGTGACAGTTGTCAAGTTGCAACCTACTGACAGCCGAAACGTTTTATCACATGTTCCCCAACATGTCTGAACGAGTACTCGATCAGCTGCGAGTTGCGATCCCTGACTGTACCATATGATTTGGGGATGCCCGAATTGCGTCAAAATTGGAATCAGTGCGTATTGGAAATAAACCGCTCTAGCGGTATAGTGAAAATTTTTCTGGACAAAGAAAAAGGGGATTCGATGGTGAGAAGTGGAAGAAAGCAGTTCAGCGGATTCTTTTGTGGTGGCTATAAAATTAAAATATAAGTTGATTTGAACAGAAAAAGGGGAGATTTTGCGGGAAATTTTGGAAAAGACTCCAGTACAAAACTGTCTGAAGTAATTAGATAGTAGTTAAACTATTGTGCAATAGTGAAAAATTAATAAATTGTTTGAAAGTTTGAAAAAGTTTAGTAAAGTGGGGGAAATATTAGAAAATTAAAGTGACTGCTAGGAGAAAGAAGAAAGCAATCTTATCAGTGTGCTTACCAGAAGGCGGTGTCGTTGGCAGACGTTGTGAATTAATTTGGCCTGGACGAAAAATTTCTGTGATTCTTCGAGCGGGCTCATGGTATGGAAACCGTTAACG
The DNA here is from genome assembly GCA_963978885.1 of Nemotelus pantherinus. Taxonomy (NCBI): domain Eukaryota; kingdom Metazoa; phylum Arthropoda; class Insecta; order Diptera; family Stratiomyidae; genus Nemotelus; species Nemotelus pantherinus. The sequence continues at coordinate 115,231,713 of OZ022264.1, forward strand.
CACCTAAGCAGAAGCAAATTTCAAGGCTAACGTGTTCTTGGGGCGAGACACCAGCTTCATTGGTGACGATTCTCTTCATATCAGTTAACCTACGCGCATGAAACCAGATAAGTAATTGCCAAGTAACCTATTAACTTTATACCTTAAGCTGTATTAAGCCGTAAAATTGATGAAAGGAGAAATTTTCAAGTTCAAAAGTGGAGATTAGCGCTTTATGACTAGGAGTGTCGGAGAAGAATTGAATGCCGTTTTTGCCGCAAATCATACAACTAATTATAAATAATTTCTTTTTTTTCGTTAAGTAAATGAATCTGAAGTTTAAACTGAGGAAAAAGAAACTAAAGGTGTGGGGGAATGTAAAATTTCATTAAATTTCGCTTTTATTTTTCTTTACTTTTGCATGATTATATATTTAATTGGTTTATTTATTCGAATTAACATCTTTTTTCAGATCAATTATTTTGGTATTATAATTTTTTGTATCTTTTTTTTGTTTGTTTTGTTGGTATTATTATTTTATCCCTACAATTGGATCACATTTTTATTTCAAACAAAAAAATTTGTATGATCAATGTGAACTCCACTCCGGCCGGGGTTGGGCATGAAAAAACCCCACCCAAATTAGACTTTAGTTGATTTAATTCGATTTCTTTGATTTTATTTGATCTATTTGCATGAATTTAGTTAATTGGATTGTGGACTTTTGGTTTTTTTGAATTTTTTCTTCTTATATTATTTGTTTCTTTTTTTTTGCTTGAGTTTTTTTTGTAAATAATACAAATGGAATAAACATTTCGTTAATGATTCTTACGGATACTCTTTGTTTTCCTTTCTTCCTGATCTAAAACTGTGAAATGTGGTGAGTGTTGTATTGTCTGCGTGCCATAGCACGTAGAGATCTTCCGCCCGCCAACCCACGCCAGGCTGAGCTAGTCGGCTGGGAAAAGGCACGCCGGGCAAGAGAAGGAAGATCTCTAAGTAAATATATGCTGCACTGACGACGGCTCGACAGAGTTTAGTCGGTCGCAACAAATGGCGCCCAAACATTTTGGCTTCCTTTTCATATACTTTTCTCTTGGCAGATGTGCTTTCGGCTGGGGTGGCAAATGTTTAATAGGAGCATCTTGTTGCCTCAGCCATTTTTTTTTTTTTTTGTTTTCTTTGGCTATGGTTGCAGTTATATACCTGACATTTTCAATTTTCTATCATCATCTTGTCGAGCGGTCGTCAATGCAGCATTGGCGCCCCTCTCGTGCTATTGTCTTCGTTTTATGTGTCTAACAGAGCTTGTCTCTTTAATTGCTGATCAGACTCTTGTGATTGTACGATTACCTCCGGATAAATTAAATAAAACTGCGCATTATCTTCTGGTCAATAGAATTAATCTTGTAAAAAGATTAACTTGAATTTGAGCAACTGGAGGAAAGTGTCCATTGAGGGTACCCATGAGCTGGTCATGATCCTTGTCCATCTATAAGATGTTGTTCAATCATTTGAATTATTTTGAGCAGGACTCAGGACAGATGTTCATGGGGTCCTTTCAAGACAACTACAAGATATCTGTAACCTCCTGATTTCCCCAGTCCCATCTCATCATTTAGTGTTAAACTTTATACCTTTTCCCTTCCTGTCTTTAATTCCTGTCACGAAGAGGATCCGTAAGAATCATTATTTTTTTTTATGAATTGGAAATTATAGTCATCAAATTCGAAGAACTTTGGTTTTGCTGATACATTACTAGTGTATATTATTTTGGCTGTACATAACTGCGTTATCATTGAACAATATTGAGAAGAATTAGAAAGTTTTTCTTTTGATTGTGAATTCTTTCGGTTGCTGCTCATACTTATCTGGAAAAAAATATACTTAATTGTGGATTGATTTTTTTGATTTAAACTATATACTTTATTTGAACATGCGTCGGAGAACAAATAGTTGGGACCCTAGTTACACGCCGTTCCAGCACCAATTGGAACGCTTGAGCCTATCCCCTTCGGCTGCTCAAGGCACGAGAATCACAGAGGCAATGAGAACGAATTCGTCTCCTACTGGTCAGACGGTAGCACACAGTTCATCCACTGAGTCATCAAGAAGACGAATTCCTCACGAAGAAAGTTCTTTCATGCACCAAGAGCAAGCGTCTCGTCCGAGTACTTCGATCAGTAATGATCCACCGAGAATCACTTTTCAGGCGCAAGCAGAGATGAGTGAGCGATCGTCAATAAAAGTCCCTATAACTAAATGGAACCTGATTTTCGATGGCTCGACTTCAGGTTTGACCGCGAGACAGTTTATGTTTCGTGTGTTGTCCTTGGCGGAAGATTACCACGTTCCTCTAGCCACCCTGGCTATAAACTTTCACCTGCTTCTGCGAGGACAGGCCGCAGATTGGTACTGGCGTTTCCGGGAATTGAATTATCCGCTTTTATGGAGTAGGTTACGGGTAGAATTTCTGGAACGGTTCAACTCTTTTAGATCCGATGTGGACGTGCGGAGAATGTTAGATGGTAGATTGCAAAAACCAGGAGAACGATTTCAGGATTTCTTTGATGCCCTTGAGAGTTTTTCCCTACAATTGAATACCCCTTTAATGGATCTTGATTTTCAGTGTGTAGTTCTTCGGAATATGTCCCCAGCACTTAGAATTCACTTGGCTGGTGTAGAATTCCAAACAACCCGAGAATTAGTTAGACGCTGCTGTTTGATAGAATCAGAGTGGAGACTGTTGGGAGTGAATGGTGATCGAGAATCGAATCGTCGAGCGCGCCAGGTGCATGAACTTGAGTTCGGGAGAGATCAGGATATTACTGATCAAGCAGACACATTTCTTTCCCCGGTTCGACACTCGATACGTGATTTTAGACCGTCATCTGCAGATGTTTCCTATCAAGAGGAAATTCAGGCGATGAAAGCAAGTCCGTACAATGTTTCATCGGAGAATTTCCGTCGGCTTCCGTTCAGCAGTCAGCCACGTAGTGTTTACGAGAAACGATCTTGTCAGCTGTACGAAGATGATAAGTCTTCCGATCTAAGGACGCCACTATTTCAACATCCTGAAGAGTATAGGGGTTCCCTCGCTTCCAGACAAGAACTACACGTAGTAAAAACAGTCTCTAATGATATGCTTAATAGGGATCGCGGAGCGGAAGGTAGTAGAAACTACAGAGTATGTTGGAATTGCCTCGACTTAGGGCACGGTTTCATGGATTGCTCGAAACCTATCCAGCGACTCTTCTGCTTTGGTTGTGGTCGAGAAGGGACTCTGAAGCATAAATGCCCAAATTGTCAGTCGGGAAACTCAGGCAGGAATACGCTTTCAGCAGGGAGGTTGCGTATTCCTCCAAACACTCGTTCCTCCAGACCCGAGATGTCAGACGTAGCTACAAATGTGGATCCCGAGCTACGCCGGCGACAATGATTTCCTGTCAGAACTGTACCTCAGCTAAGACCTTTCCTTCAACGCTTGCAAATGATAGTTCAACCTCTTCTACTATCTCCGGAGATCGTAGGCGTTCCTCTGAGCGTTTCAATCGTTCATGGAGGTATTTTACCCTGAGGCGTTTCTTGAAGAAAGCGTGTGTCAGTTCCATTGTGACCATGTCTGGTGATAACCGCCCCTTTGCCGAAATTTTTATTAAAAGGCGTAGGCTCGTTGGGTTACTCGATAGTGGAGCCAGTGTGAGCATTTTGGGTGCAGGTGCTTTAGACCTGGTTGCAGAGCTCGGTTTGTACGTTCACAGCATGCAAACAGTAGTTCACACCGCTTCCGGTCAAAGAGCTCCAGTACTTGGATATGTTAGTACCCTGGTGCGGTTTAAAAACAAAAGTAAACTAATACGCTTTCTGTTATGCCCCAGTCTAACCAACCCAGTCTATCTTGGTATAGACTTCTGGGATGCATTTAAGATTGCACCTCAGTGCTCCGCTATTGAAGTCCCGGACATGAACTCTGGCTTTCATCAATTAACTCCTGAAGATCAACGGAGGCTGGATGAAGTCACACATCAATTTCCTTCTTTTAACAAGTTAGGTTTAGGCAGAACCAACTTATTGTCCCATACCATCGACACTGGTGATGCCCAGCCTATTAAACAGCGACATTATGCCGTGTCACCTGTCGTTCAGAAGTTGATGTATGACGAGCTAGACCGCATGTTGTCTCTAGGGGTTATTGAGGAAAGTAGGAGCTCCTGGAGCTCACCTGGCACCATTGTTCGGAAACCGGGTAAAGTACGGTTATGCTTGGACGCCAGACGATTGAACGAGGTAATTGTCAAGGATGCGTACCCTTTGCCGTTGATCGAGGGACTGTTAGCACGTCTGCAGTTCACACGCTTTATAACCAGTCTGGACCTGAAAGATGCCTTTTGGCAGATCCCTTTGGATGCAAAATCGCGGGAAAAGACAGCGTTTACAGTACCTGGACGTCCTTTGTATCACTTCACTGTCATGCCTTTTGGATTGTGTAATGCTCCACAGACTATGTGTCGATTGATGCATAAGGTCATCCCTCACGAGTTGCATGACCAGGTATTCGTTTATTTGGACGATTTGCTGATAACAAGTCCAACATTTGATGACCATCTCAAATTGCTGTCTATTGTGGCCAATTTATTACAGCAGGCGAATTTGACCATCAATGTTGAGAAGAGCAAATTCGTCCAAAAAGAAATTCGATACTTAGGTTATGTGATAAGTGATGGTGTCCTAAAGACGGATCCTGAAAAGGTTTCCGGCATCATAGCATATCCACGACCCAAAACGGTAAAGGACGTGAGGAGATTCATGGGGATGGCTAGGTGGTATAGGCGTTTCATCCCAAATTTTGCGTCTATTACATCACCTATGACGGATCTGCTTAAGGGTAAAAGAAGGTTCGTATGGACTGAGGCTGCTAATAAGGCTTTCGATCGGACGAAGGAACTTTTAGTGTCTGCACCTGTGTTGATCAACCCAGATTTCTCTCGGCACTTTTATATTCAGTGCGATGCAAGTGCCACCGGCATCGGCAGTGTTTTATTTCAAAAAGATGATGATGGTGGAGAGCATCCCATCGCCTTTATGTCATCGAAGTTGAATGCTGCGCAGCGCAACTATAGCGTTACCGAACTAGAATGCTTGGCTGCGGTGCAGAGTGTCAAAAGGTTTCGGGCATATGTCGAGGGGCTGCCTTTCACCATTATCACAGACCATGCTAGTCTGAAATGGTTAATGGGCCAGAGAGATTTGTCGAGGAGGTTAGCACGGTGGAGCCTAAAATTACAAGGGTTCAATTTTAACATCGAACATAGAGCAGGCACTCAAAATGTCGTACCAGACGCGTTATCACGAGCACGCGACTCTGAAGGGGGGCCTCATTGTGCTGTTGTTTGTCTTCCTGAGCATCACCAATTGCTAGGGAACATTCCATCACAGGCTTTTCAGGATCCTGATTACTTGAATCTCGTCCATCAGATTGAGCAACATCCGGATCAGTTCGAAAACCTGTACACGAAGAACGGAGTTGTGTATATTCATCTAGGATCACACGGAGGTCTTGACTTGGATATTCCCAGTGCAAAGGTGTGGGTGCCTGAAGGAGGAAGACAAGTGTTGCTGGCACGTAGTCATGACAGCCCTTTGGGGTCACATTGTGGGATTCGTAAAACACTAGAAGTCTTGCGACGCTATTATAACTGGCCGAAGCTGCGTCAAGATGTCACCAGCTATGTCAACAATTGTTCTATTTGCAAGCAAGCTAAAGCCACGAATGCTACAATGAGACCACCTATGGGTGCTGCCAGGATTACTGATCGACCAATGCAACGCTTGTTTATTGACTTCATGGGCCCATATCCTCGTTCAAAGCTAGGTAACACCCAGTTGCTGGTGGTGCTCGATCACTATACCAAATTCATTTGGCTCAAGGCTCTACCCAAGGCAACAGCTGAGTCGATGGTGAAATTTTTAAAAGAATATGTATTCTTGACTTTTGGCGTGCCTGAAACCGTCCATACTGACAATGGGGTCCAATTTGTGTCTTAACTCTTCTCGGAATTCCTGGCTCAATATGGGGTGAACCATTGCTACACCCCTTTCTATTCACCCCAAGCTAATGCTTCCGAAAGAGCCAACCAGTCTATTCTAACCGCTATTCGAGCCTACATAGGGGACGACCATCGGAATTGGGACGCTAACCTGCCGGAGTCATGTGCCGCATTTCGTAATGTAGTACATGAGTCCACAGGTTGTTCGCCCCATTTCCTGATGTTCGGGTATCAACCTATCCACCATGGTTCTGAATACGCGCTTTTGAAGTCTTAACAGGCTTTTGAGGATGGAGAGGTTGTGACAGTACCAAATTGTGACCGGTTACGTCAGATTCATTGTCAGGTCAAAACTAAAATGTCTGAGGCATACAACACGGGTGCGCAAAGGTACAATTTAAGAAGCCGTGTAAAAGATTTTGCCATCGGTCAAGACGTCTGGGTACGCAATCATTCACTAAGCTGTGCAGTTGACCGATTTGCGGCTAAACTCGCCCCAAAGTTCATTAAGGCAACGATTAAGCGTAAAATGGGACAGGTCATCTACGAGCTGGTAGACGAGAAAGGAAAGGTGCTGGGAAATTACCACGCTAAAGACATCAAAGCGTGAGGACGGAAGATGTCCACAGTCGGATTCCAGTGAGTTGTGCCCGGCATTTTGAGACCTTTCAGGGTCTGGGTCGTCCCCACGACTGTTGCGATGCTGAAACATATAAAATTATAGTGAAGGAAAAACTAAAAGAAAATACAAATATACCATCACTCAGCACGTCGGGTATTCTCCGCAGGTGACAGTTGTCAAGTTGCAACCTACTGACAGCCGAAACGTTTGTTTTATCACATGTTCCACAACATGTCTGAACGAGTACTCGATCAGCTGCGAGTTGCGATCCCTGACTGTACCATATGATTTGGGGATGCCCGAATTGCGTCAAAATTGGAAGCAGTGCGTATTGGAAATAAACCGCTCTAGCGGTATAGTAAAAATTTTTCTGGACAAAGAAAAAGGGGATTCGATGGTGAGAAGTGGAAGAAAGCAGTTCAGCGGATTCTTTTGTGGTGGCTATAAAATTAAAATATAAGTTGATTTGAGCAGAAAAAGGGGAGATTTTGCGGGAAATTTTGGAAAAGACTCCAGTACAAAACTGTCTGAAGTAATAAGATAGTAGTTAAACTATTGTGCAATAGTGAAAAATTAATAAATTGTTTGAAAGTTTGAAAAAGTTTAGTAAAGTGGGTGAAATATTAGAAAATTAAAGTGACTGCTGGGAGAAAGAAGAAAGCAATCTTATCAGCGTGCTTACCAGAAGGCGGTGTCGTTGGCAGACGTTGTGAATTAATTTGGCCTGGACGAAAAATTCCTGTGATTCCTCGAGCGGGCTCATGGTATGGAAACCGTTAACGCACCTAAGCAGAAGCAAATTTCAAGGCTAACGTGTTCTTGGGGCGAGACACCAGCTTCATTGGTGACGATTCTCTTCATATCAGTTAACCTACGCGCATGA
>OZ022264.1:115244243-115259243 GCA_963978885.1 Nemotelus pantherinus
AAATATTGAATACAATAGTAATTTGTGTAAAGAGTTTCTTGACACTTTTAGAATTGCACTAACTGTTTTCGTTGGTCTTTTGGTTCTTTTTTTGCACTGAAGTTGTACTTTCTTTTGTATATATCGGTTGAAAATAATGTAAATAACTATAATTAAGAAAAAAAACGCATTTACATAAATAAAAAGTAGTATTTTATTATTAGAAAGATCAAAAACTGAATTTTTTTCATTTCTGTAAACTCATTCTTGACAGACTGTATATATGTGACAACCCTTCTGGGGAATATTAGTTTGCGTCAGAGAAAACGTAGCAGCCATGGGTTGTTGGAAAAACATTCGATTCGACTGTCAGTGGCTGCAGAGATAATAGGCATAGCTCCCCGGTGAACACGTTGTATAATTAATATCATAGTTTTATGAAACATTAAATAAAAATTGGAGAAATAGCAATTGTAGAGTTATTTAAGCAATACAACGACTCTTGCAGCTTTACCCATACTGGTGACCTCTTCCTAAAAACGCTCCTAATAGTGAAAAAAAAAACACTGACCACGTCTCATCGTGGTTGCTTAATAGACTAGTGCATGCGCTAACCAAAAAGTATTTTTTTTTTGCAAATATCATTAACTATGAGTGCTTAAAAAAAACGGGGAATCGCAGACGCGAAAAAACTTGTGACTACTCCCGCCAAACGAACAACACCACCGCCTTTAGATGATACAATAGCATCACCAATTGCATGCATGATGGTTACCGCAAACCAAGGTAGCTTACAAATAAGCGACACATGAGCCAAAATGGCACTCGCTACAACGCCCCTTGACTCATCACTGGCAACGCAGATTCTGCTGGGGTTGGGCAAAATCAATGAAAACATACAGCTTTTACAGCAAACATTGACGACTACGATCCTGGCACAATACGCCACAATCAACGCCATGTCTTCTACATCAAAACTGACTCTTGACCCGAACAATACGATGCCGTCAGTGCAAATTAATCTAGCAGAAACAGTGCCGATTCCACTACAGAAGATGTCAGCAAGTGGAGATTTTGTAGATAAGCCACATTTGGTTGTGTTTGATGTACCCAGATTTGAAGTAAATACGCACAGACAGCCAAGTGATGCTACAACAACACATGTTTGGTCTCGAATCGCTATGCCATCAATTTCGAAGGTGCACACACGGTATTCTTTCACTCGACTCGAAGCATGGATGGATGGCAATCATATTTGCACGGATGATCGTCGTTTCGAAGTAATAAAAGCTGCTTTAGAACCAGACATCGCAATGCTGGTAGATTGCGTATTTCGAAATCCGCCATCTTGTCAAAAATATGAAACTGTTAAGCCAATGATTTTAAACGCCTACGATGTTTCACATCACAGCAAAGTACGTCATTTACTTGAGAATGTGCACTTGAACGGCCGACAAGCAACAATTATGTTGGCTGAGATGCGTTCCCTGTACGATGGCCCGGATAATGACATCTTAAAGTCAATATTTCTCGCCCGGTTGGATTTGTGGACACGTGCCATGCTGGAAAGTACCATGCGTAACCGCAGCACACCAATGTCACTATCCGAAATAGCCAAAGAGGCAGACAAACTCATATAGAGCATGGTGGACAGCCCGCAAAGTGACATCAGTGCAATAGCAACGCAAAACAATGATATTTGAGCCGCTATCGATCAACTGACCCGTGAAGTGTCTGAAATGCGTTCCTGGCACACGAAAGAACCTAGCCGATCTCCGAGTCGTAGCCGCCACCCAAGCAGTGCTCATATGCACTACGCCTCCAGAAATTATTCACTGATGCCAGACGATGAGATGAAAGTATGCCATTACCATGAAAAGTTTGGAAAAGGCAAACACAGGAACAAAAAGTATTACCCTAAATGTACACTTTTCAAAGAATGGCAGATCGCACATAAGCAGCTAGAAAACCGCTTTTCAAAAAACTAATGCATGCTGATTCACATGCTGGTGCTCATATTTCTGTAAATCAGCTACAATTAAGGGAATCAATACTGCCAACGACGACACAATCTTTATCTTCACTGGACAACGAAAAGGAAAAACCAACCAAGAGCGAAGGTGATTTGATCCCAGCGCAACGTTTCACACGCTTATCAATTTATGATTCAAAAACCCGAATCAATTTCATAATTGATACAGGCGTCGAAGTCAGCATTATTCCAAATCGAAACCGAACCCAAATCACACCGCGCAAATTGTATGCGGCCAATGGTGCACTGATTCAAACATTTGGAACGCTGTTACGTTGTAACAAGGGGCGCGTTCACCTTGAAAAAAAAAAAATACAGCCTTCCCCGGGGAAGGCTGAACAACCGCGGGATAACCACCACTCCACTAAGTAGGAGTTTGTTACCACCACTCCGTAAAAAGGTTTAATAGGGCCGTGGTAGCACCCGAATTGTGTGATATACTTTTCGGATGCTAACCACCTAGCTGTTAAGTTACTTTTAACAATACTTACTTTACGCACCGGATCTGGTATGAACCTACTCGGCCCCATTCCAAGGAATCAAGGGGGCCATCAAATGACGTCATCCTGTTGTAACATCACGACTTCTCGACGACCGTCGAGGAACGGGCAACTCAAGATATTGCCCCAAGGCGAGTGCTCGGTTCGGGGCCGCGCACGTTGCTGCGACGAGTACCGGACGACCTGGAAGGAAAAGATGAAACGATCACAAAGTATCGTGTCCGGGATACACAAGGAACAACCAAAAGAAAAACAAAAGAAAGAATACTTATCTGGTCCGACCAAAGACTCTGCCACCAGCGATCGCCAATCTCAGTGAGGCCGGATGGCTCAGCAGGCGTCGGAGCGGCCGTATAACCTTCGATGCCATCACCACAGCTACTTCAGGCAGGCGCGCAGCATCCACCGGCTCCACGAACATGCTCGCGAAAACCATTTAAACTTATATTTCGCGAACTATACGGCTACCACAAATTCACTTCGCACGAAAACGATAGACCAATTGACAGACGAGAACATAAACAAACATCGGAAACCGACACAATCCAAAAGTCAATGAAATCCAGGGGTGGTTAAACGACGACCACGGTAAATTATTGGATTGGTGGAAATCCTCGACCGGCACGTGGAGAAAGTACATTCACCCGGTCGTACGGAAAAGAAGAAAGTACGGGACTCGAGTGAGACGGGAGAAAGCAGCGGCACCTGATGAAGGAAAGAAAATTTTCCATTCTGTGTGCGACAGTAGAAACGAGCAGATCGAAAATTTATTGGAAAAAACTAACAGGTGCGGAAAATCTAAATTCTGTGTGCGACAGTAGAAACGAGCAGATCGAAAATTTATTGGAAAAAATTAACAGGTGCGGAAAATCTAAATTCTGTGTGCGACAGTAGAAACGAGCAGATCGAAAATTTATTGGAAAAAATTAACAGGTGCGGAAAATCTAAATTCTGTGTGCGACAGTAGAAACGAGCAGATCGAAAATTTATTGGAAAAAATTAACAGGTACGGAAAATCTAAATTCTGTGTGCGACAGTGGAAACGAGCAGATCGAAAATTTATTGGAAAAAACTAACAGATTCTGTGTGCGACCGTGGAAACGAGCAGATCGAAAATTTATTGGAAAAAACTAACAGGTACGGAAAATCTAAATTCTGTGTGCGACAGTAGAAACGAGCAGACCGATCGACTCTGAAAAAAAACTATCCGTTGATCGGAAAAATCATCGGAAAACCACCAGGTACCTTGAAGAACATCCTTGGGGTGACGGTGGAGGAGGAAAAAAGGACTTCCGAAAAAAAAAAATTGACAAATTCGAAATTGGGTTCCGGCGGGATTCGAACCCGTGCACCCCGTGACGTCCGAGACAGGCGGCGAGACGATCAATTGGGCATAAAGCCGTTTATCACGTACCGGCCCTGTAGTGCAGTCGGGGTTGGAATATTTTTGGCCAGGTTTTGATCCGACGAATCGAAGGAAGAAGGTTAGTTCCTGTTTGTTTTTTTTTTGTTTTAGAATATTTGGAAGATTACATTTAGATCTAAGTAATTTGGTATAGAGATAAGAGAAAATTTTCAAAACTTTTCACACGACCAGTATTTTTTCGAATATATATATTCTTGTGTACAAAAGGATTGTTATAGTGGAGTGGTGGTCTTCGTTATTTGGAAATAAGCTAACGTAGCGTAGGCGTTAGAATTGGAAATCGGTGTTAGTAATATCGCGGAATCGCGTTGAGAAAAAAATAAAGAATTTGTTATCGTTTTACGAGATCGTATTTTTCAAAATTCAGTTCAAAGAGAGGTATCAAACGTTTCGCAGGTTTGATGGTTCGGCGACAGTGAAGTAGAGGGGTTGTGCTACACGCAATAGCGACCCCCATTCCTAGAATTTCTGACCTCGGTGAGCCGTAAGCTCACTCGGCGGCTCGTGGTCCATTCTTGGGGTGAGTGAGTGGCGCCCACGCCCAGTCTCCTGAGCGAACCCGGGACCCACACGGACCAAGCCGAAGGTCAATACCCCCTCAATTAGGCGGGGTGGGTAACAAATTGGCGCCCAACGTGGGGCGTAAAAGGAAATTATTGCGGGGTAACTCCTTTGAAAATTTCGTGGTGAAAACAGTGAAAGTGTGAAAATCGGAAAATTAGTGTCAAAAATTAGTTGGAATAGGAAAAGCAGTTGACAAGTTGAAGACCTGGGACCTTAGATCAAATTACAGATTCCAAGCAGAGTGTGCAAGGAGCGACAGCTAGGCGGCGAGGATTGCGAGACAGAATAAAAGCGGCTGATTTTTTTTGACTTGTAAATTTAATCAAGATTCACTTGAAATAAAAAAAAATTGTGTTTTATTCTATTCTTAAGTAACATACGAACTTAGCATTTTTAACATAAGCACCTAGCAGTGGGGAAAATCCAGTATGGCGTCGAAAACCAAGATTTTAATTGACCGACTCAGCAAGGAGGAGTTGGCCTACGAACTAGAAATCCGAGGGCAACCTACCGGGACTGTGGAGGCCATGAGGAAGACGCTTCGGGTGGCGCTCCGGGCTGAGACTTCGATGGATACGTCGTTGATTACAACTCGAGTCTATCCTTTTACATTGGAAGAGGACTTGGAAGCCGTCAAAGAGAAGCTGGAGGAAATCCAAACCCTGACTGCAACCTTTACGGGCACCCCACAATCGTCGGAATTTATCAAAATCAAGTCGAAAGTTGAATTTGGAATGCGGCGATTGCAAAACGCACATCACGAGGCTGAGGAGATGGGAGAAGAAGCCCACAAGCTGAGAGCTCGATTGATCATGGCTATGGGGGAACTTCTGGTTAAAGCGGAAGGAGAAGATGGTGAATTGGAAGCGGAACCGGAACCAGACCATGGAAGTATTGGCGATCGCGATGGACAGGACCAGGGTGACGAGCCTGCGAGGGAAGCCATCAGGATCCGAGAGCCAATCCAGGATGGGGATGGACCGGGGAACCCTTTATTTTCCACACCCAGAGCGACTGTTGGGGCGTCCAAGGGACAGGATGTGGCTAAATGGGGCCTTCGCTATAATGGCGACTCTGGGTCCTTGAGTGCCTTTCTGGAGAGAGCCGAAGAGTTGCGGGAAGCCAGAGGAATATCATCAAGGCAGTTATTCCAGTCAGCAGTCGAATTATTCGAAGGGAAAGCGCTGATTTGGTATCGGGCCAATCGGACGCGCGTCAACTCTTGGCAAGAGTTGGTCCCGGAGATGCGCGCCGAGTTCCTGCCTCCAGACTACGACGACCGGCTTCTTCTGGAAATAGGGAGACGCACTCAGGGGCCGGATGAATCAATTGGCGTGTACGTGTCAGCAATGGAGGGGTTGTTCCGACGCCGTGCCACTCCTTGCACAGAGGAAGAAAAATTGAAGATCCTCCGCAAGAACATAGCCCCGTTCTATCAAACCCAATTGGCGCTGACATCCGTGAAGACCATTGCAGATCTCGTCAAAGTTGGACGTTCTTTGGAGGCAACACGAGTCGCGGTGGAAGCATATATGCCACCCCCTACGCGAAAATCCCAACGACTTCTAGAACCGGATCTGGCGTACGTGGGAGTTAATCCTGGACCAAACCTTGCCTCCTTACAGAGAGAAGAAATACGCTGTTGGAACTGTCAAGGTCTCGGGCATACGACCAGAACTTGTTCAGAGCCACAGAAGTGCTTTGGTTGTGGCCGAGTGGGGGTGAGGAAGGCAACCTGCCCTTATTGTCGAGGAACGCAAAATCCAGGGCGAAATTTCAGAGGTCGTTCCGATACCAACCAGGGTAGAGTCAACTCCCAAAGTAGTACCGGCAGAATCGGGCCAGTAACCTCAACACGCCAACAGTCGGGAAACGAGCGGTGTGCTCAGTAGGCGGCAGCCTGAGCACTAAACCGGGAGAAAACGAAGCCGCGGTGGGCACACAGGTTAGTTATCTATTAAACAGGAAGCAAGGGGATAATAGGCCATATATTGAGGTGGAAATTTTAGGTCACAAGTTCCTTGGGCTTGTGGACTCGGGGGCTTCCCATTCGGTGATGGGTGGAGAAGGATGGCGGGTTTTAGAACAGCTGGGAGTGGAGCTGTTGAAATCCGAACAACAGTCCATCAGAATGGCGAATAATCAGGGGTGCTCAATCGCGGGAACAGTGGCCATACCGGTGAAGCTGGAGGGGAAGGTGGATTGGTTAAAAGTGCTGGTGGTCCCCGAACTCCCACATCCTTTAATACTCGGGGTAGATTTCTTGCGACAGTTTGGACTGGTTATGACTCTGAGGAAAGAGCACTGGGAGTTCGTTGGAACGTTAGAGGGAGGAGGGACAGAACAGCTGAAACCGAGAAGCCACTTGACCGAGAAGGAAGAAAGCATACTCAGTCAGTTGGTGCAGAAGGAGTTTGAAGACATGGGGGAGGGTATTGGCTGTACAGACAGAGTTGAACATGTCATCCGGACTTCGGCACCACCGATAAAACAGCGATATTACCCTGTTTCGCCTGCGGTTCAGCAACATGTTGATTCAGAGCTGAACGAAATGCTAACCCAAGGTATAGTCGAGCCATCCTCTAGTCCCTGGGCTTCGCCCATAATCCTAGTCAAGAAGAAAGATGGCAAGTATCGTTTCTCCGTAGACTACCGCAAACTGAATGCAGTCACGGAGCATGATGCCTATCCATTGCCATATGTGTCGGCTACGCTGGATAAATTACGGGATGCAAAGTACCTGTCATCGCTTGATGTTAAGTCCGCGTACTGGCAGGTGCCCGTGGCACAACAGTCCCGGAAATACACAGCCTTCACGGTACCACATCGTGGTTTGTTTCAATTTCGGCGGATGCCTTTCGGGCTTCAGAATGCACCGGCGACATGGCAACGTCTGATAGACCAAGTCCTAGGTCCAGATTTGGAACCGTACGTATTCACATATCTCGACGATATAATAGTGGTAACGCAAGACTTTGGGAAACATGTGGAAATTTTGAAGGAGGTATTTAGTCGCTTAAAGGAAGCCGGCCTTAAAGTCTCCAAGGAGAAGTGTGAATTCTGCCGCCCACAACTAAAGTACTTGGGCTACGTTGTGGATGAGAAAGGCCTGAATGTGGATCCCGACAAGGTGAAGTGTCTGATGGAGATCCCTGCGCCTACCAATGTGAAGGGGGTACGCCAGTTTATGGGAATGGTCTCGTGGTATAGGAGGTTTATACCCGACTTTGCCACGATGACGGCACCACTGACGAATCTTCTCAAGAAAAATCAGAAGTTCGAGTGGACCCAAGACTGCGAGACGGCTTTTACACAGGCAAAGGTGAAACTGTCAACAGCACCCATCCTCACTTGCCCGGATTACAGTCTGCCTTTCATGATCCAGACGGACGCATCGGACTTGGGCTTGGGGGCGGTGTTGTCGCAGAAGTACGCCGATGGCGAGAGGGTAATATGCTATTTGAGTCGGTCCTTGTCGAAAGCGGAAAGACGGTATTCAACTACTGAGAAGGAATGTCTGGCGGTAATTTGGGCAGTGGAGAAATTGCGGCCATACGTGGAAGGAGCCAAGTTTTCGGTAATCACGGATCATTACTCACTAGTGTGGTTGAATAATCTCAAGGATCCGATGGGACGTCTGGCCAGGTGGGCTGTGCGACTTCAACAATACCCGTTCGAAATCATTCATAGGAAGGGAAAGGAGCATCTGGTGCCTGATGCACTGTCTCGACTGTTGCCAGAGAATCAAGTGGCCGTGGTAGAAACCCAAGAAGACCGTTGGTATTTAGGATTGAAGGAGAAAATAGCTAAGGCCCCAGCGCAGTACGCGGATTGGAGAGTAACGAATGGACAGATATGGAAACATCTGCCAGGACGTTATCCGGAATTGGAGGGAGCCGAGGCGTGGAAAAGGGTGGTATGTAAAACGGAGAGAAAGGAAATTTTACAGAGGTGTCATGATGATCCCAGGGCGGGACACATGGGGATTAGTTGCACGCTGGGTAGGGTAGCAGCTCGATATTATTGGCCAAAGATGTCGACGGATGTGGCGATCTATGTTCGTAGATGCAAAACCTGTCAAGCTAATAAGGTGGAGAGGAAAGCTCCAGCGGGGCTCATGTCCTCTCAACAAGGGGAGCCACAGCAGCCTTGGGAGATGGTTTGCGTGGATTTGGTGGGGCCATTCCCACGTTCTAGTCACGGGCATACATTTATTCTGACCGTCCTAGATTATGTCTCCAAATTTACCCTGTTGTTTCCTTTACGGCAGGCGACGGCTTCGGCGGTAACGAAAGTCTTGGAGGACCAAGTATTCTTACTATTTGGGGCACCTAAGTGGTTAGTATGTGACAATGGTGTTCAGTTCCGGGGGAAGCAACTGCAACAAATGGTCACCAACTACGGGACTCAAATCAAGTACACCGCGCTCTATCACCCACAAGCCAATCCAGCCGAACGAAGGAACCAAGACATAAAGCGGATGCTACGATCTTACGTTGCGGAGAACCATCGAGCATGGGACCAGAATCTGGCAAAGATCGCATGCGCACTCCGTACTTACAAACATGAAGTGACGCAAATCACTCCATATTTCTGTAACTTCGGCAGGGAGATGGTGACGTACCATGACGGCCAAGAACGGCCAGGAGAGGGGCAGGCGGCAGTAGAGCCCGAGGCTAGGGCCGAAGAGCTCGCCAGAGTACGCACAGATGTGTTGGAGCGCATGAAACACGCAACTACGCAGAGTGCTCATAGATACAATTTGCGTAGGCGTGAAGTAACGTTTGCGGAAGGAAAGGCAGTGTGGCGGAAAAACTATACCCTTTCGGACGCAACCAAATTCTATTCGGCAAAGTTAGCGCCTGAATATGTGGGGCCCTTTTGGGTCAAGAAACGGGTATCAAGGGGAGTCTACCTACTGGCAGATGGAAAAGGCCAGAATGCCGGATCATGGCACGTCAAGGATTTAAAAGAATATATCAATTAAGAGGTCTTGAGGAAGAATCAGTTAGGATTCGGGATGAGACGAAGCACCTAATCCTTAAAAACTAAACTTACAATCTAATTCTTAGGATCTAGATTTTAATTCTAAGTATGAATATTTACACTTAAACAACTACGCCTGGAAATCTTAACTTAAGTTATTAGATATAAGAAATTACACCTAATTTTCTAAGTCTTAAACGCTAAATCGCCGCTGTCTCGTTTTTCTTCTCGCTGCTTGTTGCCGATACCGCTCGAAAATTCCTTTTCTGTTCGGGGAACGCTGGCAGTCTGGGATCACTAACGTCCCGCTGCCTACCTATCATGGGATATAGGCACCCGATATTGACGTCACGTCGAGGAACCTAAAAGAAACCGTGAAAGTGCGATTTAGTAGGCGAATTTATGAAATAGCAATAGGTTGGAGAGACTCAATCAGATGGAGTTAAGGATAGCTAGATGGGAATCAGCGGGATTAGAGAGCTCTAAGTAAAAGGAAAAGAAAATTAGCCATAACCACATAGATTTAGGTAGAATTTAGAAAAGTTATAGTGTCCCAGGTAGCATCAGATAGAAGTACTGAGTGTTAGGTGAAGCGGGGTAGAAACATGGTGCATTAGTAAGAATGAAGTAAAAGTTAGATTAGGTCAATATTAGTTATTAGCGAACAGTATCCATGAAATTATGAACCAAAACAAAAATTTGTTGAAAGAATAATTAAAATGTAGAATAATTAAAATCTCAGATAGAAGGCAACTCAATAGTCAAATTTGAATTTCGAACAAACTCAATTTAACAAAGTAAAGCGAGCCAGATACAGCATATAAAAATAGGAAAAATTTTGCAACGTCATATGAACATAGAATAGAATCTTGGATTAGTAGGAGTTAGAAGTTAAAGTAAGGGTGTTTGTAGAAACATGCATAGAATTTTGGATTAGATACTAAACCAACAGAATTTTATTTGAATTAGTAGTTAGAAGTTAGAGTTAATGTTGTTTTTAAACAGGCATATTCCAAGTAAAATAGGACTACAGATTAGACACTACACTGATGGAATTTTAGTTGAATTCGGAGTTAGAAGCTAGAACTAGTGTCGCGTTATAAGCAGGCATACTCAAAGTCGAATAGGAACTGGGGTCAGAACTTATGATTACAATTAGAAAATATATATAAACGCGCGTAAACAATTACACAGTGCGACAACGAGGCGTTGGGCAATTAATCCAGCGCTGCGTCAGGCGAACCATCAAAACCGACTATGAGATCCGACGTATGGCATTTTCGATGCAAGACTAGAAACTATATTTACCGGGACAGTCGCGACAACGATATCGGTAAAGGATTTCCGGGGAAATCCTTTTCGGGTAAGGGGGGAGTTGTTACGTTGTAACAAGGGGCGCGTTCACCTTGAAAAAAAAAAAAATACAGCCTTCCCCGGGGAAGGCTGAACAACCGCGGGATAACCACCACTCCACTAAGTAGGAGTTTGTTACCACCACTCCGTAAAAAGGTTTAATAGGGCCGTGGTAGCACCCGAATTGTGTGATATACTTTTCGGATGCTAACCACCTAGCTGTTAAGTTACTTTTAACAATACTTACGTTACGCACCGGATCTGGTATGAACCTACTCGGCCCCATTCCAAGGAATCAAGGGGGTCATCAAATGACGTCATCCTGTTGTAACATCACGACTTCTCGACGACCGTCGAGGAACGGGCAACTCAAGATATTGCCCCAAGGCGAGTGCTCGGTTCGGGGCCGCGCACGTCGCTGCGACGAGTACCGGACGACCTGGAAGGAAAAGATGAAACGATCACAAAGTATCGTGTCCGGGATACACAAGGAACAACCAAAAGA
The DNA here is from genome assembly GCA_963978885.1 of Nemotelus pantherinus. Taxonomy (NCBI): domain Eukaryota; kingdom Metazoa; phylum Arthropoda; class Insecta; order Diptera; family Stratiomyidae; genus Nemotelus; species Nemotelus pantherinus. Next base: position 115,255,589 of record OZ022264.1, read on the forward strand.
AAAACAAAAGAAAGAATACTTATCTGATCCGACCACAGACTCTGCCACCAGCGATCGCCAATCTCAGTGAGGCCGGATGGCTCAGCAGGCGTCGGAGCGGCCGTATAACCTTCGATGCCATCACCACAGCTACTTCAGGCAGGCGCGCAGCATCCACCGGCTCCACGAACATGCTCGCGAAAACCATTTAAACTTATATTTCGCGAACTATACGGCTACCACAAATTCACTTCGCACGAAAACGATAGACCAATTGACAGACGAGAACATAAACAAACATCGGAAACCGACACAATCCAAAAGTCAATGAAATCCAGGGGTGGTTAAACGACGACCACGGTAAATTATTGGATTGGTGGAAATCCTCGACCGGCACGTGGAGAAAGTACATTCACCCGGTCGTACGGAAAAGAAGAAAGTACGGGACTCGAGTGAGACGGGAGAAAGCAGCGGCACCTGATGAAGGAAAGAAAATTTTCCATTCTGTGTGCGACAGTAGAAACGAGCAGATCGAAAATTTATTGGAAAAAACTAACAGGTGCGGAAAATCTAAATTCTGTGTGCGACAGTAGAAACGAGCAGATCGAAAATTTATTGGAAAAAATTAACAGGTGCGGAAAATCTAAATTCTGTGTGCGACAGTAGAAACGAGCAGATCGAAAATTTATTGGAAAAAATTAACAGGTGCGGAAAATCTAAATTCTGTGTGCGACAGTAGAAACGAGCAGATCGAAAATTTATTGGAAAAAATTAACAGGTACGGAAAATCTAAATTCTGTGTGCGACAGTGGAAACGAGCAGATCGAAAATTTATTGGAAAAAACTAACAGATTCTGTGTGCGACCGTGGAAACGAGCAGATCGAAAATTTATTGGAAAAAACTAACAGGTACGGAAAATCTAAATTCTGTGTGCGACAGTAGAAACGAGCAGACCGATCGACTCTGAAAAAAAACTATCCGTTGATCGGAAAAATCATCGGAAAACCACCAGGTACCTTGAAGAACATCCTTGGGGTGACGGTGGAGGAGGAAAAAAGGACTTCCGAAAAAAAAAAATTGACAAATTCGAAATTGGGTTCCGGCGGGATTCGAACCCGTGCACCCCGTGACGTCCGAGACAGGCGGCGAGACGATCAATTGGGCATAAAGCCGTTTATCACGTACCGGCCCTGTAGTGCAGTCGGGGTTGGAATATTTTTGGCCAGGTTTTGATCCGACGAATCGAAGGAAGAAGGTTAGTTCCTGTTTGTTTTTTTTTTGTTTTAGAATATTTGGAAGATTACATTTAGATCTAAGTAATTTGGTATAGAGATAAGAGAAAATTTTCAAAACTTTTCACACGACCAGTATTTTTTCGAATATATATATTCTTGTGTACAAAAGGATTGTTATAGTGGAGTGGTGGTCTTCGTTATTTGGAAATAAGCTAACGTAGCGTAGGCGTTAGAATTGGAAATCGGTGTTAGTAATATCGCGGAATCGCGTTGAGAAAAAAATAAAGAATTTGTTATCGTTTTACGAGATCGTATTTTTCAAAATTCAGTTCAAAGAGAGGTATCAAACGTTTCGCAGGTTTGATGGTTCGGCGACAGTGAAGTAGAGGGGTTGTGCTACACGCAATAGCGACCCCCATTCCTAGAATTTCTGACCTCGGTGAGCCGTAAGCTCACTCGGCGGCTCGTGGTCCATTCTTGGGGTGAGTGAGTGGCGCCCACGCCCAGTCTCCTGAGCGAACCCGGGACCCACACGGACCAAGCCGAAGGTCAATACCCCCTCAATTAGGCGGGGTGGGTAACAACGCAACGACTCGAAGTAAATCTTAACCTCCATCGTGCATTCGACTGGACATTTGTCGTAGCCAACGTTACTGAGGCATTAATAGCAGCTGCTTTTTTAGCTCACCACAATCTAATAGTCAATATAAAAGGAAAACGAGTCCCCGATAACGAAACCTAAATGACAGTTAAAACGAAAATTCATCGCTCCGAGGTAGACACTATCACAGCACACCATATTATTGAGCCGTATTTATCCACTATCAGAAAATATTCAGCAATAATTGGACTGGCCGAAAACAAACTCTTTCCGACAACCAATGGTCTACATCATATAGTAACTGTAGGTGCACCAGTGTTCGCAAAAGCACGGCCGTTGTCACCCGAAAAATTGGAAGCAGCAAAATCCGAGTTCCAGTATTTGCTGCGAGCAGGCATCGTTCCTTCATCAACATCACCATGGGCATCACCATTGCATACGGTCCAAAAACCAAATGGATCTTGGCGACCATGCGGAGATTACCGCATGGTCGCCAATAACTGTGAAAGATCGATATCCTTTGCCATTCATATCCGATATCGCTGGATTCCTAAATGGACGTAAGGTTTTTAGCAAAATATATCTACAGCGAGCTTACAATCAAGTTCCTGTCAATCCAGATGACATCGCAAAAACTGCCATCATCACACCATTAGGGTTGTTTGAATACCTTCGTATGCTTTTCGGGCTCTGCAACGCTGCCCAGACCATGCAAAGGTTAATGAACACGGTATTCATTGGAAAAGACTACGTTTTTGATGACATCCTTATTGCGTCTGAAAACGAACGAATGCACGAACAGCACGTCCAGGCCGTATTCGAATTACTTGCTGATAATAACCTTCGACAAATGTCATCGTCACATCGACAAATGTGAGTTTAATAAAACTGAGCTGGAATTTTTGGGACTCAAATAATCAACTCTTAGGCATCGAATAATTTAGAACAACTGGATATCATTTACAATCCAATGGGATGGTGAAAAGATTTCATCGGACGCTAAAATCGTCACTAATGGCGCACAACTGCGAAAACTGGCTGACGAAACTTCCATTCGTACTTTTGGGTTTACGAATGGCCTTCAAGCTAGACATGAAAATATCTTTAGCGGAGATGACCTTTGGTTGCACATTGAGACTGCCTGGCAAATTTATCCATGAATCGAAATTCGCACCTCAAGAAGATTTTGTTCGGAAATTTCGTTCTACCGTTTAGACTCTTCGGCCCACACCACCATCCAAGCATTCCATTGAGGAACCGTTTATTCATCCAGAGCTTCCGCAGGCCACGCACGTTTTCGTACGAGTTGACAAAGTAAGAACATCTTTGACAAAACCATATGAAAGCCCGTTCGAGGTTATTAACCATGGTCAGAAACATTTTAAACTTCGAACAAATAACAAATCTGTCAACGTGTCAAGAGACAGACTTAAACCAGCCTACTAAGAATACAATGAATATTTGACTAATGCAGGAACCAGCAGCAAACATTCTCCACTACAAAGTGCCTCACATTATTCGCCATGCAGACGACCTGATACTTGGACGCTCCCATCCAGGCAGCCTGCGCATTTACAACAATCGACGGGTTACACAAAAACCAAAGCAGGGCGCACGGTTAGATTTCCCGACAAGTACATACCTGTAACCTAAACCTTGCCAAAAAATCTCGGGGGGTTCTGTGGCAACCCTTCTGAGGAATATTAGTTTGCGTCAGAGAAAACGTAGCAGCCATGGGTTTTTGGAAAAACATTCGATTAGACTTACAGTGGCTGCAGAGATAATAGGCATAGTTCCCCGGTAAACATGTTATATAATTAATATCATAGTTTTATGAAA
>OZ022264.1:115261743-115291743 GCA_963978885.1 Nemotelus pantherinus
ATGGGACAAGTCGATGGTGTAGTTTAAATAGAAGGCATTCGTCGAAGAACAGCCTACGAGATTTCAGGGATGGAATTTGCAGCATGGTAAGTCTCGCGCTATACCCACAGTAAGTCAAATTGAATTTGAAAAGCAGAGAGCGGATGAACCTGCGTTGTACAGATTCAACCGCATCAATTAACTACTGAAAATGTGGGCACCATATTTGATAACAATATTCAAGGATGCTGCGGACAAAAGAGCAAAACAGGTGTACACAGGTAGAGATATCAGTAAATTGCTTAGAAGATCTAAGTATAAAACCGGAGAGCCTGGACACTTTGGCAGTTATATGCGATGTATGTTGGTCAAATAAGAGTTTAGTGTCGAAAATAGCTCCCAGGTCTTTAAAACAGAATCCAGCATCGAGAGAGGTACCGGAAACGCAATAAGAAAACACTAAAGGGTTAGTTTTACGTGTGAACGACATTTGGCGACATTTTAAGACATTCAAAGTAAGATAATTTGCACTACACCAGTTGCTCAGAGTGTGCAGATCATTCTGTACCTGAAATCAGTCTTCAATTGTATCGATTACTCTGAATATTTTAAGATCGTCTGCGTAAAGAAGGGAGAAGGAGGTTAGGAGACCTGGCAGATCGTTAATGAAGATTGAGAACAACAAGGGGCCAATTATCGATACTCGCAAAACACCAGAGGTGGGATAGAAGGGAGCAGAGGAACAGGAATTCACAGTAACAACACAAGCACGTTCATAAATGTAAGAAGAAAACCAGGAGAGCAGCAGTCCATAAAAACCATATTTCCCTAATATCAAGAGAAGAAATACGTGGTTCACAGAGTCGAATGCCCTAGAGAAATCAGTGTAAAGAACATCCACCTGTCTTTGCTGGTCGATGGTAGAAGCAACAGTATTGCTGAAAGATAACAAGTTGGTAACAGTGGATTTACCTTTGACAAATCCATGTTCCTCGTTGGCAAGGAAAGGCTCGAGTAGAGGATAAATTCGGCTGTAGACAACTCTCTCAAGTAGCTTGCTAAAGCAAGGTAGAAGCGATATTGGACGGAAATTGGAGATACAAGTGGGATCACCTGCACTAAGTATGGGAAAAATGTTGTTTGAATTCCATATGGAAGGAAAAACACCAGAGGCGATGCTTAGGTTGAAAATAATGGACAGGGGTACACAAAGTGAAGAAGATAGTGACTTAGTTAGTATATTAGGAATATCATCAGAGCCAGAAGAAGCCTTAGAATCGAGACAACTCATTTAACATGCAACTTCTAAAGGGTTTGTACGAAACGAAGAGAGCGCTCTAAGGTTAGCGCGAAACGACGAGGGAGTGGCGAAAGAAACATGTGAAGGAAGAAAAGGGTTTTGTGGGGAAAAAAATGACGAGAAAAAACGAGCAAAGAGCTCACAGGTGTCTTTATTTGTAGTGGCAGAAGTTTTATCACGAAACACATTTTGAGGAATGACGGGGGATTTTTTCAGTGAGTGAATAAATGACCAGAAAGGTTTTGAATTGTTGAAACTAATAGAAGCCTCAACTCTGGCAACGTAGGCATAAATGGCTTCTTTAGCGACCCTTTTTGCATGAGAGCGTAGCTTTTTAATCTCAAGCAGGTCATCATGCAAAGGTGGACGTTTGAATTTGGCACGAGCTGCATCCTTTGCCCTAAGGTCAGCAGCAACTTCAGAGGTGAACCAGGAAGCATCATTGGGTCTCCTGGGATGACATGTAGGAGTGAAGCGAGGAATGAGATTAGCGAGGAAGACAGTAAACCTATGGGGAGCCTCATTAACGTCAGAACAGCGAAGAAATGAGTACCAGTTAAAATGATTGATTTCTTTCGCCATTCCAACAACTTAAAAGAAATTGAAGTGCCTATAGCAAGAGACTGTGGATCTAAAAGGAAGATTTAAACACATTTCTAAAAGAACAGGAGAGTGGTAAGGGTCGGGAGGGACAAAGGGTAATGCATCGGCATCCAAATCAACAGAAGACACTGAGATATTAGAAAAAAATAGATCCAATATTTTGCCATTTTTATTAGGTACCGAGTTCAATTGGCAAAGAGAACATAAAGAAATGAATGAAGATAAGGTAAGCGAAAGACTGTTGCTGGAAGTGATGGCTGAAAAAGAGGTATTCCACTCGATGGAATGCATATTGAAGTCACCACATAGCATTAAGTGAGCGGTAGGAAAACGGCACAGGAAATAAGATGAGAACTCTGCAAAGAAAAGTTCATAAAGTGAAGAAGGACTATTACAGGGGATTTAGATTGAGGCAATAAGTAATAGTGAAGCAGGAGCTAGAGAGGCACGAAATAAAATTCACTCCACTGAAGATGTAGTTGTAAAGTCACTGTAAACCGAACTAGAAAGAGATTTGTGGATACCAATAAGAACACCTCCACCATCAGACTTGCCAGAGATTGAGCGATCACGATCCTTGCGGAAGACAGTGTACTGTAGTAAAATCTCACTATAAAAAATATCATCTGTCAACCAGGTTTCCGTAAGACAGATAATGTCATCAAGAGATAGGGCAGAAGAAAGACTTATTTTATAAGACTTGGTCCTCAAGCCACGGACGTTTTGATAGAACAGTTTTGAAGACGGTTTAAGGTTGAGTCTTCTTTTCTGGTCTTTATCGAAAATCTTTTCGCGGAAGTTTAATGAACTCTTTTACAAAGACTCCAGGTGGCCAGAAGTCTCACTTTAGTAGGTCGTTGATGCCGAAAGAAACGGTGATGCAGAAAAAAGCAATGGTTTAAAAAATGGTTTAAAAAATTAACATAATAAATAAAAAACATGTAGTCCTTATCAGGACTAGCAAATTCCTAATTAAAGAGTAAATGTTTTAGTTCAAATAGTAAATGTGGCTGGTTTCAATGTTTGTACTTGTGACCCAATACAGTTATTGGCAGTTTTCAGTCGCCCATACGTTCCCCATACGAGTTTCATTTACAAACAGATATGAAAAATGAATAAAATTGTTTGTAGAGCAAAAGATATTTATGGTTTTTTGTTTTTAATCGCTTACATCTTTAGTTATACTTTGGCATATAAAAATACAGTCGAAGTTTCATAACTCAAACTTTGAAAACTTAAATTTTCGATATTTTGAACAAACTTTACTGGCAACAGCGCCAAAGTCAAGAACTGCATACATTTTTCCTTGATAAGTCAAACTCCGAATACTCGAATTTCTTGAAAACGCAAATAATAAAACATGCAACAACCTTCGACAAGTCGTATTTTTCGGGGAATCACCAATTTACTGTAGATGCATTGCAGGTAGATCATTGTATTGTGCCGGGCTTCTGAACTCAAAGCAATGGGTCTGTTCCCGTACTACGATTAATTGCGATTAATCGCGATTAATTGCAATGAAGCTGTATCCGTACTCCGTTTTACTAAAAACTGAAAATTTCCCCTTTTTCAGTAAATTTCAGTAGGGTCTGAGCTACTGAAAAATACTGAAAAGTGTCAAACGGAGTAAATATTTTCAAACGTGCGCAGCAAGCAACATATTTTTTGCGTAATGTTGCTATGAAGGTCGAATATTTTTGTGGCGATAATTTACCACCGCTTAGGATGACTTAATAATCACTATTGTTCTGCCAAAAACCGAAAACTGACACTTTCGGTTATCAATTTTCAGGAAAAACAATGAGAGCGTTTCCATACTTTTCATGAAATTCCACATGGTTCAGGAAAATTCAGTAAAATTCAGTGACTGAAAATACGGGAACAGACCTAATATTTGTGACAAAACAGCGTTCTGGTAACAGTCTTCTATTGCGTTTGTTGCGATAAACTTCGGTCGTATTTTCATGCGAATTTGATTTATTCTCGTTTCGAGCGATTATTTATAAGCGATTTTTTGTCGTGGTCATAATTTTGTATTTTAAGATATGACATCCAAGCGAAAATTGAAGTGTTTTTCTTTAAAAGACAAATTTAAGCTAATAAACGAGTCGGAAAGTGATGCAAATAAAAAAAGTCTAGCGCATCAGAACCGCTAGAAAACAAATTTTCGAAGAAATTATCTTTGAGGGAGTAAAAAATGTGTCAAGACATAATACACTTCTTTGTAATATCATATCAACCATTTCTTACTCAAAGACCAAATATCATTTTCTGACAGCATTTCCTATAGCACAAATGATGAAAATGTTCAGTACTGGCAACATTTATCCAACACAGCAGCAATAAGTCTACCTTAACACGCTCGTGCTAAATCAACCTATCCTTTGAATTTCGTTTTCATCCAACGGTATCATCGAAAATTTCAGTGATAAAATTATGTCTCGGGTTGCCATCCGAAAAATTTCCAAAACTCGGAAAATTTAAATATCGGTTGCTTATTTTATTGGTAATGCTTTGCTTGTGCATAGAAAATGAAAGCATCTGTTGGTGCAATATTAACGAAATTGTCTGGTGCTGGCAATCATGCGTAAGCACCATAGCTGCTTCACGTTGTTTTAAACCTACCCTGTGAATTTCCTTTCGATTCGATGGTTGCGCTGGAAGTTATAGGAGTGAATAGAATTTGATGGAAACCATCCGCAAAGCTTTTCACATTTTTGAAACCTAAATATTTGTTGTTAACTATCATTGTAGAATCATTCCCATTTGGAAATTTTATGACAACATCGCTCGATAAACAAATGTCAATATATTACGAAATTCATTATAGCTGGCAACCCTTTGATGATTTTTCAACGAAATTCCTACAGAATCAGAAATGCAGCAAGATTCACTTCTCACATGAATTTACTTTTGATTTCGTTACTGCATCGGAAGCTATAGAGAAAAAAACCTTTGTTTTCCTGAGCAAAATTACAATACTTAGGAGACCAAAATTGTCAAAGCTAGCAACCCTAAACTAATTTTTAAACCAAATTTCTATAAAATCTATCTTTAAGTAAGGTTCATCTACTGCGTGAATTTGATTAAGATCTGGTGGCTAAATCGGAAGCTATAGCCATAAATCTATTTTATTTTCTCGGCGATTTTTCAAAATGGCACCACTGCCACAGTATTGCCTGTATTTCAAAATCACTTCAATAAGACTTGGTCCTAGCTTATTCCAACATGTCCTGTCAATTTCGTATTGCATCATGATATTTTACCGTGGAACTTAGAAAATTTTTATTTGAATTTGTAGACAAAAGTCAAAATTTATCAATAAATAGAATTTTTTTTCTAAAATCAAAAAATGTTCAGGAGGATTGATGATTTGAAGGGTTTTATTTCAGGAACCTACTATAGATACAGAGTTGCCCGGACAGTCTTGAAAGTCCATGTTTGTTAAATTTTAGTCAACATCAACACGCTCTGCAAATGTCACGGTGATCCACAATTTTTTCTAGAAGTTATGACAAATCGAAATTTGAAAAAATATCCTTGTCTACTTTAAAGCACTCAGCGCCTACACAAGGCTCAAAATTTTCAATTCTTTATCATAGCCAAGCTTAAAACATAGCAAGTTCTCATTCTAAATACTTTTTTTTACAAAAATTTACACCGCTTGGAAATATAGGAGTACCCGAAAATGCACCTAAACGCCCGCCGCTGCCAAAAGGTTAAACCTTCCCACTATATACATATTCTCCAAAAGCTGTAGCTCAATCGAATCGGCCACTCCTGAGATTATCTCCCTTAATCATTTTGCTGATATATATATATATATATATATATATATATATATATATATATATATATATATATATTTATATATTTATATATTTTTATATATATATATATATATATATATATATATATATATATATATATATATATATATATATATATATATATATATATATATATATAAATATATATAAATATATATATATATATATATATATATATATATATATATATATATATATATATATATATATATATACATATATATATATATATATATATATATATATATATATATATATATATATATATATATATATATATACATATATATATGTATATATATATATTTATATATAAAATATATATAGAGGGTCATTCCATGGAAAATCGACCAACGGTCTTTGATCGCTATGGCCAGATTTCAATGGAAATTTCACTGTAAATATAAATCAACAGAAGACACTCAGGTGTTAGAAAAAAATAGATCCAATATTTTGCCATTTTTCTTAGGTACCAAGTTCAATTGTTTCGGTCGAAGTACGATATGCCAACCGAGAAACAAAAACTTTAAGTGGAGGGGTTACAACCTCCACTTCTGGAAGCGTAAGCAAAGCAGCAGCAGATGCAGAAACGAGGTGACTGGTCTACCGGGCGTGTGTTGAGGGACACGCCTAGATGTTTTAGCTATAGTTTGAAACTGTGAACGAGTACAAGCAGCGGTATGAATATGCTGATAGATTTTTAGCGAACACAAGTTTGTAAACGCTTTTCAACAAGTCCAAACGCGAATAAAATTTTGTTGTTCGAACATGATTAAAAGGTTGCAGAGAATTACTTTGAGAGAATATTATTTCATTGTTATATTTTACAATGAGTCATACATGTTTTATAAAACCTATTTTATAGTAAACAACGCTGAGTTTTTGCAAAGCGAAAATTGACTAAACCATGCCAAACTTAGAAGAAATCGGGTCGTTATAAAATCTAACAGCGAGCAATCCTTTTACATACTCATTGCCTAATAAATCATCACAACTAGCCTCTCTTGTGTTTATGTGTGTCGGTCGGCAGACTTCTGTTGATCGGCAGCCACTTCAACCTTCAGCCTAACTTATAAATGGCAATAAGTTTTTATACGGCGTGGCATAATAAAAATTAACATAATAAAATAAAAAACATGCAATCCTTATCAGGACTGGCAAATTCCTAATTAAAGAGTTAATGTTTTAGTTCAAATAGTAAATGTGGCTGGTTTCAATGTTTGTACTTGTGACCCAATACAGTTATTGGCAGTTTTCAGTCGCCGATATGTTCCCCATACGAGTTTCATTTACAAACAGATATGAAAAATGAATAAAATTGTTTGTAGAGCAAAAGATATTTATGGTTTTTTGTTTTTAATCGCTTACATCTTTAGTTATAATTTGGCATATAAAAATACAGTCGAAGTTTCATAACTCAAACTTTGAAAACTTAAATTTTCGATATTTTGAACAAAGTTTATTGGCAACAGCGCCAAAGTCAAGAGCTGCATACATTTTTCCTTGGTAAGTCAAACTCCGATTACTCGAATTTCTTGAAAACGCAAATAATAAAACATGCAACGACCTTCGACAAGTCGTATTTTTCGGGGAATCACCAATTTACTGTAGATGCATTGTAGGTAGATCATTGTATTGTGCCGGGCTTCTGAACTCAAAGCAATGGGTCTGTTCCCGTTCTACGATTAATTGCGATTAATCGCGATTAATTGCAATGAAGCTGTTTCCGTACTCCGTTTTACTGAAAACTGAAAATTTCCCCTTTTTCAGTAAATTTCAGTAGGGTCTGAGCTACTGAAAAATAATGAAAAGTGTCAGACGGAGTAAATATTTTCAAACGTGCGCAGCAAGCAACATATTTTTTGCGTAATGTTGCTATGAAGTTCGAATATTTTTGTGGCGATAATTTATCACCGCTTAGGATGACTTTATAATCACTATTGTTCTGCCAAAAACCGAAAACTGACACTTTCGGTTATCAATTTTCAGGAAAAACAATGAGAGCGTTTCCATACTTTTCATGAAATTCCACATGGTTCAGGAAAATTCAGTAAAATTCAGTGACTCAAAGTACGGGAACAGACCTAATATTTGTGACAAAACAGCGTTCTGGTAACAGTCTTCTACTGCGTTTGCTGCGATAAACTTCGGTCGTATTTTCAAGCGAATTTGATTTACTCTCGTTTCGAGCGATTATTTATAAGCGATTTTTTGTTGTGGTCATAGTTTTGTATTTTAAGATATGACATCCAAGCGAAAATTGAAGTGTGTTTCTTTAAAAGACAAATTTAAGCTAATAAATGAGTCGGAAAGTGATGCAAATAAAAAAAGTCTAGCGTATCAGAACAGCTAGAAAACAAATTTTCGAAGAAATTATCTTTGAGGGAGTAAAAAATGTGTGAAGACATAATACACTTCTTTGTAATATCATATCAACCATTTCTTACTCAAAGACCAAATATCATTTTCTGACAGCATTTCCTATAGCACAAATGATGAAAATGTTCAGTACTGGCAACATTTATCCAACACAGCAGCAATAAGTATACCTTAACATGCTCGTGCTTAATCAACATATCCTTTGAATTTCGTTTTCATCCAACGGTATCATCGAAAATTTCAGTGATAAAATTATGTCTCGGCTTGCCATCCGAAAAATTTCCAAAACTCGGAAAATTTAAATATCGGTTGCTTATTTTATTGGTAATGCTTTGCTTGTGCATAGAAAATGAAAGCATCTGTTGGTGCAATATTAACGAAATTGTCTAGTGCTGGCAACCATGCGTAAGCACCATAGCTGCTTCACGTTGTGTTAAACCTACTCTGTGAATTTCCTTTCGATTCGATGGTTGCGCTGGAAGTTATAGGAGTGAATAGAATTTGATGGAAACCATCCGCAAAGCTTTTCACATTTTTGAAACCTAAATATTTGTTGTTAACTATCATTGTAGAATCATTCCCATTTGGAAATTTTATGACAACATCGCTCGATAAACAAATGTCAATATATTACGAAATTCATTATAGCTGGCAACCCTTTGATGATTTTTCAACGAAATTCCTACAGAATCAGAAATGCAGCAAGATTCACTTCTCACATGAATTTACTTTTGATTTCGTTACTGCATCGGAAGCTATAGAGAAAAAAACCTTTGTTTTCCTGAGCAAAATTACAATACTTAGGAGACCAAAATTGTCAAAGCTAGCAACCCTAAACTAATTTTTAAACCAAATTTCTATAAAACCTATCTTTAAGTGAGGTTCATCTACTGCGTGAATTTGATTAAAATCTGGTGGCTAAATCGCAAGCTATAGCCATAGATCCATTTTGTTTTCTCGGCGATTTTTCAAAATGGCACCACTGCCACAGTATTGCCTGTATTTCAAAATCACTTCAATAAGACTTGGTCCTAGCTTATTCCAACATGTCCTGTCAATTTCGTATTGCATTATGATTTTTTACCGTGGAACTTAGAAAATTTTTATTTGAATTTGTATACAAAAGTCAAAATTTATCAATAAATAGAATTTTTTTTCTAAAATCAAAAAATGTTCAGGAGGATTGATGATTTGAACGGTTTCATTTCAGGAACCTACTATAGATACAGAGTTGCCCGGACAGTCTTGAAAGTCCATGTTTGTTAAATTTTAGTCAACATCAACACGCTCTGCAAATGTCACGGTGATCCACAATTTTTTCTAGAAGTTATGACAAATCGAAATTTGAAAAAATATCCTTGTCTACTTTAAAGCACTCAGCGCCTACACAAGGCTCAAAATTTTCAATTCTTTATCATAGCCAAGCTTAAAACATAGCAAGTTCTCATTCTAAATACTTTTTTTTACAAAAATTTACACCGCTTGGAAATATAGGAGTACCCGAAAATGCACCTAAACGCCCGCCGCTGCCAAAAGGTTAAACCTTCCCACTATATACATATTCTCCAAAAGCTGTAGCTCAATCGAATCGGCCACTCCTGAGATTATCTCCCTTAATCATTTTGCTGATATATATATATATAGATATATATATATATATATATATATATATATATATATATATATATATATATATATATACATATATATATATATATATTTATATATATATATATATATATAGATATAGATATATATATATATTTATATATATATATATATATATATATATATATATATATATATATATATATTTATATATATATATATATATATATATATATATATATATATAAATATATATATATATATAGATACATACATATATATATATATATATATATATATATATATATATATATATATATATATATATATATATATATATATATATATATATATATATATATATATATATATATATATATTGTTACGTGGTAACAAAGGCGGCGGGAAATCGCGAGAGTAACGAACGCAACACCCGAGAAGTTTGAATTTCAAAAAAAAAAGAGCAACTCTCTTCCGGAAGGGCTGCTCCTTTCCAAACCACGACGCCACCACTCAATTTTGCAGGCCGAACACTTGAATGTACCCACCACTCGTAGGTAGAATACGAAACAGAGCATCCGACTTATGTCATATATTGGTCAGATGCCGATGACCTAGATTTAAGTTTTACATCGTGCCCGAAACGAAACCGACGCAACGACCGAATACCTGCCGACCGGTCTCGAAGGAATACGCCAACGTACCACTTGGCGGGCCGGAACACCAACTCACCTGTCCGAAATCCTTGGCGAAACGTCGTACAGGACTTCCAACTTCCTGGGTGCATCTTCAGAAAAACTCCGGGTGGCGGCGTAGACCCGGCCCAGGGAGAATCATTCACGATCGTTCTGAAAATGGAAAAGACACCACCAAGAACCGGGTCCAAGGAAGCAACAATAATACAAATCACTTACCTGACTCTGGCTTGTCTACCGTCGATAAATCGCCACGATGATTCCCGCTAATGACGCGCCACGCCCGGGCGATTCCTCTGGAAACCAACCTGGCCCCAGGAGCTGCGAAGTCTCAGGTATTCATCAAATAGCCACGACGTTTTCGTTGATGTTTACCTTCGAGGTAAATTCTTCGCTGACAGTGACTTTCAAAATGTCACCATGGAGATCGTCCCACAATGTCATACCTGAGTCCCACACTGGCCGAAAGCTGTGGACGCAACCCACCATAGGTTGGTTCCTCGGGTGCCACGAGCGAATCGAACATTGCACCTGAACAACGGGAGCTTAAACCGTTCAGGAGCAGCGAACGTTGAGGAGAAAGATGGCGCCAAAGTTCTTTTCAACTCGAGATAGCGAAGCGTTCAGATGCGTGGAAGAAATATCGGCTAAAAAAGTCTAGGTTTTTTAAACATTTAGGTGCGTTGCAACAAAGTGAGGAAAGTTCCTTTCGCCTTTTCAACTCGATACAGAGAAGCGTTCAGAAGCGTGGAAGAAATATCGGCTAAAAAAGTCTAGGTTTTTTGAAACATTCAGATGCATTGCAATAAAGTGAAGAAAGTTCCTTTCGTCTTTTCAACTCGAGACAGCGAAGCGTTCAGGAGCGTGGAAGAAATATCGGCTAAAAAAGTCTACGTTTTTTTTAAACATTCAGGTGTGTTGCAATAAGGTGCGTGGAGACGATACAAAGCCGAACTTTCCTTCTACTAGTGGCAGCGAGGCTCCCAGGTGTACGCTGAGACGACTGCAAGGAAGATTCAGGCGCTTTTCTAGGTGTGGCAGTTAATCTTACATCGGTGCGAAGAGGAATTTTAATAAAAAGGGGATCCACGCGAGACTAACGACGACGGGGCTGATCAAGTTGGGTGAGTCAGCACTCTGAAGCTTTCGGCGGATTTTGCACAGGTCAGTCAGTTACATAATATATCAAATTCAAAGCGATCAATTTTTCTGGCGGAAAACGATAAGGATAGATTGCAAACATTCAAATAGCTATAAGATTAGTGTAGGAAGAAGTATTTCTGGTATTAGTTTCTTTGTTCATCGAAATTTTGTCATAAATTGAGTGGTGGTCGCGTAACGTAAATGGCATCTAGAAAATCGGTACAATAGCTTGCTAACCAGTTTGATGTGTTATCGGCAATAAAAGTCATTTGATATTGAAGTGAATTAATGTTGTTTCGGGAGTAAAAGTCAAATTATAACAAAGTGGAGTTTCAGACTTGGCAGATCCCAGTAATGATAAAACGTGAATCCCGAATCAACTTTTCGCGAACTCATGAATAGAGAAAATATAGTGGTACGGGTTTTCTTTCAGATTCGAGTTAGCTAGACGGAAGTTCAGTAAAGGTGGCGATTCGAGCTCGCACTCCGATTTGCGTAGGAAAGTGCATTAGATAATATTGCTAGCGATTCGAGCTCGCACAGTGATTTGCTTGTGTTAGTGATTAATATAGTATTTGTGGCGATTCGAGCTTGCACGGGTTATGGCGCCCAACCAAGCTGAACCGAGATCCTGGGGAAGCCCAAACCTCACTCAGCGGCTCCAGGTTCATTCTAGGGGTGAGTGAGTGACGCCCACGCCCATTTCCATTGAGCTAGACTGGGACCTACAAGGACCCATCCGGATCACGTCCTCCCAAGGGCAGGGTAGGTAGCGGTTGGCGCCCAACGTGAGGCCTAAAAGGCGCGAAAGGGGGTGGAAATCGTGGCGTTAAAGATTGCCCAAAATTATTGGGTAGAGTATTAAGTGAAAGTGCGGGAAGTAATTTAGTGAAATACGGGAGACAGTCTGATCCTTAGGACACGTAACCGTTGAGGATAGTTCAGCCCAGCCAAGTTCCAGAGACGATCAGTGGAAGGCCGCCGACTGAGGTTGATGACTGTGGAAAGGGGGCATCCTGATAAGCGACGGAGGCCGCGGATTTTGTTCAGCATCGGAACAGGGTTAAGCAGTATTTGTACCGATATCACTACAAACTCGAGAAATTTTGTTCGCACCTTAATGACCTCGACCTGTACAACAAGAATCGGGAACGGATACTTGGAATCAGAAATTGAATTTTGAATTGTACATAGAAAAGAAAATAAAAATAAATATAATTGCTTAGTAAACACTCAGACTTCGTTATTCTCCTTAGGAAAAAAAATATTATAATAGTATAATAGTTGAATTGGGCAAATAATTGGGTGTAGAACTGCAGCAGAAACGGAATGTCGTCCACAGCCAAAATCTTAATTGATCGGCTCAGCAAGGATGAGCTGGTGTATGAGCTGGAAATCAGGAGACAGCTGACTGAGACCGTGGAATCCATGGCGCTGCGAGCAGAAACCTCGATGGATACATCTTCGATTTCTGTGTGAGACTACCCGCATACACTGAAAGAGGATTTAGAAGCAGTTCAGGAGAAACTGACTGAAATCCAGGCCTTGATCGAAGCATTTCGGGGAACTCCACAATCATCCGACTTTCTCAAAACTAAGACCAAGATCGATTTTGGGATGCGCCGCCTCAAGAATGCTCAACATGAGAAGGGGGTAATGGGCAAGGAGGCTCATAAATTGCGAGTTTGCCTAATAATGGCGATGGGGGAGTTGCTGGTGAAAGCAGAAGTTGAGGGAGAACCGGGCAAGACGGAACCGGACCAGGAGAACGACAGCAACAGCGAGCGGGAGGCGCTAGGTGCGGATGATGCTCTAATACAAGGACCGGCTCGGGTCAGCGAGCCAAATCAGTTAGTAGAGAATCTCGGAGAACCTGTATTTTCCACGCCCAGGTCAACTCCGATAGTAGCAAAGGAGCAAGAGGTAGCAAAATGGGGCCTGCGCTACATTGGGGACTCGAGATCTTTGAGTGTGTTCTTGTAGCGGGTTGAGGAGCTCCGGGAAGCTCGTGGGGTATCTATCAGGCAACTATTCCAGTCGGCGGTGGAAATATTTGAAGGCAAGGCTCTGATCTGGATCAGTGCAAATCGCTCTCGTGTGAGCTCGTGGCAAGAGCTGGTCACCGAGATGAGATCCGAGTTTCTACCGCCTGATTACGACGACCGCCTGAAGACCGAGATCGTGAGGCACACTCAAGGACCCGAGGAGTCCATGGGAGTGTATGTTTCGGTCATGGAGGGGTTATTCAGGCGCCGAGCTCAACCCTGCTCCGAGAAGGAAAAATTGAGAATCCTTCGAAGTAATATAGCGCCTTTCTATCAGACCCAACTGGCCTTAACGACGGTCAGAACTATCGCAGATCTGGTCAGAGTGGGACGGTCGTTGGAGGCTACACGCGTTACAGTGGAAGCCTTTGTGCCAACCCCCACCCCGAAAAAGCCAACGGCTCTTGGAACCTGACTTGGCGTATGTTGGGAGTACCGAAGGATCGAGACTAGCGACTTTACAGAGAAACGACCTACGGTGCTGGAATTGCCGAGGCATAGGACACACCTCGCGAGAGTGTTCTGAGCCTCAAAAGTGTTTCGGTTGTGGTCGTTTGGGAATGAGGAAGGCCACCTGTTCTAATTATCGAAGGATACCGAATCGAGAGAGGGATCCCAGAAAACAATTTGAAGAAGTTCGCAAAGAAGGGGGTATACAGTATGGTGCCAGAGGAGGGGAATCGCGACCAACTCAACCATCAACGTCGAGAAACGACCGCCGTGCTCAGTAGGCGGCAGCTTGAGCACAATACCAGTACAGGGGAGAGCCGCAGCAAACGCACAGATACATTACCTGCTGACTAAGAGGCAAGGAGACAAGCCACACCTGGAGGTGGATATATTGGGACGCAAGTTCCTGGGACTGGTAGACTCTGGTGCCTCTAATGCAGTAGTGGGTGGAGAAGGATGGAAGGCTTTAAAAAATTTTAATATAAATATAAATAATACAGCATATATATCTATATATATATATATTAAAGTTTTAATATATATATATATATATATATATATATATATATATATATATATATATATATATATATATATATATATATATATATATATATATAATTAATATACGTACTTAATTTAATATAAATATATTAACTCTTTCGTTCCGACCAACGAACCATCAGAATGGCCAACAATCAAGGGTGCACAATTGCAGGAACAGTGGCTTTCCCGATGAGGCTGAAGGAGAAGGTAGATTGGTTGCGAGCCTTAGTGGCTCCAGAGCTGCCTCATGCTCTTATTCTAGGAGTGGACTTCGTCAGGCAGTTTGGGTTAGTCCTGGCGCTGAGCGAGGAGAGTTGGGATTTCGTAAGTGCGTTGGAAGGTGGTGGTACGGACCAATTTAAATCCAGGAGCCAGTTAATCCGGGCGGAGGAAATTGAGCTCAGTCAACTCGTCAATGAGGAGTTCGAACGGATGGGGGAAGGTATTGGATGTACGAATCAAGTGGAGCATGTCATCCGAACCTCAGCGGTACCAATTAAGCAGCGCTATTACCCCGTTTCCCCCGCGGTACTGACTTATATAGATGCGGAGCTGAACGAGATGCTGGCGCAGAGCATAGTTGAGGCATCTTCAAGTCCCTGGGCTTCACCCGTAATTTTGGTTAGGAAGAAAGACGGTATGTATCGATTTTGCGTCGATTATCGCAAGTTAAACGCCGTCACACAGCATGATGCTTACCCGCTGCCCTACGTGATCGCCACGCTAGATAAATTGCAAGATGCGAAATACTTGTCGTTGCTCGATGTGAAATCGGCATACTGGCAAGTGCCCATGGCCGAACAATCAAAAAAATTCACAGCCTTTACCGTTCCGCATCGAGGATTATTCCAATGTCTGCGAATGTCATTCGGTCTTCAAAATGCACCTGCTACTTGGCAATGGCTGATCGATCAAGTCTTAGGACCTGATTTGGAACCCAATGTGTTTACATATCTCGACGATATCATCGTTGTGACACAAGACTTCACCAAACACCTGGAGATATTGAGAGAAGTATTTAAACGCTTGAGGCAAGCTGGGTTGAAAGTCTCTAAGGACAAATGTGAATTCAGCCGGCCGCAATTAAAATATTTCGGCTACGTCGTGGATGAAAAAGGATTAAATGTAGATCCGGACAAAGTCAAAAACATGATAGAGATACCGCCTCCAACCAGTTTCAATACTTTTTCATCGAGATAGAGCAACGGATACTTAGTTTTTAATAGTTCAGACTCATAGAAGCCGCCTTCGATGAATTTTTCTTCATAATCTTCCAGTAGGTATATGACGGGGTTGGTTATTCTAAATCGACGGATTCTGAAAATCTCCGTGGTTCAGTTTGGTGTATAGCCATTTTGAAACACAAGTTTGTATTTACTGATTCGCACATTATCATCTACTTTATATTTAGATGGACCCATCACCTTAATGTTGTTGCATATGGCAGACAGAAGCTATTTTTCATTGGAACTATTGACAACATACGGAGCCATTTTTTTTATTCTGTGTTTTTTATTGTTGTATGATTAGACCAGATTATCAACTATACGAATTCATTTGTAATTGCCATTCATAATACACGACTGCCAAATCATGTTTTATTTATTTATTTATTTATTAATGTCCAAATCAACAGAACAAATCCAATTATAGATTAGACATAACAAAAAAAGAAAACAAATATATATATATATATATACAAAGAAAAAGAAAAGAAAAATTAAAATTAAGTGAAATTCAGAAAGGAAAAGTAATCAAAAGCAAAATCGACCGAAAAAAAGATACAACAAAAAATTAAATTATGACAAATTTCATGTACCAGATAAAACGTTATTAACGACCAAGGTTAAGGTTATTATGCTAACGAGGCAAACGCAAAAGGGGAGAAAAGAAATAGGTGTCAGTACGGGCAAATGTAACATTAAATTTGAAAAATGTTCTATTACGACGGCCCGAATCTCTAACAGAAAGGTGAATGCTGGCGTCCACCAATATACAGCCGTTGGAAAGTTTAAAGAGGAGGCACTCATCGAGGAACACTCTACGTGACTCAAGGGAAGAAATTTGAAGGATGGAGAGGCGCATACTGTAATCGCAATACGGAATATTGAACTTATAGAACAATGAGCGGGTGAATCCGCGTTGCACGGATTCAACCGCAGCAATCAAGTATGCGTAATGTGGACACCAAATTTGGCAACAGTATTCAAGAACACTACGAACGAAGGAAAAAAAAAACAGATATAGAGGAGTGGAAAGATTAAAAAAACGTTTAGAGGATCTAATGATGAAGCCGGAAAAACGAGAAGCCTTGGCAGTGACGTGTAAAATATGTAAATCAAACTTCAACTTGGAATCGAAGATCACACCAAGGTCCTTGAAACTAGCAACAACATTGAGAAGGGAGCCGAGGACAGAGTAGGAGAAGAGAAGAGGGGATGTTTTGTGGGTAAAAGACATTTGATGACACTTCGAAACATTCAAAGTGAGAGAATTCGCTGCACACCAGGTAGCCAAAGTATCCAAATCTTTCTGCAATAAAGAACAGTCACTAGCGGATTCTATCACTATGACAATTTTGAGATCATCAGCGTACAAAAGACAGGGTGAATTAAAGAGGGAAGGAAGATCGTTAACAAACAAAAGGAATAATAAAGGACCAAGAATAGATCCTTGCGGAACTCCTAAGGTAGGAAAAAAGGGTGTAGAAGAGCAAGAGTTAACTACCACAACACAAGAACGATCACAAACGTAAGAGGATAACCAAGAAAAGAGGACACCAGAGATACCAAACCCTGCTAACTTTGACAAGAGAATAACATGGTTCACAGAATCGAAAGCCTTGGCAAAATCAGCATATAGGACATCTACTTGCTTTTGCTTGTCGATTGCGGAAGCAATGGTGTTTGTAAAAGACAATAAGTTTTTAACCGTTGACTTACCTTTAACGAATCCATGTTGTTCACTGGCCAGCAAGGGTTGAATAAAAGGGTACACTCTATTGTAAACTACTCTTTCGTGGAGCTTACTAAAACATGGCAGAAGGGATATAGGACGGTAATTAGGGATGAAAGAAGTATCGCCAGCTTTATGAATGGGAAATATGTTGGTGGATTTCCAAAGGGCAGGAAAGGTACCGGTGGAGATGCTAATGTTGAAAATTATTGACAGAGGAACACACAAAGAGGAAGACAGTGATTTGGTAAAAAAATTCGGAATGCCGTCAGCACTGAGGCTAGCACTTCCATCGAGGGACAACATTAATGATTCGACTTCCAAGGGATTAGTTAAAGCAGTGGAAAGGGTACGATCAGGCGTGGGAAAAATTGTTGAAGGCGAAGAACTACTAAGATGGGAGCTTAAGGAAGAAAAAACTTGAGGAAAGAGCTCGCAGGAATCCTGAGGTGAGAACGCAGATTTATCATGAAGATACATGGGAGAAGGAATGCCAGAGGAGGTTTTAAGGGATTTTATATAAGACCGAAAAGGCTTAGGATTGTTCGAAGTAATAGAAGTTTCGACATGCTCCAGGTAGGCACGCATTGCGTCATTGGCTGCTTTTTTAGCAGCAGCCCGTAACCTTTGAAAATTCAAAAGGTCATTAAGAGAGCCAGACCTTTTGTATTTACTACGCGCCGCATCTTTGGCTCTAAGAGCGACCGCAACACCAACTGTGAACCATGGAGGATCGGAACTTCTTTTACAGCGGAAGGAAGGAGTATAGCAGGAAATTAAGTTGGACAAGAGGGAATAACATTTTTCAAGAGCATCATCCACATTTAGCCCTCTCAAGAAATTATACCAGTTAGTAGCATTGATTTCGTTGGACAAGGCGGAATAGTTAGCTTTTTTAAAATTAAAACGAAGCGTGGAAACAAATTTGACTTTAGACGAACGATTAAGTGTTAACTCCATGAAAAGAGGAGGATGATGAGGATCAAGTTGCACATACGGAGACAAAGAAAGACTCAAGCAAATGGAAGAAGGGTGCATATTAGTTAGAACGAAATCCAGAATCCTGTTGTTAGTATTCGGAACGTAGTTAAATTGGGAAATGGAGCAACGGGACATAAAGGAAGAAATAGCCAGAGAAATATTGCTAGAAGACAAAATATTTGAGAAAGTATCATCTTAAACTAGCGACGGCATATTAAAGTCACCACATAAAAGTAAAGAAGCAGAAGGGAAGCGGTTATTAAGGTAGGACGAGAGTTCCGCAAAGAAACGTTCATATACCAGTACGGGGCTACTACAAGGAATGTAGATAGAGGAAACAAGCAGCACTACAGAGGGTGAAGGAGAAATATGGACAATCACACATTCGACCGGGACGGAGGGAATGAAGTCACTCATGTTGTTTAGTGTTCGATTGAATCGTTCAACAATTGACGCCTTGAGATAATTTGACGTCGAATAATGGTTTATTTGATATTTTTTCATGAGGTTTTTGAAATGGCTGCTGTAGAATTCTTTTCCATCGTCTGTTTTTGAGGAATGCGTTCTTGTTGGAGTATGTGTTCCATCACCCTAGTAACTTCTATGCGAGTCTGCGTTTTGATAGGAGCAGTCAATGCAGACTTGGAAAATGTGTCAATGATTGTGAGGAGGAAATCAAATCCTGTATTTTTGCTAGCATATGTTTCCATCTCAACTAAATCGGCCTGCCACAGATCATCCAAACCTTTTGTTATAACTCGTCGTCGTCGTTTAAAATGTTTCTCAGTGGACTTATGTAATTCGTTTACAACTTGTCTTTTGCTCGTTTTAAAATGAATTCAAAATTCTTTTGTATTATGTGTTGTTTTTGAATTTCTTTATCTATTTATTACTGAAGTTTCACAATATTAATATCAACTTAGTTCTTTGTGGAAGCATCATCATCTTCTAATCACTGTTTTCCGTTTTAAAGAATCCCACACCTTCGGGACCCTCGTTGCCAGGTTTTCCTTCCAGACCTGGTGTTTCTCGCTGGCCTGGTGCTCTTGGTAGTCCCTGCTGACCTGGGGAGTCAGAAGGACCCTGAAGACCTTGTAAGCCATCTTTTGTCCCTCTTTTCGTTAAAAATCGACCAAATAAATTAATACCCATTGCCGAATAATTAGAATACGATGATGATGAAGATTGCTATCGGATAAAATCTATTATTTGTGATTCTTTTAATTCTTCCATAATTGATATAATGGCTTTGTAATTTTACCACAGTTTGAAGGACCCACAACTAGATCTCGGATGCTGTTAGGTAATAAATTGCTTTGTTTAGCTGAGCAAGTTTCATTCGTTTTGTCAACATTTTCCACCGACAACTTTTAATGCTGTTGTATGAAGCGCATCCTGAGTTGAACTAACAGAAAACATGAAAATAACTAGGTTTTGTTTAAAACGGTATAGTCTACAAGGAGCTGTTGAACAAGACGGATCGAACAGTATAAAATGATTGACCACGAAAAGAAATATTCGAGTAGATCACGAAAAGCGGCGAGCGAAAGAGGTCTTATGAGTACTCTCATCAGTAATCTACCGTTTGAACCGAGCTAACCTTTCTATCAGTACTCTACGCCTGGCACAAAACTAAGCAAGCGAATTGCTAGAGGTGATCCTGGAATAAATTTATTGGATCAAGCCAGTAAAGAGCACGATATTGAATATTCGAAATTCAAAGAAACGAGCTATCGTCATAAACTTGACAGAATATTAGCCGAAAAGACGCGTCAACGAGTAAGGTCAGCAGACGCAGGATAAGTAGAACGTGCCAACGCAGTACTTGTAATCAATGAGATGAAAACTTGAGTAAAATTAAGAATGGGGCTGAAAGAAACAACGAGATTTGGAACAGGTGCCACCAAACTACGGAAAATCATCAAAAAAAAAAGGAACCCGACAAACTGAAAGCAAGCATTAATATTACTTTAGCTGTAGCAAAAAGTATGACCAAGTAGCAGAAGAAGTCTATCAAAACTCTCAGAATAAAACCCATTCTTAAAGTTGGAGGAGTACTGCTGTTTTTGATTCCTCTTTTCGCGGGACTATTGTCACGCAATACCGCGGGGAACGCTTTAAGGTTTGCCCGACCACAGCCGCAGACGGTCGTGGGAAAAACTGCGCCCTTCGTTCGATTCCTGTGCGTTCCCTCGGCTATGGAACGAGACGTAGCCTCACGGATAAGCGAGGGAAAATGTATATATAATTTGTTTTGTTTTTTTTTTTGAAAAAAAAAAACAAATAATCCACACTAGGGAGAGTCACTTTTCTTTCCCTTAATCTAATCAATAAAATCACCAACGATTCATTTGGAACATAATATTATTACTAAGAAAAATCAATATTTAAACAATATAATATCTCAGTTCGCGGTAGAACGTCGAAGCATATAGAAGTGTCGTACAGCTTATAGTGTACCGCGTAAAATTTTTTCTCTCTATCAATAACCAACAACGTGATAAATCTAATAAACCAAAGTTCTTAAAGTGCTAAAACATTTTCTTAAGTGCACAATCAACCAAGAGGAGACCAGATGACTCCTCAGATTTAATTCGAAAAAACAAAAAATTTCTCAAAACGATGGCAGCATCCCGGTCCAGTAACTATTTTTCACCGCTACATCACCTCGATGACGAAGACTGTATGGAAACACAACCGGTTTGCTCACCAGAGCGAAAGTTGGGAATACCTCCAATTACATTTACCGATCTAGATCGGGCAATTATTGAAGTGCTAATGAATGCATTGAAAATCGACGACTATAGCCTGAAGCTATCATCCACCGGTAAAAAAATATTTTTAAAGTCGCTTGAAGAGTTCGAAAAGGCATGTGAATTTTTTGTGAAAAAGGATGTTCGCATTTTCACGCATAGACTCGCGGACGACCGTCCTATCAAAGTAATTCTATCGGGATTGTTTCCTGTGGACACTAATACACTCAAAAAATATTTGATTGAAAAAGATATTCCCGTCGTCGACATTAAAATTATTCAAATTGACCCTGAAAAACGGCGCCACGCAGATCATGCTGTATATCTGCTTTACTTCGATCGCAAATCAGGTATCAAAACGTCTGATTTACGAAAACATAATATACTACAAAAACAACCGATTGGGCCCTACGCAGTGTCGAAGATGTCAAAGATACAGCTGCGGCTCATCTTCATGCAATTTAGCTGTTTGCTGCATGATATGCAGCAAAAACCACGCACATAGCTCATGCCCGTTGAAAAAATCTGAGCCTGATAAAATATGCTGTGCCAATTTCCGTGGGAACCACTTATCCTTATATACTGAGTGCCCGAAACTTAGAGTACAAGCTATTGACTTAAAATGGAAACAAAAATTGACACATGTGAAGAAATTACCAACCGAAAATTTTGTTCTTTCGGAAAGTAACTTGCCGACTTTACATGGCCACTCAAAAAGCTCAGTACGTAACGCGCAGCCAGGCACACCAGTGCAACATTCAAACACAAACGGTCAACCCAGCTTGACAAGATCCTATGCTTATGCTGTACGACAACCGAATGCCACGCAACCCAAAGGTCAAAACCCAATATATACGAGCAATGACTTATTTACTTGCGACCAACTGATTGAGCTCTCAACTCACCTGATATCCAGACTTGCTGGGTGTACTTCAAAACAACAACAACTGCAAGCAGTCTTTGAGGTATCGTGCCGGTTTTTGTACCGTGAGATCATCTCGATATGAGCATCAGCCAACAACAGCAACCGAATGTCAGGTGAGAGAAACTCTAGACTTTTTAGTTAAAAAGTCTAGAGTTCTAAGATTTTATCCGTTATTAATAGAACGTCTAAGATAGACGTTCTATTAATAACGGAAACGCGGCTCAAGCCTAAAGACAAGCTTTTTTTTCATAATTTTGTGGTATATCGCCACGATAGGAAAGAACAAAACGGCGGCGGAGTAGAAATAGCCATAAACAGTAGCATCAAACACACGTTTTTACCTTTACCAAAAACATTAGTAAAAGAAACCATTGCAATTGAGCTCACCTGCATCAAAGCACAAATTGTTGTCGCCTACTTCCCAGGAACTAAGCAAGATGTTCATAAACTTGATGCTTTTCGCAAAGACATAAAATATATTTTTAGAACATACTCGCGAGTCTTAATTTGTGGAGCCTTTAACGCGCGCCACAGAAATTGGAATTGCTTCTCTGCGAACAAGGCAGGGAGAAAACTAGCTGATGAGATAGATAGAACTCATTTCGCAGTTTAGCAGCCTACAGAAGCAACGTATTATCCATCAAACGGAAGATGTTCAACTCTGGATCTCATCTTTAGTGACGGCGTTGTGAATTTCGCACAGCCCGTAACGGTACACGATCTATCTTCAACCCATATCGCCGTATTCTTCTCGATAACGTCATGTACACCCATTAACAGAGAAAAAAAATGCAAATATCTAACCTCCAAAACTAATTGGATAAGATACCGTAAATGTCTTAACAAATTCTTTCATAATTTGGCTCTTAAAGTTCCAAATCCTCTGCATACTAGCTCAATTGATGAACTGCTTGTAGTCATCAACTCATCAATGCACAACTCCTTTCAAGCATCGACACCGAAAGTTCAATTTTCCCGCAAAAACCAGAATCTAAGCCCAAATATAAAACACTTCATGAACGACCGAAACATACTAAGACGTCACTGACAAAGATCAAGAGACCCCGATGTCAAGAAACAAGTTAATCGCTTAAACAAAAAAAATCGAACTGCTTTCTATGACGAAAGAAACAAAGACTGGAATCTAATGCTTTTCCAGTTTCAAACAGGGTGCAAAAAGATGTGGCATCTAAATAAACTTCTAAAAAACGGTCCAAACTCTTTACTTCCGCTGCAATTTTCCCAAGGCTACAAGTTCACTAACGAAGACAAAGCAAACTGTCTTGCCGAAAATTTCTTCAACACCCAGTCAAACTCTATACTTTGAAGCTACCGAGATCTTGGGGAAACAATCCAAGACACAATCAGTTCAATGATTCCATCTTTCAACGTCACGGAAGATCTGAAATGCAAACCAGCAGAGTTTTAATTTAATTTAAGTACAGCTCTACTTAAAAAAATAAAAGCCAAGAAGTCACCCGGAGCTGATAAAATTTATCCGGTAGAACAAAATACGGTAGTCAGTAACCTTTATACTCAACTCAACCATATCCTTTCGTACTATAGCAAATGGAAAATTAAAGTGAATCCCTCCAAAACTCAAGTCATTTTCTTCACCAAACGAAGAGCTGCTCGTTATTTCCCGCCACATACTTCCAACTTTATGTGTAGCGAAATAAAGTGGGCCAAAACCGTAAAATATCTAGGAGTACAATTAGACTCCAAACTAACTTTTTATGCACACATAGACTACGTGGTTGAAAAATATTCGAAACTTATCCGCATCCTTTACCCTCTGATAAATAGGAACTCTTCTTTATCCGTGAAAAATAAACTAATATTGTTCAAGTCAGTTATCCAGCCTGTGATTCTCTACGGTGCACCTCTTTGGAATAGTTGTGCAAATACACATAAGCGAAAGTTACAAATAATACAGAATAAATGGTTGAAGATTCTACTGAATAAACCTTGGCATACATCAACTGCTGCGATTCATGCTTCAAGTGGGGATATCCCAGTTAATGCTCTCCTAAACGCCCTTGAACGGAAATTCTGCTCGCAAACTTTTGATAATTGATAGTATTACTTTTAATTACTGAAATGTAGACGTTAAGTTAGGATAAGTTAGTATAAGCAAGTCTAAGGTCGCTGTTACGTTAATACCTAAAATAGCTCATTAGGTTTTTAATTGTGCAAATTTTTCCTAGTTCATAAGACAGAAAATCAATGTCAATACGTACCATGTATACATGATTACATTAATGCTGCACAGACATAGATAAAATCTGAACTCATGATTATTAATAACCACTGTATTACCTTGTTAGAAAATCCTCGCACAAATAAAATAAATTCATTCATTCATAAACAATATAATATAAATAAAACAAACTACCCCCCTCTTAATGAAGACAGTCTTCTTCGTTGATTGACCTTGAATCTTCTTGTTGCACTAGTGAATCGCTTTTACAGCATACAGACTTAACGTTTCGTACGGTTTTCCTCACACTCCGCTACACCAGCACCAATCTCGTACTCTTCAAACGTACTCCTCCTGAATGCTTTTTCACATCAGAACTCTTCCACACTTTTAATAGCTACCCTATGTTCGTTTACTGCCAGTCACTCGTTAGGATTCTGGTTTTTGATTTTTACTAATGTGAAGAACATTAGTATTAAGCTCGTTTCGCCGAAAATTCATATTTCTTTATATATATATATATATATATATATATATATATATATATATATATATATATATATATATATATACATATATATATATATATATATATATATATATATATATATATATATATATATATATATATATATAAATATATGTATATATATATATATATCTATATATATATATATATATATATATATATATATATATATATATATATATATATATATCTATATATATAAATATATATATATATATATATATATTTATATATATATATATATATATATATATATATATATATATATATATATATATATATATATATATATATATATCTATATCTATATATCAGCAAAATTATTAAGGGAGATAATCTCTGGAGTGGCCGATCCGATTGAAGTGGAATTTTCGGAGAACGTAGATGTATATAATAGGTAGGTCCATGACTTTCTCAAATTCAGATATCCTAAACTTTTTGGCGGCGAGTGTTTTAGTGAATTTTGAGGAACTCCTATATTTCCAAGCAGTGCAAATTTTTGTTAAAGAAAAGTATTGGGAATGAAAACTAATTATATTCTAGGCTTGTCCATGATAAAGAATTGGAAATATTTGAGCCGTGTGTGGGTGCAGGGTGCCTAAAAGTAGGCAAGGATTTTTTTGCAAATTTTGATTTGTCATTACTTGTAAGAAAAACAATGGATCATCGTGAAAATTACAGAGCGTATTGATGTTGACTAAAATATGGCACAAATAGATTTTTAGCATAAAGCGGGTAGCCCTGTAGCTGGGGCAGGCTGCTGAAAAAAAATCCTTCAAATCATTGACCTTCCTGAAAAATTTTTGATTTTGGACAAAAATTTCAAATTTTTGATAAATCTTATCCTTTGTCCTTCATCCTAAGATAAAATTTTCAAAATTCCGATTTGCATAAAAACGGCAACCCATCACCAAATCACCTCTATTTTTAGCAGTCGAAAGTTCTGTTCACGAAAACTGACGACCGGATAATCCGATCATGATGAAATTTACAGGATATGTTGGTATTAGCTAGGACCAAGTCTGATAGAAGTGATTTTGAAATGCGGACACGACTGTGCCAGTGGTACCATCTTGAAAAACTACTGAGAAAAAAAACATATTTTTGGCCTATAACTTTCAATTCAGCCATCAGATTTTAACAAAACTCACACAGTACTTGAATCTTACCCTATGTAACATTGGTTGACAAATTAGTATAGGGCTGGCAGCTGTGGTGATTTTTGTCTCATAAAACTTGCAAATTTGCTCAGCAAAATAAAGCTTTTTT
This sequence comes from Nemotelus pantherinus, assembly GCA_963978885.1. NCBI lineage: Eukaryota > Metazoa > Arthropoda > Insecta > Diptera > Stratiomyidae > Nemotelus > Nemotelus pantherinus. The sequence continues at coordinate 115,287,934 of OZ022264.1, forward strand.
CCCTATAACTTCCGGTCCAGTGTAGAAATCAAAACGAAGTTCGTGCAGTAAATGGACCTTAATGTGAAGTAAATGTCGTAGGAATTTCGTACAAAAATCATGAAAGGGCTGCCAGCTATGACCATTTTTGTAATTTTGTGGAATTTCTTTACTGAGCGATTATGTCATTAGATTTGCAAATGAGAACGATCCTGCAATGAAAATTAACAACAAATATTAACGTTTTAGAAATTTGAAAAGTTTTGAGGGTGGTTACCCTAAAATTCTGTTCACCCGTATACCTTCCAGCGCAGTGATTCAATCGAAACGAAATTTACTGGTTGGGTTTAACTTAACGTGAAGCAGATTTGGTATATATTTTGCTTTGCTGCTGACACAGGCTAACCAGCAATGTGCCATTTCCGTTAATATTCCACCAACAGATGCTTCAAATTACGTTCTCATATGCATAGCATTTGCAATAAAAATAAGGAATCAATTTTTTAATTTTCCGAGTTTTGAACATTTTTCGGATGGCAGCCTCAAACAACGTTTAACCGCTGAAACTTTCGATGAAATCCTGCGATGAGAACGAAATTCAAAGGATAAGTTGATTTAAGTATGAGCTTGTTATGGTAAACTTATTGCTGCTTCGTTCGAAAAGTGTTACCAGCACTGAACATTTTCATCATTTGTGTTATAGTTGAGTTTTGTTGCTTTGGATAAGGAATGGTTGATATGATTCTACAAAACAGTGTATTACGTCTTTCCACACTTTTTTGTCACTCAAAGACAATTTCTTCGAAAATTAGTTTTCTAGCGGTTCAGGTGCGCTAGAGTTTTTTAACATTTTTTTTTATGTTTTCTGTTGACGCTTTCACGTTGCTCTCACGCACACAACTGCATTAATGTCACCTGTGCAATTTTGCCCTACCTTAGGTCCACAGCAAATGTCGCTGCAACCCTACCTTAACACCACAGCAAATGTCGCTGCAAACGAATGCCAATTAACGAGATGATATTCGCTGTCGCTATCCACGATTGTGTGAAAATCTCCCGATGGTGATGATTTGGATGACGAAATAAATTGGTAAATAATCGGTTTGGTCACACTGCTGCGTAACTGGACTCGTCACCAGATGTTCTTTTATTGACTGTCTGGTTCCAAATTACCGATTCTTGTAAACGTCCACCTTTTACTTTTTGATTCAGCACAATTGTATTTATTACAATTATTCTAAATCAAACCCTTCTCGACTCACTCTCTAACTCAACTCAACTCAAAATATTACAATTATTCTTAATCGAACCCTCGTCGACTCACTCTCTCACTCTACTCAACCCAAAATATTACAACTATTCTTAATCAAACTTTCCTCGACTCACTCTCTAACTCAACTCAACTCAAAATATTACAATTATTCTAAATCAAACCCTCATCGACTCACTCTCTAACTCAACTGAACTCAAAACTACATTTTTTTCTAATTCAATTTTTCACAACTGTCTTTCTTTTCAGCTTACTGAATTTACAATCTATACAAACATCAAAGTATTAAAATGAATTTGGCAACAACATTAGTAATGAACATTTATCTTATTTCAAACAAACCGTTGGTGAAATAAAACAAACTTAATCAGAAATCCGACCAAAAGTGACTCTCCTCTAAGTTTACCGTTTAAAAACATTCCTCAAATATCTAATCCGTAACACTATCTGCAATAAGCGCTTTATCAGGTGGTGCTGCCGGAATAACTAAAGCTGTTAATAATGCTAATAATGCTAAAAACACATTAAGAGAAAAGAAACGATATCACCAGAAAATGGAGCACATAGCAGTAGGTCCTCCATACTGTCGGCTCTAGGTTCAGGATTTCGTTTGCCAATATCTCTACGCAATTTTTCTTTGGTTCCCGCTTACTCACTTATTCTCTCCAAACGCAATCTGTGGAATGATTCGCTACCAATCATCGAAATAATTGAAGGTGCACTCGGATAGAAATTTGTTGAGTGCTCGGGACTTTTTAAAGCCCCTGATTGTTGATACCATTAGAACGATGTCACCTCCTTGAATCGAAGTCTTGCCATTATACATGTTACAAAGAAAAATCTTCATCATCAAAAACATTGATCCCGAGTTTTTCTGTAGTAGTGAATCAGATGATGATCTTCCTTTTTCAAAATACGATAGTGTAGATCAATCACTGGCTCAGAATAATCAAGTTTCAAATTATTTAGACTCAGAAGATTTCAACTTTTCACGTGGCCTATCTGCATCAAAAGCTGAATATTTCAATCAGGATCTAGAGAATCAGAGCACAAAAACCGGGAGCAACACATTCATGAACTCGTTTATTATATCAAGATATGTGCCGATTACTGAACAGAATGATTTAACAAAAAGTATTTCCGAAAACTTGATTCATTCTTCTGAGAATCTTACAAATAGTTCAATTGTGGCAAGTGCTGTTCATGAAAAATCAGTTGAGACATCATTTCGAGGAAACGAAGTAATAAGAATCATTAATCTTGAAGAACTCAAGAATCTGGCGCAAAATGTTATAGCAGACGATAATACAAATGATCCTTCAATTTGTTCTAAAGCAGTCACAATAAGGAAAAGAAAAAATACGACCAACCACTCAAGCTTAGAGCAGAAGCAAAAAAAGTGAGATAAGAGATAAACGTGGCGTAAAACCACCCTGTCAAGATCAGCGAAAAATTATAAATGAAAGCTTCTGGAGTGTAAGTGACAAAGAGCGAAAAGCTTTCATGCTGCATCACACTTCATCAAAACTAGTGAAACAAAGAACAATAACAAAGCCTGAAGCAGAGGACTACAGAAAAAAACACAAACAACCATTATTTGCTTAAGGACGGTACTGGTTCAACGTTTAGAGTATGCAAAACTTTCTTTTTGACAACGTTGGGCTGCAAACCATCTAATGACAAACCTTTACATTTTGCTTTGGGCAATTTCAAAGACTCGATTACGCCAGACAGGAGAGTGGGAGCTACTCCTCACAATAAAATTGACTCAAAAAAATAAAATTTACTCAATTCCTGTAAAAAAACCTGCAATGAGCCTCGAGCCCAGCATTTCTCATTATAGACGTAAACACGCCCTTAATTGCTTATATTTGCCCAGTGATTTGACAATCAATGCCATGCACAAAGACTTTCGCGAAAAACACCCCTCTCATGGAACATCTTACGACAAATACCGAGAAGTGATCCGGGAATTAAATATTTCTTTTGTGAAACTCGGTCACAAAGAGTGTGAGGAGTGTTAAGAATTCCGTCTGCACAATAACACACATGCCAAAGAAAATCTTCAAGAAGATTGTTTAGGATCCCAACGGGAAAAATAATGCTTACGGATATATTCGATAAGCATTTCGCGTAATGCGTGGAAGCATTACCGGACCATTACATGTGGTTTCTTTTTAACATTGCATGTCCTAGGCTAGCAAGATTTTTACAAGGGGAAACTCATGCTTTTAGCTCTATAGCTTTATGTATAAGAGCATTTGGAAAGTACGACATTGTATTGTCGCATTTATACGCCTAAATATGAGTTAAAGCTTTGCCGATGGCCGATCGTATCTCTGCATGTGTGGTTTTTGCATGCTGAGTGATTCTGACGTTCATTGGAAATTCCAATAGCGCATGCTCTTTGCTACTAGGGGGAATTGTGTTCATACATTTTACTTACCCGTGCGTGATGATTTGAAATGCTCCGAAACTTTCATCTTTCCGCTTTATATAGCAGACTACCCATAACTGATGTATGCTCGCAAGCTCTTTTCCCCTTGTTTCTGCGAATGATG
>OZ022264.1:115294243-115314243 GCA_963978885.1 Nemotelus pantherinus
ATCTCGTTGTGTTTTCAGCCCTTTTTTTAATTTTGCTTAAGCTTTCATCATATTGATAACAAGTAGTGCGTTGGCACGTTCTGCTTATCCTACGTCATTTGACCCAAGTCGTTGCCACGCCTTTTCGACTAATATTCTGTCAAGTTTGTGACAATCGCTCGTTTCTTTGAATTTTGAATATCCAATATCATGCTCTTTACAGGCTTGGTCCAATAAATTTACTACAGGATCTCCTCAAGCAAGTTGCTCGCTTAGTTTTGTGCCAGGCCCACACTGCCCTACTAAGCGCAAAAGCAGTATCTCAATTTAAGCGAGTTTCAAGATAATTGAAGTTATTTGAGTTTTCTTTTTAGTTTACAGATTGACTTTCTTTCTTTTTTAATGGAGTTAATACGTTATATTGGGTATATATTTTTTTACAATAGTAAAAATATCAAAATTTATCTGGGTATACCTTATTCATGAGATACTGCTAAATCGCTTAGTAACTATAGAATTAAAATTTGAGTTACCGCTTTTTGATAAGCTCTTCTCGAACCTGTCTTTATACAAAAAATATGAATTTGTTGTCGAGTAAAAAACACATTGTTTTAAAGAAAAAAACTAATCAATCTAATTTATGAAGTCTTTTATTGTTTAAATGTATGATGACATAAAAAAGTATTTTAAGAGGAAATGTATTCTATGAAATCTTACTAGTCAAATGTAGGAAGTTCTCTCCAAAAGGACATTCTATTTTGAAGTATAATATTTTAAAAAGATTTTAAAGCATTTCCTTTTTTTAGAAATGCCGTTTGGTAAAGTTTTCTTCTTTGGTGGTGGCAAAACTTTAGTTTTCAATATTTTTTTACCGATTATGCTCGCAGTGGTAGGGTCTCTATCGAATCCAGTTCTATACGTCAAACTAAAACTGCCTCTATTGACTTCTACTTCGACCGTTTCACTAATACATGGACGCGACCTAATTCGAGACAGTTTGTACTGTGTCGTGTAGTCTTTCCAGTCATAAAAATCTTGTAGCCTCATCTCTTTAGGCCTTACGTTTTTTTCCTGCCTGAGAAAAGTTTGCAAAATCGTAAATTTTGTTTTTCATCCGTTTCATTGACAACTCCACCCTATGGTGGAAGCTGTCGGATGACATAAAGGTATGACCTGGTTCAATGTATTTTATCACAATCTTGTCCGCATTGATGTCATTTGAATTTACAACGTAAATTAGGAAAGAAAAAACTCTAGCGCACCTGAACCGCTAGAAGCACTAATGTTCGAAGAACAGTAGAAGAATCGTGCAGGTTTTGAGTGCATATTCCACCACATGTGCTGCTTATTACGGCCAAACTGTTTCAAATGCCACGTTTTACTTTCGTCTCAAGAATGCGTTATAACTCATATGGTGGAAGGTTTCAGATATTACCACTGGCATGAATTTCAACGTTTATGAGAGCAAAACACGGGATAATTATATTCGTTATCAGTTGCTTATTTCACAAAATTTTGAAAGCAGCATCTCATATAACATCAATGAAGAAAATGCTCAGTGCCTGCAGCACTGTAACTGAAGTTGGTGTTTGGGGCTGCGATCCGAAAAATTTGCAGAACTTTGCGAATTGTAACATCGGTTATTTATTTTCATTGTAAATGTTTCCGGTATGAATACTAACTGTAAGCGTTTATTGATACAAAAGTAGCACAACCGACTCGTGCTGGCAACCTTCTGCCAGTATCAAAACCAAGAATATATCAAATCTGCTTCACGTTGTTTAATTACATTCGAAGTTATAGGAGTATAAAGAAATTTAGGGTTACCTGCAGCGAGTTTGTTCAAATGATCGAAAGCTTAATATTTGCTGTTTATTGTCACTACAATATCATTACCATTTGAAAATTCTACGATAAAACCGCTTAATAAAGATATTGCAATAAAACACAAAACCAACAATAGCTGGCAACCCTATCGTGGCTTTTCAACCAAATTTGGCCTGAATAATGTCCATGACAGGTTTCATTAATTGTATGAAATTCGTATTGATTTCATGACTGCACTGGAAGTTATAGTGCAAAAAGTTTTATTTTCCTGAGCGAATTTTCAAAACCAAAGACACAAAAATTACCATAGCTGGCAGCACTAATCAAATTTTTCAACCAAATTTCTACCAAACAGAGATTAGAGTAGGGTTCAGCTACTGTGTCAATTTCATGAAAATCTGGTGACGAATTCACATTTCATAGGGCAAAAAGCAGTTTTTTTTCTTTGTAATTTTTCAAGATGGCACCACTGGCACAGACTTGCCCACAATTCAAAATCGCTTCTATCAAATCTGTTCTTACTTAAGTCCAATGCATTCTGTAAATTTTAGCTGTATCTGATTATTGGTTCGTGAGTTTCCGTGAACAGAAGTTTTTGATGCTAAAAATATAGGTTAACTGGGAGAGGGTTACCGTTCTTGTCCGACATGAAATTTCCAAAGTTTTATTTTGAACGTGTAGATAAAACATAAGATTTATATACAGATTGGTTTTATTGTAAGAAACGGACATTTTTTTGAATATTCGATGGTTTGAATGTTTTCACTTCCAAATTTTTTTTTTCAAAATGAAGACACCAAAATTAAATTATCATAGCTGGCAGCTCCAACCGAATTTTTCGACCAAATTTCTACCAAACGTGGCTTAAAGTAAGGTCCAGCAATTGTGTGAGTTTCGTCAAAATCGAACGAATCAATCAGAATTTATAGGGCTAAAAATAGTTATCTTTTTTAGTGGTTTTTCAAGATGGCACCACTGGCACAGAATTGCCCGCATTTCAAAATCACTGCTATCAGACCTGGTCCCATTTAAGACCAATACATTCTGTGAATTTCAAATAATTCTGCCCATCGGATCGTGAGTTTCCGTGAACAGAAGTTTTTGATGCTAAAAATATAGGTAAATTGGGCAAGGGTTACCAGGCGTGCCCGTTATACCATATCTTTTTTTTTTTTTTAATATGTGAACAAAGCACAAGATTTACATATGAGTGGCTTTTTTTTTGAAGAAACGGCATTTTTTCAAGAGAGACGATGATTTGGAGGTTTTCACTTTCAGTGCCTGCCCTAGCTACAGGGTTGCCAGCATGTTCATTAAAAGCTACACAAATCTACAACTAACTAATACCAATATGTCCTGAAAATTTTGTAATGATTGAATAGCTCTGTCAAAAGTTATCGAAATTTAAAAATTTTTAAATTTTCCCGTCCTCTTTTTAGGCACCCAGCGCACACATAGGGTTAAAAAATTCTAAAACATTATCCGATTCATATGTAAAACACATAAGAAATTGATTTCGTAAACTTTATTTTTGCGAAAATTATTTGTGCACGAAATAATAGGTATATTAAAAATATCACTTAAATGGCCGCCGGCGCCAAAAGGTTAACAATAACTGACATTTAAGGAGACCTGGACCTATTCTGCATATACACCAATGTATCCTGAAAGTTTCAGCTCAATCGGATGGCGCGTTCCCGAGATTATCTCACTGAAATTTTTTGATGATATATATATATATATATATATATATATATATATATATATATATATATATATATATATATATATATATATATATATATATATATATATATATATATATATATATATATATATATATATATATATATATATATATATATATATATATATATCATCAAAAAATTTCAGTGAGATAATCTCGGGAACGCGCCATCCGATTGAGCTGAAACTTTCAGGATACATTGGTGTATATGCAGAATAGGTCCAGGTCTCCTTAAATGTCAGTTATTGTTAACATTTTGGCGCCGGCGGCCATTTAAGTGATATTTTTAATATACCTATTATTTCGTGCACAAATAATTTTCGCAAAAATAAAGTTTACGAAATCAATTTCTATTGTGTTTTACATATGAATCGGATAATGTTTTAGAATTTTTTAACCCTATGTGTGCGCTGGGTGCCTAAAAAGAGGACGGGAAAATTTAAAAATTTTTAAATTTCGATAACTTTTGACAGAGCTATTCAATCATTACAAAATTTTCAGGACATATTGGTATTAGTTAGTTGTAGATTTGTGTAGCTTTTAATGAACATGCTGGCAACCCTGTAGCTAGGGCAGGCACTGAAAGTGAAAACCTCCAAATCATCGTCTCTCTTGAAAAAATGCCGTTTCTTCAAAAAAAAAGCCACTCATATGTAAATCTTGTGCTTTGTTCACATATTAAAAAAAAAAAAGATATGGTATAACGGGCACGCCTGGTAACCCTTGCCCAATTTACCTATATTTTTAGCATCAAAAACTTCTGTTCACGGAAACTCACGATCCGATGGGCAGAATTATTTGAAATTCACAGAATGTATTGGTCTTAAATATGACCAGGTCTGATAGCAGTGATTTTGAAATGCGGGCAATTCTGTGCCAGTGGTGCCATCTTGAAAAACCACTAAAAAAGATAACTATTTTTAGCCCTATAAATTCTGATTGATTCGTTCGATTTTGACGAAACTCACACAATTGCTGGACCTTACTTTAAGCCACGTTTGGTAGAAATTTGGTCGAAAAATTCGGTTGGAGCTGCCAGCTATGATAATTTAATTTTGGTGTCTTCATTTTGAAAAAAAAAATTTGGAAGTGAAAACATTCAAACCATCGAATATTCAAAAAAATGTCCGTTTCTTACAATAAAACCAATCTGTATATAAATCTTATGTTTTATCTACACGTTCAAAATAAAACTTTGGAAATTTCATGTCGGACAAGAACGGTAACCCTCTCCCAGTTAACCTATACTTTTAGCATCAAAAACTTCTGTTCACGGAAACTCACGAACCAATAATCAGATACAGCTAAAATTTACAGAATGCATTGGACTTAAGTAAGAACAGATTTGATAGAAGCGATTTTGAATTGTGGGCAAGTCTGTGCCAGTGGTGCCATCTTGAAAAATTACAAAGAAAAAAAACTGCTTTTTGCCCTATGAAATGTGAATTCGTCACCAGATTTTCATGAAATTGACACAGTAGCTGAACCCTACTCTAATCTCTGTTTGGTAGAAATTTGGTTGAAAAATTTGATTAGTGCTGCCAGCTATGGTAATTTTTGTGTCTTTGGTTTTGAAAATTCGCTCAGGAAAATAAAACTTTTTGCACTATAACTTCCAGTGCAGTCATGAAATCAATACGAATTTCATACAATTAATGAAACCTGTCATGGACATTATTCAGGCCAAATTTGGTTGAAAAGCCACGATAGGGTTGCCAGCTATTGTTGGTTTTGTGTTTTATTGCAATATCTTTATTAAGCGGTTTTATCGTAGAATTTTCAAATGGTAATGATATTGTAGTGACAATAAACAGCAAATATTAAGCTTTCGATCATTTGAACAAACTCGCTGCAGGTAACCCTAAATTTCTTTATACTCCTATAACTTCGAATGTAATTAAACAACGTGAAGCAGATTTGATATATTCTTGGTTTTGATACTGGCAGAAGGTTGCCAGCACGAGTCGGTTGTGCTACTTTTGTATCAATAAACGCTTACAGTTAGTATTCATACCGGAAACATTTACAATGAAAATAAATAACCGATGTTACAATTCGCAAAGTTCTGCAAATTTTTCGGATCGCAGCCCCAAACACCAACTTCAGTTACAGTGCTGCAGGCACTGAGCATTTTCTTCATTGATGTTATATGAGATGCTGCTTTCAAAATTTTGTGAAATAAGCAACTGATAACGAATATAATTATCCCGTGTTTTGCTCTCATAAACGTTGAAATTCATGCCAGTGGTAATATCTGAAACCTTCCACCATATGAGTTATAACGCATTCTTGAGACGAAAGTAAAACGTGGCATTTGAAACAGTTTGGCCGTAATAAGCAGCACATGTGGTGGAATATGCACTCAAAACCTGCACGATTCTTCTACTGTTCTTCGAACATTAGTGCTTCTAGCGGTTCAGGTGCGCTAGAGTTTTTTCTTTCCTAATTTACGTTGTAAATTCAAATGACATCAATGCGGACAAGATTGTGATAAAATACATTGAACCAGGTCATACCTTTATGTCATCCGACAGCTTCCACCATAGGGTGGAGTTGTCAATGAAACGGATGAAAAACAAAATTTACGATTTTGCAAACTTTTCTCAGGCAGGAAAAAAACGTAAGGCCTAAAGAGATGAGGCTACAAGATTTTTATGACTGGAAAGACTACACGACACAGTACAAACTGTCTCGAATTAGGTCGCGTCCATATATTAGTGAAACGGTCGAAGTAGAAGTCAATAGAGGCAGTTTTAGTTTGACGTATAGAACTGGATTCGATAGAGACCCTACCACTGCGAGCATAATCGGTAAAAAAATATTGAAAACTAAAGTTTTGCCACCACCAAAGAAGAAAACTTTACCAAACGGCATTTCTAAAAAAAGGAAATGCTTTAAAATCTTTTTAAAATATTATACTTCAAAATAGAATGTCCTTTTGGAGAGAACTTCCTACATTTGACTAGTAAGATTTCATAGAATACATTTCCTCTTAAAATACTTTTTTATGTCATCATACATTTAAACAATAAAAGACTTCATAAATTAGATTGATTAGTTTTTTTCTTTAAAACAATGTGTTTTTTACTCGACAACAAATTCATATTTTTTGTATAAAGACAGGTTCGAGAAGAGCTTATCAAAAAGCGGTAACTCAAATTTTAATTCTATAGTTACTAAGCGATTTAGCAGTATCTCATGAATAAGGTATACCCAGATAAATTTTGATATTTTTACTATTGTAAAAAAATATATACCCAATATAACGTATTAACTCCATTAAAAAAGAAAGAAAGTCAATCTGTAAACTAAAAAGAAAACTCAAATAACTTCAATTATCTTGAAACTCGCTTAAATTGAGATACTGCTTTTGCGCTTAGTAGGGCAGTGTGGGCCTGGCACAAAACTAAGCGAGCAACTTGCTTGAGGAGATCCTGTAGTAAATTTATTGGACCAAGCCTGTAAAGAGCATGATATTGGATATTCAAAATTCAAAGAAACGAGCGATTGTCACAAACTTGACAGAATATTAGTCGAAAAGGCGTGGCAACGACTTGGGTCAAATGACGTAGGATAAGCAGAACGTGCCAACGCACTACTTGTTATCAATATGATGAAAGCTTAAGCAAAATTAAAAAAAGGGCTGAAAACACAACGAGATTTTTAGCAGTTGTTTCCAAACTACGGTCAATCATCAAAAAAAAGGAGCCCGACAATCTGAAAGCAAGCATTAATATTATTTTAGCTGCAGCAAAGAGTATAACCAAGGGGAGGAAAATTTTTTTTAAAACCTCCAAGAATAAAACACATTCCTTAAGTTGGAGGAGTACTGCCGTTTTTGATTCCTCTTTTCGCGCGACTATCTGCAATAAGCGCTTTATCAGGTGGTGCTGTCAGAAAAGCTTAAGCTGCTTATGATGCTAATAATGCTAAAAACACATTAGAAGAAAAGAAACGACATAACCATAGAATGGAGCATATAGTAGTAGGTCGAGGTTTTCATTTGAAGCCGTACAGGAAAGGATTGGGTTTGTATTTAAAGCTGACTCCAAAAACCTCTTAGAAACGCTACCCAAGAGAGCCCTAAACGAGAATGATTAAACAAAGTTTGCTATCGTTATCGAATATTTTGTGCTCAAAACAAAGAAACCTTCGTTCCCAACTGGAACGTAAGGGTGGCGGTGACTATGCTCACGCGAAGAAAAGGGGTGGATGGGCGCCACTCGCTTCTGATCCGAAAACTCGCCGTCTGCCCGCCACTCAGAAACGAGTAGAGGGTGACGGGTTCCACCAAATAGCACCACGTAGCGTATCGCGAAGGAAAACTGTACTCTGCCAACAATATCGCGGGAACACAAACACTAGTTTCACAATCTACAATCAATGCTCTATTCGTTCGTTTTTGGCTTGACCTACAATTAACACGATTTATTCCTTAAACAACTATTGGCGCCAAATCTGATTCGCAAACGAATTAAAGACTATTTGTTTTGCACTTATTTAGCTCAAAACATAAAAAAAAAAGAAAATATAATAATAACTAAAGATAAGAACCTAGTAGGTCCCTCGTTGGGGCCCTGGTATATTCAAGGCTCGCTGTGCCTTTTTTGCAACGTTCACAACTCCTTTTCACTCGATGAATTGCGCTTCGTCGTGTACCTCCTGCTCAAACTTTCCTGGCAATCCCCGCAATCTTTACGCTTACGTCGTCGTTACACTGGCTCTGACCATAAATTTATCTTCCTCCTGCAGCAGACACTTGGAAGAATATTTTATAAAACGATCCTCCAACGACGACTCGAATCGACAATTCCAATCCAAATCCAATTCAAATTCCGAAAAGAAAAAAAATAGATTAAATCCTGGCGATCCTTGATCTGACGCACCTCCGAACGCTTACCAATTCAAATTCAAAAGAAAAACCCACCAGCACTTCCACCGCTCGTACCCCAAAGTTTTCTCACTTATCGGGACTTCTCTGACCCGTTGGGTGCACTCACCAGCGTTTTATTTCGCTCGAGTGGAACATCGCATCCACTTCCGTCTACATGTCCCAACCTGGGACAACAAATTCCCCAATCTTACGTCAGATGACTGTGACAATTCAAAATGTCAACTATACAAGTACAATTGTGTTGTGCCACCGGTTCGAAAATTTATTCACTATTGGCTCCTGACTTCGATTTGGTGTAGCGGTCGACTAAACTGCAGGTATGTACTACATTTTTGGTTTATTTCATCATTTGTTTCGCAAGTTCATTCGCTCCTTTGCCCTCGGCAGTATCTGGATGTGCATTTTGCAGCAGTGCACCCAACCAGATTTGCCCTATCATGAAAGTCTACGCGTATTTACGTTCAGAGTTAACTTCCGAGTTGCGTCTGTGTTTCTGTTTCAATCTAGAATTTAGCTAACTACTCGTACGCCAGTATTGTTTGCTCGTCGCCAGCTAAATTTGGGTCAAGTGTTCTCCCAGGTTGGGAGGCGCACTGCTCTGCCGTACGTGTCTGTCCGTCAGCATCTCATGTAATGAGATGCTGTGGTCGTTCGTGCCGTACCTTTGATGTGAATATTTTAAAGTTCTTTTCCTTGTGTTGTCAACTTCTGCCTAATGGTCCGTTGTCTAGATTACTAGATATTTGCATGTCGTAGCATTTGGTTGCGTTCCGTAATCATTCAGTGTTGTTTTTAACTTTGCATTGTGTTGTCAGATTCTATAGTGAGATATTCAGTAGATTCGATATTCGGTATTCGTCATCCCGTATGGTCGATGTTTCGTGTCGTAGAAATTCGCGACTTTATAACTAATTGCCTACCTATGGTAACACTTAACTCCATTTAATCATGAGATCTTAGCTAACGATTAGTGTTTGAGTTTCACCTCCATCGACTTCACTTCCGGAGGGTGGTGGAGGTTTTTTGTTTACTAATGTTCGAAGAACATTAGTATTAAAATCGATTCGGCCAAAAATTCATATTTCCATATACATATATATATATATATATATATATATATATATATATATATATATATATATATATATATATATATATATATATATATATGTATATATATACATATATATATATATATATATATATATATATATATATATATATATATATATATATATATATATACATATATATATATATATATATATATATATATATATATATATATATATATATATATATATATATGTATATATATATATACATATATATATATATATATATATATATATATATATATATATATATATATATATATATATATTAATATATATATATATATATATATATATATATATATATATATATATATATATATATATATATATATGTATATATATATATATATATATATATATATATATATATATATATATATATATATATATATTTATATATATATATATATATATATCATCAAAAAATTTCAGTGAGATAATCTCAGGAACGCGCCATCCGATTGAGCTGAAACTTTCAGGATACATTGGTGTATATGCAGAACAGGTCCAGGTCTCATTAAATGTCAATTATTATTAACCTTTTGGCGCCGGCGGCCATTTTAGTGATCTTTTTAATATACCTATTATTCCGTACACAAATAATTTTTGCAAAAATAAAGTTGACGAAATAAATTTTGAACGTGTTTTACATATGAATTGGATAATGTTTTGGAATTTTTTAACCCCATGTGTGCGCTGAGTGCCTAAAAAGAGAATGGGAAAATATGAAAATTTTTAAATTGCGATAACTTTTGACAGAGCTATTCAATCATTATAAAATTTTCAATACGTATTGGTATTATTTAGTTGTAGATTTGTGTAGCTTTTTATGAGCATGCTCGCAACCCTGAAGCTAGGGCAGGCACTCAAAGTGAAAACCTTCAAATCATCGTTTCTCTTGAAAAAATGCCGTTTCTTCAGAAAAAAGCCAGTCATATGTAAATTTTGTACTTTGTACACATAGAAAAAAACTTAAATTTGATATGGTATAACGGGCGCGCCTGGTAACCTTTGCCCAATTTACCTATATTTTTAACATCAAAAACTTCTGTTCACGGAAACTCACGATCCGATGAGCAGAATTGATTGAAATTTGCAGAGTATATAAGTCTTAAATAGGACCGAATTTGATAGAAGTGATTTTGATATGCAGGCGATTTTGTGCCAGTGATGCCATCTTGAAAAATCACTAAAAAAAACTGCTTTTAGCCCTATAAATTCTGATTGAATCATTGGATTTTGACAAAACTCACACAGTAGCTGGAACTTATTTGAAACCACGTTTGATAGAAATTTGGTCGAAAAATTCGGTTGGAGCTGCCAGCTATGATAATTTTGGTGTCTTAAATTTGAAAAAATAAAAATCTGGAAGTGAAACAGTCAAACCATCAAATATCCTAAAAAATGTCCGTTTCTTAAAATAAAACCAATCTGTTTACAAATTTTATGCTTTATCTACACGTTCAAAGGAAAACTTTGGAAATTTCATGTCGGACAAGAACGGTAACCCTTTCCCAGTTAACCTATATTTTTAGCATCAAAAACTTCTGTTCACGGGAACTCACGAACCAATAATCAGATACAACTGAAATTTACAGAATGCATTGGACTTAAGTAGAACCAGGTCTGATAGAAGCAATTTTGAATTATGGGCAACTCTGTGCCAGTGGTGCCATCTTGAAAAATTACAAGGAAAAAAAACTGCTTTTTGCCCTATGAAATGTGAATAAGTAACCAAATTTTCATGAAATTGACACAGTAGCTGAACCTTACTCTAATCTTTGTTTGGTGGAAATTTGGCTGAAAAATTCGATTGGTGCTGCCAGCTATGGTAATTTTGGTGTATTTGGTTTTGAAAATTCGCTCAGGAAAATACAACTTTTTGCCCTATAACTTCCAGTGCAGTCATGAAATCAATACGAATTTCATACAATTATTGGAACCTATTATAAACATTATTCAGGCCAAATTTGGTTGAAAAGCCACGATAGGGTTGCCAGCTATTGATGGTTTTGTGTTTAATTGTAATATCTTTATTAAGCGATTTTATCGTAGAATTTTCAAATGGTAATGATATTGTAGTGTCAATAAACAACAAATATTAAGTTTTCGATTATTTGAAAAAACTCGCTGCAGGTAACCCTAAATTTCTTTATATTTCTATAACTTCGAACGTAATATACCAACGTGAAGCAGATATGATATATTCTTGGCTTTGATACAGGCAGAAGGTTGCCAGCACGAGTTGGTTGTGCTACTTTTGTATCAATAAATGCTTACAGTTAGTATTCATACCGGAAACATTTACAATGAAAACAAATAACCAATGTTTCAATTCTCAAAGTTCTGCAAATTTTTCGGATCGCAGACCCAAATACCAACTTCATTTACAGTGCTGCATGCACTGAGCATTTTCTTCATTGATGTTATATGAGATGCTGCTTTCAAAATTTTGTGAAATAAGCAACTGATAACGAATATAATTAACCCGTGTTTTGCTCTCATAAACGTTGAAATTCATGCCAGTGGTAATATCTGAAACCTTCCACCATATGAGTTATAATGCATTCTTGTGACCAAAGTTAAACGTGGCGTTTGAAACAGTTTGTCCGTAATAAGCAGCTCATGTGGAGGAATATGCACTCAAAACCTGCACGATTCTTCTACTGTTCTTTGAACATTAGTGTTTCTAGCGGTTCAGGTGCGCTAGAGTTTTTTTTTTATACGGACTTACGCTTGCAATTCGCGCATACTATATTCAACCGTGACAAGTTTGCACGATTCTTACCCAACTTAAAGGAGTTTTCATGTGAAATAATTTGCCGAAGGAAGCTCCAATGCGAAACGAATGAGGGACTTTCAATCTCGATGATATTCAAGATCCCGGTACACATTAGGTAGCGTACAACAAGAAAAGCTGTAGTGTAAAATACTTTGATAGCTTTGGAAATTTGCCTCCAGCGAGAGAATAAGCTGATTATCTAAAATCTAATATCAAATGCAACTACAACACATATCAAAGCTAACTGCGGACATATATGTTTGAAATTTTTGTATAATTTTTTGCAAATTCCAGTGTATCTAGATGAATAAATACTATCAATAACCCAAAAATCAATCATTGTTTCGTATACCACCATGGCACTAAAACTGATTCTAAGCGGAAACTCATCCTTTCTTACAACAGATTACTTTTCTCCTATTGAATTACAAGATGGCTATGTATGCGGACATGTTGATTTTCAAACATATAATTCTATACGTAATGTGGATTGAAAATATAATCTACATCACATTGGATAACACATCATAGAAATTGCCGTTGAACCATACAAAATTGATGATATTGCAACTACCTTAAACGAATAAGTACGATAACGTTAAACGAATTAGCACGTTAACTCTTAAACTGATTGATCAAAACGGTGACATAATAAATTTCAAGGGGGAAACACTAACTTTAAGACTTCATTTGAAGCCCCTGAATGCTGTTATATTACGACATCAATGATAAAGACCCGTTCAGTGATGCAAACGGAATCAGTTCCAACAAAAAAACCAAGCGAGTCAGATCACGATTGACGCTACAAAATAAACAGTTCTTGAAACAATTAGGATTCAAAGTAAACAAAAAATTAATGAGCTTCTGAACGTTCCGCGTAAAGTCAACTATGACAATAGTATTTCTTTAATTGAATACCATAGCTATTCTTCATTTATATCATCATTCAACTGCAGTTATGATAAAAAATTCCTTTTCAACAACAAAATTTATGCATTTTACCCAGTCCGAGTTTCATCTTTCTTGAAGGCCCTCTAACTAAAGCGGATGGACCAATCTCAACAACTGCCGAACAAACAAATAATACCATGGTATTCCTATTCGACGAGATCAGGTATGAATTCAATGGAATCGAAATTGATCGAAACAAAAATGTTGGAATAACATCGACATTGAAAAACTATATATCCCTTAATAAAAACGAAAGTTAAATGTTCAATAATGCCGGCTGGTTGCCAAACGAGCTCATCTTCGGGTAACAATAACAATAACATGTCCTGCTTCAGGCTGCAAAGTAGTAGTTAAAGTAGCTTGTAAAAATATTTAAATTTAAACCATTTTTTTTCCTTTTGAAGCTAGTTTTATTTTAATTACTCGACCGATATCGATATTTTGAGGGTTATCTGCCAGACCGATAGACATTGAAGAAGAGACCAGATTACCCTCGAATTATCGATATATGTCGAGTAATTAAAATAAATCGAGCTTCAAAAGGAAAACAATTGGTTTAAATTAAACCAGCAGGCCAAAATATTATAGCCGCTAGTTAGTAATTTTTTTATTGTAAATAGTACAGTGTAACCTCCATAATTGCAACCTCCAATAATTGCAATACTCCAAATTTGCAACAGTCAATATATTTCTATTGTAGACTCTAAAGTTGTAACTCTTGCTGCAATTTTAGAGTCAAAATCAAATCAAGACCGTTACTTTAAAATTTCTTACCCTGTTGTATGCACTCACAAGATATTTATTGGAAATCTAGTCGCAGAATAGTATTTTCCGGTACATCCCCCAATACGCGTGCTTGTCAAGAGGTATATTCATGTGATTTTCGTTTAAATTTCGTTTTCTTACGTCGCTCGTGTGGTTTATTTGAAAATGTCGGGTACAAAAGCACATAAGGTTTTATCATTTAAAGATAAAGCGCAAGTTATAACAGATTTCGAAAGTGGTTCATCTATTGCCGCTTTATCTATCAAATACGGCGTCAACAAATCGACAATTAGTCGTATTATGAAAAACCAAAACAAATTCCAAAAATTTGTGGCCAATGCAGAATTTGGATCCGATGAACGCAGAATGCAGAATTTTGATCCGATGCGCCAGTCTGAATTTCCGAAAATGGAGGCTGCGCTGTATAAGTGGTTTTTGGATCAAAAAACATACCGATGTCTGCAGAATTGCTGAAGAAAAAGGCAAAATTTTTTCACAACAAAATTCCAGAGAATTCGAATGGATTCAATGCAAGCAACGTTTGGTTCATAAAATTTAAAAAGCGACACGGGATCTGGCTTCCCAAAATTTGTGGAGAAAAGCTGTCAAACAATGCAACTGCCATTGACCAATTTGTTGAAAAGTGCCATTCCAAAATCAAGGAATTGCAATTGAAGCCAGAACAGATATGCAACGCACACTCAAAAAAAAAATATATCGCTGACAGATATAAAACGACGGAAATATAATATATCTCACATGAGTATATGGGTGTATTTTGAAAGACATAATATATTCACGGCAGATATAATATAAATATTTATCGTATGTAAGCAGAAAAAAGCTCAGGGGATTGCCCTTTGAAGCGAGTGCTTAGCCATGGCGGTAAGTAGACACATATGGGAGAAGCCGATAACAATTATTCCATTATTCTTCTAAGTACCACATTTATTTCTCATTTTCTAAAGCGCTAATGTTATTCTTGGTCGCTACTAAAGCTTTAATGTGGCACTTAATCAATGGAGCGCTGGTATTATGCCCAGTCGCTGACTGTTAAGACAACATAAGACGAACAAATACAGCCATGGGCACGGCGAGATTCGAACCCGCGGGCAGTAGATCGCTGCTTCGGACTGACGCGTTAGCGAGCTAAGCTACCGACCCTTTTGCAAGCTCAATCTCAAACTATAAACAAAAGATGCCCCATAATTAGAAACGAAAATAAACCATATATCTACGAAAAGCATATTACATTGTTCAGTGGTCATTTTATACCTGTCGCGTATATAATATACCAACTGTATGGATTTCATATCTTTCGCTACCAGAAAACAGAGAAACCCATATAGAACTTATACCTGTAGCGTGCATAATTATGATTGCTGTGTGCATATTTTGTGTACCCGAGTTATATTTTTTACCTGAAAGCCAAATTTTACTTAAAATGAGTATAACTCTGGATTTCCATATACTCATAATACCTTTTAAACCAATAGTTATACCTGTTGCTTGTATATGTTATGTATCACACATAAATAGAGCAAAAATATATTTGTAGGGGCAATTTTGTGCCCACTACAGTTAATTATGGCTATTACGGATATTATTATTTTTGCTACACATATAGCAGAGCGAATTTTTTTTTGTGTGCAGGTCATGCAAAAATGCTGGAGATCTTCCTGTGGTGTACAGAAACAGTGGCAACGCTTGGATGACGAGATATTTATTCGACGACTGGTTTCATCACACATTTGTTCCAGAAGTAAGGTTTTCAATTTCCGAAATTAAATTTATGGATTTCAATGGACTTTATTTTGCTTTAGGTCCGCAGATTCCTAAGTGCTCAGGGACTTTCACCAAAAGCACTTTTACTGCTTGATAATGCTCCATGCCATCCGAAAGATGGCCAGCTTGAAAGTGATGACGGTATGATATCCGTAATGTGCTACTTTTGGTTGGGCTACTTTAACTGTTGCGTTCCGCTAAGGAAACTTTTGGGATTTGGCGAAGACTACAAGAAGATTATCGTCAATGTCAAACATGAGCTTATTCTTATTCGTATAAGAAGCGACGAAAACGCTTTTCTACCGATGATGTACACCTCAAAATCTATAAATAACAATGGAAGGTGCCGCACGTCACCCCAGATGGCTCTGAAAAGTTGACAATGCTGAAAGATATTGAAATCAAAATATATTGAAACCAACAACAACAGAACAATTGTGGAGCGTAAAACCACCAGTTAGCTCGAAAAACCTCGTTATATTATTTTAGCACTGCAAACAAATAGAAAAAATCACAAAGATGAGGATGCTGGCGAATTCGATCATTGTGATTTATCCAATGTCAAATCACGTTTGAACTCCGAATTGTATCCCTATGATGATATGAATATCAAATTTACACGTAATCGATTTACTGTGCTCTATGATATGTACAGCAGTTTTCAACAATCTTAATACGGTGTTCAACCACAACCACTACTCTCACGAATCGAATACAAGAAATCTGCACCAATTGTAGTAATTGATTGTTCACATCAAAATGATTCCATGAAATCCGGCTCAGTTGTTATACGATTAGATTTCAAAACATCTGTTGATGTACCTGCCTCAACTACAGCTTACTGCTTACTCCTTCATGATCGCGTATTAGAATACAATGCTCTCACTAGCTCAGCTGAGAAACTTGTTTAAAAACTGTGACACATATAGATGTTAGCTCAGTATCACGTTTATACTCTACTGGAAACAAACTGCATCAATTCACCATTGTGACGATTTTCGTTATTGACATGCAAGGATTTAGAGGACCCAACAATGCTTTCATCATAAAAGAGTTAGTTGCCGTTAATGTGAACGAGCATTTTGATCGACATTTAATACTCAAACCTCCCTTCAGTTTTGCAACACTTTTTAAAGAGCCACCATTTCAAACGCATTGGTTATACAAAAATTATCATGGTTTGAAATGGGAAGGTGGACTCACGACGTTCTGGAGGCTGAAAGAATATTTACTTCTTTACATGAAAAATGTCACAATATTCGATAAAGGATTGGAAAAGAAAAACTGGTTCGCTGACTTACTGGGAAATATTTCCACTATAATTAATTTGGATGACTACAACTGTCCTTATCTAATAGAACTGAAAAAACACTATCCTGAAACACCACAATGTACTTTGCATGTTGGATGCTGTGCACAACAAAATGCTATCCTTCTGAAAAGTTATATTATACAATCAAATCTACTTGAAAATTGAATACAAGTACTTTTTTTGTGAATAAACAGGTTTTTACTGAATATTTACAGCATTACAACATAATATTACAACTACATTTGTTGAAACGCGACGCAGAAATATTTTCATGCAGTTATCCAAATCGATTGCGATTGCCGTTCCATACCTGAGAGCAAACAAAGATAACTTTAAAATGCATCTGCAAAACACTCAATTCTAAGTTTCCGTGCTGACAACCTTTCTCCAGTTGTGATTCTATACTGCTTGCCAACTTCCAAGTCTGATGCTTTTGCGTAGAATAACGGCTCATTGATTGATTCCATTGTTCTTCGGTGCTCAGTCGTCCTCGATGTTTATGCTTTGACTATCTTTGAAAAAAAAAAACGATACTATTCTAATGCCGCGTGTACACATACGGGCCAACGTCTCGTGAGGGCAATTGACAAGACAAGACAAGACATTCGACAAGACTCAGCAAGACATAGAGTGAATTGTTTACTTAGGATATTGCACCATGCATCTTTCATAGAGTGAATTGTTTACTTAGGATATTGCACCATGCAACTCGCACCATGCACCATGCATCTTTCGACAGTTGTGAGCTATTTTGTTCAGTTCAGTGAACGATGGCTGAGGTACAGGTTGTGACTATTGCAACTGCCTGGTATGCGTTGAGTTATTTCAATCTGTGCCACGCAAGGATATGTTTGAACTCCCGGCGAAAAATTCGAAAATGTAAATGAGCATTCGCTACCCTCTCAAATCCCTTTGACTTGGTACATAAAACCGACTTCGCTTCCAGCGGCTTCGAGCTAGGACAAGTCGGTCATAAACACTCAGGCACAGCAATAAAAGGATCATTATCCCTTCGTAAAACAAACAAGGGCCGACGAGCAAGCCATTTACACACTCGTGCTTGCCATGAAAAACACAGCCGATGCTAGACAAGGAGACTGTTTACACACTCACCTTGTCAACATTTGCCATTCCTCGGCGAGAATGTAAACGCGGCATAAGATTTCTTGACAATTAATACGAATTTATTACCACATGCGGTTAAATATTTACATTCCCACGAACACTTCAAAAGGATAACATAATAATATCTCTCAATTGGAAATTGTTTCTGGGGTTCGCTTCCCTTATCAAAACCACAATTATTTCGCTTATTAGTTAAATTCTCATGGACATTAACTCAAAATCACTTGCAGTTGTATACTTCCGTTCACATGAGCTGTATTCATGTTAACATGATTCTGAGAAGGAATAAATTTTGCGGTTTGTTGTTATTTCTACAACGTCAAACATGACTTCGAAAGAAAATACAGTGAGTACATTAAATTCATTCGAAAGCAATATGTCTGAAGAACAACGCGAATATCAAGTGCCTACTTTTGCGAGTTGCAAGAGTTTTCACCGTGATGAGTCCTACTTTTTGAAAGATAGAATTCAGGTTCAGGATCTGAAATTCATACTTAGATTTCCCCTGCGGCGCGATAGTTTTGGTACGGAAAAGATAAAATTCACGTTGAAACGCATCTTCTTGAACTATCGATGGTATACTGCAAAACCCTTTTAAAGAATTTATCGATGTCTTGCTGTGAAAGCTGTACAAACTTATAACTTAATAGAATCTGAAGAAAAAATAAATAAAAACAATTAATTAAAAAAAATCTCCTCTATTTCACTTTTGCTGTATAAATATAAGTCAACCCTGCTTAAGTGTAAATACTGTTTCTCTTGTAGTTTCTCCCAAAGAATCTCTGAATTTTCCTCCATGCTGTCAGCTCTAGATTCAGGATTTCGTTTGCCGGTATATCTACGCATTTTCTCTTTGATTCCCGCTTCCTCACTTATTCTCTCCAGACGCAATCTCTGGAATGATTCGCTATGATACCATTCATCGTAATAATTGAAGGTCCACCCGAATGGGAATTTATCGAGTGCTGGAGAGTTTTTAAAGCCCCTGATTCTTGATCCCATTAGAATGATGACACTTTCTTGAATAGAAGTCTTGCCATTATACATTTTACAAAGAGAAAAAATATAATCATACTCACCATATACTTCAATTTGAACGGGTTGAAATGGTTCGAAATTAAAATCAACATTGAAATGCTTGGGAATAGGTTCGCCATTTCGTAGTCTTATCACTTATAACTTTGGAACACCCTCAGGAGTTATTAACAACTCGCAAAATCTACCAGTCATGGTTATAATAATAATTCGAAAAGACAACCATGCACGCTCAAGACACAATATTCAGTATAATTTTGAATAACTTCGATCAAAACATTTTAATTTCTCTGTTTTTTTTTTCTTTCCACCGAACTCGCTTGAAAGAATGATTACTCTTGATCTTTTTTACAATTTACATACAGACATCTTGACATTGCTAAGTACATAAATATCCAAAAACTATCATACCTGGCAACCCTGTCATAATTTTCACCCGAATGTAAACGAACCCAAATGTAAACAAAAACAGCAAACAAAGAATTCCATTGCTGATAAGGCACGAGCACAAAAATCAACCAATATTTTTAATATAATAATCAATCAATCAATAAATAATCAACATTCGCACAGAATCCAACTCTTATCAGCCACTCCAAACTATTACGCATTCATATATTGTTTATTACCATTCAAACAAAACCACAGGCTTAAATTGCATACCTAACGAACAAAACCGC
>OZ022264.1:115319243-115384243 GCA_963978885.1 Nemotelus pantherinus
GGTAGCTGCAACTTATTTTAAACCAAGTTAAGTAGAAATTTGGTTGAAAAATTCGGTTGGAGCTGCCAGCTATGATAGTTTTGGTGTCTTAAATTTGAAAAAATAAAAATTTGGAAGTGAAAAATTCAAACCATCGAATATCCTAAAAAGTGTCCGTTTCAACAATTAAACCAATCTGTATACAAATCTTATGCTTAATCTACACAGTCAAAGTAAAACTTTGGAAATTTCATGTCGGACAAGAACGGTAACCCTTTCTCAGTTAACGTATATTTTTAGCTTCAAAAACTTCTGTTCACGGGAACTCACGAATCAATAATCAGATAGAATTGAAATTTACAGAATGCATTGGACTTAAGTAGGACCAGGTCTGATAGAAGCGATTTTGAATTGTGGGCAACTCTGTTCCAGTGGTGCCATCTTGAAAAATTACAAGGAAAAAAATGTGCTTTTTGCCCTATGAAA
The DNA here is from genome assembly GCA_963978885.1 of Nemotelus pantherinus. Classification (NCBI taxonomy): domain Eukaryota; kingdom Metazoa; phylum Arthropoda; class Insecta; order Diptera; family Stratiomyidae; genus Nemotelus; species Nemotelus pantherinus. Next base: position 115,319,709 of record OZ022264.1, read on the forward strand.
TGTGAATAAGTTACCAGATTTTAATAAAATTGACACAGTAGCTGCAACTTACTCTAAACTCTGTTTGATAGAAATTTGGTTGAAAAATTCGATTGGTGCTGCCAGCTATGGTAATTTTTGTGTCTTTGGTTTTGAAAATTCGCTCAGAAAAATAAAACTTTTTGCCCTATAGCTTCCAGTGCAGTCATGAAATCAATACGAATTTCATTCAATTGATGGAACCTATTATAAACATTATCAGGCCAAATTTGGTTGAAAAGCCACGATAATGTTGCCAGCTATTGTTGGTTTTGTGTTTGTTTGCAATATCTTTATTAAGCGGTTTTATCGTAGAATTTTCAATTGGTTATGATATTACAGTGACAATAAACAACAAATATTAAGCTTTCGATTATTTGAAAAAACTCGCTGCAGGTAACCCTAAATTTCTTTATACTCCTATAACTTCAAATGTTATATAACAACGTGAAGCAGATGTGATATATTCTTGGCTTTGATACTGGCGAAAGGTTGCCAGCACGAGTCGGTTGTGCTACTTTAGTATCAATAAATGCTTACAGTTAGTATTCATACCGGAAACATTTACAATAAAATAATTAACCGATGTTTCAATTCCCAAAGTTCTGCAAATTTTTCGGATCGCAGCCCCAAACTCCAACTTCAGTTACAGCGCTGCAGGCACTAAGCATTTTCTTCATTGATATTATATGAGATGCTGCTTTCAAAATTTTGTGATATAAGCAACTGATAACGAATATAATTAACAAGTGCTATGCTCTCATAAACGTTGAAATTCATGCCAGTGGTAATATCTGAAACCTTCTACCATATGAGTTATAATGCATTCTTGAGACAAAAGTAAAACGTGGCATTTGAAACAATTTGGCCGTAATAAGCAGCGCATGTGGTGGAATATGCACTCAAAACCTGCACGATTCTTCTACTGTTCTTCGAACATTAGTGTTTCTAGCGGTTCAGGTGCGCTAGAGTTTTTTGACGTTTAATCCACTTATATTTTGGAGATATATCTGTTTTGTAAATTAATTCTCAATCATTTTCGCTGTATATAAATAAATGCATTTTTGCATGCAATTCGACGTGGTGTATTCAGGCATAAGCATCGATACATCTTAAGATATTTCATTATATTGAACTTCGGAATTTTAATAACTATTCTCAAGAAAAATGTTTAGTTGAAACAGAAAAGAAAAGAAGAGATACAAAAACTATATCTACCTATATTATTGTACAAGGCCTTTAGAAAAAAAACCCAGAGAGAATAGAATTACTATAATTAAATAGAATACTTATATTATGATTATATAATTCAAAACAAAGAGAAAAAAGGAAACAACAAAAAAATGTTGCAATGTTCTTTGTCTATATTAATATTTAAAACGGAACATAATTTGAAAAATTGCTTACATATTAATTTGTTGATATCGTTTTAGTAAGACGAAAAATTGTTCTGAAAAGAAAAGAAAAAAAACAACAAACTATCAATAATAATGAATTCGTAAATTAAAAAAATGGCCTTCATAGTGGGCGAAAGCCCGGGAAGACTTCTAGTTACAGGTGTGCAATGGCCTGACTGGCCTTACATTAAAATCAGCTTCGGCCATAAAGGGAGGGACATTGGCCTTTGCTTAGTTTCAGCTTTTGTTTGATATTTCATGGTCAATGTCAATGGATGGAGGACTCCAAACCATCGGGGTCAGGGCTTCGTCACCATTGGGGGGCCCGGGGCTGTCTGCCTCACTAAGGTTCCTTTGAGAAGAGGCAGTTTTTTTCCCTTTTTCATCTTAAAATTTTAATCTTCTTCTTTTAATCTTCTACTTTAATCTTCTACCCTGCTCTCGGGGCAATTCTTCTTTTTTTTTATTTGAATTTGCCTCTTGAATAGCAGTAGCCATTCCACTTTTTGAACCTTAGCACTCTTGGTTCTGGACTTCGGTCTGGTTCTGAGTTGTGCCAAGTTTACAATTCGCCATAGCCTATAGCCCCATTTTATCTAGACCTCAACTATAACTTCCTTGATCAGTTGCTCAGACAATCGGTGGGTTGCTCCAAATTCATCACACGCTCTTTGCAGAAGAAGGAATTGCTGGTACACAACTAGATCTGTGGTCACTAGTAAAAAGGTCAGGGATGCAATCATGTCTTTTGAAAATTTCAAATCGCCGGGCCACTGCAAAGAGCCACTGCGCTTGACTACTTGGGGGCAGACCTGAGAGAAATCTTCTGGGCATACCTTTCCTTGGGGTATGTTCCGTCACCTTGGCGAGAGGTTAAGGTAGTTTTTATACCTAAACCGGGGAGAGATGGCTATTCCGATCACAGGAACTTTAGACCGATCAGCTTAACTTCGTTTATGTTGAAATGCCTACAGAGACTTGCCAAACGACACATACGAACTACGGCGCTTAGGTTTAACCCTTTGAATGATGAGCAACATTCGTACCAGCGAGGAAAATCATGTGAGTCGGCCCTTCATTCTTTGGTGGCCAGAGTTGAGAGAGCGATCTCTAATGGTGAGTATGCGTTGGGGGTATTTGTGGATATTGAAGGGGCCTTTGATTGCGCGCCCTTCGTGGAACTATGTGATGCTGCGAAAGGTCACGGCGTGGATGATGTCTTAGTTAGGTGGATTCATGCCATGCTGACGCAGAGATGGTTGCTGGCGGAAGCTGGATCCGACTGCTACTTAAGAACAGAGACGACAAATAGATGCCCTCAAGGGGGCGTCCTATCACCGCTCCTGTGGAGTATGCTAGTCGTCTCCCTGCTTAACGAACTGCAACAAAAAAGGCTGCACGCACAAGCTTATGCTGATGACGTGGCCACACTGGCTGTCGGTAAAGATCTGAAAGTGGTATGTACAATTACACAGCGTGCATTGGATCTGATTGGCAGCTGGTGTTCGAGGCACAGCCTAACAGTGAATCCTGGTAAGACGAAACTTGTTTTGTTTACCAGAGAAAGAACACTGGGAGGACTTGTGCTTCCAAACATGAAGGGTGTAACACTTCAACTTTCAGATGAAGTCAAATATCTTGGAGTAAACTTGGACAAAAAACTTCTCTGGAAGAAACATGTGGAAGTGAATCTTATTCGTGCTTTAAAAGCTTTCGGGCAGTGCAAGAGAGCTTTTGCTACCACATGGAGTCTAAAGCCTCGTGTAGTGATATGAATCTACACATTAATAATTACGCCGATGTTCACGTACGCATCGGTGGTGTGGTGGACTATCGTGAGGCTATTGTATGGTCGGAAAAAGTTAGCCACGCTGCAAAGGACGGTGTGTCTGGGTATCTGTGGTGCCATGAGCACTACTCCGGGTGCAGCCCTTGATGCGCTTCTTAATCTGCCTCCTCTCGATATTCAAGTTCAGAGTGTGGTGATGAGTTCTGCCCATAGACTAGCTCAGCTTGGCTTATGGGTAGGTGAAGACGATGTGGGCCACTGCTCTATTCGGGGTTCGATGTGTGAGATCTCTCCGATTCCCACTATGACTTTGGACGCTCAGGTGCCCTTCCTCGACTTTGGAAGAAGGTACGAAGTAATCCTGTTGAGCAGAAGTAACTTGGATGATCCAGATCTGTGTACGAGGAGATATTCTGAGATCTTCTTCACGGACGGCTCGAGGTCAGATGGTAGATCTGGAGCTGGTCTCTATCTACATTCATCGAATGGTTGGTCTGCTTCTCTTGGACAGCACGTTTCGTTTTTTCAAGCAGAAATATTTGCTATCTTGAGAGCTGCCTCTTGGGCAATTGAAGAAAGATGGAGGGAAAAAGGCATTGCTATTTGCAGTGACAATCAAGCTGCACTGATGGCGCTGCGTAGACCCCTGACAAACTCGAAAAATGTCCAAGAGTGCAGAGCACGATTGAACTCTGTCGCCAGATTTAATAGGGTGCATCTGCTCTGAGTACCGGGGCACTGTGGTGTTGAGGGAAATGAAATTGCTGATGTCATTGCGAATCAAGGCTCCAAACTTCCACTACGGGGATATGAATCCACTTTGGGTGTGCCGACCGCATCTGCACGTGCCATTCCTCGTAAGTGGGTAGATGATGGTCACAAAGATAAATAGACGAATGCGGGTGTGGCCAGGCACATGAAGGCTTTCCTTTCAGAACCCAACCATGTGACTGCGGGGTTCTTGCTCAATAAGAGCAGGAAAGTTTGCAGGGCCATGATAGGCATTCTGACTGGACACAACTGCCTAGGAGGTCACATGTATCGAATAGGTGTTGTACAAGATGACTTCTGTTCATCCTGTCTAGAAGAGGCTGGCTCTGCAGAGCATTTGCTCTGTGAATGCTCAGCGTTTGCGTGTCTCAGATATCAATGTTTTGGCTGGGATGTTGCACGGAAGCAGACGATAGCCTCTTTTCCCCTATCAGTGATCCTAGACTTTATCAAAAAGTCTGGGAATTTATTAATCTATTTATTTTCCTTGAGTAAACTCCCCATTGTGCTGTTTTCGGGTTCCGTACTTTTTTGGGTGAAATACCAAAACTACCGATAGTTCAACATAACCACTGGTGATCCGAGAGTGACAGCAGGTTAGAAACCTGCCAGCTATGGACACTTTCCATTAAACTTCGACTTGCCAGGGTAATATGTCGTACCTCAGCTCTGTTCTTAGTAATAAATTTGGGTTTGTTATCTATATTGAGGTAATTGGGTTTTTTTGACGTAAGAAATACAACAGAACACCTGCCTCTGTCGTTTATGTTGGTGCTCCCAGATATTTCGTGGTGAGCCTTTGCGTAACAACCGATGACAGTAGCAGTTGTCAAAGCCGCCTCTTCTAATCTTCTCAGTGCGGGTGTGATTGGATCGTTGTCGTATGACTGATAGACCGCCGACAGCAGGCACCGCTGTGCGCCGCTACCAGCGATCATCCTCTCCAAACACACAATGTGTGTATCACCATCATAAAGCTGCGGAATTAGGATTACATTCAGCTCTTTTTTGTGACAATACAGGCCCTCGTCTTATCCCTGCCTGTAAGCTTTAGCACATTGAGACTCGCGCTAAATACATAAACAACATTTTTAAAAAAAGTGTCTCCTGATGACAATGTGCCCTCGACTGAGACATAGAAGCAGATTGGCCGCCCCCTTTTACTATGAGGCAGGTTTACTTGGAATATCTGCACTGCAGCGTCCCGCAGTCACCTTTTCCGATCCAAACTTCATAGTGGTCTCTTTCAGTATGCAAGTGGGGCACCGTAACCTTAGCTGTCATAAACTTGGGCACAGATTTCTCCTCCACCATATCAAACCTGGATTGGTCTTGGAATATTTTCAGGACGATTTTCGCGAACGATAATACAGCTTTCAAAGTGAGGTGAACCTTCTCCGCCGACATGTCCAGCTTGAAAAGCTCTTCAATGATCCATTTTAGAATATCCTAGGCAACGTTCTCTTCGAGTCTCCATTCCAGGAGCTCCTATTTGCCGACGACGGTCAGTTTCAGGTGACAAGCCACTACGTCCTTAAAAGAACGAGCTACCGTCTCTTGTCATGGCCTCTTTGTAGATTATCCTCTCGGTGAGATCTGCTTCATCTGATCGTTGGCGTTTGCTTGCAGCCGTGGCAGTAAGTTTTACTTGGGTATCCTCGGGTTTCCCTTGAATTCCAGCGGCACTGTATTCATGACCGCTCGCTTTGCCTCTCTTCTCCCGAAGCGTTGGGCATTACACCTCCTCTCTTCAGTCGGATCAGCTGCCGCTACTTTACAGTGGACTGCAAGCTCTTGGAGGCACCACCTTCAGTCCCAGTAACAGCTCTGCTAGGGGGCTTTGCCGCCGCTTCCTTCCCGGTGACCTGTGAGCCTTTCAGCTAACCATTTCCGTTCTAAGTTGCTGCTTTGGTAAGCTCCGAGTCAACTGCCGCTTCCGCTGGACTGGCCACCGACTCTTTGGATCCGCCGTCAGACTGCTGGGTGGCTGCTCTGCTGAGGGGTATAACTACGTCCATCAAACTCACAGTAACTCCCGGAACGGGTTATCTATCCAGCTTCGAGGCCCCTAATCTCTCGATTGCTCGACCCCATCGTTCGCAATCTCACCAATATAGACTCCTTTGAAAGAGGTCTTTTTCTAGTGAATTTCCTCCAATACTACTGGCAGAGAGTTCAATTTTCTTTTTGTCTTTGGTTTGACCCGTAGATTTAATTTCCGTAAATTTTCGTGTTTGGGTTTCACGTTCTCGGACTAAAGCCAAAGTAATCGCAAGCATTAACCTCCACTACACCCAAACTCCATAAGAACAACATATTGTTCCGACCATCCATCTCTCCCTTAGGTACTCGAGGCAAAGCTCCCACGACCTTCCAAGTGTTTCATAGGCAGGCATCCACAGTACGTTGAAAGTGCGAACCTTTTCGCCAAGGCAACCGAAGTTTCTTTCCTACTCTAGCAGTTTGCTACTCTGTAAATTATGGTTCACCAGGCTCAAGATCCGGACAAAGTGAAGTGTTTGATCCAAAAGATGAACTTTAACCTGAATTCACAGCTTAGATCCGTCCCCAGGCCTCCGCGTTACCCCTGCGGAGAGAAACAAGATCACTTCTCCGCCGATTAAGGGCAAGACCTCCGAAAACACAACCCATGACACTGGATGCTGTACGGACGAGTGGCATAGCCGAAAACTTTTCACGGGAGAGGGATTTCTCATCAATTTTGCTAAGAAGAGACTAGTCTTACCCAATTAGTCAATCTTCTTTTCGGGGGGTATTGTTACCAGCGGGCACCACAATGGGGTTAAAAATCGCACTTTCAACAGATCAAATAGTTGCGGAACGTGCATGTTTGCACATAATACATGTTCCTCCTCCTATTTGCCTGAAAACTGACCGCCAACTTTGTATATAACAGTGATTAAAAATTTCAGCTTTCATTTTCTTCAATTAACTATTCATGAGCAAGTACATGTATTGAACAAATTAACAATATGCTCCTAGAACTTGACATAAAAGTGTCTTGGTTACATGTATGCTGGTTAAAAATTAAATTTCGCATTTCTGTTACCATCCGGGATATTAAAACAACACAAGAGCTACTAAAAAACGAATGAGATAAAAATTTTACATCTTTCCAAGACCCGTTGTATTTATGCATTAATGCACTCCGACATAGATCAGCAATTACTCATTGCACCTTGATATGGGCCTATATACATATCTATATACATATATATATATATATATATATATATATATATATATATATATATATATATATATATATATATATATATATATATATATATATATATATATATATATATATATATCCATATATCTATATATATATAGATATATATATAAATATATATATATATATATATATATATATATATATATATATATATATATATATATATATATCCATATGTCTATACATATATATATATATATATATATATATATATATATATATATATATATATATATATATATATAGACATATGGATATATATATATATATATATATATATATATATATATATATATATATATATATATATATATATATATATATTTATATATATATCTATATATATAGATATATGGATATATAGCTGTTGTATCATGCCCGCCCCGAAGCTGTTACCTAAACACCTGACTGATGAGCAAAAGGAGCGTCGTATTGCTGTCGCTTTGGAAATCCTTGATCGACTGCAAACCGAACCAGAGTTTTTTAACCACGTTATTACACGAGACGTGGGTTTTCGAATACGATCCTTAGACGAAGCGGTGGAGTTTGGAGTGGCACACTCCGGCGTCACCACGACCGAAAAAAGCGCGCATGAGCAAATCGAAGGTGAAGTCGATGCTCATTGCTTTCTTTGACGTGGAAGGCATTGTTCACAAAGAGTTTGTGCCACCCGGCCAAACTGTAAACGGCCAGTACTACAGAGAGGTGCTCCGTCGACTAACCACCCGGGTTCACCGAGTCCGTCCGGAGATTGCCGATTCGTGGATTCTCCATCACGACAATGCTCCGTCGCACACCTGCCTGCTCGTCACCGAGCAGTTGGCCAAACAGTCGAGGGCAACGTTGCCACAGCCTCCTTACAGCCCGGATATGGTACCAGCGAACTTCTTTCTGTTCCCCAAGATCAAGAGACACCTTAAGGGGACGCGGTTCGGGACTCTGGGAAACGTTCAACGTGCTACGACGAGGGCTGTAGACAGCATCGAGGTTGCCGACTTCCAGGGAGCGTTCGGGGATTGGAAAATCCGGTATACTCCAATGGATACCGGATTTTTGACTCCACCACCGGTTATTTTTGACTCCAATGGATACTACTTTGAAGATTTCTAAAGAAAAATTGTACATATTTTGCCAATAAAAAATTTCCTGAGGTCAGTCCGGTTACTTATTATACAGACCCTGTATGCTATACACATGGCAATTGAGTCCATTAGCGGAACATCAACCAAACCGACATCAATTTGCGTCGCTAGCAGGGAAGCCATTTCCACTCTTGTGTTGAACGGATGAGCTTCAAACCTGTTTACGCTTGCAGAGCGGCTCTCGCTGAAAAGTCAAAGTATATTCCTATCCGGATTATGTGGGTGCCAGGGCGAAATGGGGTCAAAGGCAACGAAAAAGCCCATGAATCTGCGAGGGAAGATTCAGAAGCTAATAATAGACCCGGCGTCACTGTACCAGGGTCAATTGCTGACGACACAATGAAAAAAACTAGCCGCAATATGGGCCAAACTAAAATCCAAATGAAAAAAACAGGATGGATTGCATGGTGGCCAGGACATTATGGCAACCACCAGCAGAAACAGCTTGAAAGCGACGGCTGGCATTTTCACAGTGCACAGTCTTATCACATGTAATGCGATTAAAATATGACTGGCATCCAACAACTTACCCAAGGGATGCGAAATGATAGAGGACACCATCGAGCACACTCTGTGCGATTGTCCAGCTTTGTACAATAAATGCCGCAAGATTTTTGGACTTTATCACTTTCAAGAGTTAGCAGAGGTGGCTTGTACTGTCACGTTGAGTCAGCAGATTCAGTTTGGCAAAGCGGTTGCTTGTCAGCTCTAACAAACCAGTGGAAAGTGGCAAATGGGCCCAAACTGGCGGCTTTATCGTAGTTGGATACCCGCCAACCCTCTTTACTACCTAAACTAACCTATGCTTCAAATCTTCCTTTACGGAATCTTGAGTGGCCTAGTGGCTAAAATGTGTGTGTGTGTGTGTGTGTGTGTGAGTGTGTGAGTGTAAGGTGGAGGTCCTTGGTTTGAATTCAGGTTGGTGCAAGGGACCAAGCACTGCGCTTTGAGTTCACCTAGCTGAGTTAATCAGGGGTAAATTGAGTCGTGGAACAAATCCCTCAACACTCGTATTTACATTGACTGGTAATTTGTGAAGGAGCTCTCAACCAGCTTCAACCCCTTGACCCAGCAATGATTGTCGTAGGATTACTTTATTCATTTATCTGATACTACCTCAAAACAAACAATTTAATCACAAGGAAGCCACTCACAAGTAATGTTCACAAGCTTATACATTTTTTGCGAACCTTTGTAAAAATTTTAATATTTTAGTTTTTATCGGGCATGAGCGTCCGTACCATATAAATAAATTTGCCGTACCATATATATAATAATGCCTTTGCTACTTTCTGTAGGCCTCAGACCGGTTTCGATAAGTGCTCACTTGAACAGCTCGAACTCCTTTTCAAGCGCACTGTGGGTAATGATAAAGAAATACAACAAGAAGAATTCAAGAAAATTGTCGTATCGAAAAATGTAAGTTTTTAACATTAAAACAAGCAAACAATCAGATATTATTACGTGCTTTCAGCGTTTTTTCACTGAACGTGTTTTCCAAATCTTCGACAAAGACAATTCGGGAACAATTTCATTACAGGAGTTCATTGACGCCATGCATCAGTTTGCTGGGCAATCTGCTGAAGACAAAATTCAATTCCTCTTCAAAGTTTACGATATAGATGGTAAGAAATGTTATTTTTTGCTTTAAAATGTAGAAACTTTATTTATAAAATGTTTTTCTTGTTTTTCAAGGTGACGGTCTTATTCAGCAACAAGAATTACAGCATGTTATACGCGCGTGTATGGAAGAAAACGGAATGCAGTTTTCTGAAGAACAGGCTAGTAATTACAAATCAATAAATTACAATTTGTACACTGTAGCTCAAAATTATAGCTTGATTATAAATATTTGTTTTAATATTTATTTTCTGCAAATTGAATTGATATAATAGGCTTAGTTCTACAGATGCTACACCAACACTTTAAGTTCATCACACTTATCTAATATTATTCAAGAGAGATGCAAAGTTCTATACAAATCTAATCTTCACTTTTTCTAAAAATTATTCGGCATCAATAGTGTGACAATCGGTGGCCCGTTGCATAACTTCTGCGATACTGTTTTAGATGTTCAAGTCTTTGTGATGTATATGCAGCCCTATAGTTTTTGTTTCTATTATGATTTTTTTTGAAAGATTTTTCAATAGCTCGTCTTCTTTTGCACATGATGCTAATTTTGTCAGTATAAGTCAGTGGTTGAATATGTATGTATGATGTTATCTCTTCTCCTCATATCAGAATCCTGTATTATTTTCAGCACTATGATGAAAAGAATGTAGAAAAAGGCTTTTTGTTTCCTTACATCATTACTGCAGTAGTCGTAGCTGTGTGGTTTTAACGGAGTTTTACGTGCCACTCTCTTTGTAAACTTTCGAATATCCCATTTTTTCTGTATCGCTACTATTCCTAGTTTTGGTATAAATTTTGGCTCCCCACACCATGCTAAGCAAGCCGCCTGTTTGCTTGACTCAACAAGTTAATTACATAGGCGCGGTTGACCTGCACTTGATCCATTTAGTTAGAAGTTGTCCCATCTAAAAAAAAGCTAAAATAGTCTGTGTATGTCTGTCCACACACTTTTTATACTTTTGTGAGACAATTTTTTAGTAAATTAGTATTAAATTCGTTCCGCCGAAAATTCATATTTCTTTATATATATATATATATATATATATATATATATATATATATATATATATATATATATATATATATATATATATATATATATATATATATATACATGTATATATATATATATATATATATATATATATATATATATATATATATATATATATATATATATATATATAAATATATATATATATATATATATATATATATATATATATATATATATATATATATATATATATATATATATATATATATATACATATATCAGCAAAATGATTGAGGAGAGATAATCTCTGGAGTGGCCGATCCGATCGAGCTGAAATTTGCGGGGAAGTAGATGTATAAAGTAAGAAGGTTTAAAACTTGCCAAAATTTAGATATCCTAAACCTTTTGGAAGCGGCGAGCGTTTTAGTGAATTTTGATGTACTCCTTTATTTCCAAGCAGGGTTTATTTTTTTTTAAAAAACATATTGGGGAATAAAAATTTATTCTGTTTTAAGCTTTTCTGTTAAAAAAATGGAAATTATGAGCCGTAAGTGGGTGCAGCGTGCCTAAAAGTAGGCAAGGATTTTTTTTCAAATTTTGATTTGTCATTACTTTTGACTAAAACATTGGATCATCGTGAAATTTGCACAGCGTATTGACGTAACACACATGAAATTTGAAGAAAGTGCGGGTAACCCTGTAGCTAGGGCAGACTCCTGAAAAAAAATCCTTCAAATCATTGACCCTCCTGAAAAATTTTTGATTTTTGACAAAAAATTCAAATCATTGATAAATTGTGACTTTTGTCCATCATGCCAAATTGAAATTTTAGGATAGAGTAGCCAGCTATGATGATTTTTGTCTCCTAAATCTTGCAAATTTGCTCAGCAACATGAAGCTTTTTACTAATGTTCGAAGAAGAACATTAGTATTGGAATCACTTTGGCCAAAAATTCATATTTCTATATATATATATATATATATATATATATATATATATATATATATATATATATATATATATATATATATATATATATATATATATCATCAAAAAATTTCAGTGAAAAAATCTCGATTGAACTGAAATTTTTAGAACACATTGGTGTATATGCAGAATAGTGCCAGGTCTTAGAAAAAGTTAAAAATCTTTAACCCTTTGGCGCCGGTGGCCATTTTAGTCATATTTTTAATATACCTATTATTCCATACACAAATAAGTTTTGCAAAAATAAAGTTAACAAAATAAATTTCAAACGTGTTTTACATGTGAATCGGATAATGTTATGGAATATTTTAACCCCATGTGTGCGCTGGGTTCCTAAAAAGAGAACGGGAAAATTTGAAAATTTTTAAATTGCGATAACTTTTGACAAAGCTTTTTAATCATTACCAAAGTTTCACAACATATTAAAATTATTAAGTTGTAAATTTGTGTAGCTTTTGATGAGCGTGCTGGCAACCCTGAAGCTAGGGCAAGCATTGAAAGTGAAAACCTCCAAATTATCGTCTCTCTTGAAAAAATGTCGTTTCTTCAAAAAAAGGCCACTCATATGTAAATTTCGTGCTTTTTTTTACATACACCAAAAAAAAAATTTGATATGGTATAACGGGCACGCCTGGTAACACTTGCCCAATTTACCTATATTTTAAGCATCAACAACTTTTGTTCACAGAAACTCACGATCCGATGAGCAGAACTAATTGAAATTTGCAGACTGTATTGGCCTTAAATAGGACCAGGTCTGATAGAAGTAATTTTGAAATGCAGGCGATTCTGTGCCAGTGGTGCCATCTTGAAAAATCACTAAAAAAGATAACTGCTTTTAGCCCTATAAATTCTGATTGAATCGTTCAATTTTGACGAAATTCACACAGTAGCTGGACCTTTTTTTTAGACCACGTTTGAAAGAAATTTGGTTGAAAAATTCGGTTGGAACTGCCAGCTATGATAATTTTGGTGTCTTAAATTTGAAAAAATAAAAATTTGGAAGTGAAAACATTCAAATCATCGAATATCCTAAAAATGTCCGTTTCTTACAATAAAACCAATCTGTATACAAATCTTATGCTTAATCTACACGTTCAAAGTAAAACTTTGGAAATTTAATATCGGACAAGAACGGTAACCCTTTCCTAGTTAACCTATATTTTTAGCATCAAAAACTTCTGTTCACGGGAATTCACGAACCAATAATCAGATACCATTGAAATTTACAGAATGCATTGGACTTAAGTAGAACCAGGTCTGATAGAAGCAATTTTGAACTGTGGGCAACTCTGTGCCAGTGGTGCCATCTTGAAAAATTACAAGGAAAAAAAACTGCTTTTTGCCCTATGAAATGTGAATAAGTTACCAGCTTTTCATTAAATTGACACAGTAGCTGCAACTTACTCTAAACTCTGTTTGATAGAAATTTGGTTGAAAAGTTCGATTGGTGCTGCCAGCTATGGTAATTTTTGTGTCTTTGGTTTTGAAAATTCGCTCAAGAAAATAAAACTTCTTGCCCTATAGCTTCCAGTGCAGTCATGAAATCAATACGAATTTCATTCAATTGATGGAAACATTATTCAGGCCAAATTTTGTTGAAAAGCCACGATATTGTTGCCAGCTATTGTTGGTTTTGTGTTTGTTTGCAATATCTTTATTAAGCGGTTTTATCGTAGAATTTTCAATTGGTAATGGTATTGTAGTGACAATAAACAGCAAATATTAAGCTTTCGATTATTTGAAAAAACTCGCTGCAGGTAACCCTAAATTTCTTTATACTCGTATAACTTCGAATGTAATATAACAACGTGAAGCAGATGTGATATATTCTTGGCTTTGATACTGGCGAAAGGTTGCCAGCACGAGTCGGTTGTGCTACTTTTGTATCAATAAATGCTTACAGTTAGTATTTATACCGGATACATTTTCAATGAAAATAAATAACCGATGTTTCAATTCCCTAAGTTCTGCAAATTTTTCGGATCGCAGGCCCAAACACCAACTTCAGTTATAGTGCTGCAGGCACTGAGCATATTCTTCATTGATGTTATATGAGATGCTGCTTTCAAAGTTTGGTGATATAAGCAACTGATAACGAATATAATTAACAAGTGTTTTTCTTTCATAAACTTTGAAACCCATGCCAGTTGTAATATCTGAAACCTTCTACCATATGAGTTATAATGCATTCTTGAGACCAAAGTAAAACGTGGCATTTGAAACAGTCTGGCCGTAATAAGCAGCTCATGTGGTGGAATATGTACTCAAAACCTGCACGATTCTTCTACTGTTCTTCGAACATTAGTGTTTCTAGTGGTTCAGGTGCGCTAGAGTTTTTTTCACTTTAACTTCCGGTCCAGTGTTGAAATCAAAACGAAGTTCATGCAGTAAATGGACCTTAATGTCGCGGAAGTTTCGTACAAAAATCCTGAAAATGCTGCCAGCTATGACCATTTTGTAATTTTGTGGAATTTCTGTACTGAGCGATTATGCCATTCGATTTGCAAATGGGAATGATCCTGCAATAAAAATTAACAACAAATATTAACGCTTTGATAATTTGAAAAGTGTTGAGGATGGTTACCCTTTAATTATTTTCACCCGTTTAGCTTCCAATCGAAACGAAATTTACTAATTGGGTTTAACTTAACGTGAAGCAGATTTGGTATATTTTTTGCTTTGCTGCAGACACCGGGTAACCAGCATTAGCCATTTTCGTAAATATTGCATCAACAAATTCAAATTACGTACTCATATGCAAAGTATTTGCAATAAAAATAAGAAACCAATTTTAAAATTTTCCGAGTTTTGAACATTTTTCGGATGGCAGCCTCAAACAACGTTTTACCGCTGAAACTTTCGATGAAATCCTCCGATCAGAACGACATTCAAAGGAGAAGTTGATTTAAGTATGAGCTTGTTAAGGTAAACTTATTGCTGCTTCGTTGGAAAAGTGTTGCCAGCACTGAACATTTTCATCATTTGTGTTATAGTTGAGCTTTGTTGCTTGCGATGAGGAATGGTTGACATGATTCTACAAAAAAGTGTATTACGTCTTTCCACATTTTTTGCCACTCAAAGACAATTTCTTCGAAAATTAGTTTTTAAACGGCTCTGATGCGCTAGACTTTTTTTTTATCTTACTGCCCAGAAACAATGTCATCAAATATTAGCTTCAGTTGGTAGAAAAACAATAAACATTCCATGAGCGAGTGTGCAAATTGTTTGTTCTTCTATATTTATGCTTTTCACTAGGTTTTTCGGATTTATAGGAGTAGAAAAGTAACTATGTGCGTAAAATTCATAAAACTGGTTGACTGTTTATCAAATGCAAGGTATGTCTCAAAGACAAGCGCTTTTTAATATAAGAAAAAATTGATTCAACACAATTTGTCACGGGCTTCAAGATTGAAGTCACTAGAGACTTCAACCTCCATCGAAGCTTACGAGTGTGAAGCTCATGCGCTCAGGACTCAATTTACTACGGCGTTTGGAATCATGGAAACAGATGATTGACACGCTTGCAGTCGGCATTCCATCCGCTCACTTATACAATCCTTAAAACACAATCCAGCCAGCTAAACTTAAAACACAAAGTAAGTGCTTACGGAGGAGATGGTGAAACTATCATCATCGGGGCACTACAGCCCCAATCGAACCTTAGTTTCCTTCACTCTTCGCCTCCATTCGTCTCGGCTCAGTGACCGCGTCCTCCAGTTCAGTGCTCCCAGAAGTGACCTGCTGTCAGCAGCTATCGAATCCTCCCAGCGCTTGCGTGGCTTACCGACTGGCCTGGCTCCGCTCGCTCGCCCTTTGAGAGACCGTTTTGGGATTCAATTGTCGCTCATCTGTTCGACGTGGCCAGGCTATTTTAATTTTTGCAGTCGTAAGACGGTAGAGACTTCCGGCTCGTCAAATATGGTATACAGTTCGTTGTTGTATCGGATTTGCCATCCATATTTTTCCCGTATTGGACCGAGGATCCTTCGCAATACCCTTCTTTCGAACGTATTCAAGGCTTTTTTAGATTTAGGTTTTGCTTCCGTAGCATAGCACAGGCCTTATAATTGTTTTATAGATGCGAAGCTTCGTATTCCTGTGTACGCATCGAGATTTCAAAGTGGGAAGCACCGAAAAGGATGTCTTATTAGCTAATTGAATCCGTCGTTTGATTTCATCAAGCTCATTCCTATCCTTCGAGAGGTTCGTCCTTAGCTACACGAAGCTGTCTACGCTCGTAAATTTTGTACACACTGTTATTAAATATTTTTGTTTTGGTTAGTGTGCGGTCCCATATTATTTTGTGTTTATATTGGTTTACTGGGTGATTTTAAATAGCGATTAAGGGGTTAGGGTTTTCAACGTTGGTGTGCCTTGTAGCTTGTCCTAAAATGTTACCAATTTCCATTGGATTCATTTCTGATCTGGGTTGTCTTGATAAGTAATCTGCCACAACGTTTGTTTTACCTTTGAGGTATTTAATTTCGCAATCAAAGTCTGTTAGCTGTTGATTCCAATGAAATAATTTATAGTGTTGGTCTTTATGATTTTTCAGCCATTACTAGGGCTTGTGATCGGTTTTGATGATAATTTGACATCCGTAAATATAATAACAAAACTATGACCAGATTATCGCGAGAAGCTCCTTTTCAGTTGTCGCGTAGTTTCTTTCAGCTTTGTTTAATGTTGTTGGTGCGTAACCTATGGGTCACCTTTTTTACTCTAGAACCCCATCTATTGCATAATCAGCAAAATGATTAAGGGAGATAATCTCTGGAGTGGCCGATTCGATTGAGCTGAAATTTTTGGAGAACATAGATGTATATAATATATAGGTTCTTAAATTCAGATATCTTAAACCTTTTGGCGGCGGCGAGCGTTTTAGTGAATTTTTAGGTGCTCCTATATTTCAAAGCAGTGTAAATTTTTGTTAAAACAAATGTTTGGGAATGAAAACATATTATGTTTAAAACTTGCTCATGTTAAACGGTTGGAAATTGTGAGCCGCGTGTGGGTGCAGTGTGCCTAAAATTAGGCAAGGATTTTTTTTTCAAATTTTGATTTGTTATTACTTCTGACAAAAACATTTGATCGTCGTGAAAATTGCAGAGCGTATTGATGTTGACTAAGATTTAACATGAATTTTCAAGATAGTGCGGGTAACCCTGTAACAATGGTAGGCTCCTGAAGAAAAAACCTTCAAATCATTGAACCTTCTGAAAAATTTTAGATTTTTGACAAAAAATTCAAAGCATAGATAAATTTTGACCTTTGTCCATCATGTCAAATTGAAATTTTCAAAATTCCGATTTGCACAAGAACGGCAACCCATCACCAAATTACCTCAGATTTCAGCACTCGAAAGTTCTGTTCACAAGTACTGACGACCGGATTATCCGATCATTATGAAGTTTGCAGAACAAATTGGTATTAGCTGGGACCAGGTCTGATAGAAGTAATTTTGAAATCCCGGCAACCCTGTGGCAATGGTACCATCTTGACAAATCACTGAGAAAAAAACCGAAACAAACGAAATTCACATAGTGCTTGGATCTTAATTTAGATAACATTTGGTGAAAATTTGGCTGAAAAATTAGGATAGAGCTGCCAGCTATGGTGATTTTTGTCTCCTAAATCTTGCAAATTTGCTCAGCAAAATAAAGCTTTTTTCCCTATAACTTCCGGTCCAGAGTTGAAATCAAAACGAAGGTCATGCAGTAAATGGACCTTGATGTGAACCAAATGTTGCAGGAATTTCGTACAAAAATCATGGAAGGGCTGCCAGCTATGATCATTTATGTAATTTTGTGGAATTTCTTTACTGAGCAATTATGTCATTCGATTTGCATATGGGAATGATCCTGCAATGAAAATTAACAACAAACATTTGAAAAAAAAAAAATTTGAAAAGTGTTGAGGGTGGTTACCCTTAAATTCTTTTCACCCGTTTAGCTTCCAGCGTAGTGATTCAATCGAAACGAAATTTACTGGTTGGGTTTAACCTAATGTGAAGCAGATTTAGTATATTTTTTGCTTTGCAGCTGACACAGGGTAACCAGCAGTAGCCTTATTTGTAAATATTGCACCAACAGATGCTTCAAATAACGTACTCATATGCAAAACATTTGCAATAAAAATAAGAAACCAATTTTAAAATATTCCCGAGTTTTGAACATTTTTCGGATGGCAGCCTCAAACAACGTTTAACCGCTGAAACTTTCGATGAAATCCTCCGATGAGAACGAAATTCAAAGGACAAGTTGATTTAAGTATGAGCTTGTTAAGGTAAACTTATTGCTGCTTCGTTGGAAAAGTGTTGTCAGCACTGAACATTTTCACCATTTGTGTTATAGTTGAGTTTGTTTTGCTTTGGATATGATTGTACAAAAAAGTATATTACGTATTTCTACATTTTTTTCACTCAAAGACAAGTTCTTCGAAAATTAGTTTTCTAGCGGTTCTGATGCGCTAGACTTTTTCTTTATCTTACTGCCCAGTAACTATGTCATCAAATATTAGCTTCAGTTGGTAGAAAAACAATAAACAGTCCATGAGCGAGTGTGCAAATTGTTCGGTCTTCTATATTTATGCTTTTTACTAGGTTTTTCGAATTAATAGCAGTACAAAAGTGGCTATATGCGTAAAAATTTCATGAAACTGGTTGACTGTTTATCAAATGCAAGGTATGTCTCAAAGACAAGCGCTTTTTAAAATAAGAAAAAGTTGATTCAACACATTTTGTCACGGGCTTCAAGACTGAAGTCACTAGAGACTTCATCCTCAACCGAAGCTTACGAGTGTGAAGCTCATGCGTCCAGGACTCAATTTACTCCCGCGTTTGGAATCATGGAAACAGATGATCGAAACGCTTGCAGTCGGTATTCCATCCGCTCACTTATACAATCCTTAAAACACAAGCCAGCCAGCTAATCCTCCCAGCGCTTGCGTGGCTTACCGACTGGCCTGGCTCTGCTCGCTCGCCCTTTGAGAGACCGTTTGGGGATTCAATTGTCGCTCATCTGTTCGACGTGGCCAGGCTATTTTAATTTTTGCAGTCGTAAGACGGTAGAGACTTCCGGCTCGTCATATATGGTATATTGTTGTATCGGATTCGCCATCCATATTTTTCCCGTATTGGGCCGAGGATCCTTCGCAATACCCTTCTTTCGAACGTATTCAAGGCTTTTTAGATGCCTGGGTCATTGTCCTGGTTTCGCTTCCGTTGCAAAGCACAGGTCTAATTATTGTTTTATTGATGCGAAGCTTCATATTCCTGTGTACGCATCGAGATTTAAAAGTGGGAAGAACCGAAAAATGTCTTATTAGCTAATTGAATCCGTCGTTTGATTTCGTCAAGCTCATTTCCATCCTTCGAGAGGTTCGTCCCTAGGTACACGAAGTTGTCTACATTTTCAAGGTTATAGTCCCCTATCGTTATGTTTTGTCTTACTGGCATCTTTTTTCTTGATTGAGTAATAACTTTTGTTTTTGGTTCGTTAATTTGAAGACCAGCTTCATTGGCGGTTTCGTCTAGAGCTACAAATACTTCGTTGGCGTCGTTAGCTACTAGCTGTGTCGACTTAAATAAAAGAGTTCCTCTTGTGTCAACAGGGTTTTTTCTGATGACATACTCAAGCGCTAAGCTAACGAGTACCGCAACTAATCTATTCCCTTGTTTTTTCCCTGTATTCGTCGAAAACGAGTCGGGCATATTATTCTTAATCAGCACTTATGACGTGGAGTCGGTCATGGTCATTTTCACCAGTCGTACCAACTTTCCTGGGATTCCGAACTGCAGCATGATGTTATATAATGCAGCTCGGTTGATGCTGTCATACGCTGTTTTGAAATCGACGAATATTTGATGGACATCAATGTTGAGTTCCCAGCATTTTTCCAAAATTTGTTTGACCGCAAATATTTGGTCAGTTGTCGATCTCCCGCGTCTGAAACCACCTTGATATGCACCATGAATTTTCTCAGTGTGATGGGGAAATCCTTGACTCTAAAATCTTTGTCAAGAGTTTGAACGACGTACAAAGTAGTGATATGCCCCTGTAGTTTTTGCATAGCAGTTTATCTCCTTTCTTGTGAATGGGACATATAACACTTTTTTGCCACTCATCCGGCATCGTTTTTTGTTGGCATATGTCTGTTACCAATCCATGGATGGCCCTTAAAACGGAAATCCCGCCTGTCTTCAGGAGCTCCGCGGGGATCCCATCGATGCCCGGAGCTTTGTTGGGTCTCAGGCGGTTCATGGCCTGTCAGACTTCATCAAGTGTAGGAAGGTGAGATGAGACGCTATCAAGGTATGTACCAAATAAAGATGGCGATTCGTCGGGTACGGGGACATTTCCGTTGAGTAATAGCTAAAAATGGGTTGGGAAAATCTCGTATTATAATATCCCGTTTATAAAATCTCGTATTATAATATCCCGTTTACAAAAAGCCGACTACAAAATCCCGTATTACAAAATTCTGTAACATAAAATCCTGTAAGACAAAACTCCGCATTACAAAACACCGTAATACAAAATCCCGTATTACAAAATCCCGCATTACAAAATCCCGTATTAAAAAATCCCGTAATACAAAATTCCGATTGAAAAATCCCGCAATTTTGCATAATATAGAATCAGACGCGGCGCCGCGCTTGATTCTATATTATTCAAAACTACGGGATTTTTCATTCCACTATTTTTGGATTGTAGCTAAAACGACGATAACAAAAATTAATGGAGGAGAATCAGTACGCATGAAGAAGAAAAATTTGGCAAGGTACCAAAAAATTAAGAACATTATTACAATAAGTTCTGAAGCAAAAAATGTCGATTGTTAGCAAAGAATCGCGAATAGTATGCCATTATGTTGAAATTTAGTCCCAAATGAAACTTAAATCACTATGTTTTTGTTAATTCATACGGGATTTTGTTCCACGAGATTTTGAGTTTCGGGATTTTGAATTTCGCGATTTTGAGTTTCGGGATTTCAAGTACAGGATTTTGAGTTTCGGGACTCTGGAATACGGGAATTTCAAAACATACGGGATTTTGTTGATTAAGGATTTTGTGATTCGGGATTCTGATACGATTCCGCTGGAAATAGGACGCCCATCTTTCCTTCACCAGTTCTGAGCCACTTATGATACTTCCATCAGCAGCCCTACATAGGCTAGTTCGTGGTTTAAAGCCTTGTTTAAACTGTGCGAAGTTTATTTTCGCCGATTTGTAGCGGGAAGCTAAAAGGACTTCACTAGTATATAATCGAGCTCAGAATAGCCTGAATGGAATGAATAAAAAAAATATATAATTGACCATTGTCATAATCAGTTGAACTTTCATCATCATCATTGCTTGAATCTCTCGCAAGAAGTCACTCCATCAAAACCAATTTGTCGATGTCATTCGCTTAGGCACTTTTACGCTTTGAGTGTCCTGGTCAACGCAATTCTCACTGGGAACGCAAGGTATCCTCGTTATCGTTTGCAATAAAATTAAATACAGAATGTTTCCCAAAATGCTCCTCTTCACTCTCTCGAGCTACATACAGCAATCTGCTGCGACTAATCTCTCTGCTAGAAAGATTGCAAACATCTAATGGCCAATAAATTTCTAGGAGCACAATTTTTGACATACAGGACCAAAGCACCTCCGTAATATTATCTCACAGCACTCACAGAAAGTACTGGCAGAAACATGTACACTAGAAACTTTCCGATTCTAATTGCAGTTTTGGATCTAAGGAGCTTCAATAGACTGTAGTAGGTGCTTGAAAGATTTGAGCACTCACCCGATACTTTTTGTTTCATATCCTTACTAGCTGCATCTAGCTTACTAGTCAAAGGACTTCATCATTTCAAATTCATGCTTCACTACCATGATTGTGTGTCTAGGTGTTTTTACCAACGATGATACCACCATACAGGTATGCAACATATTTCCTTCACTTATAGCAGCCAACATTTGGTGCCACCAATATGATCAGTGCGGGCTTCCATACGTGCACTAGGATTCTTTTAAATGCATAATGTAACGTAGGGCCTCCATATATAACCAAGCTCTTGGGGCATTGTTGCGTTTGTACCTTTTCCATTTTTTAAGAAAACTAAATAACCCAAAACATGGATTTTCTAGATATCATTTTATGGTAGAAAACCTTTCAACAATATTTGCGCTTTTGTGACCATTGTTTTCATTAGGTTTAAAAACTATAAAAGAGACGAAATTGCGCTTTAAAGAATGTATATCTGCATTCAAGTGCAAAATGAGTCGGCAGATAGGTTTTCCTATTCACGGTCCCTATTAGCGCATTCATAAACGCTTGGTTTGCATTTTCGAATCCATTTATAACGAAAATCAATTTTACTGTTTGATGCTACTGTTCAAACCGTAACAAATGCACTAGATTAAAGATTAAAAAAGTTTCATCAGATCTAACTATAGAAGGGTTGATCTAAAAGTAGTGATAATCGACTATTTTCAGTTTGCATAAAATTAAAAAAACCCTAGCGCATCAGAACTGCTAGAAATACTAATATTTGAAGAACAGTAGAAGATTTGTGTAGATTTTGAGTGTATTTTTCACCACGCTCCTTTTTAAAGCCAACCTATTTCGTAGGCCACGTACCGCTTGATCTCAAGAATGCATTGAAACTCATAAGGTGAGCTGCTTTTTAGTATTAACACTGACATGAATTTCAAAGTTTAGGAAAATAAAACACTTGTTACTCATATTCATTATCAAACGTTTTATTTTAAAACTTTGAAAACGGCACCTCCAAAACCAAAAATGCTCACTGCGTGTAGCACTTTGCTAGCACTGCAATTAAAATTCTACCACAACTGTTTCACGTGAAGGTCAGTTTACCCTATGAATATTATTTTCATCCGATGACTTCATCGAAAGTAGCAGAAATAGTGTAGTACACTGTATTGAGTTTTGTAAGCGAGTGTACGCACATCTGTCTAAAGATGACGAAATGTATAGTTAGTTGAGTAATAAACGTTGAGGAGAGAGGATCGGTCCTCACATAGAACAACTGTGTTTTCTTTTAGTGAACAGAGCCGAGGCATATTCGACAACAATTATCAGAAGTGGGATTTTGCCTGCAATCGCAATTCTTTCGATATACATACGTGTTATACGTCTCACGTTACTGTGTATGAATTGTCTCTGGTTGTCAGTTTGGAATCGTTGCCGCAATTGAACTCATATTTACATACGTGATCGAGTTTTAGAGTGAGCGTGCAATGTCGGAAAAAGTGACTGTGAGGCAGTTGAAAGAAAAGTTAAAGTTGATGCGTTTGCCCACCTCGGGGAATAAGAGTGTTCTTCAGCGTCGTCTGAAAGACGCCATTGCTGACATGCCCGATCGTGTTCATACACCAATACAAAATAATCATGTTAGTAGTGATAGCTCGTCAATAGACGATACATGTGGTAGTGTTTTTCCGGATTATCCCGTTAATTCGACCAAATATAGTGTGAAAATGTCCAAAGCAAATAAAAGTATAGAAACGCGTGAGCAAGAATTGCTTCAACGGGAAGTGGAAGTTCTTAAAAGAGAAAACGAACTGTTAAAAATGAATACGGGAACAAATAGGTTGGGGAAAATATTCCACCCGAATGATATAAACGAAATGTTGCCATGTTTCGAGCCGAAAGACGAAATTCATGGTTCTTCCATCGAATTTATAAGTAAACTAGAGAAACTTGCAAAAGTGTATGGTTGGTGCGACGATATGTTATTGCATTACGCTAATTTACGGCTACGGGGAACAGTGAAAATGTGGAGAGATGGTGGCGATGTTCATGAATCATGGAACAAATTTTAAAATAATTTGTTGCTGGCATTTCCGGGAATTGAGGATGAAATGGATATTCATGCCAACCTCTCGAAGCGGAAAATGAAGACAAGCGAAACTTACGAAGAGTATATTTATACCATGAGACAGATTTCAAGAGGAAGAATCAGTGAAATATCAATGGTGAAATACATTATTAAAGGCTTACGCGAGCAGAGCGTACAACAAATTTTAACGTTACAACCATTTACATCAGTGTTTGAGCTTTTAAAGCAGCTTAAAGGGTACGAAGCTTTGAGGCAGCCATCACCAATTCACAGAGTAACGGAGCAAGGAGACAATAGCGCATCATGTGACGTCTCGACAGGTCAACAGAAATCGATATCAACTAAGAAGTGCTTTAATTGCAATCGACTAGGACACCTATTGAGAGATTGTAAAAAGCCGCAACGACTTAAAGGTTCCTGCTTTAAGTGTGGAATGATGGGTCACGCATGGAAGGAATGCCCAAGTAAAAGTTATGTAAATCAAATTACTATTAATAAGGAAATTGATAATTTTAATGTTCGATTTGCTTTAAAAATTGATAGTTCACAACTGGGAATTAAATATATGATTCAAGTTCTAGCACTTGTGGACACTGGTAGTCCGATTAGTCTCATTAAACGAAATGTTTTGCCTGAAGCTGTGGTACTTGAACCATGTATGTTATTAATATCCGATATTAACGGTTCTCAAATTAAATGTTCTGAAAGTATAAAATGTGAAATAATAATTGACAGTAAATCATACAATATACAATTTTACGTTGTCTCCGATGATTGCATGAACTTAACGTCTTTGTTGGGACGAGACTTTTTGAAAATTAGTAATTCTAGACTGATTATCGGTGAAGATTCGGTTATTAATAATTCTATTCAAAATATTTCCATTGAATCTGTTATTGATGATAATTTGGAATCCTTAGACGAAGTTTTTAATATAGAAGTAGAAAAAACTAATTTGGGCTATGAGATAAATATTAACGAAAATCTTTCATATAAAATTAAGAGTCAAATAAGTGAACTTATTTCGGAATATCATAATCAAACTTCTGAACATGTTAGTGAGTTTTCCAAAAAGGTCGATAGTCAGATGTCAATAATATTGACAAATGAAAAACCTGTTTGCAGTGTTCCAAGGAGATTGTCTTACGTTGAGAAGGAACAAGTCCAAGCAGTAATCGATGACCTTTTGCAGAAAGGCATAATCAGGCCGAGTTCGTCACCATATTCAAGTCCAATCGTTCTGGTTAAGAAAAGTAATAACGAAATAAGAATGTGCGTAGACTATCGTAGTTTGAATAAGATAACGCAAAAAAATAACTTTCCTTTACCACTAATTGAAGACCTCATCGATGGACTAAGCAATAAGTGTTACTTTACAAGTTTAGATTTGAAGAATGGATTCCACCACGTAGCAATGGAGGAATCTTCTATTAAATATACTAGTTTTATCACGCCTATGGGGCAATTTGAATATATGAAGATGCCGTTCGGGCTAAAAAATGCTCCGTCAGTTTTTCAAAGATACGTTTGTAAGATTTTTGATAATCTCATACGGGAAAAGAAATTGATGATCTATTTTGACGATATTTTGATAGCCACGGAAGATATAGGAGAACACATTGCAATTTTGACCGAAGTTCTAAAATTGATGAAGGAAAATTCCTTGAATCTCCGATTAGATAAATGTCGTTTTCTTTTTACGGAAATTGATTACCTCGGGTATAATATTTCTCAACAAGGTGTACGACCAAATAAAAAGAAAATTGAAGCGATACAACAATATAATGAACCACGAAACGCCAAAGAGCTAAAAAGCTTTCTGGGCTTGTGTTCCTATTTCAGGAAATTTATATCGGGATTTTCTATTATCAGCAAGTGCCTCTATGACCTTCTCAGACAGAATCGGGAATATAAATTTGACGAAGAAAAGCAAAAGTGCTTTGAGTTATTGAAATCAAAACTTTGTGAAACCCCTGTTTTGGGGATCTTTTCTCCAACCAGTAATACGGAGTTGCACTGTGATGCAAGCTCCTTGGGCTTTGGTGCAATTTTAATGCAAAGAAAGGATGATGGTTTGATGCATCCTATTTTTTATTTTTCGAAACGAACTTCTGATTATGAGTCGCGGTATTACAGCTATGAGCTTGAAACTTTGGCAATAGTGGGTGTGTTCAATGTGCATGCTATAGCTGCTCCAAAAGCATAGCATAGCATCACGTTAGCAAGTGTCAAAATACGCAGTAGCTAGGTGAAGCAGCTATGGATATTGGACAGCCAAGAGCTGCTACGAAGGCAGCCTTTACGCAGGAAATTCAAAAATAATTTTGTTTCAATTTTTTTATTGTAATTTTTGCATTTTCGTGGATCAGTTCAATACTTTCATTGCACTTTTGAAACTGTATGAAATTTAGGAGTTTTCAACATACAGCTGCACAATCCATTAAAATTTTCCTAACATAATTAAAACGTATCATTTATTTCCGGCTTTTGACGCCATATATGAGAAAAAGAGCAAAAAAAAATCGTTCGAAATTTGATAATACAGGAATCGGAGCACCCGGCCTTTTACGATTCATGCTTGCCTTCTAAAAACTCAAGATGAGCTGCGCTATGTACAAGCCAACTTAAAACTCGAGTTGAGTTTAAGTGTTTAAAAGCCCGTATTTAATTTATGCTGTCACTATTTTCAAATTTATTCCTCATCTCCTTTGTCACAAAAGCGCAAAAATTTATTTTCATTTCAATTTCAAATTGAAAATGTCGTTTAAACTGCATGTCAGCTGTGTACGCACGGCCATTTTGCCTTAGCTACTTTCTAGCTATCCTCCAGACTACGAGCAGCGAATAGCTGCTACCTTAGCAGCTATGCCGGAATCTTGGACAGCCCGACTGTCAAATAGCAAGCATCAGAAAGTAGCTATTTCGTGACATTGGACAGCCAGAGCTGCTAAAATAGCAGCTAATAGCTGCTATAGCATGCACATTGAACACACCCAGTATATGCATTGCGTCGATTTAGAGTCTATTTGCATGGCATGAAGTTCAAAATTATCACAGATTGTAATGCTCTAGCTCTTACATTGCAGAAGAAATTAATTAATTCTAGAATCAGCAGATGGGTTCTAGAGCTTTCTGAATATGATTACGAAATTGAGCACCGCCAGAGTAGCAGGATGCAGCATGTGGATGCTCTGAGCCGTTGTCAAAACATTCTCATCTTGGAGGAGTGCCCTTTCGAACAGCAGTTGGCTATTTGCCAATCAGAAGATTCCGAAATTATTAGGTTGAAAGAACTGGTACGCAAAGAAGAAAGCTCCCTTTACGAAATCCGAGAAGATCTCCTGTATCGTAAGTCAAAGAAAGCTGGCAAGCTATTGTTTTATGTCCCTGAAAGCATGCGTATACATATCTTGAGAAGTGCTCACGACCTTCACTCACATGTAGGTGTCAGCAAAGTATGTGAGATAATAAATAGGTCTTATTGGTTTCCGAACTTGACTTCTGTTGTAAAGGAGTATGTCTCAAACTGTCCGAAATGTATAGCTTTTAATACGAACAAAGGGAAACAGGAGGGTTTTCTATTTCCAATCCCTAAGTACGAACAACCTTTCCATACGATACATGTGGATCACCTTGGGCCATTTGAAGAGACTCCTACAAGGATGAAATTTATATTTGTTGTGATCGACGGATTCACAAAGTTTCTAAAGCTCTACTCCACTCGCACAACAAATGCTAGGGAGGCTATACGTTGTCTAAAGGGTTACTTTGATAGCTATAGTAGACCGATGAGAATTATTTCAGATCGTGGGTCAGCTTTCACGTCTGAGCAATTTAGAATGTTTGTGCTAAAACAAGGAGTCCAGCATATTTTGGTCGCTAGTGGGTCACCAAAATCGAATGGCCAAGCAGAACGGCCTAATAGAGATATTGTGACCATGGTGGCTAAAATGGTACAGCCCGAGCAAAATAGAGGATGGGATAAGGTTTTGACTGGAGTCGAATATAGCCATAACAACACTCTTCACCGAGCAATCGGTACAACTCCAAGTAAGTTATTATTTGGCGTGCATCAACGAAATGCAACTATAGACCCTTTATCTGAATTGTTGACTTCTAAAAATTCGGATATTCGAGACCTTACTACTTTAAGGGAAACTTCTGTTGATAAAATTAGGAAAAATCAAGAGTATAACAAAGAGCGATTTGACAGGAAACGTAAACCTGCCAAAATATATGAAGTAGGAAATTTGGTAATGATATCTAACATAGATACCACTGCTGGAGTAAATAAAAAACTCATACCCAAATATAGAGGGCCATGTAAGATTAAAACTCTAGCGCACCTGAACCGCTAGAAACACTAATGTACGAAGAACAGTGGAAGAATCGTGCAGGTTTTGAGTGCATATTCCACCACATGAGCTTCTTATTACGGCCAAACTGTTTCAAATGCCACGTTTTACTTTGGTCTCAAGAATGCATTATAACTCATATGGTAGAAGGTTTCAGATATTACCACTGGCATGGGTTTCAAATTTTATGAAAGAAAAACACTTGTTAATTATATTCGTTATCAGTTGCTTATTTCACCAAACTTTGAAAGCAGCATCTCATATAACATCAATGAAGAAAATGCTCAGTGCCTGCAGCACTGTAACTGAAGTTGGTGTTTGGGGCTGCGATCCGAAAAATTTGCAGAGCTTTGGGAATTGAAACATCGGTTATTTATTTTCATTGTAAATGTTTCCGGTATGAATACTAACTGTAAGCATTTATTGAGACAAAAGTAGCACAACCGACTCGTGCTGGCAACCTTCTGCCAGTATCAAAGCCAAGAATATATCACATCTGCTTCACGTTGTTATATTACATTCGAAGTTATAGGAGTATAAAGAAATTTAGGGTTACCTACAGGAAGTTTTTTCAAATAATCGAAAGCTTAATATTTGCTGTTTATTGTCACTACAATATCATTACCAATTGAAAATTCTACGATAAAACCGCTTAATAAAGATATTGCAAACAAACACAAAACCAACAATAGCTGGCAACCCTATCATGGCTTTTCAACCAAATTCGGCCTGAATAATGCTTATAATAGGTTCCATTAATTGTATGAAATTCGTATTGATTTCATGACTGCACTGGCAGCTATAGGGCAAAAAGTTTTATTTTCCTGAGCGAATTCTCAAAACCAAAGACACAAAAATTACAATAGCTGGCAGCACCAATCGAATTTTTCAACCAAATTTCTACCAAACAGAGTTTAGAGTAAGGTGCAGCTACTGTGTCAATTTCATGAAAATCTGGTAACTTATTCACATTTCATAGGGCAAAAAGCAGTTTTTTTTTCTTTGTAATTTTTCAAGATGGCACCACTGGCACAGAGTTGCCCCCAATTCAAAATCGCTTCTATCAGACCTGGTTCTACTTAAGTTCAATGCATTCTGTAAATTTCAATGGTATCTGATTATTGGTTCGTGAATTCCCGTGAACAGAAATTTTTGATGCTAAAAATATAGGTTAACCGGGAGAGGGTTACCGTTCTTGTCCGACATGAGATTTCCAAAGTTTAACTTTGAACGTGTAGGTAAAGCATAAGATTTGTATACAGATTGGTTTTATTGTAAGAAACGGACATTTTTAGGATATTCGATGATTTGAATGTTTTCACTTCCAAATTTTGATTTTTTCAAATTTAAGACACCAAAATTATCATAGCTGGCAGTTCCAACCGAATTTTTCAACCAAATTTCTACCAAACGTGGTTTAAAATAAGGTCCAGCTATTGTGTGAATTTCGTCACAATCGAACGATTCAATCAGAATTTATAGGGCTAAAAACAGTTATCTTTTTTAGTGATTTTTCAAGATGGCACCACTGGCACAGAATCGCCTGCATTTCAAAATTACTTCTATCAGACCTGGTCCTAGTTAAAACCAATACAGTCTGCAAATTTTAATTAATTCTGCTCATCGGATCGTGAGTTTCCGTGAACAGAAGTTTTTGATGCTAAAAATATAGGTAAATTGGGCAAGGGTTACCAGGCGTGCCCGTTATACCATATCAAATTTTATTTTTTGTCTATGTAAACAAAGCACGAAATTTACATAGGAGTGGCTTTTTTTTAAGAAACGGCATTTTTTCAAGAGAGACGATAATTTGGAGGTTTTCACTTTCAGTGCTTGCCCTAGCTTCAGGGTTGCCAGCACGCTCATCAAAAGCTACACAAATTTACAACTAAATAATACCAATATGTTCTGAAAATTTGGTAATGATTGAATAGCTTTGTCAAAAGTTATCGCAATTTAAAAATTTTCAATTTTTTCCGATCTCTTTTTAGGCACCCAGCGCACACATGGGGTTAAAAAATTCCAAAACATTATCCGATTCACATGTAAAACACGTTCGAAATTTATTTTGTCAACTTTAGTTTTGCAAAACTTATTTGTGTACGGAATAATAGGTATATTAAAAATATCACTAAAATGGCCGCCGGCGCCAAAGGGTTAAAGATTTTTAACTTTTTCTGCGACCTGGCACTATTCTGCATATGCACCAATGTGTCCTGAAAATTTCAGCTCAATCGGATGGCGCGTTCCTGAGATTTTTTCACTGAAATTTTTTGATGATATATATATATATATATATATATATAGAAATATGAATTTTTGGCCAAAGTGATTTTAATACTAATGTTCTTCTTCGAACATTAGTAAAAAGTGCGCAGTTCAAGTGTACCAGACCTGGCTTGGGAAAGAATTTGATATGCATTTAACAGTAACAGATGATGAATTCTACGTATGCCTTTTAAGCAATAGCTCTCTGAGCATTTACCCTGAAAACACACTATCATCTTTTGAGAATGTTCTTTCTGCTTCTTGTAAGCTTGGTAGCGGTTGGTTTGTTGGAATGACGGAGATAATGTTGCCAAAACGAAAAAAGGAGAGACAGTGTCAACCAGCAGTGTTTCTAAGCGTTCTAAATACAGTATCGGAGAAGAAGAAGCTAGTATGATGAAACGAAGTCGACGATCAACTGCAGCAGAATCCAGCAAGCCTGAAGTAACAGAAATAGTTGTAAAAATCATGTCTTTGAAAAAAAATCTTGTTCTCTTAAGATAAAGTGATGCTACTTTACGCAGACTTTGCTATGAAAAAAAAGATATCAATTTTTGAACATTCCTATCGTCGTTTTTCTTGGTTATTAAACCTGACTTCTATAACTACTATTTGACATCAATTAAGGCACTGATTTTCAAACAAATCGAAAAAGATCGAGATGAAAGAAGTATTCCCGACATCAGTGATTCTAAGAAGATTGCAAATTTCTGCTTACATGTTTACCAAGGCGAGAAAATCGCCGAAAAAGTTTATTTAAAATCAAACAAAAAGTTTAACTCGCTTCAGGACTTTATTGATTATATAATTGGACAGATTCCGAGGTCGAAAAGAAATCATGTAGAGCTATTAAGAATGATTGACGAATACATATATCCTGCACATAGCTTAAGACGAGAGCGGGAAAGAAAAGCGGGGATCAAACCTACCTTGCATACGTTTCATCTAAAAGACTATGGTGATGAAATAAATGTGGAACTCCAAATACCTTCGCCGATTAACATTACGGATTTTGTATCACTTTTGCTGAGTGGAATAGAGTTTTCAGACGAAGATTTAAAAAGGAAAGCTGAAGTTTCCGGTAGAACAGTGTACCAGGTACGAAAACAATTATTTTACCGAATTGGCCAATCAATTCGTCAATCCATAAGTGCTGCGACTAAAGAATCCGGTACCGATATATTATCTGATGAATGGGCAAAAACAGAATTAGATAATATTCTAAACATTCCATACAAAAGGAGTGATGGAACAACGGGTACAACACCAGTACCGATTAAAGTGTCTAAAACTGAAAATATTGCTGGTCTATTCATTGATGCATTTTTAAAAACACCTGTTGATAAACGCGATCCAGATCTGATTGATGTCTCGTTAAAAGAATCTTTCGATAAGTCAATATTTCTTGATAGTCTAAGTCGGTTGGAAAAAAACTTACATGAGCTTGATAAAAGAACACGTCCTGCTACGACATCCAAGACCGTTAGCGATTGTGAAAGCCCCAATTTAATTTACGTTTACACAGACATTATCAAACCTAGAATATTAGCTGATAAATTGGTGCGAAATCTTCGTACGATTCCTTTGCAAGATTGCGACAGTATTTTCAGATTCAATCATGTAGAGTACTGTGCTGTGGGAAAAAAATTTTTCGGAAGCATTTCTATTAAAGTCACAGATCATCAAGGTGAACCAGTAGACTTTGAACCAAGTTTTACTCCCACATATATAATGCTTCACTTCAAACGTCGGTAAGAAAAAGTATAAATATTCACATACATTGATGTAAGGGTTATAGTGTTAATATTCAATACCGATGTTAACGACATTAACTCGCACTACACACGCTATTATTTGGTCCAGAGTGGTGGAAATTTATCAGATATTGGAGACCTCTATCGAGCCCCAATTATCTATCAGCGCGGTAGAGGTATAGGAAGTTCTTTCAGTGGTTTATTACGTTATCTAAAACCTTTGGCTGCGTCAGGTGTAAAAGCTATAAAACGACAAGCGGTCAAGACTGGAAAGGCTATTATACAGGAAGTTGGTAATAAACCTCTTAAAAAACTCTTAAGAGAACCCGGACAAACTGCAGCACAGGAGTTAGCTCAGAAAGGTATAAACAAACTTTTTGATAAGATGGATGGAGCAGGTAGTCAAATGGCTATAAAAAGAGCTAACCCGTTCACAACAATTCAATTCAAGTCTTCGCCTAAGCGACTTAAAGTTGGTAAATTGAAAAAAAGTGTAAAAAGAGCTTCACGTAAAAAGATAAAAAGGGTGAAAAGTAAACGAAAAGTTATCAAGAAGCGTGTCTTGGACATATTTGATAAGTAATTAACATGTCCTCCTACAAAGAATGCATGAAATCCGAATTGGACATTTTCTCCACATCACCGATTCAAAGCAACATTTGAAAAACCGAAGAAGTTGCATACAAGCCGATAGCTTCATTGGATAACTCATCTGTACTGGAATTCATCTCTCTCGGCCATGGTGATACGGATCGTGATTTATCCAGCATATATCTACGGCTCAAAGTGCAGATGGTTAAAATAAAGGATAGTAAAGAGATGTTATTCACAGGGACTGAAACAATTAAGGGTGCTGATAGAAGAGAAGTCGAAGCTGATCCAATGGGCGTCGCAAATAATTTGATGCATTCGCTTTTTAGACAATGTACAGTTCAGTTGAATGGGAAGAATATAGCTCAAACAGACAACAACTACCAGTACAGGGCATACATTGAAAATTTATTGAATTATGGGAAAGATGCAGCAACAACTCATCTCGAATTGATTGGATGGTATCTTGACCAGAATGAAATGGAAATGATTGAAGGCGCTGGACCAAAGTCTGAGAATAAAGGTTATCTTAGTAGATCAGCACTTTTAGAGAAAAGTAATGTCGTCGAGTTAATGGGAACGATCCATAGCGACATATTTAACCAAGAGAAACTATTGATTAATGGTGTGGATTTGCGCGTCATATTATCCTTAAAAAAACTTGAATTCTACCTGTACTCGAAAGATGATAAATTCTCGCCTCGAATTAAAATACTGGAAGCAACAATGTACACGAATCATGTAAGCGTCAATCCCAATATTCTCTTGGCACATGAAACAGTACTGCAACGTTCAAATGCAGTATACCCGTACAAACGCGTCGAAGTGAAAACATACACGTTACCAACAAATACATTCACACTATCGCTGGACAATATAGTGGTTGGTCAATTACCGAACTTGCTCATTTTCGGGATGGTAGACAACGACGCCTACACCGGAAAACGTACTAAAAATCCATATAACTTCAAACACAATAACATCACGAGATTTAATTTGTCAGTTAATGGCGTACAAGTACCAAATCAACCTATAGAATTTGATTATTCAAAAGAAAAACCACTCAGCACCCGGGGTACTTGAGCCTTTTCAAGGGTACTGGTATCAATTATTTCGATAAAGATCATCAGATATCCAAACAATTCTTCGACAATGGTTGTTTTTTGCTAGCATTTGACTTTACAGCAGATAATTCATACGAATCAACTTTTGGCAGTTTATTGAATCAAGGTGTTGTGAGAATCGAGGGAAGGTTCAAAGAGGCATTTAAAAATAGTGTGACATGCATTGTATATGCAAAGTATGATACGAATGTTGAAATCGATAAAAATCGAAACGTTTACTCGAGTCTATAAAAAGGTATATAAAGAGGTTCAACACTTCGATATTTATTATTTATCTGAGCATTGGCTAGAGATAACTACAGTACCATGACTAATTGTCTAGTAAATACCGAATATTTTTCAGAAGGGCACTTTACCTTCTTTAAAAAAATTGCGTTTGCAGGTTTTATTTCACCAGATAAAAACCAAAGAGCACGGAAACAAGCACCAATACTACGAGTTCTAAGATCATGAGGCCAACGCTCCAAACACCAATACCCAATGCACCATGCACCAGATATCAAGGTCACAACTACCAGCAACCAAACTGCTACACCAAACCAAACCGAAAACCAATAGCAATCCTTCTCCCTGTCAACCCAACAAACAACAACGCCTCAAACGAAAAGATTTTGTCTACAAAACTAAAAAAACCCTCGATTTTTGTATGAAGAACCTGTCCTATTTGGCGGCGAAAAAATTTTAAAAAAGCACTACGATTTGGACAACTTTAACTCGTTTGCCCCATGTATTTCTTATGGCGATTCGCACGAAAAATCAGCGTATATCTAAACGAGCAACAAAACATCAACAAAGCACACCTTCAAAATCTTATATATCTCCTCTCCTCGTACAACGTACACCATCAATGTACCCTCCCGCTCCCACGGAAATTTTGCAACGATTCTAAACAAACAAAAGGAATTATTTTTAATGAAGAACCGGCAAGTAGTCCACTCTTACTACTATATATATATATATATATATATATATATATATATATATATATATATATATATATATATATATATATATATATATATATATATATATATATACATATATATATATATATATATATATATATATATATATATATATATATATATATATATATATATATATATATATATACATATATATATATATATATATATATATATATATATATATATATATATATATATATATATATATATATATATATATATATATATATATATATATATATATATATATATATATATATATGTATATATATATATATACATGAATAATATGGCGCTACAAAAAAGTCAATACTTGATTGTTTGACGACAAATCTATGTTCGAAGATGCACAAAGAAGTGAAAACTTGGTGGTGTCGCAAAGTCGACAAAAACTCACAAAAAAGTATACACTAATTGCCTCCGCACACGGGTCGACATTCAATCGACTCGACTGCGACTCGAACTCGAAGCGTCACACATGAAGTAGACAATTGCATCCGCACACGGGTCGACATGCAATCGACTCGACTGCGACTCGAACTCGAAACGGGTCGTTTTCTACGCGAAGTTTTGACAAACAAATAATAGCATATATTATTTATTTAGATATTTATTTTACGAAACAAGGCAACATACACAACAAGAAACCATAATATAAATCTAAAATACAATTAATCATTATAAATATAAAATAAAAATTGTCCGTAAAAAATATTTCAATACATCACAAATTTTGTAGCATTTACTCTACTTTGTTTTAATTAAATTTAGGCTAATAACGATGGAAGTTAAGCGGGTTTGGATGTGGAATGGGCTTTGGACCAGTTATTTTTGAATTTTGATTTGGTAATCTCCGAAGAGTAGTGGCTGCTTATAGAATTGAATAATCCACAGCACCTATTAATGGGCTCATTATATGATAAGTAGTGTGATGAAGGAATTCATTGAGCAGATTTGCAAATCTGGTGCGTCTTGGTCGGTTATTGAAAGTAATTTTACTAGAGAGATCTTCAATAATATTATATACTTGTATGTTATTAGTATATGTCGCTTTGTCACGTGTAACTTATATTCACCCACTATGGATTACTACAAGTAATAATGATCCGACCTTTATTGAATCCGATATGAAACTTTTCCATTAATATTCTGACAAGCATGTCCCAGGGTCCAACTAAATTCAATAGCTATACGCCTCTCTTCCACAATCTAAGTGCAAAATTCCTATCATCGCAGATGGCACTGCTATATAATCTAAGAATGTCAATACCAATCGAATCAGTAGCCATTGGCAGCAACAACTAGTGTTCAATAAAAGCTTCTCCAGTAAGTGGAAATTCATCCTGAAAAATTGCAAGCTTGTTTCTTTGTTAGGAAACTATATTATAAACACTTCGCTGTTGCTTCAATAAATAGGTCTGTTCCCGTACCTTTAGTAACTGAATTTTACTGAATTTTCCTGAATCATGTGGTGGGGAATTTCATGAAAAGTACGGGAACGCCCTCATTGTATTTCCTGAAAATTGACAACCGAAAGTATCAGTTTTCGCTTTTTGGGAGAGCAATAGTGATTATAAAGTCATCCTATGCGGTAATAAATTATCGCCACAAAAATATTCGACCTTCATAGCAACATTACGCAAAAAATATGTTGCTTGCCGCGCACATTTGAAAATATTTACTCCGTTTCACACTTCAGTATTTTTCAGTAGCTCAGACCCTGCTGAAATTTACTGAAAGAGGGGAAATTTTCAGTTTTCAGTAAAACGGAGTACGGGAACAGCTTCATTGCAATTAATCGCGATTAATCGCAATTAATCGTAGTACGGGAACAGACCTAATATATTGGTGCTAAAGTGAAATTGTTTTTGCGGGATGATTAAAATTGAAGATTTCGAACTTTTTTTTTGACAAAGTGGTTTCGAAAGTATACACTGATTCTCATCAGACACCAGCGCACACAAACTCGATTGTTTTGCGTTTTGCGGAGATGTTAAAATTTGTCACAACTAACGTAAATAAAAATTACTGATTTACAACTGCAAGTGGTCACATCAGCCAAGTAAGCACTGTAAGCTGGAGTCTGATGAGAATCAGTGCATACGATCAAACCATTTTGTAAAAAAAACATTTTCTATAAAATTTTCTATTTTAATCATCCCGCAAAAACAATTCCACTTTGATTCTGCTTTCGACGGCTTATTCCGCAAAACGATCGAGTTTCCCGTATCAATTATGCTCTGCTTTATCTATGCTGATTTATAGACAAGAAGGGAACAATGATCACAAATCAATAACCTTTATGAACATATAGGTGCAACTATTTTGTGGCCAACATAATTAAAATATATGTAAGAAAATTTCATTTATATAACATTACAATATGCAACATTACATTATGCAAACATATAAAAAAATACATACGTGATACGTTATCAGAAACACTAATATTTTTCAAAGAACCAATAATAATAATATATAAAATAAAATAATTAATAATGCATACATTATAAAAAAAACTCTAGCGCACCTGAACCGCTAGAAACACTAATGTTCGAAGAACAGTAGAAGAATCGTGCAGGTTTTGAGTCCATATTCCACCACATGAGCTGCTTATTACGGCCAAACTGTTTCAAATGCCACGTTTTACTTTGGTCTCAAGAATGCATTATAACTCATATGGTAGAAGGTTTCAGATATTACCATTGGCATGGGTTTCAAAGTTTATGAAAGAAAAACACTTGTTAATTATATTCGTTATCAGTTGCTTATTTCACCAAACTTTGAAAGCAGCATCTCATATAACACCAATGAAGAAAATGCTCAGTGTCTGCAGCACTGTAACTGAAGTTGGCGTTTGGGGCTGCGATCCGAAAAATTTGCAGAACTTTGGGAATTGAAACATTGGTTATTTATTTTCATTGTAAATGTTTCCGGTATGAATACTAACTGTAAGCATTTATTGAGACAAAAGTAGCACAACCGACTCGTGCTGGCAACCTTCTGCCAGTATCAAAGCCAAAAATATATCACATCTGCTTCACGTTGTTATATTACATTCGAAGTTATAGGTGTATAAAGAAATTTAGGGTTACCTACAGGAAGTTTTTTCAAATAATCGAAAGCTTAATATTTGCTGTTTATTGTCACTACAATATCATTACCATTTGAAAATTCTACGATAAAACCGCTTAATAAAGATATTGCAATTAAACACAAAACCAACAATAGCTGGCAACCCTATCGTGGCTTTTCAACCAAATTTGGCCTGAATAATGCTTATAATAGGTTCCGTTAATTGTATGAAATTCGTATTGATTTCATGACTGCACTGGCAGCTATAGGGCAAAAAGTTTTATTTTCCTGAGCGAATTCTCAAAACCAAAGACACCAAAATTACCATGGCTGGCAGCACCAATCGAATTTTTGAACCAAATTTCTATCAAACAGAGTTTAGAGTAGGATGCAACTACTGCGTCAATTTCATGAAAATCTGGTTTCTAATTCACATTTCATAGGGCAAAAGCAGTTTTTTTTCTTTGTAATTTTTCAAGATGGCACCACTGGCACAGAGTTGCCCACAATTCAAAATCGCTTCTATCAGACCTGGTTCTACTTAAGTTCAATGCATTCTGTAAATGCCAATGGTATCTGATTATTGGTTCGTGAATTCTCGTGAACAGAAGTTTTTGATGCTAAAAATATGGGTTAACTGGGAGAGGGTTACCGTTCTTGTCCGACATGAGATTTCCAAAGTTTTACTTTGAACGTGTAGATAAAGCATAAGATTTGTATACAGATTGGTTTTATTGTAAGAAACGGACATTTTTAGGATATTCGATCATTTGAATGTTTTCACTACCAAATTTTTATTTTTTAAAATTTAAGACACCAAAATTATGATAGCTGGCAGCTCCAACCGAATTTTTCAGCCAAATTTCTACCAAACGTGGTTTAAAGTAAGGTCCAGCTACTGTGTGAATTTCGTCAAAATCGAACGATTCAATCAGAATTTTTAGGGCTAAAAACAGTTATCTTTTTTAGTGATTTTTCAAGATGGCACCACTGGCACAGAATCGCCTGCATTTCAAAATTACTTCTATCAGACCTGGTCCTAGTTAAGACCAATACATTCTGCAAATTTCAATTAATTCTGCTCATCGGATCGTGAGTTTCCGTGAACAGAAGTTTTTGATGCTAAAAATATAGGTAAATTGGGCAAGGGTTACCAGGCGTGCCCGTTATAACATATCAAATTTTATTTTTTGTCTATGTTACCAAAGCACGAAATTTACATATGAGTGGCTTTTTTTTGAAGAAACGGCATTTTTTCAAGAGAAACGATAATTTGAAAGTTTTCACTTTCAGTGCTTGCCCTAGCTTCAGGGTTGCCAGCACGCTCATCAAAAGCTACACAAATTTACAACTAAATAATACCAATATGTTCTGAAAATTTGGTAATGATTGAAAAGCTCTGTCAAAAGTTATCGCAATTTAAAAATTTTCAATTTTTCCCGATCTCTTTTTAGGCACCCAGCGCACACATGGGGTTAAAAAATTCCAAAAAATTATCCGATTCACATGTAGAACACGTTCGAAATTTATTTTGTTAACTTTATTTTTGCAAAACTTATTTGTGTACGGAATAATAGGTATAATAAAAATATCACTAAAATGGCCGCTGGCGCCAAAGGGTTAAAGATTTTTAACTTTTTCTGAGACCTGGCACTATTCTGCATATACACCAATGTGTCCTGAAAATTTCAGCTCAATCGGATGGCGCGTTCCTGAGATTTTTTCACTGAAATTTTTTGATGATATATATATATATATATATATATATATATATATATATATATATATAGAAATATGAATTTTTGGCCAAAGTGATTTTAATACTAATGTTCTTCTTCGAACATTAGTAAAAATACTTTCATACCTCTTCCATAAAATCAGCTTCATGTCTTTAAGACTTAGGGTTGAAATAACCTCACGTTGTATGCCGAACGTTAATACTCTTGTACTATTTAAGTGAAAAGCCACTATCTTTCTTTAATCATTACAATACTAACTTACGCACTTTCAGCACAAAGAAACAAACAGACAAATCAAAAGAGTTTCAATCTGCAGCAAACATTTAACTCTTGAACTCAGTAATAAATCCAGTACAGAAACGAAACATGCAAATAACATCTTGTGTTAAACAACGAATTCATAACAGTATTCATACATACAAATAACATCCTAAATTCATTCGCCCAAAGCATACCAGCTCCAAGTTCTGTAGCGAAATAGAAACCAAACAGAGTACGCTACATATTGTGCTGCGTCCATTCACAAATATTTCTGAGCCATTTAGCGGCTGAATAAGCGAGGGGTTTTTGATTTTCTCTACTCAGGAAGACGCGGTGAGCTGAGCAGCGTCCGCGCTGCTATTCGGGAACATTCATTACGAAGTGTTTAAGACCATCGATTGCGTGATGCTTGCAATGGGGTGTATGCACACATCACGGTACGTGTATTGAGGCAAGATCACTTAAGTGTTCTGTGTAGCATATTTCAATATGCTGCAATGAACTGAGCGTTCTGGCTTAGAATGGTACCAGATGCATGAGGTTTTCACTCAAACGCAAGATATCCTATCGCGTTGCTGTAAAACTACTTTTAAGGCACTTTGGCTGTGAGAACTATCTCGTGTGTGAGATAAATAGTGTTTTGAGTTTCGTAAATTTTATAATTATTGATGTTGGATGCTAATTCATATAAAATCAATTGATTTCCTTTGAATTTCAATATGTATTGTTAAGCTATTTTTCTTGTGTAGGGAATATTTAGCAAGGGAAGCACTGCTTCCTTTGCGTACAACGACGAGCCGCCCCTGTTTGAATTTCGTTCTCTTCGCAGGATTTCATCGAAAGTTTCAGCGGTTAAACGTTGTTTGAGGCTGCCATCCAAAAAATGTTCAAAACTCGAAAAATTTAGAAAAGAATTCCTTATTTTTATTGCAAATGCTTCGCATATGAGAACGTTGTTTGAAGCATCTGTTGGTGCAATATTTACGGAAATGGCTAATGCTGGTTAGCCTGTGTCAAAAGCAAAGCATAATACATACCAAATCTGCTTCACGTTAAGTTAAACCCAACCAGTAAATTTCGTTTCGATTGAATCACTGCGCTGGAAGTTATACGGGTGAAAAGAATTTTAGGGTTACCACCTTCAAAACTTTTCAAATTTTTAAAGCGTTAATATTTCTTGTTAATTGTCGTTGCAGGATCATTTCCATTTGGAAATCTAATGACATAATCGCTCAGTAAAGAAATTAAACAAAATTACAAAAATTGTCATAGCTGGCAGCCCTTTCATGATTTTGGTACGAAATTTCTACGACATTTGGTTCACATTAAAGTCCATTTACTGCGTGAACTTCGTTCCGATTTCTACACTGGACCGGAAGTTATAGGGAAAAAAGCTTTATTTTGCTGAGCAAATTTGCAAGATTTAGGAGACAAAAATCACCCTAG
Source organism: Nemotelus pantherinus (assembly GCA_963978885.1). Lineage (NCBI taxonomy): Eukaryota > Metazoa > Arthropoda > Insecta > Diptera > Stratiomyidae > Nemotelus > Nemotelus pantherinus. The sequence goes on from OZ022264.1 coordinate 115,361,140, forward strand.
CTGGCAACTCTATTCTAATTTTTCAACCAAATTTTCATCAAATGTTACATAGAGTAACATCCAAGTACTGGATGAATCTTGTCAAAATCTGATGGCTGAATCGGAAGTTATAGGCCAAAAACCGGTTTTTTTTCTCAGTGATTTTTCAAGATGGTACCACTGGCACAGGGTTGCCCGCATTTCAAAATCACTTCTATCAGACTTGGTCCTAGCTAATACCAACATGTTCTGTAAATTTCATTATGATTGGATAATCCGGTCGTCAGTTCTCGTGAACAGAACTTTCGAGTGCTGAAAATAGAGGTAATTTGGTGATGGGTTGCCGTTCTTGTGCAAATCGAAATTTTAAAAATTTCAATTTGACATGATGGACAAAGGTTAAAATTTATCAGTGATTTGATTTTTTTGTCAAAAATCAAAAATTTTTCAGGAAGGTCAATGATTTGAAGGTTTTTTTTTCAAGAGCCTGCCGTAGCTGCAGGGTTACCCGCACTATCTTGAAAATCAACGTGTGCTAAATTTTAGTCAACATTAATACGCTCTGCAAATCTCACGACGATCCATTGCTTTTCTTAGAAGTAATGACAAATCAAAATTTGAAAAAAAATCCTTGCCTACTTTTAGGCACCCTGCACCCACACACGGCTCAAAATTTTCAGTTCTTTATCATAGACGAGCTTAGAACATAATTAGTTTTCATTCCCAATACTTTTCTTTAACAAAAATTTACACTGTTTGGATATATAGGAGTACCTCAAAATTCACTAAAACGCTCGCCGCCGCCAAAAGGTTTAGAGTATCTGAATTTGAGAAAGTTGTGGACCTACCTACTATATACATCTACGTTCTCCGAAAATTTCAGCTCAATCGGATCGGCCACTCCAGAGATTACTTCTATTAACCGATTTGCTGATATAGATATATATATAAATAAAGAAATATGAATTTTCGGCGAAACGAGTTTAATACTATTGTTCTTCGAACATTAGTAAAAAGATTAAAAAGCCATTCGAAGGCATTTTTGATGTCACTAGGATTAAGCCCTACATAAACTTAAGATCAAATAAAGCTTTTGAAGCACCTGTATATATATAGTATAAAGGAAAAATAATTAAGATAATAAGAATAGCCATTATTGAAACGTATAATGAGTTGTAAGAGTTATATCCATATTTTGCTAATACATCATAGTTTGTAGATTATTTCATTTATTCTTAAAGAGAGGCTATAATTAAGTTTTTGTGTGTATAAAATTTCAATGCATTAAAGTGTTTAAGAATTTATAGTACATACTTGTACAGTTTAATAGTGTTTTAATAATGTTAATCGAGGTCGATTAAAGTCAGGATAGCCGAATGTAGTACACTGTATTGAGTTTTGTAAGCGAGTGTACGCAGATCTGTCTAAAGATGACGAAATGTATAGTTAGTTGAGTAATAAACGTTGAGGAGAGAGGATCGGTCCTCACATAGAACAACTGTGTTTTCTTTTAGTGAACGGAGCCGAGGCATATTCGACTACAATAGAAATATCTTTGGTGCTGCCATCCGAAAAGTTTCCAGGAATTGGAAGCTTCAGGTGTTTGCCATATGAATATCTAATGGTAGCACAGATGCTACAGTGTAGAAATAACAAATATATATCTTGCTCATCAAAACCGCTACGAATACTGATTTTCGAAAAATATGTGTTTGTGTGACTAGAAAACATGAGCAAAACAGTTTTGTTGTGGCGTCATCTCAATCATTTATTTCTTCAGGCGGATACATTAGAAACACTATCTTCTGGTTAAACATGTTTCCATCTCACAATTTTTCATGCGACCGAAGAGGTATTGTGATTAGGGATTCCAATCCCGAACCATATTTTCAATCCCGGGATTACGGGATTAAAAAATCTCAAATCCCGGGATCCCGGGATCCCGGGATTTGAAAATCAAAATACAACACAACAAAATAAGTCAAGTTTCTAGTAAACAGATTATATAATTTGCCATCATTTCAAAACTACAACAATAAGTAAGCTCAAAACTGTATAAAAAATTGCATTATTACTAATTTATATTATTGATGCAAATAAAAACAATAATTTTGATTATTCAAAACGTTGACAGTATGAAGACAGATATTAAAAATTACATCTATTACAAATTACAACAAAAAATCACGACCAAAAACCACAACAACAAAACACAACTCTTAGAATTGAGATATATAATAAAGTAACATATAAAAAATTCGGCCAAAGTTCATTAGGTTTTTCGGAAATAACATTGAAGCAATAACAAAGCATCTAAGGTATCGTCTCCAAGCCTGCTTCTAAATTTATTCCCGATTTTGGACGCCACGGAAACGGTCGAGAAATATTGGTACGCCTGCTCCAAACTATGCAAGTGCCACCACTTTCGAAAAGATTCATCTCTTTTGCAATGGTTTTAATTAGATTAGTTTCTTGCGGCATTTCATGATTGATTATTTTCATACTTTTGCAGCTCTTCTTGTAGCGTTAATTGACGACTACCTTGTTCTGATCAATATGGGTATCTACTGGGTTCTCTTCATTTCTTTGGCTACCAAGCATAGGGTTCAGCATCTAGATCATTGAAGTATTTTTTTTTAATATTTGCTGTTTGTTTGCTATTTATTTTTTTAAATATTTGTTGCTTGGTTTCAAAAATAGAGATTTTATTTCACTTGGTAAATTTTCGCTGGTACAATGTGGATTCTGGAGATAGCTTAGCATACCAGATAGCTCGGTACACTGACGCTCTTCTATTCGGTCCAATATTGCAATTTTCATAGCATTCAGAAGAATGGACTGTTTTTCTCCTAACAGCCTACATACAAATCTTGATGAAGTATTAGCAGTGCATAAATTTGCAAGCCTGCGATTTAAGGCCTCCACAGCCAATTTTACAGGGAGTAAAACTTCAATAATTTTCTGAATCGAATCAAACTCTGTTGCTTCTAATTGCTCTGAATATTGCAGGCCTATTAATGTATACTATTTTTCAAAATGGGAAACTATTCGAGCATTGTCAAGAGACTATTTCATCTTGTTTTACAATCCATTTAAAGCAGACAGTTAGATGCCTTGCTCGGATCCGACATTGTTTTAAAGATCGTTATTATTTTTCGTTGGAGTTTTTTTAAAATATAAAACTACCTAACGAACTTTCTTTATGCATGCGCTGATGTCCTTCGTCTGATCTAGCGTGTCTTGCAGGCGACCGGTTTCAACGTAGTTAGCTGATTCAGGACCATCCAAATCTTCGTGGTCGTCGTTCAGACTATCAGCTGCTTCATCAATTCTTTAATCTGGAATGGACCTCATATTATAGCGAACATCACAAACTGCCAAGTGGATGCTATGCGCCAAACAAATATGTTGCTCTGTACCAACTAGTCTGCCTACTTTTCGCATTTCGTTTGACCCATCAGTTACGATGGTAACAATGTCTTTTCCTAGAGAAACATTAAACTCATATCTAGGTAGTTTCCAGCTATCATTGATATTCTTACTCGCACCAAGCTTCAGTAAGAATTTACTAAGTAGATGTTTATATTTATATAGCGCCTATTTGCAGTCAAGGTCCATTAATCAAACATCAAACTGAACCGTTCACCTGAGATACTAGCCTGTTATATCTTATTTTTTATTATTTTCTTTATCCTGCTTGCATAGCCAACAACCTTTTTTTGATTGTTGTTAAGGATTTTGGTAAATCTGTGTATGCATTCGCTAGTATTAATTTCCTCAAATCATTCGATGTAACGAATGCACTAAATGCGAAACAGTCCATACTTATTTATTTACAAATCCCTTTGTATTCTCTTGTTAACTGTTACATCGGTTTGTTTTGCTCTATTCTTTACGCATTTTGATGTGAGCTAATTGTTTTCTCATAAATATGGATTCTATTTGCACTTTTCGAGTCTTGCTGTAACTTGATTGCCGATAATGCTTGACTCCCGGCCCCGAAATCCCAGCCAATTTCTGATCCCGAAAATCCCGGGATTAGAAGTCATCAATCCCGGGATTTTCGGGACCAGAAATTGGCCGGGATCCCGGGATTGGATTCGCTAATTGTGATGGAGCGTTAACCTTTCGTTGCAGATGGATGGTTTCTGCAGTAGGCCTATTACCCATCAAATTAGAAAAGAAGGAAACAGTACAAATCTTTTTAGTCATATTGCTTTAAACTTTTATGCATAACCTTTCATTCTATCAACTTACCTAGTTTTGAATTTGTTTTAAAAGAAATAGATAAGGATCATTAAAAAAATTCTGCAAACGTATTTGGTATATCTTTATCACTTCATCGTTTGCTTAAGAGCATATTCCATGCGGCAATTTTGAAGCCAACATTTGTAGTGTCCCTCATGAAAAGTATTCTCATAATGACATACCAAAAAGTTGATTTCATAAATGCCACCATTTATCTTCAGCTGTTTCCTTAAAACAGTTGTTTTATATTCTATTGCACATTTTCGCACAACATTTCCAATCTGCCCATCAAATGGAATAATTTGAATCAGCATTAAATTACCGAGGCTTAAAATCGGGCATTTTTCATTTCGTTCGCCTATATCCTACAGGGAGTCTGATATACGCTCCCATTTATTTAGTTTGTGTTTCACAATTTCAAGTGAATCTGCTCCTACGAGATCTTCATTCACAAAAACTCTGAAACACAATAGAGGATCAACGCGGCTGCTCTGAAAATCACAACTTAAACAAAGCAAGATGTATTCTACTTGAAAAGTGAAATTTTCCCTCAAAACTGGTGACATATTAAGAATTTCCGTGAATAAATCATGTGCGTCTTGTTGTTGACAATCTGTTAAATAGCCGCCTACTTTTGATCGTATATGCCGTGACGTAAAACATCGAGATTGGTCATTACTTACAGTGAACAAATGTAAGTTAACGTCACACAAATTTTGCATGAACGATTCTTCCTGCATGCCATGGAAGATAAAGTTTGAACGGTTCAACAGAACTTGAGAAACTTCATTTGCATAGCACGATACTCCGTTAAAATTTTCAAACTTTTGTACAGTGTATTCAGAAGTACAAAGCTTATTACTAACTTTCGATGAAAATTAGTATTAAACTCGCTTCGCCGAAAATTATATATATATATATATATATATATATATATATATATATATATATATATATATATATATATATATATATATATATATATATACGTACGTACACAACCTTATCATAAATTAAATTTCATTTATTTATTAATTAAACAAAATTTTCGTCATTTTTATTAATTTCATGAGTTCTACGCAACTGAAACTATCTAAAACAAAACAGCATTCCGTAATATTAATGTTAATTTTTAAAATTAAGCTATAATTCATGTCAAAAAATTGCACGTACATAAAAAAATTTCTACATACATTCAGAAAATTAATTACGTTTTCTACTTCTAATAGCGTGTGTGGTGTTCTTTCACTGAAATTACATTCTTAAAGCAATTGTTCATTGAATGAGCTAGTTTTGTACTAATTTCAGTTGTTAGTTTTTCCCACTTCTCTCAAATTACCTCCTTGAGGTCAGCTTGGCTTATAATATGATGTTCCGGCACTTTATTTTCGAAAACATCCCAAAGATATTCGATGAAATTAAGGTCAGGTTATTGGGGTGGCTGAGGAAGCACAGATTTCACGTTAGACACTAACCACTCTTTTACTAGATGCGAGAAATATTTTGGATCATTGTCATGTGCTAGTGAAATTTCGTCGCTAATTCCAATTTTTGAAGCACTGGCTCTTAAATTAGGCTTTATTATTTCTAAGTTCTAATGCTTGTCCATAGTGCTTTCCACAAATACTTAATTTCCAACGCCATTTGCTTCCATCGCTCTCCAAACCATAATATTTCCACCTTCGTGTTTCTCAGTGGGTCCCAAATTTTTGAACTCCAACGCTAAATTGACTCTCTGCCGAACAAATCGCCGCCCATCAGGACCAAAAAGATTATAATTACTTTCATCTACTAAAATCACATTTTCCCAAATTCGGTTTGACTTTTTAACATACTGTCTGGCACACTCAAAGCGTCGGGCAACATTTTTCCTGGAAATGAACGTTTGTGTTCTTGCAATGCATCTCTTGTAACACTTTTTATGGAAAAAATTTCGCACCGTTTGGGCATTCAACGATATTCCGTCGTTTCTTTTAAGGTCTGCAGCTATTTTGGGAGCACTTGTTTTTGGATCCTTCTTAATAATTCTCTAAATTTTTTATCCAAATGCTCAGCTAAAATTTTCTTCCGACCTCTTCCTTGGGCAATTGCAAAGCTTTTGTTGCTTTTTGACATTTTTACTAAAGTTCGAAGAACAATACGAACAACAACTCGTTTCAACGAAAATTCATATTTATATATATATATATATATATATATATATATATATATATATATATATATATATATATATATATATATATATATATATATATATATATATATATATATATAAGCAAAATTATTAATTGAGATAATCTCTGGAGTGGCCGATCCGATTGAGCTGTAATTTTTGGAGAACGTAAATGTATATAGTAGGTAGGTCCATGATTTTCTCAAATTCAGATATCTTACACCTTTTGGCGGCGGCGAGCGTTTTAGTGAATTTTGAGGAACTCCTATATTTCCAAGCAGTGTAAATTTTTGTTAAAGAAAAGTATTGGAAATGAAAACTAATTATGTTCTTAGCTTGTCTATGATAAAGAATTGGAAATTTTGAGCCGTGTGTGGGTGCAGGGTGCCTAAAAGTAGGCAAGGAATTTTTTTCAAATTTTGATTTGTCATTACTTCAAAGAAAAACAATGGATCATCGTGAAAATTACAGAGCGTATTGATGTTGACTAAAATTTGGCACATATAAATTTTCAGCATAAAGCAGATAACCCTGTATCTGTAGCAGGCTGTTGAAAAAAAAATCCTGCAAATCATTGTCCTTCCTGAAAAATTTTTGATTTTTGACAAAAATTTCAAATCTTTCATAAATTTTGTCCTTTGTCCTTCATCTCAAGATAAAATTTTCAAAATTCCGATTTGCATAAGAACGGCAGCCCATCACATCACCCATCACATCTATATATAAGCAAATATATATAAGCAATTACCTCTATTTTCAGCACTCGAAAGTTCTGTTCACGAGAACTGACGACCGGATAATCCGATCATAATGAAATTTACAGGACATGTTGGTATTAACTGGGACCAGGTCTGATAGAAGTGACTTTGAAATGCGGGCAACCCTGTGGCAGTGGTGCCATCTTGAAAAATAACTGAAAAAAAAACATCTTTTTGGCCTATTACTTCCGATTCAGCCATCAGATTTCAACAAAATTTACACAATACTGGAATGTTACTTTATGTAACATTTGGTGAAAATTTGGTTGAAAAATTAGTATAGGACTGGCAGCTGTGGTGATTTTTGTCTCATAAATCTAGCAAATTTGCTCAGCAAAATAAAGCTTTTTTCCCTATAACTTCCGGTCCAGTGTAGAAATCAAAACGAAGTTCATGCAGTAAATGGAACTTAATGTAGACCAAATGTCGCAGGAATTTCGTACAAAAACCATGAAAGGGTTGCAGCTATGACAATTTTTGTAATTTGGTGGAATTTCTTTACTGAGCGATTATGTCATTAGATTTCCAATTGAGAATGATCCTGCAATGAAAATTAACAACAAATATTAACGTTTTAAAAATTTTAAAAGTTTTGAGAGTGGTGACCAGTGCTGCCATTTGAGCATTTTGAATGCTAGATCTAGCATTATTTTTTCCAAAACGGCATTCGAAATTCGTAGTTGGCATCTAGCATTATTTTTAGCATTTAGATTTAGGTTTCGGAATAATCTGGCATTCATTTATTTACAATATCGCCCATAAAATTTTAATTTCAAAGTCCAAAATATAAAGATTATATATATTGCTTTGAATTGGTAACGTTCAATTTAATCGTGATGATGCTAAAAATCGGTGATGGAGTTCCATTCACTTTACAATCCCAGGAGCCTCGGGCATCTGCAAGTTCAAGTTTACCAAAGTATGTGCATTCTAGTTAGATATTTTTCCCTCAACAATGTGATTTAATTGTTTTGCTAGAGCTTCAAATGCAAGCAATCGCACGGATACCGCTGGAGAAAAATCTTCGCTATCCGACACTGATACTTTTTCTTCACTTAAAAATAAATAATTGTTGCTGTTTTGATTGAGAGATTCGAAACGATGTTTTGAAAAATATTGATAAAAATAAGCTTTACACAAAAGAAGAAAATTAAGATATAACTGATATGTCTGTAATAGATATAAAATCATTTTGAGATGTAAATTTTAAACTTCTAATTGTTTTTTGTTACACATAGGAGGGTTGATCAATAAGTAATGATAATGAATATAAACCAAGGTGATTAAACTTAAAACATATATTTATTTTTCAACGCAGTCTTCTAATAAGTTAATACATTTAGTTCATATTTTTTCCAAACCCAGGATACCCTTTGAAAAAAATTCTTTATCTGGACTCTCCCAAAATGACTAAACAGCGACCATCATTTCCCTATTATCTTCAAATTTCTTACTCCGAAGGTGTTGTTTGAGCCGAGGAAGAGGTAGAAGCCACTGAGAGCTAGATCTAGTGAAAAGGGTGGGTGCTCGAATCCTGTTTCTTTAATTACATCCATCGCAACTGCAGCATTGTAAACCGGTGCGTTATTTTGAAGAAACAAAGCTCCGGTTCGCAGTTTGCCGTGTCTTTTCTCCTTCATCGCCTCCCGCAATCTTCTTATTTGGTAAGCTAAGTAAGAGCTTGATATAGTGGCTCCTATTTCCAAATATTCCACCACAATAATTTTTCAGCGTCCCAAAAAACTGATGCCATAACCTTTCCTGTTGAACTTGACACTTTGAATTTCTTCGGCGTCGATGAAGAGGGTCACTTCCATGTCATCGATTGCATTTTGGTTTCTCGATCAAAATGGTGGATCCAGTCCTCGTCCATGGTCACGAAATGTGACAAAAAATTCTCATTTTCCTGGAACTTTTCGAAATTCATAATTGAAATGTCGACTCGTTTCTTCTTATGCTCGTCCGTTAACATTCTCGGGCAGAGACCTTTTTCATATGTATTTTGTTGGCAAAGATTTTTCGAACACTACCATATGAGATCCCTTTGACTTCAGCTACATTCCTGAGGGTCACTTTTTGATCTGCCAATACGACATCTTCGGCTTTTTTTACGTTGTCTTCAGTGAGGGATGTGGATGGACGCCCTTCGCAGTATTCATCTTCAGTGTATGTTCTTCCCAGCTTAAACTCCTTGGCCTAGAGTGCAACGGTGGAATATGGAGGAGCAGATTCCTTTAATGTTTTCACCATGTCGCCGTGTGCCTCTGGGAGACAATTTTTTTAAACAGATTTTCAAACAAATTTCGCTTGCCCCCATTTTGATGTTCTCTCTTCGTCTGTTCGTATTCAAACGAATGTAACTCCTCTTAGAACTGTATTATACTGAAGCTAGTGCTTTCAGCACTTTGAATCCCTGGAATCGTGGCCTATTTATATGTTTTTTCATGCTGACTTTGTGAGTATGTGTAGTAGTAAAAATCTTTTTTAAAATTTTATGCGAAACATAAATAACCGATAATCATTCCTTATTGATCAACCCTCATATAAATATACATATTGTTTTCATATTGAACCATGTTTATCACAATTTTAGACAATTAAATAAGAAAGCATTATTTAGCATTATAATTTTACAAGACCTAGCATTATTTAGCATTAAATAAAAGTGAATCTAGCACTATGCCAAATAAATAAATGGCAGCACTGGCGGTGACCTTAAAATTCTTTTCACCCGTATACCTTCCAGCGCAGTGATTCAATCGAAACGAAATTTACTGGTTGGGTTTAACTTAACGTGAAGCAGATTTGGTATATTTTTTGTTTTGCTGCTGGCACAGGCTAACCAGCATTAGCCATTTTCGTAAATATTGCACCAACAGATGCTTCAAATTACATACTCATATGTAAAGCATTTGCAATAAAAATAAGGAACCAATTTTTAAATTTTCCGAGTTTTGAACATTTTTCGGATGGCAGCCTCAAACAACGTTTAACCGCTGAAACTTTCGATGAAATCCTGCGATGAGAACGAAATTCAAAGGATAAGTTGATTTTACTATTAGCTTGTTAAGGTAAACTTATTGCTGCTTTATTGAAAAAGTATTGCCAGCACTGAACATTTTCATCATTTGTGTTATAGTTGAGTTTTGTTGCTTGAGATAAGGAATGGTTGTACAAAAAAGTGTATTACGTCTTCCCACACTTTTTTGTCACTCAAAGACAATTTCTTCGAAAATTAGTTTTCTAGCGGTTCTGCTGCGCTAAACTTTGATATCTGTTCGCATGGTCGAACGTGGTGTGCCAATGATCCTTGATATTGCGGCATAACTTTTACCTTCCTCCTTAAAATCTACGATTCATTTATTCACTTCAACAGGAAGTTTGCGGTGTGATTCGCCTATTTTAGAATTTAAAAAAAAAATAATTTCTGCACCGCTCTATTGAGCATTTACAACTACTTCCTTCAATAAATGAGGGTCGTGTGTAAATCTGCACTGGAAACTAAGTGCCATTACTTTTCTTTTACATGAGATCATAAGTTAATCTTGTGTGTATGTGCAATTTTTTTTTGTACGTGCAATTGTTTTACGTACTTTTTTGCTGTACTGTGACAGTAAAAGCTAATATAACAAAAAACTGTTTTGCTCTAATAAACTTTAATAGAATAGAATTTATAAATACCTAAAGAACGAAAAAAGTTTTTTTATATAATAAATAGAAGAGTTTTTATTGGAGTAAGGGTACTGTACGTGCAATTTTTTGAAACAGTATATATATAAACATCAATTTTACTATAAATATATATAAATATATATATATATATACATATATATATATATATATATATATATATATATATATATATATATATATATATATATATATATATATATACATATATATATATATATATATATATATATATATATATATATATATATATATATATATATATATATATATATACATATATATATATATATAAATATATATATATATATATATATATATATATATATATATATATATATTTATTTATATATATATATATATATATATATATATATATATATATATATATATATATATATATATATATATATATATATATATATATATATATATATATATATATATATATATATATATATATATTTATTTATATATATATATATATATATATATATATATATATATATATATACATATATATATATATATATATATATATATATATATATATATATATATATATATATATATATATATATATATATGTATATACATAAATATATATATATATATATATATATATATATATATATATATATACATATATATATACAGTAGACCCTCGTTTATCCGTGCTAATTGGTTCCAGGCAAGGCGCGGATAAACCGAAAAAACGGTTGATCGAGGGAGCCAATTTTTCAGAAATAAAATCACTAGTAATTACAAAATAATATGTACATATCTATATTGCACATACATATATATAAATATGTAGATACATATTTTTTCCAAGCTTATTCGTAGGACTTTATTTAACAACAAAATGACAAAAACTGCAATCAGTACGTGTGATAGTTCGAATGAAAATGTGCATTGTAAATCATTTTTGAAAGAAAGACGTAATTTTGGTTTGACTGATGCGTTCCTGCTGTTCTTTAATTACTTCCTCTCTAAACAATATTACGGAATGATAAAATTGGTTGTAGTTTTTGCCATCTGATGAATCAATGAACTTAATAAGTAAATCTAATGAATCGCGTGCGTCCTTTAGTTTAATTTTTTCTTCAGTTTCTGTCTCTTCAAACAAATCGTCATCCTCTGAAACGTCCTCTTGGCTTTTTGAGATATGCTGCGCGATATCATCTTCACTCAAAAAGTGATAGCCGGGATCCTGCATATCCGCCTCCAACCATTCCTCGATGTCGTCTATAGTTACCCCGTTTTCACCAGCTGACGTTAACAATTCATCAAAATCGACTGCAGTCAAGCCTTCATGATTTTCATTGTAGTCGTCGTCGCTGTCATCTTTTAAAAGCATATTCCAACCATGAATGAGAGTGGTTTCCTTGACATCTTTCCATGCTCTGTCCCAATTGAAAATGGCGGATTTGATTGTGTAATTTTTTAAATTTTTTAGCGTTCGTTCTCCTTACGTCAAAATATAGAATTTAACATAAAAATATATCAACACTAATTAACATACCCCTTTTATCAACTTCTTCGTCGTCCGCCACAACCACCCTTCACTGGCTTTAAAATCGGAACACCCAAACCGTTCCGCGAATCTTAATGCAGCACTTTTAAGCTCAGGACCACGAATTGGGATGCCAGAGGATCTTTGCTGCTTATACCATTTTAACACAGCATCCTCTATATCGATGTTTTTCGATGTTCGAAGAGTTTTTTTAGAGGACGAACTATGCATTTGGGCAGCGCGAATTTGACTTTTCTTTTTTATTAAGTCCCGAACCGTACTTTTACCGATATTAAAGTCCTGTGCTACAACACTAACAGGAACACCTTTATCAATCCTATCCAAAATTTCGTTCTTAGAGCCAATGGACAAAACCGTTCGTTTTCTTTTCAAGTTATTGATATTCTTAGACATTATTCAGCCGTTACAAAACAGTGGAAGAAAAAGAATTTAAATGCACGAACGAATATGACGACGAATGAATTGCCCAATAGAAAACTTTTGATAATCGCAGAAAACTCTACTAAACGTCTCGATATATGTATACAACGTATATGACGAATGAATTTCACAATAGAATGCAATGTGCACGACATTCTCCCTCGTTTATCCATTCATCAGTCGGATGATTGAAGGAGATACATACATAGTTTTAAAAAACAAAGGGAGCGGTTAAACCGAGGAACGGTTAAACGAGGGACGGATAAACGAGGGTTTACTGTATATATATATATGCCTATATATATATATATACATATATATATATATATATATATATATATCTGCCTATATATATATATATATACATATATATATATATATATATATATATATATATATATATATATATATATATATATATATATATATATATATATATATATATATATATATAAATATATATATATATATATATATATATATATATATATATATATATATATATATATATATATATATATATATATATATATATAAATAAATATCAGCAAACTGATGAAGGGAGATAATCTCTGGAGTGGCTGATCCGATTGAGCTGAAATTTTTGTAGGTCATAGGTGTATATAACAGGTAGGCCAATGATTTGCTAAAATTTAGATATTTGAAACCTTTTGGCGGCGGAGGGTATTTTAGTGAATTTTTAGGTACTCCTATATTTCCAAGCAATGTAAATTTTTGGTAAAAAAAAGTATTGGGAATGCAAATTTATTATGTTTTAGGCTTGCTCATGTTTAAGAATTGGATATTTTGAGCCTTGTGCCTGAAAGTAGGCAAGTACTTTTTTTTCAAATTTCGATTTGCCATAACTTCTAAGAAAAAACAATGGATCGTCGTGAAATTTTCAGAGTGTATTGATGTAAACTAGAATCAAACACACATGGACTTTCAAGACTGTGCGGGCAACTCTGTTGCTTCAGCACGCGTCTGAAAAAAAATCTTTCAAATCAACGACCCTCCTGAAAAATTTTTGATTTTTGGAAATAAATTCAAATTATTGATAAATTTTGACTTTTGTCCACCAAGTCAAATAAAAATTTTCAAAATTTCGCGGTAAACAAGAACGGCAACCCGTGATCAAATTACCCCTGTTTCCAGTACTCAAAATTTCTGTTCACGAGAACTGACGATCGGATAATGCGATCAATATGAAATTTACAGAACATGTTGATATTAACGAGGACCAGATTTGATAGAAGTGATTTTGAAATACGGGCAACACTGTGATCGCGGTGCCATTTGGAAAAATCACCGAGAAAAAAAATAGTTTTTGGCCTTTAGCTTCCGAATTAGCCACCAGATTTTAACAAAATTCACGCAGTAAGTGAAATTTCATAGAAATTTGGTTGCAAAATTAGTATAGGGTCGCCAGCTATGGCAAAATCCGTCTCCTATGTATTGTAAATTTGCTCAGGTAAATAAAGGTTTTTCCCTATATATAAGTATATCTTGATGCGTTTGTAATTCTGTAGGAATTTCGTTGAAATGACCTTATAACCTCACGACCTGGTGTGACTTTAACAAATTAGTAATTAATACTGACAAGTGTACCGTTGTTCCGTGCACGCGTAAAATTAGTCCGTTGAGCTTTAAATACTCTATGAATAGTATTATCTTAAGATATTCTGACAAAGTACTCGATCTAGGAGTACTCTTAAACAATTCTTTTACTTTTGACGATCATATTAAGGCCATCTTATTAAAAGCTTCATCTACCTTGGGTTTTGTGAGGAGGCGATCCAAAGAGTTTCATGACATACATCTTACTAATATTCTTTTTTGTGCGTTAGTAAGACCAATACTTGAATATGCGTGTATAGTTTGGGCGCCTTATCAGCAGGTTTATGTGGACCTTATCGAGTCCATTCAGAAAAAATTTCTTCGGTTTTGTTTGCGTGAATTTGCTTGGTCAGATCCTCTTAGACTGAACTTACTGGCCATGAATACACTTAACAAGAGACGTGAAATATTCAAAACTATCTTTGCTGCTAAGATCTTAGGTTTATTTGGCCTCAATACCAAGGGATATGTCCCTGCCTATCGGACCAACTACGCCTTTAATGAGCCCGTTTCGTCCATCAAAAGAAATTTTAACGATGATTACCATCAATTTGATTTTAATTTATCTTTACCATCTATGAAAAAGAGCTTAGCCAAAAACAGTCCATTTTGACTGATTTGTAGTAAGTTTTAAATCTGTAAATACTACTAGTCTGTATTAGACGAAATTCTTTGAAAATAAATAAATAAATAAAAATCGTGAAAGGACTGCCAGCTATGATGAATTTCGTAACTTATTTACGTTTGATTATCGAGCGATGTTGTCATCAAATTTCCAAATGGGAATGATCTTGCAATGAAAATTGACAACAAATATTTACGTTTCAAAAATTTAAAAAGTTTGGACGTTGGTCACCCTAAAATTATATTCACTCTTATAACTTCCGATATTTCTTCACAATAACCTACTCGTGGTACAACTTTACTGGGCTTGGGTTCCCAGGATCGAGATAAATCATTCAATCGAAACAAAATTCATAGGGTGGGTTTAACACAACGTGAAGCAGCTACGATGGTAGCACATGATTGCCAGCACCAGACAATTTCGTGAATTTCACCAACAGATGCTTCCATTTTGTATTCATAAGCAAAGCATTTACAATAAAATAAGCAACCGATTTTTAAATTTTCCGGTGATGGAAATTTTTCGGATGGTAACCCTAGACATAATTTAGTCGCTGAAACATTCGAAGATATCCTTGGATGAAAATGATAGGTTTTCAAATGATAGGTTTATTAAACACGAGCCTGTTATAGTAGATTTATTGCTCCTGTGCTGGATAAATGCTGCCAGCACTGAACATTTTCATCATTTGTGTTACAGGAAATGCTGTCAGAAAATGATATTTGTTCCTTTGAGTAAGAAATGGTTGATATGATACTACAAAGAAGTGTATACCGTCTTCACACATTCTAAAATCCCTCAAAGATAACTTCTTCGAAAATTAGTTTTCTAGCGGTTCTGATGCGCTAGACTTTTTTGACACTTGTCTCTCTTCAATTGCTACTTTATCAGCACACAAATTAGTATTTTGCTTAAAATTATCTTCAAGTATGCTCACAAAAACTATCAGAAAAAAATGCCTACAAAAGGTTTATGGTAACTAAAATATGACTCATAAAAAGCACACTTGACGTTAGCAACGTTGTTACAAAAAACAATATCGATCTTGGTTTTGCCATATGTAGAAAATTTTCCTGCCGGCATGGTGTACCTCAAGCCATAATTGCCAAGTATTTGATATAAAGTGAAGTTGGGCACACAACTTATATCTATATGTATATCTCCTACAAGAACCACTTTATTCTCCTTACTATTTTATTCTCCTTACTATTTTATGCATTAAGCATTTCAACAAATTTTTCCTCAACTGTCGAAAAAGTAGTAGCAGGAGACTTTTACCATATGCAAAAACTGTGTTCTTCCCACCCAAGACAAATAAAGTTTACAGATTTTTGTTCATCATTGTAAATGTCTTTCATAGTGTATGAGGTAATGCTATTTGCCTTTTGTCGGTGGTGGCAGTCGTGACGAAAAATTATCCTATAATTCGGAATTTCTAACGAATCTTTTGGCAGAGTCCACGTTTCTACTAAAAATATAAAAGAAGCGGAAACAAAGCTCCCATCACATGCAACATCCATAAAATGCTTATTTAAGGACTGAACGTGTTGGAAAATACATGAACGGACAGAATCAAGGAGATCCTGAAAGAAATCAAACTGAATCGTACTGGCTTCTCTTGAAATAGTCGGTTCATTTCATTTACAACAGCAACATTGCATCTTCCCTCATATTCATGATTAGGTTTTCCCACAATATGCAACACAGTTTATTTTGTAGCTCTACTAAATCCCACAAAGAGCTCATTTTTGGTTAATCATTTTCGCATTTTTATTGCAACATTCTCATATGTATCACCTTGGCTTTTATATTTAGTTATCCCTTCTGCACATACTATGGGAAACTGCTTTCTTAATATAGCAGAACTCAGACTCTTCTTCAATTTTACGCTTTTAGCAATAGCTTTGATTGGCGTTAAGCGAGCACTAATTTGATTCTACTTCACATAGGCAGAATATGTGACTCTCGTTTGGCGACCTATTCTAGGGTCATCAATTTCCAACCATAGCCTTACAGGGCAATCTTGCGATGTTTCAATAAATTTCAAAACCCCAATGGCTCCATTGGAAACTCCGTCACTTGTTGATACATTGACAATCACCATGTACTTGACATCAACTGCTAATGCCAAGAGATATTTAAGACCATATTTCAGGTGAGAAGGTGCCTGTCTGGTAGTTTTTAAAATACTTTCCCGCCTTTTCAATGAAATGTTTTTAGTAGGAACTGAATCAACTGCTTCAGAGATAATACACTCTTTAGTTGATAATATTTTATTATTGTAACTGTCCACTTCGGCATTCCTGCGAAAAAGACAAATTGTTGGCTGATCAACTTCATCCAGATTAGAAATCTCGCAACTTTGCAATAGCTTGACATCATCGTTGGTCAAACGGTCTCTCGCCAAACGATTCAAGCACTCGGCAAAAGTGGCATCATCTTTTTGTCGCATTATCTCTGTCAATTCATACGCTTTAAATAAAACCTAGAGAGAGTAGCCAATTAAAGCACTGTATGCATTACGGGCATTATTTTGAAATATATATTTATCGAATTGGAATTGTTTATATATTTGTATCTTACAGGCGAGAGCTGATTAAAATTCTCAAAGAGTAGTACGCTCATTCCACCAAAAACTCTTCACTTGTGAAAATCTGGCGCAATCTTTCATCCACCATAGCAAACATGTGACTACCAACCATACTTACTTCATCTATTGTAGTAAGCTTGACATCGCGAAGTTTTGAAAAGAGATTATTAAGAATATTTGCAGAAAGCCTTGGCATTTCTCCACTATATTGATTAGTAGAAAGTACAAACGCAGAATGCAATGTAAGATCACCTATCGCAAACGCAGATTTACATAACACGGTTTTTAAGCTTTGCGGATTGCTTTCAGCAATGCTATTAAAATATTTCAGTATAGTCTGATTGATTGCTTTTGTTAAAACGCTTTTTCCTACTCCAACGCTCCCAGAGACAAACTCATGAGCTACCCGACCACTTTTAATTTCATGCGGGATATGCATACAATATTTTCTTTACCTGTCATTCAAATTTTGCATTAAACAATAATATTCACTCTCTGGCAAGATATGCGGAACTGGATACGTTGCATATGCAACGCTCGGCGTCTTTTCATTAACTGGAATGCCTGCACCTACTAAAATATCTCCTTCGTTTGTTCTGTTATCAAATATGACATATCCATCTTCTCTCTCGCCAGTAATGAGGGAAGCAATCAGTGACCCATCGTCATCAAACTTATCTTCTTGATGAACAGTAGCAGCAGCTTAGTCAGCTTCAACATGGAAGCTATGGTCCTCGAAGATATATTTTTCTCTGTTCTGTTTCTATTCACTTGGAATTCGGTATACAATGATACAAAGTCTACTAGACATAGGTTTTCTAATTTCACTGGCCTTTGAATATAATGATCTAGGTTATTCTCAACGAAGACATCAGTACTTTCATTGGGCAACCGTCGGAGACTTTCTTTCGATTTTATAACGCGAACGCGTCTTTCAGGCAAACTGGTGTTTATAAAAGAGCATTCTCGCGATAACTTTGACAAAAGCAAGCCCATGATATAGTACACAGCCTCTTTTGCACTAAGTTCCGATCAATTCAGGAATGCATTAGCTAAAAACTTCAACTTTTCTTATATACTGAGGTTCCCTGCCTGTACTTGCTCTTTTGCATCTCTCAATAATTTTGACATGTCCCGATCAATTTTATTTATGTAATTTGAAATATATTGGATGCAAAAATAGCAATCTGTGATATACTGAATGCAAGAATAGCAATCTGTTATCCATATTGGATTTGAATAAACTCACTATATCAGGATTTAAGTTATTTATTTTGATTTCCGCAAGGTCGCGCTTAATAAATACAGTTGGCCTTGTCAATTTTATTCTAATAGCATCAATATAATCAATTTCATGGATATTTATGTCATTCAAAAAAGCATCAAAGGTAATCTTGGGTGGATTTTTAACTGCGCAAATAAATATTGTCTTATTGATCTATGTGTGAAATTCAACAGTGCCTATCATAGATTGACTCGTCCGAGCTTCAAAGAACTAAGAATAGCTGTCGTTCTCATCGGAAAAAAAGGTATACCAAATCTACACCCCACTTGCCCACTTTTCATTTTATACTTACAAGTGAAAGAATAGTTATGGGTTGGAAATGTTGACACATTTTCACTTGAGACAAATAAGTGACTTTGCGAGCAGCTAATAAAGTGGTCAATTAACTTGATGCAGACGTAGTTAGATCCTTCTTGTTGATTGTTAAAGCGAGGAGCATCTTTCAAGCAGTGACAGCTTCCTCTCTTCTGAAATTCAACTCGAATGTAATAGTCTATAACATGGTGTTCCTTAAATACACCACCCGGCATTGTCAGCATGCGGAAAAATTCGGCAAATTTATGATCAAAATATCGGGCGCATATCACAGGATCTTTCTGAATTAGCTCCCATTTTTCACCGAATGTCAGCTCTGCAGCCTGCTCCTTAGAAATTTTGACACCATGGACGACCTTTTTCATTATGACTAACAATTCTAGCCATTTGGTTTCGGTTGCTGACAGAAAGACGTGTGGCGCACCTAACTTACGAACCATAGCCATAACTTCTTTATTTTTACCTAACCATAATATTGGAGAACCTCTCTCAGTCACGAAAAGTTTAAAACCAGAGTCATTATCAATAAGCGAATTAACAAAATCTTCTTTGTTTAAATCAATGGTTTGAATCGGTTATTTGTATTCTTTTTTTGACGCAAGCAGAAGAAAATGTTGTCACAAATTTTCTTTATACGCAACTTTGAGATCATATAGAACAAAGAAGCGACATCGCGAAATCGCCTGTCAGCTCGAGTTAAACGTGACTTGCACCATTGCTGGTATGTTAAATTTGCCGGGCATTTAATTAACTTCCCCCCATCATCTTCTATATTGAAAGGCTCATGGTCTCTTACACAAGCATCAATAGTATCATCTTCAGGCTGATTTAATCCGTAATCTGGCAAAGCGTTACCAGCTTCTCTTGACGCCTGAATATCCCGTAAAAGTCGATTTTCATGAACTTGGACTCCTACAATATACTGCTTTGTATCTTTCTATCTTGCAGAAATTTTGCTGCTTTTGTTATAGCATCAAGACGAATAGCTTTGGAAAGATAAACACTTTTATGCGCAATATTCCTTTTCAGTTGAATCGTTACCGTTTTGGTTTCGCTAAAGACCCTGGATAAGATTTTGATGCACTTTTCAACATTTATGGGAGCGTTGACGGCCCTCCCCTTAATTTTAAACTGTCCGTCAGAAGAAATTTCAACTATTCTCATAAATGATATTTGTGGGCATAAAAACCTTCCTTCCAAATTGGTTAACGATTGAAATTCCTTCAAAATTTCGGGCAATCTAAGCTGCCTGTGGAATATATGTAGATAATCTAGGAATTTTTCCCGCTTTAACATATCCCCAGCAAGAACGGCGAAATGAAAACAGTTGCAGCCAATTATGTTTCCTTAGAGAAATATCCCTATGTAAGCTTTTATCTATGTTGCTTGCTTTTTTGGGCACGTTTTTTATAGAATCCGCAAACCACAGCCGATCACATGAATCACAAATGAAGCTAGGTCCTGCTTTCATTTTTGATAAAAATGAGGCAAACTTTTGTACCCGCTTTCTGGCCGCCTGTGCTGCCTTGTCTCTGGCCACGCGCCTTTCGCAAAATTTCTTACAAATTTCCCGATGCCGGGCATTGCTTTGGGTGCTGGCTAAACGCTTCACCTGGTTCTTTCGTGAAGTCTTTCGCTTCTTCTGCAAATTTGTCGTACTTTGCAGCCTTGTCCTTTCATTAAGCATAAGCCTTAAGTAATGCTTTGCTTGTGAAGCTGGGCATGCCAGTCGCTTCTTTTGAGATGTTCGCAATCTCTCACAATGAATTTTTCGAGAAGCACCACACATCAAACGCTTCTTTTGAGAGATTTTCTGTCGTTCGCGGTGGATTTCCCTTTTTTGCTTATCTCCTAATCTAACTTTTTGCAAAACTGATAACTGCGCAAGATGAATCTTTCTATTTGATTCATTCTGCAACTGATTCCGTTGACATATTTTAAGTTTTTCCCGATGCAATTTCCTTATTTCATCAACATCTAATCTCTTCCGCTTACAATACTTATTTTTCATACGTCGCATTCTAGCCCTTTTTTAAATATAACTGGACTGAGTTCTGTTTTCTGCGATAATAAGTGTTCATTACAATAAGTTTTGTTTATTTTACGGAGTGCTTTGAAACTTATTTTGCCTACGTTTTTAACTTGTTTAGAATTTGAATCCAATATCTTAGGGTGGGACATTTGATACTTATCTTTGAGCAAAGATTTTTGCATGCTACGACGCATATTAGGACTTTTTTTTGCTACCCTAGGCATCCTATAAATCTTGTTTTTCAAGAATGATTATTTACTAACTTTTTTAAAGGGTTATTCAAATAAATAAAAATAATTAAATAATATTGGTTAAATATATAATATGAAAGGTATATAATAAACGGAATTTTCTGACGAATGTTTTGATCTTTTCTAAACTGTCTCCTAACAATCTTTTATCAAAAATTGTACTGCAACGTACTTACTATGTCATCTATATGTTGGTTCGTCAAAAAGATAGTAAAATGTTCACTCACAAAATACACACTTGATTGCATAACACGCACTTTTTATCACTTTACACTCAAAACAATTTTAATAAAATATTTTGATTGTTTAAATATTTTTCTTTACTATAACTTCACAAAAAAATAGAGGTTTAATGTATTCACATTGCTCCACAGATATCGTTGTTGTGACACTACCTATCTTACCATTTTTTTTGGTTTTTCTAAAATGATTGTCAAATTCTTTTAACGCCTCCTGCTTAAAATCTTTTAAGCTAATTGCACTTTAATTGCATTTTAATAATAAATGTGACATTTTCCCCCATATTTTTCATGTAAACCAGAGAAAACAGGTTATATAAAATGTAATGTTATCATTTCTCAGTAAAAAGCAGCCAAATTTAAAAAAAAAAATTGCACCTGCTTAAGCTGGAAGGTTGGATAATTTAGGATATTTAATTTAGGATATTTGTAATTTTCATAATTTATTGGTATTTGAAGCTTGCCTCTTAACTTTACTTTGAGGATTTTTCCCTATTTTGTCATGTAAATCAGAGGAAGCAGGTTTGCATGAAAAGGAAATAGAATTGCACCTGCTCAACTTTTGAACCTGTCCTGTAAGTTATTTTTGCATACTAGGTAGTTATAGGGGAAAATATTTGGGAGGTTATCGTCCCGGAAAGTTCCACAGTTTGTAAAGTATATATGTATGTTGGGTTTTTTCCTAGTTTAATGGCAGCAATTCTTTTTATCAAAATTGCCACTGCAGCCAAAGTTTTGCTGGTAACGCAAAATGAAGTGTATTGAATTTATTTGCTGTTACTTAAGTAATTATTAAAATTTTCATCAATCTCTCCTATGAATTCCGCTTTGATCCGATGGCTGCGTTAAAAGTTATAGAGATAGAAATGTTTTAAGATTGCTTTGAGCAAAAAGTTTACAACATTTAAACGTTCGTTGCTTACTTGCACTACAAGAGTTTAATCGATTGAAAATTTAATAATAGCGTCATTTAAAAATACCAAAATTGCCACAGCTGACAACCCTAACTAAATTTTTCAAACCAAAAGTATACCAAATTGGCTCCATAATAAGCCATACCATCCCCTAAATTTCGTTTTGATCGAATCACAACGTTGGAAGCTATAAGGATAGAAAACGTTTAAGGGCTGCCAACCTCAAAAAATTTGAAAATTCATTGCTTACTTTTATTACAAGATTACTTTCAATCGAAAATCCATCGAAATTCCAACTGCATGTGGTCACATCAGTCAAGTGTGCACCTGGTGTCTGGCTGGTGTCTGATGAGAATCAGTGCATACTTTCGAAACCACTTTGTCAAATAAAAATTTTCTATGTAATAAAAAATTTTTTCAATTTTAATCAT